>JBBMOE010000008.1:378134-622626 GCA_037975065.1 Chaetodon trifasciatus
GTGATCAGTGCTACTTTTTCTTTCTGTTATAGGGCCAAATTGAAGGTAATGCTTTTTGTCAGCATTAGATATAAAGTTTATTTACCCACAGCCAGTTAGAAACGTAATTTCGTTCATTAAAAAAATTATCTGCAAAGAAAATGTTAAATAATATTGTAGCGTTACCCCCATATTTAGCATCAGGTTGTATTTTTGACAGCTCGTGTAGAATTGAGAAATAAGCGGTATCCCACCCTGCTCAAACAATCCTGTTAAAACTTGTCAGAGCAAGTGTCGCCGCGTGAAACCGAGCTCGTCGTCATTGTGATTAGTGCACAAAGCAAGACAAAAATCAGTGAAAAGGTATAACCTCTTTGTGGCATCTTGAAAGCAGGCTGGCAGCGCCTGAAGGAAGCTTTCCCACACCTCATCAGGTGAACTGCATAAAGCATTTCACCATTGTTGCATAGCAAAGATCAGAAAAAAACTATTGGAGTCTGGAGTCTGAACCAGGGAGCATAAATCTGCTGAGTAGTCACTCTGAGTCAATCAATCAACGTCCTGTAAATTCCAGATGAGTCCAAAAACAGTGTGTTGTCACTGTGTTGCCTAAAGCTCTAATGTACATTTTATTACTCTGAGTTGCCAACATGTATGCCAGCGTTTTAGAACAGATGTTAGTATAGATTTAACAATACCATCAACATGTGGCATAATCCTTTTCGCAGTTGTCTGGCTAATTCTGGTAAATCCAGTTTCTTTTTGAAACCAGCTGCTCCAGTACTATTGCTTACCTTGACTTATAACCCCCACTTCATTTCTGAGAAATGTTGCAGATCTCTTATCTGATGAAAACCGACGAGAGGGTTGCATGTTGCTGTCAGTTAAATCATATCTTACATGTTTATGTTTCAGCAGCATGTGAAGACTGCAGGTGACCAGAATGTGCTGGCTATACATGTACAAACAATTATTGGTTGTGCTTGCTGTTTTCCCTTCATATCTCCTTGTTTTAGGTGAAAATAAGACACACAGCCGAACCATCAGTTTATATTACCTCGTTAGCCACAAGCTGCTGATGTCACTTCCTTTTTCAGGACATACAGCGTGACAGTTTGCGCCAGGATGAGGAGGGATCTTGGGTTGGCACTGCTCTTGCTGCATTTAGCGGCTGTACAGACCAACAGTAAGTTGAAAGGCTTGGGTAAAATTTTCTGTGGCTGGTAATAACATATTTGAAGGGTTGGTTCACTCAAATGCAGCAAACAAAAAAAAAAAGCACACAAAAAAGTAGATGTGAAAAAAGTAGATTATGTCACCTGACATAAAAGTCACGGGGGTTAACTGGGTTAGACCTTATAACATTTCTATAACACTTTAAAAGCTCAGGTCTGACTGAATTAGACATTCTAGAGACACATATCTGAAAACGTGGGTGAATAAAACCAACACTACTTGTATGGCTAGACACAATTAGAGGAAAGTGAGAACTTTTTCTGTAATTTGGGGGAACCAGCCCTTTAACATGTCATTTAAATCAGTGTTTTCATATGGCAAAGTTTTTATTTTTTAGATATATCAGTGCTAAATTTGGAGCTTGATTGTCCCATGTCTTGTCAGGCATGTCTCCACCGGGAAAACCAGTCATGCTCAGCTGCAGGTCCCCTGAGAAGGAGACATTTACCTGCTGGTGGGAGCCAGGCTCTGACGGAGGCCTGCCGACCAGACACCACCTCTATTACGAGAGAGAAAGGTCAGTCCAATCACAACAGTTTTGTTTTTTTATAGGAATTTTCTGATTTGTTTTCTTTATTCAACAGGTCACAGTAGAGATACAGGAAAGGTGAGGGAGGGTCCCCTGTTGGTCTCAAACCAGGGTTTCAATCACCCAAAGTGAGAATAAAGCTGTTGTTGAGTTGGCAGTGTAGTGTTGTATAGAGACGAGTGGAAAGCTGCCAGCCCCTTCTGTACACACTTCTACACAGAAAACACATTTTTGTTGTTGTGAAAGTAAACCTGCAGACCTCAAGTGCTTTACCTGTGTGACCCTCACTCACCCCAACCTGAGGGCAAAATACCAATCCTCATAATTTAACACTTTTCAAGGATAGCCATGCCATGTGATTCATCCCTTGCTTTGGTCCAGACTGAAATATCTTGATGACTAATGGATGGATTGCCATAACATTTTACAGGCAGTAAAGGTTCCCAGAGGATAAATCCTTTTGAGGCTGGTGATCCTCTGAAGTATTAAAGTATTTAACCATGTGATTTGACCGTTGAAGTTGAACACCTGAAAAAATGGCATTCCCATCAGCCTCAGCTGTACTTTGTGCTAATTAGCAATTATTAGCAAGCTAACATGCCAAATTAAGATGGTGATTATGGTTAGCATTATACATACATTGTAATGTTTGCATTGTAATTGTGAGCATGTTAGGAGCCAATGTTAGCATTTACAGTAAATCTCACAGAGCCACAAGAAGATGGCATTTGGGATCATGTTGCAGTGGTCAGTCAGAAAACTATTTGAACATCACACCTGACTCATATCTGATTGTCACTTCTGGACTTGTTTATTGAGGGCAAACATGCTTTTACTGTACAGTTTTACAGGCAGCGTTCACTCATATCCTGGCTAGTAAAGGTCTGTTTTGTCTGTTGTGTTTTTGTCTATGCACAGATTGGAGGGAGTGTACGAGTGTCCAGACTATCAGTCAGCAGGGAGGAACTCCTGTTTCTTTGACAAGAACCACACCTCCATCTGGGTTGACTACTACCTGACGGTCGTGGCCTCCAATGCCCTCGGGAATGCCACTTCAGACCCTTTTAAGATTGACGTGATGGAAATCGGTAAATTGCTAATCCTCAAAGAAAGAAGATCTAGATGAATAACTCAAACCTTGGGAGAGAGATATTGAGTACATTGAGATATTGACAGCCTAGGTAAAGCAAATGTCTGTATATTGAAAATATCCTCTAAACTGCTTAAAGGTTTTTTTCTGGGACATGGTGAATATGTTGACTATAATCCCTCTGGATTTGACTCTGCACTGTGCTACTTACTGTCCAACATCTATAAAAAGTAGTGACCCCCCTTGGACTTTATGGATTATTGTTTTACAACTTTCAACCAGAGTGGGTGTCATGAGAACTATTCAAGACTGATCAAATGTGACTCCAAATGATATTTAATTCAAAGTGAAAACCAGTCACTACAAATGATTAAGAATAATAATTAAGATTCCTGCTTAGCTCAACAGTGTTTTTGTGTCAGAGTAGAAGTGGTACACTTTGAACTATTGATAGCCACTAGATGTTTGCATTCATTAGAATAGAAGATAACACAGCAGACATTATCTGTATTGATCCAGCAAGTGATTGGCACGGCTATATTTGCTGTGCAGCGTTCTTGGGCTTAGTAAGGAATGGAAAAGTACGGAGTGACAGACACAAGGCACAAATGAAAACCTGAACAGAATGAGGCAGAACTGGTTTGCAGTCGGTGTGAAACAGCTTTGGATCAAATTTCACATCTTTTGTTTGGCAGGCAGTTTCGTATGTGATCTCCATGCACTATGCATACAGTGCATTTGCAGAAGAGTCCGGTCACATGGAAGAAATAATAACTCCTCTGCATTAGATTTTGTTCCACTCATTCATTCATTCATCTTCTATACCCCCGATTATCCCTTTTGGGGTTGGGGGGGGGGCTGGAGCCTATCCCAGCTGTCAACGGGCGAGAGGCGGTGTACACCGTGAGCCGGTCGCCAGCCGACTGCAGGGCAACACACATACAACCATTCACTCTCACATTCACACCTAGGGACAATTTAGAGTCACCAATTAACCTAATGAGCATGTTTTTGGTCTGTGGTAGGAAGCCGGAGTGCCCGGAGAGAACCCACGCATGCACGGGAAGAACATGCAAACTTCGCACAGAAAGGCCCCGCCGGTTCGATCCCTGGGTCGAACCGGGTGACCTTCTTGCTCTGAGGCACGCACACTACCTGCTGTTCCACCGTGCCGCCCGATTTTGTTCCAGTGATCTAAAATTAGGACCCCCAAGAGTCCATAAGTTACAGTTCCATCCATAAGTAGCATAATGACAAGTGGTGATCCCTTGACTTTTTGTTGAGAGCCATCATCGGGTCCACACTTCAGTTTATGACCAGACACCAGAAAAATAATGCACCAGTGTGGCTGTTGATGCTGAGCCTCGTTCTGCCTGTGCTCCACAGTGAAGCCTCATGCCCCTGAAAATGTAACGCTGCTGGTGGAGGAGAGAGAGGACAGTCCATGTCTCCATATCAGATGGGAGCGTCCCTATAACACAGACACCAAATCTGGCTGGGTCACCATTAAATATGAACTAAGAGTCAAACAAGAAAACAACAAGAAGTGGAAGGTGAGTTCTGAAATAACGTGCGCATAAACATTATCCTCCACTATGGGGTCAGCCAGTATTAAGACTTTGTTTTTAGTTTTTCTCATTGGATGACTACTGCACGTTGTGTTTGTTGTGCAAACATTTTTGAGTTCCTGGCAGTGTGATCCAAAGATGGGGGCACTCATAGCAAAGGCTCTTAGGACCTCGGATCAGCCCTGCTAGAGGATTTGAGGCTGCCATCTGGTCCATAATGTGTTACAAGTTCATAAGTTCAGGGCCAACCCTATTTTTTCTCTGAAGGTAACTTAACATTTTAAAATAGATTAATCAACCCCAATTTATCCTGCAGTCAACTGAATGCACTACAAATATATTTAATGTTAAAAGTGATAAACTTGATTGATTTTTGTAAATGAACACTCATTCTGAATTTGATGCCTGCAACGTGTTCCAAAAAAGTTGCCATGGGCATTAACACACTGGCGTACCATCACTGGCTTTTGAACTTTCCAGCACAAAGTTGGAAATCTGGATGGTCCTTTTCTTCTTTAGACTGGAGGACACGACGCAAACATGATACAATCACCTGCTGCCAATGAGCCTGTTTACCTGTGGACTGTTCGAAACAGGTGTTTTTGGAGCATGCCACAACTTCCCTAGTCTGTTGTTGCTCCTGGTAGTTTGAACATTAGATATCTCTCCAAACAGGCAAGAATTAAACTACCTGCAACTTCACTTAAGTTCAGGTCAACATCCAAGTTGTTACGTAGCCAGCCAGTAGAGGGCAATGAAGGGGCTGCCTCCTGGTCTGTGTCCAGGACAGCCTCCATGGCATGGGGCGCCACAACTGTCATTTTATCAAACACGTGTGGTACAATATTTCAGGTAAAACAAATCTGTTTGCAACTACTGTTTGACCCAAATGTCATCAAAACCTGGTTATGAGGTGAACATTTGACTTTGTTTCTCTAGGAGTACATGTCAGGCACACAAACCCATTTCAGCCTGTACAGCGTCAGTCCGGGGTCGGTGTACATGGTTCAGGTGCGCTGTAGACTAGACCATGGCTCCTGGAGTGAGTGGAGCAACACGACCTGCATGAGGGTGCCTAACTGTAAGTCTCAGAAGCTCTTTTCTCCATCTTTGGCTTTATGACAAGGTGGCAACTGTTATGAGTACTAATAATAACTGAGAAAGTGCTTTTTTGTTTTAATGTAGATCTTCAGAATGACATGCCATTTTGGATATTGGTTTCTGCCGTCTCTGCAATTCCATTCATAGCAGCGATGTGTATCTTGGTCATAAAGAGAAAATAGTATGTACTTCCTACAAAAGAGATATCAAACTTTTTATATAAAGGCAGGATGGTGAGGATAATTTGAGTCATGGCTCACTTTGTTTTGTTCCCCAGTGTGAAGCAGTGTGTTCTGCCTCCTGTTCCTGGTCCGAAAATAGGAGGAGTCGATTTTCAACTGCTCAAGGTAAGACTGCATCTGCATTGCATTTTCAACACATCCAAAAACAATGGTAAAATCATAATTTACTGAATAAACCCTGACTGACCGTTCCAGAGTGGGCAATCTGAAGACGTCATTAATGCCCTGATTGTCAGCCAGAACTTTCCTCTGATGGTGGCCTGGAAGGACCAGATGGAGGAGTACCTCATCGTGACTGAGAATGACAGTGAGCAAAAAAGGAAGAAAAGCTTGATTATTCCTGCTGGCTTCTGCTTAGACTCAGAAATCCAATGTAACGAGTCAACGCCCAGACAAAAAGGCCGGGAGAAGGCTGGGGTAACAAAACAAATTGATAACTTTGTAAAGAGCAAGAAGTCTCTCATGGGGGAGCCTGCTCAGAAACAACAGTGCCCAAGTTTACACTTTGTAAACACAGAAGCAACCGAACAGAGTCCATCGAATCATGAGAACTCCAGCAAACCTTTCACAAACAGTGGTTATGTGGATATTCAGAGACATGTGGGAAGCATTCAGGAGATGGATGTAAAACAGGTGGACTACAGCAGAGTGAAAGAGGTGAACGGAAACAATACTATCATCCTTGAGAAAGAACATCTCCCAATGAACAGCTCTGGCTACATGGATGTTCAGAGACAAGAGGAGAGCAGATCAGAGGACTACAGCAGGGTGAAAGAGGTGGACTCTGTGATCTTCCTGCAGAAACAAAACATGTCAGTTGACGCTTCCTGCAGAGAGAAGGGTAACCACTACACAGACTGTCCCCTTCAGAAGCCAAGCAATCCTCATGTGCCTGGACCCTGGAAAGTGGGAGTGTGCACAGAATTCATCGATAGCGGATATGTGGACACTATCCCTGCACCACCTTTAATGTAAAGCTTTGTTTTATATGCAGTTTGGGCTGCAACCAACCCTAATTTTCATTGTCAGTTGTTTTCTCGATTAATCAATTAGCTGTTTGGTCTGTAAAATGTCAGAAAATTGTCAACCAAGATGAAGTCCCTAATGTCTTGTTTCATCTTCAAGCCAAAGATATTCAGTTTACTGTCATAGAGGAGTGAGGAAACCAGAAAATATCCGCATTTCAGCTGGAACTAGTCAATTAATTGATTAATTGTTGCAGCTCTACATGCAATGTCCAAATGCAGACATCCCCAGTGATTTACTGTTCAGACTGAAACAAAGAGTTATTCTATAGTTTTTTCAATATTATCTGATGGATTATCTTGGCACACACATTCATGATCACCAGAAAATGAATCCTCCTGACGTTGGTGATCCCCTGAATGTTACTCTAGCATCACCATGAGGCTGACATTTGCTGCTTATATTCAAGGTCCCTAGAAAATTAACTTTCACATTTCAGTTTGTCCATTGCTGGTTTATGACCAAATACCTGTGAAACTGATGACATTCTCATAAACCTCATCTGAACTTCGTGTTCAGTAATGTCTGCATGCCAACAGGGTGAACTTAGATTGTGAATATGGTGAACATTTAACCTGCTAAACATCAACTGTCACACATGTAGCTCAAAGCACAGTGTGCCTAAGTACTGCCTCACAGAGCCAAAGTCTTGTTATACAACAATGGAGCTCTATGGCACAGAGGAATATGCTGCTTGTTGAGATTAGGACAAATATCACCAGACTTATCCTTTAAAGAGTAGCTGGTGATGAAATGGTCACATAATGGTTTTGCAGTCTATTGTTTTTGCCTCAGGCAAAGGCAAACTTTAAAAAACATGTACACAAGAGACTGCTCCACTTTGCTTCTTCCAGAGTTGTCGCACCACAACAGAAATGAAGTTTTCTAATGCAAGCAAATCTGCTTGTAAGATTGTGTTTTCATCTACTTGAAACTAAACAGACAAAACCATGTTCAGAGTCTGATAAACTAATCAGTTCATTTTACAAGAAACTGTATATTTAAAAATGCAACTGATTTTATGAGAATGTCTGTTCCTGTAACTTGTTTGGCACATTGAGTTTCATTTCAAAATCTTACGCAGGATTTTAAATTGTGAATAAGTTATATTCCAGTTTTACTTGGAGGAATGAGACACTTCACACATAGAGTCTACAGAAGCGACTTTATATCACATTATACAAGGGATTTGAAAAGAAATCATCATCTGCTCATGGAGAGCAGGAAGAGAATTCAAATGTGTTAACACAGGTGACATCTAATGATTTAGTATTTTTGTTTTTGTTTCATAGAAACAAAGAAAGCAGACAGCGTTTCTAAAATGTTTGTCGTGCATTTTAAGCACTGTGGTCTTGAACGGCACTTGCATAGTGCAGTTTGAACTGATTATTGTTGCTGCATCAGCTCCAGGACAGAAGCTCGGAGAGTAAACATGCATTTTTTGGTCTTTTGGTTTTATTTATTTGTTAAGATGGTCTTAACAGTTATTTCATGGGATGTGTTTCTTCTTTTCCTTGAAACAAATAAAAAAAATGAGTAAACTAAAAGTTTCAGGTATCACTAAGAAATTCTAAGATTCTTTCTTCAGATCAAATATCCAATGACAAATTTTAATTAATAAAATATCCAATTCTTGTTCAATTTTCCCTTTTTACATTTATCTCAACAGATCCCAGGCGGGTAGATTTTAGGTTTGTAGTTTTGAAGACGTTTGTGATTTTGGGATGCCTCAGGGAAGCAAACTTGGTCCCTTACTCTTCATTCATTCATTCATCTTCTATACCCCTGATATCCCTTTCGGGGTTGGGGGGGGGCTGGAGCCTATCCCAGCTGTCAACGGGGGAGAGGCGGGGTACACCCTGAGCCGGTCGCCAGCCGACTGCAGGGCCCCTTACTCTTCATCTTGTATATTAATGACCACACTCACTTTAAGACCACTACAGCTTGTCCTATTTGTGCAAAATAACACTTGATACTTTGCTTGACAAAGACAATGAATCCACAACAAACTCTCCTCTGATTCTAATTTCCTATTTAACATGGAACAACTGAAACATTATTAATGTATTAAAAAAATAATTTATTGTTTTTACCTCAATTTTCCTAGGAAATTTGTCTATACTCCATCTTACATACAGAGTTGATATTCAATGATTTATAAAAGCTGAATCAAAAAAAAAATATATCTTTACAACAACATTAGGTGTTTCATCCATTTCTAAATTCCTATGATTTCACAGTTTGGTCTCTCACTACCACAGAATTTGCTGAACCACTGTATAGTAGAGCATTTAAAGGATTAGTTTGACATTTTAGGAAAATATTCTTATTCACTCACTGGTGGAGAATTACAACAAATTGCTGGTTAGGTTAGGTTAGCTTAGCTTAGCACAAAGACTGGAAAGCAGCTGTTGGCTGTAGCCTTATATTTAACAGAGCGATATGAGAGTGGTGCCATCTTCTCATTTAACTCGCCACCAGAAAGCAAATGAGCACATTTCCCAAAATTTTGGACTTTTGCTGTAAAATATGCAGCTTAAGACCGAGTACAGGCCTTTTTCCACAGAGAACATTATGACTGAGAAGGAAAAGCACAAGTGGTACCAATAGCTTTAATGATCTAGATATGACTAAATGGAGAGCAGCCGTAATTAATACTGTTAGTTATACCTGTGCTTTTCCTGTTGGAACATGTCAAAATGACATGAAACTTCCCATCATCCCATCATCATCAACTTCCTGACAACCCTCTTCCCTGTACAAATATACCAAGACATATTTCAGCCAGACATTAGCATGCTATCAAGTTGTGTCGACCCAGTCACACCAACTTCCAATGACAATAAGATTCACTGAGAACCTTTTTCGGCACTTAACCTAAGACCTGTATTAACATTTGTTTTTCCACATCTGACATTACACCACCTTTTCACACCTGAAACCTTTATATTAGCAATTTCTACTTCAAAATAATATAAGCATTTTTGTTTTTACATCTTCATAGGTCTTAATCCTAAATCTTCTCTCCTTTACAATATTCATCTCAGTCCTCTGAAATCATAAATCTGTTCATTAATTTAGCCTGTTTCAAATTTTGTCATTTGTTGCGTCACTTCAGATTAGTGTAATTTGTCCCGTTTTATCTTTATGACATTTCATAGTCAATATGCAGGTAAACAGTACTCACTTAAAACAACTTTTTAAACCAACAGGTCATGTCTAATAATGTTATTTATCTGTTTTTCCTTTAGAAAAATCAAATGCCACCATTTACACCTAATCACAGGCAGTAGTACACACAAGATGTGGTACTCTGGTAGTACACACAAGGTGTGGTACTTTGGTAGTCTCTGACAAATAAATACACAGAATCTAGATGTAGTGCAATTAAGAAAAAAAAAAAGAAAGAAAGAAAGAGCATATCTTTTGTTTTCACTCTAAACTGAACCTAGGTGTGTCACGGTGGCCTCGGAGTTTAAGACTAGGGGATAAAATAAGGGTCAATAAGCTTCTGAGCTTGTAAAATTCTGTTCAGTAATAGTTCCTCTTGTGTGTCATCCTTTGTAAACCTGTGAAAACACTTTCATGCATAGGAAAGATTTTAGGAAAGATCAATCCACACCATGTGTAACACTGCAGCTACAAATCCAAATCTCTGTGGATGTGGAACTATCAGTCATACACAGTGTGATCTTAAGAGTTTTTAGACAATCCCAAACGTCAATTTCTTGCAATTATTTCCCCCCACAGATTTAGAAAGGATGATATACAACCATTATTGCACAAGCTTAATATCTTACCGGCCTTTATTTGAGCCCATGTAAGACACTGACCATGCAATTGCAATGCCCGTGGCTTGATTTTGGCTGTGGACCTTTGTTGCACATCCTCCAATCCTTTCTCTGCCTTCAATTACAGTCATCCCTCCATTGTCACTGTCAAATAAAGGCAAAAACGCTAGAAAAATACAATAAACTGAACAAAACTGTGGAGAAAAACAAAATGCAAAGTAGTCGCTCCAAGTCAAAACACAGTGTCAAAACATCACTGATAATTTCTCAGTGCTGTAGAACTGGTTGATTGATTCAACACACATTCAATACTTAGACCCCTGCACACCCTCTAGGCATGTTCACAGACAACATGGTTGAAAATTCATATTGTGGGAGCTCTTCAAGTGTCTGGTTTGGTCCCAGTACGTGGTTAACCTCTCCAGTTTCAAACCCACACTTAAAATATACAGCTTTGCCCAATTATCTTCAACTCCAACACAAAAATGCGACTTGTTTTCAAAAACAACTGAAAGGAATTCATGATTCATCGCAAATAGTAGCAACATGATTCATGTCAGGTTGAGAACCACAGCAGCGGAGCATTTGCTGTATGCAGGGATTCAGTCCATCCTAGTTTCTTCTAAGCTGGTGATCAGCTGGTATTTAAGGCACGGAAGGCTTTGCCACTGTCAACTCTTCTCATCTTCATCAGTATTTTCAGTACATTCATTTTCCAAGTGCATGGAGCTCAGCTGCTCCTCAAAGTTCAGGAATTTGTGGTTGCAGTCCTTCTCCAACATTTTCTTCCAAATTTTGACTAGGAGAAGCAATGCAAAAACAGTGGATTTAATTGTACAAGTCACAAAATTAAAGTTTTAAAGAGCAGACATCATGAATATTGGGGTGAGGAGTAACATACTGTATTCTGGTTCCTCTGGCTGTGTGGCCTCAGGACTGGGCTCAGCCTGCTCAGTCAGGCCGCTGATCTGCAGCCCGTCCTCTGTGTTCAACACTTGCTCCGCCTCTGCCTGGCCTGTCTGCTCCAGGCTCAACACCATTACCTCATAGGCTCTCCTGGCCTCAGATGATAACTCGATCATCTTATGATAGAAGTCCTGTGGGTAAGAAAGCCAAATTTGCAGCTTGTTTAAAATAGTTATCTTTGATGGTCTAAATAATTTATTCATTCACTCATCATAATAACATTGAAACCCATTTTAAGAGCTGTTTTGTTATTAAGTATTGTTGCTGAACATAAATCTGACCTGTGCACCATCATAGTTGAAGATGCCCACCAGGCTGACAGGCACTGCCTTGTTGACACAGCGACCCAAAGCTTTCCTGGAGAGGGCAAACACGTATGGCACCCCCTGCTCACGACAAGTGTCGATAATGGTGTAAAGAGCCTCATCCAGACCTCCTGCGAAAAGTAACAGTTTTCTATGAATGCCAGGATCACGGTTTCAAGCACTCTGTGTTTTTAGCTGTTGCATGTCTGAACCTTGTTTCTCCCGAGTTTAAATTAGTAAACAAGTATGATGACAACTCATGCACAAAAGCTGCATTATGGACTGCTTAAAATTCTGAAATTAAGAAATTAGAGTCTACCTCTTTTATAATAGATTCATCTCAGTATGACCAGTCGTTGATCTCACTTCTGAACATTTGCATATGATGATTAGCCTTGAAAAAAGCCTCAAAACTTGATTTAACAGGGAAAAAAAACACTAAAACCAATGTTTTCCCTAATTAAACTCAACTGTAAATACATGGTGGGGCAACATGGTGGACTCCATGAGCCGCTCTGTCTGTAGATATAAAGAGCACCTTCTAAGGTAATGAAAACAAAACAAATCTCATTTTCATGAGATAATACACTAATGAATTAGGAACATTGTATTCCATTTCTGACATATTCTGCCAATAGATCCTTGTTAATCTTACACACCAGACCTTTAATGTACAGATTGGCACAATTATGAGAAAATGCTGACAACTTTAACCCCACATGAAGTAAGGTCATGAAAACTTCCTGTCATACACAGCTTAGCTCTCTACCTTTGGACTGGATGCGCTCACAGTTGGGCGAGATGACGACACACTTGACCTTCCGGAGTTTGAGATGCTTCAGGACCTCTCTGAGCCCCATCACAATCCGTCTCTTCATGCGGGCCTTCATGGGGTCCTTCTGGTACAGGCGGTCCTGGAAGCGAACCAGCTCCTTTAGCAGAACCGTCACACACTCGTCCACGTCTTTGCTCAGCATCTGGCTGCAATAGCTAACAGGTACGACAATACACATTTCAAATGGACAAAAATGTGAGAAAAACTGTGCTTAAACTCTGTGACATTAAATGTTTTGTTATTTCTACTCAGACAACCAACAAAGGTTTCAACTTAATGATGATGCTTTCACAGTCTTACTCTCTGAACTTTCTGCTGTGGATTTTGGGTCGACTGGCCGGGCAGGTTACAGGTGAGGTGGTAGGTTGCTCAACTGTCTCGTCTCTGTCTGTCTCTTCATCGTCCTCTTTTGCCACCTGGTTTGTGCCATTTAACTGTGACTCATCATCAAATTCCTCTGTAGGACTCCCAACCTCATCTAAGCATCCAAAAGCACAAAACACTGATCAAATATTACCTCAAATCAAAGATTTCCTTCATCTGCCTTCAGCTGTGATTACTTAACCGTAGGCATCTATTGAATTCTACTGTTTGGCATGCTTGCTCTCACCTGTGATGTTTGTTTCACACTGCTCCTCTTCTGCAGCTTCATCAGCAGGCTGGAACTCATTTTCGGGCAGCAGCCCTCTCTCCTCCAGCAATCGTCTTTGCTTCCTCTCCTCCCTTTCTTTCAAAATGACCTGAGGATCACAGAGAAATACCTAAGGAGGCTGTACTGCTGAAACACATTCCTCTAAAATGCATGCAGTGCATCTATATTTGTTCCACAGCAAGTGAGTGGACTTACTTTCTTGAGAGGGGTGGGTTTCTTGGCTTTGGGCACCTCTCTCTGCTTGCCCTTTTTCACCAAGGGGCTGGTGGAGTCCAGGGGATTGTGGGCAATTTTATCCTGCTGCCAGGGCAGCTTCTTCTGGACTAATGGCTGTTTTTGGACAACTGGCAGTCCTCCACCAACTACAAAGAAATAATGTTAAAAGAGACTTGTTTATTCTGGGCTGGGCTTTAATACCCTGCACAAACATTTTTTAAAGCAAGTGTAATCAGCTAAAATATATCTTTATTAAAGAGAGAGAAAGAGATGAGGAACTCGCTGCAGCAGAGGCTGCTGCATGAATGTTGACCATTCCCCACCTGAGAGAATAACTGGCTTGGCGTCCTGCTTGGCTTTTTGAGATTGCTGCTTCTTTTCCAGGGCGGCCAACATGTTTCCAATGTCCAGCTGGACAGGAAGTTTACTCTTCTTCCCAGACACCTTTTCAGCTTTCTAGAAATCAGGAGACCACGACCAGAGGTACAAACCAGGCTTATGCATCTATATGGCTTTCTCCAGGATAACATCATCTATTTAAATGTAATAGAACAGCACAAACCTGTCCTTTTTTAGTCATCTCTGTGGGCTGAGTTTTTGCTGCAGGTGATTTTTCCTTGGTTTGGTCAGCAGACTGATGCTGAACTCCTTCTCTTTGGTTTTCCTGAAAAAATACACATTGTAGCAAATTAAAGACATAGTATTATAATTATCATGTGAAAACATGTGGGAGGGGAAAGAAATGATGATATGTACCTCATTGCATAGTTTTGCTGCGTTGCTGCTGATTAATCTTTTAGTTCCAGTCAAGCCTGGAAACTCCTCTTCATCCTGACAAAACAAGAAAATAAGAAACATCATCTTCCATCCAACAAAAACCAACACTGATTTTCAAAATGTTGAACATACTTTAATAAATGGGGTTTGTTTTTGAAATGAATGAAAATAAACAATTTCTATTTACCTCAAATTTCGGAGGCTCCTGATAATTTGCTGGTTCTTCTGACTCAGCTTCTGTGTCTTCACCAGCACCTTTAGCCTTCTTCTTCTTTTTCTTCCGTTTCTTCTTCCCCGGGGCTCCCTCTTCCTGCTGTGAAGCAATTTCCTCCATCTGACGAAAAAGCAAAATGAATGGACCAAAAACAACATTTAAAAACATGGCAATGCAGGCAAACCCTGAGGTTAACCAACGCCTTAACGTCACATTTAATGTATCAGCATTTGTTTGATGGTCATGTCACTGTTATCCAACTGTATATAATAATAATTCATAGTTACATAATAAATGAAGTCCTGGATCCAAATAAATGGCAGAAAATGGGTGACTCAATTCAACAATTAAAAAATAATTCATTCACTGAATTTCATTTAAGTTTTAGCTAAAATTGACACTCAGCCATTCAGAGTTGATAACCCTCTTCGCTGCTATAGCTAGCAGAAGCAATATTGTTTGCTGTAGCTCTGATCTGACTAAAACTCCACAAAAAGGATTAAAAAGCCTACTGTGTGAGCAATCCTGTCAGACCAGTCTCACTTTTAGTTTCGTAAGAGATATGTAAATCAAACATGTTGTCTGACCTGCTTATGGTTGCTGTGGATTGTCTTCTCTTTGGGGACAGGTTTCTTCGGAGGTTGAGATGCAACATTAGCCCAGGAAGTCACCACTGTCTTACCTGTTCACCAAAATATATTAACTAGTAATCAATCAGATGTTAAAGTCCTAAAATACTTTTGACATTGCCTTACAGTCATTGACAGGCTGAGTACAGCGGCTTTCACTTACCTGGTAAAGCAGCAGACGAATCTGGCTCAGAATTGGTGGCAATTTGTTGTGGGTCAGACCGTGTTGGGGATCCTCTCCTGCCAGACTATTGAATAGAAAATTACAGCAGCACCAGATTCATGAGTATATCTCCATGTTAATGAAGCATTCAACACAAACTGCACAACAACACATCTGCTATTTCAGTGCGCTCACCTTCCAGGAAAATGCAGATGTTTGCACTAGAGAGCTCTTGGATGAAGGAGGTGGACCCCAGCACTCTCTCTGAGCAGGAAGAGGGCCTGCTAACTCTGGGAAATCAGTCATCTTCACCTCAAAGTCTGTCTGTGCTGGCTTTGACTTCCCTGCAGAGTTCGGGGCAGATTGGGCGCCTCTAAAACCTGTGGTTCGGTTACAAGCAAAGTGATTCACTCAGGTGATTAAAAGTGAGCTAAAAGTGCTGTTCAGGAAAATGATGCACAAGCTGAGGTGCCTCAGTTGATTCAGGAAAACATTCACAATGCCATGTGTGATATCTACGTTTTTTCTGTGCATCCAGTGAGTTCTTGCCCATAACTCTGCCTTGAGCCAGAGAGTCATTGTTGCCTTTTGATGTCTGTGGAGTTGGATGAAAACTAGTGAAATTCATTTCATGAATAAAGTTGGCTTCACTGAAATTTACTCAAAAGGAAACCAACCTTTGCTTGTGGATCCCGCAAGGACCTGTCTCTCTTCAGGAAATCTTCACTGGTCTCTCTAACACGACGGCTGCTGCTGTAGCCATGACTCCTTGACACATCTCCTCCTTTTCCTGCAGGCACTCCATTTGCATTTGATGGATTCTGCTTTGAGCTCACATCTGACCAGTTCCTGAACAAAGTTCACAAGTAAAGGGCTTGACACTGGAGCCTCAAATCATTGGGTGAATGGTTGATTACTATAGTCAAGATAAAATTCAAAGTCTGTGATTACCCTCTTAAACTCTCGTCGGACACATAAGGGTTTGGTAATATTAGAGGTGGTGATGAGGCGGTGTGAGTCTCAGCAGGCTCCTTCCTCGGTCTCCTCTGTTGTTTAGGGTCAAAAGACTGGACAGCAGATGACAATTTGCTCTCCTGGTAAAGTAAAGATTGCCTGTAATCAAAAGTCTGCTGTAACACGACCTTTGACAATGACTGGCTGCAGTTCAAGTGAAGCCATGTTGATTCAACACCATCTGATCACTTTGCCCGTGTTCACTCAGACGAAGCTTATTTAGCTCAGCTCTCGATTCCAGCTCAGTTAACGACCAAGTTTTGTAGCTGTTAGCTCAAATTAACAGCTAGCATAGTTAGCGTTACGTAGTCTTAACTTCTGAGTAACCCGTCAAAAGTTAATGTTTTGCAAAACATAATACCGACAGATAATTGGTATGCTCATACCAATTGTTAACGTATAAGTACATCTACATGTTTACAGCAGCTAAAGTTTGCTAAAAGTTAGCTTGCGTTCAGCAACATGCATCAGCGTATGTTAGCATTACTGGCTAGCTTGATAGCTATCTAAAAAACAAAACAAAAACGTCACTTTTCGTACACTACCTTGTCCATCTTGGGGGTTTCCTATATGCAGTCACATGTCCGCATGCTCACTCGATCGTCCATGTGTTGTCAAAGTCCCTGTTGTAACGGTGCTGCATTTATCAGCAGCAACAGCGCGCTGGCTATCCGGGTTAAGCAACCTGTTTGATAGCATAGCAGTAGCAGCAGGCTAGCTAGTTGAGCCTGATTGAAACAGCTGATGTTTACAGTGTGTGCAGCGAGGAGAGCTTACAGCGACATCTTGTGGCGTGCTGCATGACAAATCAGCTTTACATAAGCTACAAACAACAGCAACGTTTAGTATTTTCAATAATGTTATGGCGTTATGTTACTATTTAACCAACCTAGAAGAAAAAACTCAAATGTCAAACCTAGAGCCAAAACCTCAGGTACACGCTGTCACCTGCCTTCTGGTAATGGGTGTCATTATAAATGTGCAACATTGATGTACAGCATCAACTAGCTACATGGCTTCTAAATGTGATGGCCCTGTCTTGTGTAGAGGTTTTAACACCTTTAGTCCTGCACTTCGTTTCTTTTATGCATCCTTCTAAACAAACCCAGCCATGAATTTTGAAATACTGTTACATGTAAAAATCCTGCATTCAAATTTTTACTCAAACTAATACTATTATCAGCAAATTATATTCAAAGTATCAAAAGGAAAAAAAGCATCCTTTATATAGAGTATTTGCATTTGGATTCTTTTTATCCATTCATGAACATGCAAGCAGTTCTTTAATGTTCTAGCTGGTTTAGGAGGAGTTCATTTTCACTCATTTGTATACTTTTTGGTAAATTTATCTAGAGAAATGCACCTTATTTCACGGTTGGATCACATGTTTTCATGTGACATCGTAATCTGCAAAAGCAACTTCAGCAGTCAGATGCATATTATGGGGTGAAATGTATGTACTAGTAGCATAAAATGGAAAGTACCTCAAAGATTTACTTGAGTAGAGTAAATGTACTTAGTTACTTTCCACCACAGAAATGATTGAAAACATTTTTGTACAATCTTTAAGCAAAATATTAATACATTTGCATATACAGACTTTGTTATATCCTTTTTTAATTACAAGAAAATAGAATCTCCACATATGAGCTGAAATAAAATGCCATTTTGTAAAACAAAAAATCTGAGTGATTGATAAAATATTGCAGTATAAAATGATATCTATGTTTCACAAGCATAAATGAACATATGAACATATTTGTAACCTACCCTAACCCATGGATTTCACAGTCTGTACAGGTCAACATGTGCACGTTAAAAGGCTCCACTCATTCCACATTTGAACAATACCTTCCCTCTGTTTTGGCATGTGCATTGTCCTCTTGCGTTATTTTGGTTCATGTGATGATTCTTGGAGAACAGCGCATAAAGTGTACATCTCAAAGTAATAAGTCAGTGCTTGTTTTCCCAACAGATGTAAACATTATAACATTCATTGAAACTCCAACACGTGAGAATTTCTGTCTCAAGTCTTTCTGTCTCTCACTCCCCCTTCAGCCTCCCTGCTGTTCTCAGGAGAGCCAGAGGGATAATGAAAGAGGCTGATGTGAGAAGAAAACTGGTCTGAGCTCCAGCTATCCAGTAAACTGTGAATAAAACACAATGGATAAAATGTTAAATTTTTTACCATGCAAAATAAAATATGTTTCTGTACCTCGTTTTTGAAATTTCAGATTTCAGCAGCCATTACTGCCATCTGTCTTCCTTACTGGAGGATGACACAACTGGTCCCAGAGCTCTGGCCAGAGCACCCAAACTACGCAGAATCCCCATCACTGTGCCCTTCTGATTGGCTGATCCTGGAGGAAAACCCACAGTGGATAATCAGTGCCATTGTGCACATCGTAGATAAAATCAAAATGGTTTGTGAGTTTCAATAAATAAGAATGAATAAGAAGTTCACCATGGTCAGACACAAGCGTTGACAGGCACGGGACAACTATCGCAGCCGCTGTAACAAAAGGTATGAGATAAGGGACATTTTCATACCATTAATAATATTCATTATCTGTGGATATTATCCTGCTGTATAGAAAATTTAATTCACATTTGTGATTGGTGGTGTGTTTCTATTTAACCTTTAACCTCTTGAGATACATTATAGCTGCAATGATGTGCATTAAAGGCTTTAATTCGTCTTAACGTGACATACAGTGTAAAATGAGCTCACCAAATGAGTATAGCACCAAACCAGTGTAAAGCATAGTTACATTCCATGAGAGCCCGATGAGAATAAATGCTGGGATTAATGTTATTATTGCCTAAAAAGGAGAAACACAGTTCATTAAAGAAGACAAGTATGCAGTTGTGCATCACGTGTCTTCAGCAGAATAAAGAGTAAATCAATGTAAAGCTATTTGTCATGTCAACAGAAGGTACTCCTACCATACGAACAGCCTTGATATTGTGCCCAGGTTTGATTCTGCGAGCATAACCCCCTTGGATCAAAGCCATGATGACACCAATGAAGAAGAACATCTTTCCCTGTTGCATACTAATGAGAGATAAAGAGTCGTAAAAATCACAAGGTTGCTGTTCAGGTGGGTTTACTGTAACTCACAGAGTACACAGTTTTATCTTTGAGTTCATACCTTGTAAAGTGGAAGCGCTGATGAGTCAGAAAACTCAGTGTGAACTCAAGACCAGAGAAAAGGAAGAGGTAGAAGAAATAAACCAGGCCCAACACTTGAAGCTTCTGCATACCTGCAAAGACATTTCCAGCTTGAATCTGTGTGCCAAAGTTAAATCACGCTCTACAAGTGGGTCAAATGGGTGTAAGCTTCTGCCTCACAGTGGAATCCAGTACTCACTTTCTTTTGAAGGTGGATCTGTTGCCCTGGTAAGGGCTGAAAAATGGAATAAAGATAATGGGTTCATAAGGTCACTGGAGTCCCCAAACCCTGAGGATGAAGCCTAGAATGAAAGAGGAAAAATTAGATGTAGACAGTTTCAGATTTTAGCATTTTGACATATTTATTTGATGTGTTTTAAAGCCACACAGGTGCTTTCACCCATGTTGCCTGATTAGACCTCTTCTGTGTGGGCATGTGCAGCTCCAACACTCTTCTCACAGCTTTACAGTACTTGTTAGGGAATGACAGCTTACACAGGTATCATTGCTATTAACTCATGAAGCTATTCCCAGCATAGCCGCCTTAACTTCAGCCTAACAGAGGGAAACAGAGAAAACACTTTGTTTGCCGCAAAAATAATTTCTGCCCCTTCAGTTTAACTAGCCAACCTTGACATCCTTTGTGAGCGTCTCTGGCAGCATCAGCCAAATGAACAGCAGATCAGCAACACTGAAGGCCAGAGCAAGCAGAGCCGGCGTTTGGTAGAAGACGCTTCCGGTTGTTCTGGAGCTGACGGCGAAGTAGGCGCCCATCAGAGGTCCCACAGTGAAGCCCAAGGAGAAGGCGATGCCAATCATGGCCTGGTGGTGATAAAATTTAAGTTTGATTTTGTTTGTTTTTTTACATAGGACATTTATCTGAAGGCCTTATCGAGTCTGACTTACAATTACAAGGGCATTAACTGTCTAATCAGCAAAACTATGTACAACAAAGAAATGTGATGGTGATAGCCATAATTAAAGATTCTGCTGCATATCACTGTGACCCGAATGCTACACCTGAAGAAAAGAAGGGATAGAAAACCAGCAGAGCCTGTTTTCACACATGAATCTCTGTGGCCAAACAAAGTCCGTGCCTACCATTCCTCGGTTCCGTGCTTTCGGGCAAGGCAAGTCGGCCACGATGGCGGTGCAGAGGCTGACGTTGCCCTTACAAATGCCCCCAATTACTCGAAACAAAAGGAACATGCTGAAACTCCGGGAAACGGCCCAGACCGCATAAGAGGACATCAGCCCTAACTGGAACATAAGGCACCCAATTAGACCCAAATGAATCAGCGCTGATGGCAAGGCTGCAAGGTTTGAACGGAGCCAAGTGACTGACTGTGTTTAACAAGCAATAATAATATTATTACACTGTTGCTCTTTTCTATAAGGCTTTCATGTGAGAAGAATAAGACTTGTATTGTAAAGTCACAAAAAAGTGTTGTAAAGTGGCATTTTACTCACTGTGGTAAGAATGAGCAATGGTCGTCTGCCATGTTGGTCTGACAGAGCACCAGTTATAGGCGACAACAGGAACTGCAGCAGAGAAAACAGCGACCCGATCAGACCTGAAAGGCAAATTAAGGAACACGCAAATGATGTGGTTTCTTTGCATCATGAAAATTCTATGTTTCAACTGATCATAATTGGCAGAAAAAGTAGAGCCCTGCATAAGCTGCACTGTATGTGAAATCGATCCAATATACCTCCAAACAGGACACTGTTGTATTTCTTTTCCAGAGGAATTCCCACAAGCTCCCTGAACCAGTCCACAACACTCTGCAGAGACTGATATATGGCATCCTGTCCAACAAGAAAAATACATCACACAGGGACAACACAAACACGACTTAAGAGGTCAGTTCAGCATGAGTCAGCATTCAGACAAGCACTGAGACATAGCCCATGACTACTAATCTAATCACTCATGAGCTGTCTATGATTTTTACAGAACAGATTCTTCACACAAAGCCCCCTTTGTTCAGTAGACATGAGAGACAATGTGCATAAAATTCTGCACAGTGTGTGTCAAATACATCCCATTCAAAGTCCTTTGTTTAAACTTTTTTAACGCAACTCAAATAAGCCTTGTGTTTTTGAAATGTGCATTTTAAGACATCACACTACTGTCACAGAAAGCACCCCGAAGACGTTTTTTTCTAGAATAAAAACTAACCCCTGTTTGTGCATAATGGTCCAAAATGGAAGGCAGCAGAGGTAGAATCAGAGTAAATCCCAGCAGGTCCAGCAGCAGGATGATGAACACAATGTTGATGACCTTTGACGAGAAGGAGCCTCCATCCTCTGCAGATTTGTTTATGGCTGACATTCCTCCAACTGAATGCTGTCTCTTCTGTTCCTGTTCATGAGTCAAAGAAGAGCAGCGCTGACGTCAAAATAACTAACACCTCTAATCTCAAGAAACAGTACCACAATTATTACAAACACCTTCATTTTCCAGGTCTGCATTTTCCTAATAATTGACAATGCTATTAGAGCCTAATTACAGGCATTTAAGGACAAAATTCAGATTAGAATTTGGTTTGCATTTAGAAATTTCCTTTGAAAGACCTGCTCTGTTTAAACCCCCACTAAATATTACATTCATTCATTTTAATCTATTATTGGATCTTTATTCAGTTTATTCAGTCAGTTTCTTTTGAGAAAATTACCATGGGAACTGTAAAAATAAAGCATTAATACAGACATCAAGTTCGTAATGTGCATGTTAATGGGTAGATCTCAGCACAAACATTTGTTTGTCAGTCTGTTGGACTTTACTGGAAAGCCATTAACATCTCCCAAATCCAACCTGTCTCCAGTCTTCTTACAGTAAGTCATGAGGAAGACAAACAAAAGGTGGAACTCAAGGAAGGAGGAAACAACTTCTGTAAGAGCTCAGCTCAAAGTGGATCCTAGCCTGCATGACGTCCTCAGCGAATGCACTGACATGCAAACATTTTCTAACTGGAATTAGTTCTGAAACTGTTAGTTTCGCTCTAATAATGAACACATTTCCAACAAATAGCTTGTGGAGTACGGTATCGATCCAGTGAGTCTGATCAAGATTTATGAGCATCACCTCTTCGTGGACATTAACTAATGTATTAAACCAAGCGAACAGAAACCTCTGAAACCGTCTGACAGCTTCTATACTCACAATTTTCCGCAGACTCGTAAAACAGAACAGATCACAGCGACTCGAGCAGATACACCTCTCTCGCTTTCATCGGTCCATTATTAGTCCACACCAGGAAGCGGTGTCCGCTTACATTTGGATGACAAGAATGTGTCGTAACCAACGCATGCAGACGAAAATGTTGCCTTCAGGTGATTCCCATAAGCTCGTATTTCCGCCTTCTACCCTCGTTCAGGATTTGTTGGACCTTACCAGCTCCCAGCTCCTCGGAAGACGCTGTGCAAACCTTTAAGGGTGGTGGGGATATATGCGAGGAGAAACAGAAGAGCAACTTTCTGTGAGGTGGCTGAGAATGTCAGTGTAGGACGGGATCAGACTATGGGCGAGGCAGACTAACACTGCTGCCTCTTTTCTCTTTTCTTTTGTTGTGAATTAATACAATACAGAATAATAGGATGATCCTGTAACGTATTCGTCACATAGGATCCAGAAATATCACACTTTAATAATAACATTAAGAGCTAAGCATGGTGAGACTTTTGTATGTTGCTTCAGTTGCCGACATACAAAACATGGTTCAATACACATGTGAAATACTGTTTGATGCTTTTACATTAAGTTATTTAAGTTTTTTCTTCCCCAAACATAATGTAATATTACGATAGTCTGGAAATTAGATTTAATCACATTTAATGATTTAAGTGTCCCAGCCCATGTAAAAACATAAACAGTGCAACTGAATTCAACTCTGATTTGTCTTTAACGCTGTTTGTCTATCAATCAATCAATCAATCAATCAATCAATCAATCAATCAATCAATCAATCAATCAATCAATCAATCAATCAATCAATCAATCAATCAATCAATGTCAAGGCTGTTGCCAGGCAATTATTCAAATGCTAACAGTGAGCTGCCATGCTGAAGAGACAGCCGAGTGTTTTCTAAACAGCTCCAGGAAGTTTTGCTGCTGTATCCTTCTTAAGGTACCCGGCATCGAAAATGCTGCATTCACGGTGCCGTAAGGTTTGCTCTGCAAGTGTTTTAAGCCCTGACATAGCTGACGACAGGTAAACGCTTCTGGCGCGTGCACAAGTGCGTACATGTGAACGGGCATGGACTTGCGGTACACTTAAAGGTCCAGACAAACTGAGTCGGGCGGGGACCCGTCTGAACGCACCGGACTCCTGAACGGTCCGCCCGGAGGATGACGTTGGGCCAGCTGGGCGGTGCTTAGTTTTGGCTCATCCGTTTTCCAACAGGGGTATCAAACTCTATGTTAGAGCAGATAAACAGTGTACTAAAATTTATTTCTGTAAAATAAATAAAAAAAAATTAAAAAATAGGCAATGCATTAAGATAATCTTAATTATTTAATATGAATTTATTATATTTTATCAATCTTGCCTGCTTTGACAGTTTGATCCAATTTTCACAAGCCCGATGCATAGCAGTAGTCAGACTCAAATGCGTAAAGTTGAGGGCAAGTCACCATTATGGAGAATCAGATACACCGATTGCCCATCAACTCCCTGAGCCATATCCGTCATGAACTGCAATTAATGGATGTCCTACTAGATCCAGTGTGTCTCTACCTTATGGGTTCCAGTATGAGGGTTTGAAGCACATGGTCACCCTATAATCCATTCAACAGCAGAACGACATCAGGAAAAGACACATAGGTGTAGCAACACTTTCATTTTATTTACAAAAGTAAATGATATATAACAAAAAGGCTTAAAAGCAAACGTATGTAACACAGACCACTTACACAGAAAGAACAAGAATACCTTAAAACATTAAACTACATACTGTTAGTTTTGTGAATATAGTCCATTTACTTGCTTGTTGGCAAGGTAAACAACAACCTAAATACGCAACAGAACCTTAAGGCAGCACAAGTAGTTCCACTGTCAGTGATAATGAGGTCGGTTCAGGTCCTGGCATTGAACGTCCTTTTCAATACCAGTTTATAGGTAACAGTAGTTCACAGTGTCAAGATTTTTGCATGTTTTACAGTAATAAACTCAGATTAATATCTCCCTAGACATAAAGAATGGGGATATTTTTAGAAAGACAAAGAAAAGGATATTCACATGATTGTTATTCATGGATATCCTTCAGCATCTTTAAACAACAGCTGTCAATAAAAGTCGAATGACGATGTGTCACACTTTTTACAGTCACCAAATTGGTTCTGAAATTTTAGCCACTGGATCACACAAATTAACTTCTACCAATTAACAGCTGTACCATAAAAATATTAAGAAAGATTGTTTAAAATCTACTAAATTTTAATAAACTGGAACCAGGCTGTTCAGACATAGACAGTACAGGTTGAAAGCAGAGGGTGGTTCATGAAAAGAAACACAAAAATGAACGATGGAAACCCTCCGAAACCTAAAGAAAAACATTATTTTCCATGTCGCACGACGTGACGCTCCAGTTCAGAGCTGTTTGTGAGGTTTCGTCCACAGAACTCACAGGTAAACACTTTTTCCTCTGTAGCTGCTGTAGTCAGGACTCCAGCGGCTCCATCCGAGATGGTTGGTGCACCTGAAGAGCAAGAGAAATGATCTTAGACAGGTGTTACATGCTGTTTCATTGATTCATTATGATCAGTTTACTCTCACCTTTGGGCCCATGTGGACTGTCAGCTTCCATTGTCCCGTCACCCTCCTGATGTCCCTGATTTGAGCTTCGTTTCTCATCTTCACTGATCATCTCGTCTTCTTTGTCCTGCTTTTGCTCAAGAGGATCATTCTGATCTTCCTCCTTGCAACTACCAAGAGGGCCCATTTCTTCTCTGAGATACTCATTCTCAAGTACTGGCATTTCCCCATAAGGGTCTCTTACCTCCTCACTACTTGTCGGATTTTCTTCTTTACAGCTTCTTAATGAGACACCTAAGATATCCTTATGGTTTATCCTAAGTTGTCCACAGTTGGGTGTAAGGGTTAGCAGGTGTCTTTCAACTGGAAGATGCTCTTGAGCCCTGATGCCATTTGCCTGCCCACAACTTTTCCTTGCACAGGCTGAAAGTGTCTCCGTATGTGTGTGATTTTTTTGGCTGTGGGCCAAAGTGGTGCCGCCTTCTTCACCCAGCAGCAGATTCTCACTCAGAACATTAACCTCAGGCTCAGTGTTCTGCTCCATCTTTATCGTTCTCTCCTGAGCTGCCTTCTTGTCTCTCTTGCGGATGCTGCCATCCTCATCCAGCAGCAGGATGTGACGCAGTATATCATCTTCCACCCTCGCTTCAATGTTCAGCGTTCTATGCTTTAGCGCCTTAATGTGTCGCTTGTGGGCCTGTGCTTTTTCAGCTAATTTACCGTGTGTCGCCGAGCTCCCCCCTGCTGCTTCCTCTTTTTGTTGTGTCACTGTTACACTGCTGTCATCACTGTCTCTGAGTTTGGGTTGGGCTTGGTTCTCATTTGTCTCTTTCTCTGGACAAATGCTATCATCATATTGGATGTCTGCATTGTTCCCTTCACCAACTTCTTGCCCTGCTGCATCTGCTATCTTCTGTCCACCTCCAATGTCTGGCAAGAGTGAGATCTCTGCTCGTTCTTGTGGGTCCAGCTTGTGCTTCTCTTGGACACTGGTGTTCATATTCTCATACTGAGGGTCTAATACAGAGCTCTTGGTGGCACTTTCTTCATCTCCATTCTTTTCATCCTGTTCTTGCTTCTGATAGGCTCCCTCGGTCTGTAGGGTCATAATCTCCCCGATTTTAATTTCTGTCAGGTTCTTAGCTTGTGTCTCGTGTGGAGCTTCATTATAGTCTGTATCAAAATCTTCTGTTTTTACGTCCTCACTTTCGTGGTGCTCCAAGTTAGACAACGATTCCTCGTCCTCTTCTGGCATCCGGCCAACCCTTGCCTCTAGCTGATCAAGGCTGATCTGACCCACAAGCTCATGATTCCTCACAACCTGCACAAAAGAATAAATAAATAGCTGAATGGAGTGATTGTTATGCACTCTTTGTTTATAAGACAGTTCTGTTGAAGAAAAATCAATCATGCCTTCATGAAACAAAAAAACCTACACATATACAGTGCTGGTAAACAAGATGTGTGTTTGAAATGTAAAGGGTATTATCTCACTGAAACCTTCCATATTTTGTTTATTTCATTGAAGGATTATTTCCTCACGCAAAGTATGCAGAGTTGCACAATTGCAGGAAGTCTACGGGAACAGGGGGAGTACTGTGAATGGACTGAGCACCAAAGTGAGAGAAATGCATCCCAAATGCTGCCATGATAATTGACAGGACTTTGCAGAAGAGACTTCTAGTTGCTAGTTTAGTTCCTGAGGTTCCACAGTTCAAGGAGCTCTTTGCTCAAAAAGGGGTGACTGTGTCACACCAGCCATGAAATTCCAGCACACTCAAAGAGGCTAATTTATTACTAAGACGCAAAGGAATTTCAGTGATGCACAGAGCGATGTAGCTACAAATCCTCACCTGATGCTTATCACTCAGGTGTGCCTCCAAATCGCTCAGCAGAGCGCAGTCGAAGTAGCACAGCCGACACCTGTAGGGTTTGATGTCATCGTGCCTCGTCATGTGCAGATGCAGGTTTTCGGCACTGCCGCTTGTGAAAGTGCATTTGTGGCAACGGAAGACGATGCCTTCAAGGTAACGAGACAGCTTTGGGCGACGCACCTCTATTGGCACAACACGCTCCTCTGAAAACGAACGAAACACAAAGACTGAACACAACGTGGCAGATAAGGGTATCAGTGGGTGGGAACACTGAATATTGCATCTAGGCTACCTCGATGCAAGACGATGTGATCAATCATGTTATTCTTGTTCTTGGTCTGGTAGAGGCAGAAAGGGCAGCGGAGGTCTTTCTGATGAGTGGGTTCTGACTGGCAGGCAGAGTGACCCTTCTTCATGTGCATCTCCAGGGTTTTCCTAATAGTGACAGGAGAAATGAGTGATGAGAATACATGTCAGTCACAGAATGTGAGGGATGTTTGCGGTCGCAATTATCCCAAATGAAAGGTTAATGACAAAAGACATCACTAAAACAAACTAAAGTTCCATATTCTAATAAACTAATCACACAGTTTTGAATCTGAAAATAAATGATTTGGGGCTGCATGTTTAACTAGAGAGATGAATAATCCAAGTTTAGCTCTAATCTCACGTGAAGGCATAAAAAGACTGATGATCATTTTCAGCATCTTCCTGACATATACTGATAAAATGAATATGATGTAGACGCCAAAATGTGAAGAAGTTAAATGCAGTACTTCACGTGCACAATACATGTGCATATCCTCTTCATCACTATCGGATACAGCTAAACTTCTCGAGTGGCAATTTTTGTGTTGTTTATTCTCCCATTCTCCCAGGAAGCCACTTTTGGCCATGCCCTGTCTGCTAAATCTAATTTAATGTTGAGGCAAAACAGTAATAAGAGCTCACTTTTGTTTTGTAAAAGTTATGTATGTTACGTAAATGCTACTGACTTCAACTGCAAAAGGGACTGAATCCTTGTCAGTGCATTAGACAAATAAAGTTTTCACATTCCAAAAACATTCCATCAAATATTTCACATAAAGAATAATACTCATGGTGGTTGTAACTTACCGTGAACCAGTGAAAAAGCTGCAGTCTTTACACCTGAGGATCTTCTTTCCGTGGCGATTTAGGTAGTGCCGTCGCATACTAGACAGGTGTCCAGTGCTGAAATTGCAGACTTCACAGTGAAGCAGCTTGGTTTCTTGCACAGTCGCTTTAGATGGAGCAGCAGCCTGCGCCACCGAGCTAAAGTGGTTCAACTGCCGCTGCACATCTGGGTGCTCCAAGTACAGCGATTCTGTCGAAGTACAATAAAGCAGTCTCTCTATAGATACTAATGCAGGTGTATTTAATATACATTTTGAGGGTTATATATGTGAGGATTTCTAAACATAATAGGATTGACTTGCTTTGAGTTATTTCCGGTTCTTCAAGTTCAGGCAATCTGTTCAGCTCCTCTGATGAACTAGGGGGCTCCGTGCCAGCCCAGTGAGTGCTCTCTTCATTTTGGTTGTCAGTCCCAGCAGCATGCATAACAACATCTGGACATTGAACATTCAGAGTTATAATGTTCAGTGTTAAGAGCTATGATTATTTTGGAGGATGGCAATAAATGGCAATTAAACGTGAGTGAGTTGATCTTAGCTAGGTGTACTTAATAAACTGGTAGCTGAGTATATACTAGTAACAGTAACTTTTAAAAAGCTGTAAAAACACATTTGCCTTGAGGTCCTTGAATGTACCACATGCTGATGGAGAAAACCTACAAATTCTCTGATAATTCAATTTGTTCTCAGATGAAAGAGAGAGAATATGATGCTTCATGGTAACCTGATACTGTTACCAATGTGCTGAATGTTAGGTAACGGCATGATACATACAGGTTACTCACCTTGATGTGCTTTAAGAAAATGACTCTTCCACAGGCCCATGACGGTCGTCCGATACGAACAGTAGCTACAGAGGAAAGGCCTCATAGTCCCCTCTTTGTAGAGGACATATTTGTTAATGCTGTTAATGGCAAAAAAAAAAAATACATAAATAAATATATTCAGTCAGAGTTCTGGACGTGATGGACATCAGATTTGTGTCAAAGTACTAATAATGCTACATTAATGATGCCATGAGAGTATTCATTCGCTTTGTAAAGCTTTTTGAATGTGTGCCAGCCGGAACTGCGAAGGACAGTGTTAGATAAAGATAAATGCTGACTGACTCTCTGGTCATTTTGCTCCTAGACTTCCTACTTGAAAATCACCAAGGTTTCCCCTTACTTGTGTTTCAGTGCTGAGGTAGACAGGCGGCGCAGCTTATTCTTGATGGCCGCCAGGGCTGCATGGCTGCGCTCATGCAAACGCAAACCTTTCAGTGAGATGAATCTCCGCTCACACTGTTTGCAAATGTGTTTGTCTTGTCTTGATTCCAGCTCTGGCAGCTCCAGGTCAGTGGGCTTTGAAGGTGACGGCAGAGGACCTGGTGGAGAAGTGAAGGTCTGTACTGGTGTCACATTCCACTGGGCCTGTGCCTCCTCAGTTTCTGCCACAGGTAGTTCATCCTTGCTGTAGATCTGAAAATTAAACACAGCAACAGTCAACAAATTTGAAACTTACAAGTGTATGCAAAGGATCAAGAGTGTAAATAACCATATTGGCAAAGTCGACTTACTTCCATGGATTTGGCCTCTGGTGTTGTCGTAATGACGAGTGATGCCTTCCTCTTTGCAGCCTCAGCCATCATTTTCGCCCTCGCTCTGTGGTGATCCAGGTGATGACACAACTTCCTAATTCCGTTCATTTGTTTGTTGCAGAGGGTGCATTTGTAAAGTCCTGTGGTTTTCTTTGATGCTTTTGATAATACAATGAAGTCCAATATGCCATCTGAGCTATGGAAAGTACTGTAGTGGGCGATGAGCAGCTGAGGTGAGTCAAACTTTAAGTCTGGACACATCTTACATTCGACAGATGCGCATCCGTCAGAGTCAGCTTCAGGCAGGTTTCTGTGCTTGTTGTGTTTGTATCGGCTATACTTCTCTAGCAGCTTGTATGTGGTCAGTGGATCCAATTTGTGAGTCTTTTTGTAGTGACAATACAGGTATTTTCGACATGATCCCATATAGGTACAAAGATTGCACCTGTACTGTGATTCCTTGCTCTGCACTGATGTTGTGTTTGACTCAGCAGTGCCCAACTGTTGACTGAGGCCAATTTCTGTGGTGCTGACTGCTGTTTCGTTTTTTGAGGAGACAGCCTCCAACACTGACCCCAGAGAGCTGTGCTCACGCTGTTTTTCAGTTTCAATCTCATGTGAATGTTCAGAGGCTGTTGCCTGACCGTGCTCCCTTTGACAGTGGATTCTTAGAGTCTTCAACGTTACATGAATTTGTGGACATTTTTTACACATGTACCCTCTTTCATTAGACCCTTTTCCGACTGTACAACTGACCATGTTGGTTACAAGTATTTCATCTGTTTGAAGGTCATCCGCCCTGGCTGTGAGGTCTGGATGCTTCATCTGGCAGTGAGTGAGAGTGCCGTGGTGGCTGGCATTCACATAGGGACAAACTGGACATTTGTAGACTAATATTTTGTTTTCCTCTGCTATTGTGCTAGATTGATATGCCTCAGAAGTGTTTTCTGGTTGCTCAGTTAAAGGGCGGTCAGGAAGTGCTGGCACTGGCTTCTTGGGGACCTGTATGAAAAGCGGTGCACAGTATTTCAAGAAGGCTTCCTTTCCATGTTTCTTAGCATAATGGCTTGCAAGGCGCCTTTTCTTCAAAAAGAAACTGGAACACAGGGCACACTTATATAAACAACCTTGAGCTTTTGAAACAGTTTCATTGTTGTGGCGAACACGCAAGTGTCGATCAAGCGCAAGTTTTGTGCTGCAACTGTAAGTGCAGTACTGGCATCTAATAGCTGCGTATATTTTCTTACTTAGAAAGGAAGCTTTCGATACTGATCCCGGTTTACTGTGGGTCTTGTATTGTTTTCCTGTACTCACAGCTGATGGTTTAGGAGCTGGCATGATTTTCTCCGCAGTCTCATTATGGCCCTTCTCGCAGTGCTTGTTCAGCCTCTCCTGTGTTGCGAAGATTTGTGGGCAGGTTTCACACTTGTATCCACAAAGTTTCAAATCAGGACCTTTTCTTTTCAAACACTCCTCCCAGTTGTATAAGTGTGTTTCGTCCACATAAAGACTGTCTGCCCTGGAAAGAAGGGCAGGGTGCCTCATCTGGCAGTGAGTGAGAACTCCTTGATAATTTGTATTCACGTAGGTGCAATGTGGACACTTAAAGACATGCACACGTGTTTGCATTTGTACTTGCTCTTCTTGGTGTTCATCTAAATTTTCAGTTTCAGCTTCTCTGTGTTTCATTCCACAATGAGTGTTGAGACCGCGCTGGGTAGGAAACCTTGCAGGGCAGTGAGGGCACTTGACACTTGCAGAAGATCCTGCATCCTCAGATGAACCAGGCAAGTGGTCAAGTTCAAGATCTGTAAGGTAGGTGTCAAATGACAGCGGCGTTTCATCGTGGTCCTCAACCTGCTTATTTGCACTCAGCTTCTTCCTGCTGATGACATCCAGGACTGAGCCATCTTCTTTCACAGACCAAGGATGAACAGCACGGTAGTGGTCTGTGATCCTTGACACTGAGCTACCTTTAAATGAACATGCTCTGCAAGAATACACCTTGGTTTCATTTTGTCCAGATCTCTGAGATGGTAAGCTGCCATTAGTGTCATCACCATCACTAATTCCCGCAGTGTGCTGTATTTGAGGTTTCTTCATTGTGGGAATGCTTGTTTCGGGGCCGACATACAAATGAGTAGTCACATACTCATGGCTTATTCTACGTCCTGGGTGTTTCTCCTGATAGTGTTCATAGACAGCTGCTGCATTTTTGTGAGAGAAAACACACAACTCACAGTGATACCCTGACTGTAAAGTTCCTTGTTTAAAACACACTCTTAAAACATCCATGATTGTGCACCTGCACTTGTGGATTTTGCAAATATGCCTCTTCAAATGATACACATATTGCGTGCTGTATGAGCATCTATGGCACTGAAGGGCCCTCTTTGTTTGCAGGGATGTCACAGAAGGTGAGGCCGAAACTTTATCAAGCTTTGTCTTTTTATCTCTTATTTCCCCAAGGGATGCATGACTGACTTTTTGGCTTGCACTTGTTCTTTGGAGCGATGTCTGTGTCTGTTTCAGAACCACAGAAGTATACAGATGGATCTGTTCACGCTTAACCGCAAATCCATAATGTCTTCTGAAGTAATGCCGCAATACCTGGTCCACATTACTCTGTCTGTAGTTGCAAAAGTGGCAGAAAAACATATTGTCATCACCCTCGTTCATCAGGGGAAGAGGTAGATCAGTCAAAAAGGATAACTCCTTTACTTTAGATTTAGATTTTTCAATTTCAGCACATATCAAAGCTGTATATTCAGTAATAGAGTCCCTGCTGGTACCAACGGTTTTGTGAACTTTGGCTTGATGGTTCAATACTCCTTTTACAGACGGATTTCCAAAGTTGCACTTTTGACAGTAAAACAAGTCTTCTGCACAAGCATAAGGATTAAATTCCACCGCAGACGCTCCTGTTGCCTTGTCCTCTTCATGTTGAAGTTCTTTTTCTGTACATACGTCAACTTGTTTACTCCTTTCAGAATCAGAAGATGTAGTTCCGGCTGAGGCCTCAGTTTCACTTTGAAGTTTCTTCTTCCGCACCTCAGCACTATAAGATAAGATGTCTTTAGTAACTGTTGATGCCAGTGCAGCATGTTTTGCATTATGATGACCCACAATACTCCTTATGTTTGCACTTGAAAAATTGCAAAACCGGCAGTAAAGCACTGCATTCGGTGATCTTAAGGATAAACTGTCCATTTCAGTAGACTTTTCCCTGTAACGTTTGGAAGGCAACCCCTTTCCTCTACTTGTGCCCTCAGCAGATTCCACTCTCTTAGTTTCTGCAGACTCTGACTGAGTCTTAGAAGCTTCTGGTGTGTGCTTAGGATTTATCAAAGACAATGAAATCTTCTTCTGCTGTGCAATTTCAGCGTTGTTTCTTACTTCCTTAGAAGAATTAGAGGTGTTTTTTTGAGCTGTCAATTTTTCTACTATTGCTACAGAGTTTGGACACTTCTCAGGCATCTTCAGCAAAGTTGTATGTGACATGACATCAGCTGATTGTTTGATTCTGTCAATTGTGACTTCTTCATCTGGGTGGCTTTTCTGGTAGTGGACATGCATAACAACAACTGACTTATGACTAAACTTGCAGTTGTTGCAATGATACAATGCCACATCTGCTCCTTTGGAGGTGGGATGTTGCGGTGAACGTTCACTTTTGACTTCCTTAAATGGTGTATGGGCATCCTCATGAGAAATCCCTTGTGGAGTTTGTGGACTGGTTGCAGTTTCACATGTATTCAACTGTGATGGTCCCTCTTGGCCTTTATTGGCTGAATACTTGCAGAACATCAAGGAATTATCCACTTTGTGTGTCGGGTGCTCTTCCTCATAGTGTTTTTTCAGGACCTTCAATTGACTGGCGGTAAATAGACACAAAAAACATTTGAAAACCAAACTGCTTTCACATGATTGCATCGTGAATACATTTGGGGCCTCTGGATGATTTTCCATGTAGTGTCTCTTGAGGTCAGCCACACTGAAAAACTCAACTGGACACTCCAGGCAACGAAAGGTAGCGCTCCGATCACTCCGATCCTCAATGTAGGCAGTGTTATATCTTACGTAAGGGTGGTCATTCTGATAGTGGGTAGACACACATTTGATGCTCACATCATTGTAGTCACAGTGCTTGCAAAAATAAACTTCCATATCTCTGATACCAAGTCTCATCTTCTTCTCTTCTTCGTCTTCGCTTAATTCAAATGAAAAGCCTGTGTTGCTTAACGGCCGTTGCTTCGGTGTATGTGCTTTCTGTTTGTCTGTCTTTGCTATTTTAGCAGGAGGACTTTTTGAGTGTTCATTATTGGTCCTCTTGCCAACGTTGTTAGGAACTGTTTCACTGAATTGTTCCTCAGGCTTTGGTGATTTCAGGTCAGTAATTTGAAGGTGGTCATTTAACAAAAAACGGCAAGAACCACGTTTGGAGATATCAATCGTGGGTTTTGCGGAGACTTTAAACACACCACTGGAGTCCGACGGTGATTCTTTCAAAATCAGGGTTCCTTTGGTGCTATCCAGAAGCACTGGGCTATCAGCTAACTTCCCTGGGGGTTTCCCATTTGATCCAGAGGACATCGCAAAGTAATTGGTGATGGTTTGCATGGTTGGCCTCTTGTATGTTTTCAGATCCTTTGATGAGTTAAGCATGCATTTAGTCTTTGAGGTAGGCACAACTGAAGAATTGGAGGACATCTCTGTTGTTGCTGCAGCTTCTTTGTGCTGGTTTGTTGAATGAATTTTGGTCTCTGGGTTTTCAGAACCACTTCGATTTCCTACCATGTTCTCATTCTCTGATTTATTTTGACAATGTTTCTCATGTTCATTGAAAACATCCTGAAAATCAGCTTTAAAATCACAGTGTCGGTCTTCAAAATTAATTCCTGAACTGTTGCTATTGTTGTCAGTGCTGACTTTGCTAGTTTCAGGGTTTTTTAAACTAGCATGAGCAACATCTACACCTAATCCATGCGCCATGTTGAGGTGTTCCAAAAGGCAGACCTTGGATTTGAAGATGAGTGTACAGTCATTACACTGGAAAGACTCAACTGGGGGTTCTTGAGTGACAGCTTCATTTTGTGTCCTGTGGCCAGAGGTGGAAAAGTGCATTGAATCTGAGGGGGTAAACAAGAAATAACTCTGAATACTCAGTCTGATGTAGTACATTGAAACAACACTGAATATTACAAGAAAAATTCACTGTAATAAATACCTTCTTGCATCTTGCCTTCCTCTGTAATCCCAGTGTTTTACATATAGAGACACATCTGTGAGACACCTGGAGGATTGAAAGCATACATTATTACATTGTGCAAGGTACAAACCCAGCGCCTTGTAGTAGGTTAATACTTTGTTACCACTGGTAAAGTGCACTGCTGAGGGTTTCAAAAGAGCAATGCACTAACAACACTAACAGCAGATGTACTGCTGTCCTCAGGTTCCACAGGAAAACCCATTTAATCATCAGTGCAACAATGGCAGTATATTAGAAACAACTTGGGGCCTCGGTGGTACTGTAAGCGATATGCGTTCAACAGGACGGAGTCGTAAAACGAGTTCAGGCCGTTCACTAACTCAACTGACATGAACTCTCTCAACAGTATGATCACAAGAAAAAGTAGAAAAATTGAACTTGCTAAAATGCTCAGGGGATTAATGTACTCACACATTCCAGCAAACACGGGAGGATGCTCATTAGGTTATGGTGTGAATCGCTGATGTTGATAATGTAAAGGCACTACACGTTTCCGCCATTTTTCCCGCGAGTACAACTCGCTCTGGCTTGTGTTTCCGCTCCAACAAAGACTACAATTTCACTTCCGTCGAAAGTCACTTAACCTTCAAAATAAACTTCATTCCATAAACTCATAACGCTGCGCCCAAAAAAGGCATACACAGTTTCACTTAATGAACTAGAGGAGACTACCGCTGATGAAACGTTAAGTTAATCAGATAGGTAATAGGTAATAAGACAGGTTTTCGGGGAACAGACTCGTGCTTTAATTGTGAAATCAGACACTGACTTGACTGGAAATACTAGGTTTCGTTTTGTGGCTAGGCCTCAAAGCCAAATAGTTTGCCAGCAAATTATATATAATCATTTAGTGTCAAAAAATTTAGATTTTTAACACGATACAGACACCAAATACTGCCCTTTGTCTCCATTTGGTGATTATCACTTGGTACTGAAAACAACGAAACCAAAGTTAAAATCAAATGTTCACTCAGACCGCCGCTTAAACTTTGAATTCGCCCCTGGAAAAAAAGTATTTTTCTCGGAGGAGAGTAGACCTCTATTAAATTACGATAATACCATTGAAGACGCAATCCCTTGTCAAATAAGAGGTACGTGTTAAAAAATTAAACTACTTTTTAGCCCCTCGGTATAACAACAGAGGATAGCGGTCTGCCAGGAAGTTTTTTCTTTAGATGGCGAAGGCATTGCCCACCCTACTCTCCCTCTTATTGGCTTACCTTGATATTCTTCCTATCCAATCTCACTCGTCACGCTTAACCTAACCAACCCAACCAATGACGGTAACGAGAACTAGCCAATCAGAAGCAGAGTAGGGCGGGTTAGGACGTCGGCGTTCAAGGGGAAAAGACTGGCATTCAGCGTGGGCAAAGATTTTGAATAGTTAAGTGACACTATTGGAAAACCATTGGCAGTATTTATAAGTCCAAGAAGGTTGTATTTCTAACATTTTCATTTTAAATAACATTTTCCGACTATCACTGAAATAAAGAGAAAATTGTCCTGTACGAGTCATACCCATGGACGCTGGCCTCTCCTTGCCTGGCTGTCATTGGTTCCGAGTACAGACATCGTTCCCCTCGAACAATATATCGTACGTACCACAACAGGAAAGCACAAAATCGTGCTGTATAGTGCCGCCTGCATAGTGGCCGATATCAGTTTTCTCTTCTAGAACCTACAGTGTAAGTGTTACTGTTACTGTATTCTATTCTATTCAAAATAAGTTAACGCTGATACAAATATTTTCAAATAGCTTAGTTTGAGTTAGTTTGTGGCTACCGTTCACTACACCCTCAGCGTTAGGAGAATGTCAATAAACGCTGTCCTACTCAGCAGAACTTTATCTGCCTTTAACCTTTAACTGTATTTTATCAGCAACAGCAAATACTCAGTATTCTGATTCCTAGTGTTAATAATAATATCATAATAATACTTGCACACACGGCTAAAAAGGAGACAGCTCTCTGACACATGAACATTTCAGCTTTTGTGCAGCTGAGTCATGCTAGCATAAAAGGAAAACCTGTGGCAGCAAATTTGGTCTCTATGAAAAACCCATTGAAAACCATTGTGTGTGTGTGTGTGTGTGTGTGTGTGTGTGTGTGTGTGCGCGTGTGCGTGCGCCGGCGTGTTTGTGTTGTGCGTTCAGGGTTGACGGTTTCGAGGGAAAAAAAGATCATGTCAAGCTGACCTCAGGCAAACACCATGTTCCCAGCCAAGCTGACCAACCGGTTAACGATGAGTGTCCTGAGAAGGATTCACCATGCAAAGTGTCACCCCTGTCCTTACTCCCTGTCAAACTGCTTCCTGTATACAGAAGGAGGAGGGACTAGAGATGGTGTCCACTCAGAGTCCAGTGTGTTTAAAAGAGTGTTTTACAGTCAGAGTGCAATCCGCCCATCGCTCAGACTACGTGAGACACAGCACTGTGGGAGAAGATCATTCAGTTTGACAGCTGCGACAGTTGTGAACTCCGCACCAGCGCCTGTCCAGCCATACCTCCGATTGATGAGGCTGGACAAACCTATTGGTTCGTATATTCATTTGCAATGCAAATCACATCTTTCTATGTGACTATGTGTACAACATTATTTTATGGAGAAAGGACTTTTCAAAAACTGCATGTGAAACACGGTGTTTGCTATCAAAGATAATTGCATGAGCTTCAAAAGGCCATTTTGATGCATCACTCTTTTTCTAATTTTGGCTAAACTTAGAGTTTAGTTCTGTGCATATCTGTGTAAATCAAGTTAACTAAATTTAGCATTAGATCTACCTCGCTAGGTCTGCAGCCTGGGGTTAAACAAAAAGGTTTGGGCAACCTAAAAATCTAAAATGTACATGTAATGCTGTCTATTTTGGCAGCACCATGCAAGTTGCTGCAAGTGAGCCGCCTTGTTTTCCCTGCCAGACCACTCTCTAAACTATGAAAGAATAGGCTTGACCTTCATTTCTTCATAGCTTTGTTTGGGTGCTAATCTCCTGTTTTGTTTGCTTGAGTTCTGATGTGTATGTGTTGTAGGGACATGGCTGTTGTATCTGCCGTGTACATGGAGCATTGCACTGGCTTCTGACCCTGGATGTCTCCCACATCTGGGCATGCTCACCCTGTTTGGTACAGGTTCTCTGCTGATGAGAGGAGCGGGCTGCACCATCAATGACATGTGGGATAAAGACTTTGACAGAAAGGTATATGAAACTGATAAATAGCCATTCACCCATTAGCTGAAAGTAACAGGTGGGTTTTGTCAGCAAATAGTTTGGTTAAACTTACTATGATTAATATAACCGCTCAGCTCTTGTTTTATGCTTTGTCCTGTCTGCCCCGTTTTTTATCAACTAGACCGGCATTCAACCAAAGCCCAGTCAAACGTGATTGGTCAAGACTACTGGGACTAGAAAAAGAAACCAGAACACATCCAATTCCTCAATCTTGTCCTTTCCCTACAGATTCTGTATTCATGTGCTTCTACTTACCTGTGTCACCATCACTCACATAATCACAGTCAATGACAACCTCCGTACTACTTTATTACAAGAAGAAGTATGCACTCCTAATATCATGATGTTTTCATGCAGGTGTCCAGGACGGCCACTCGACCCATCGCGTCAGGAGAGATTTCTCAGATGCACGCACTCGTCTTTCTTGGGGGACAGCTCTCTCTGGCACTCGGGGTTCTCTTGTCTCTCAACTATTACAGGTAGCCAGTCATCTCAATGTTTTCATTAGACCTAAGATGGGAGACGTAACCATGAGTGTAGGTGAGAGGAAATACACTGTGCTAATACGTGCTATAATGGTATTTAAAGGATAGGTTCACAATTTTTCAAGTCTGTCTTAAAACAACAATCAGCTGCTCATTTTTTGCAAATATTTTCTCTTTATTGCTGTCAAACCACTGCAGCTCAATGCGGAAACACTGCTCAGACAAACACAAAGAGGGAATTTTGTACTAAAAAGACTGTAACTTTGGAGGATGCTCACTTGATTTGTCTCTATTAATGATAGGGCCTCATATTAGCATCAGATATCCATCCATCCATCCATCCATCCATCCATCCATCCAATCGTTGGGGGCTACCCAATTCAAAGTTGTTAATTTATTTAATAGCTCAACACTGTTTAGCTCAGAGTTTTCACAATGCTCTTCACAGCATAGCTTTGGGTGCAGCTTCATTATCTCTTGTCATCACCTACCCGCTGATGAAGAGGATCACTTACTGGCCACAGTTTGTATTGGGTATGTAGTGTTTAAGATTATCTTGTGGCATTCTGCATCTAAAGTTAAATCTCCATCCCATCAGCAAAGCTGATCTTCTGTTACTTCTGTTTAGGCCTCACGTTCAACTGGGGAGCGCTGCTCGGTTGGGCTGCTGTCAAGGGCTCCTGTGATTGGTCCGTGTGCCTCCCGCTGTATTTCTCAGGAGTGATGTGGACACTGATATATGACACTATATATGCACATCAGGTAATGTAGGGGGTTCCCAACATCAGTTAAATCAAATTTATTAGTATTTCCTACATTTTTGTTAAAAAAAATCATGATGTGTCTTTTAATGCGAGTCATTCATGTGATTTCCAAATACCATCAAATGCACATTTTGTGCACTTATACACTGGAAATGAAAAAAATATACATATGTGGTCATGACAGTGTTTTGCCTGTATCGCACTGCACTACTGCAGCATCATGTAAGCTGTGGCTGAACTGTAGGTTCAGTGTGGAGCTGCTGCCCATTAATTTCTGTGGACTCTAGATAGAACCCTGGAGCTAGATCTACGAAGCAAACGGTCGCAGCAGTGAGGCTAAAAGATAGTTCTTTACTAAACAAGGTTCACTAATCAGGTATAGCATTCAAAATGCAACCTACTGCTCTTTTTGTTACTCTCACTTTCAGGCACTCTGGACTAGCACATAAACTTTAACGCCTCACATTTTAAAGGAGGATAATACTGACTGACACCCCTGTGCTTTCTTTGACAACTAGGATAAGGAGGATGACGTCTTGGTTGGAGTCAAATCTACTGCACTGAAGTTCCAGGAGCAAACCAAACTTTGGCTGAGTGGCTTCACAGTGGCCATGATGTCGGGACTAGTGGTAGCCGGAGTTAATGCTGAACAGACTCTGCCTTACTATGCTGTGCTGTCAGCAGTGGCCGTTCACCTCACGCATCAGGTGAGGAACATGATGGTCTACAGTAAAGTCTGAATGCCTGCTGCCAAAGGGTTAATTATTACAGTTTCATTTCGTAGTGAGATTACATTCATCTGAGTGAATTTGTCAGGTCAGCGTATAAATGAATACCACCAGTAACGGGCCTTCGTAGTTATCGTCATAACAAAACATACTGTAGCTCTCAAATGTGGGTTTTCCATTAAACTATGGTATTTACTCTCCACTCTTTTAGATTTACACAGTGGACATTAACAAACCAGAGGACTGCTGGAAGAAGTTTGTCTCAAACAGAAACCTTGGATTGTTGTTATTTTTGGGGATTGTTGCTGGCAATTTATGGAAAGAGAGAAGAGAGACTTTGCTGCAAAATGAGGAAGAACTCAGACAAGAAGGATAATTGGTACACATTTTATTACATTTACAGTACATCGCATACTAGAATGCTGGGCAGTGCCTTTCAAGATTTTCATTTTAAACAAAGCTACAAAAGATACAGATTTGGAGATTTGAAGCTGTGTGATTTTAACCCTCACTCTAAAGTCAGTAGACGTGTTTTCTTTGCTCATAAAACTTCTTTTGCAGTTGTTGATTTAAAAATTCACTTTCAGCTGGATATTGTTGAGATTCATTTGCTAAATAAAATACCTCCTAGGGCATGCAAATATCATTCACTTCTCTGTTCTAGCACAGCTAAGTGGACCTCTCGTGGCTGCACACACACACACACACACACACACACACACAATCAGCAACATTTAATCATAATAAACATGCTTAATTGCAAAAATTATAATAATAATAATTCTGTTTCTGTTGCTAAATACACCTTAGAGCTGCATTAAGCCATTTTTGCCACTAGGGAGCAGAAAGATCCCCAAACAGTAGCCATGTGGGAAGGTGCTTACTGATCCTGTTGCCTTGCTTTTTCCACCAAGCTATTGAGAATCAATTATGTGGGGTCAACTTCATGAGTCACTGGTTTGCTTCAGTTCTCAGGCCGGCAGCTTACACGTGGCCTGTCTGAGCTTGTCTACAGGAAACTTACTAATTCTTTTATATGTGTATTTGTAGAGAGTAATCATGCTCAACCAAAAGCTGCACAGACCTGTAGAGTTCGGTGCCATTTCTGAGTTTGCCGTGATTAGCTGCTGTCTCATGGCTTGGTGTCATTTATGTTATAATGTCACTATCAAAAATGATGGTTTAAATTATAAATCTGATCTTCAGTTTATCCTAGCAGAGAGCAGCCCTGAACTCTTCCAGGATGACTCAAATTATCCATTGCTATGCAGTAAATAATTCAGCTTTTTTTTAAACACTTCAATTCATTTTTCTCAATGGAACAATTTATCAGTCCAAGCAACAGCAAAGAAAAGAAATATAGAAATAAAATACACTTAAATAATTGCAGACTCCCCATGTTGGGTCCATTCATACATTTTAATGACACAACAAGCCTGTCATGTCGGAGTGGACCCTTCATATCACAAATTCATATGTATGGGAGTGTGTTACATGACTACATCAGTGTCTGTGTTGAGTTTTAATAAGATAAAGAGCAGAATTATATTAAAAAGTGGGACCAGACCTATGTATGTCGTAGACAAAAGTCTCAAACTAGACAGGTTTCTTATTTCTACTGTTATAATAATACAAGCAACAATCATTTGACTGTTTATCCAGCTTAAACAAATGTATGTTTTCCTCCATGTTGATGAAAATTTGGGGCGCAGGTGTCTGTGGATATGATAATCTGCTTTCACCGTTGCTGCCCAGGTCAAAAATCCCACAAATTGACTGACATGCAAACCGTGCCACCACAGTGAAAAACTGAAAGTCATGAACAATGGGAAGTGCTTGCACCTCATATAAACCAGTCTGCGCAGCCATGAAGCTGTTGTGGCATTCCATCTGCGGGCAAACTCTGAGATACGGGTTGACGCCTCGATGGTCCAAAAATCTCCGTCGGATAGTCCGCTCCAGCCTGGAGAGTCTCCTGGTGAATTTTCCCAAAAGCCAAACCCAGCTGCATTATTGAGACATTCACTCATTCTCCAGTGAGAATAATACTGGATCCTCAAAACCATCGCCAGACCCCAAACCCACAGGACTCTGTAGAGAATGATGGAGTTGGAGGGATCGCAGGCGTAACACTTCAGAAAATAGACAAGGCAATACCTGAAGCACTCCAGCAGTAACACCTGCATCGACTTAAGGAAGACCACACACAGTGGATTAGGTGGAGGGCTAAGCCTCATTTCTTCCATCCGGGACACGAATCGGCTGTAGGAGCACAAAGGGCCACCAAGCAGTGTGCTGAAACTGAGGATGTAGCTGATGAGAGGGAGAAGCATCACACAAGCCTTCCTTTTGGATGAAGCATTTACTGTTAGCATTACTCGTTCCTCTTGAAGGTCCATGGACACTGAGGTGATTCTCTGAGTGAGCAGCATCAAAGAGGACACTGCCAGGAACAGTCTGAAGGAGCAAGAGTTCATTTGATTACACACAACACAAAGAGGCGTCACAAAGAGGAATAAACGTTTCAAATATCTGTGTGCGTTTCATGTGGGATGTGATCAAAAGCTCCAGCTACTAAAAGGACCTTATGGTGAGATTGTCTTTAAAAGTTCTAAAAATATAGAATATCAGCAGAGCGTTCATGATATATATTGGATGCTCTGGCAAAGGATGAAGGTGTCAGCTTACACACAGATTAGTACCTGGTGCAGACAGGCTCATGCAGGTAGTATTCCCTGTACTGTATAATCAAGTGCCAGAAGGTTTGCCATAACATCTGGAAGGCAAATGTCCAGAAGTGGACACAGCTGGGGTCCACAGAGCACACGAGCAGAATAAAGACAAAGGTGGAGGTGAACAGAAGCGAGCTGTAGATGCCCATGGTGACGACCGCCAGGACACACCCTCCAACACAAACAAACAGGTACCTGTGGAGAGAAAGTCATGTTGCTAACTAGAGCTGCAGCTTTTGATTGAGAGAAAAATAATCAACAACTAGTTTGATAATTGATTAGGTCAGTTTTTAAGAAAACAATGCCCAAATTTCCCTGGTTGCAGCTTGTCCAATGTCTGCATTTGTTGATTTTCTCTTTTTTTTTTTATATCATTATGAGTTGAATATCTTTTCCAAAAATAAGACATTTGATGACATCAACAATAACTCAGATTTTCTGACGTTTTATAGATAAAATGGGAAATTGGTCTGCAGACTAATTGACAATGACAATAATTGTTAGTTGTGCTCCAGTTTACAGCTTGCCGTGGACTGATTATGATTTGTTAAGTCCTTTTGTTTAAAGAACACATCTAAAAACTAATAATATTTACCAAATTGCTTTTATGGAGAAGTTCAAAATAAAATCAGATAGATAAAGTTCAAACAAATGAAAATGAAATAAAAATAAGTGTCAGTGTAAAAGACTGGCTGCGGGATTACATCCCCTGTTAAAACACTGTGAAAACACTGATATTTCATATAAGAACTCATGTACGAATCAAACTTCATTAACCTACTTCAGTTAAATAAAAATTTATATTAAAATTTGGTTCCCTAAAAAATGTTACTCACTTTAGACTATTAAGGCTCCTGGAGAAACATTGCCGTGTAATGCATTAACAAACAAAGACACGTAGCTTTAGAAAAATGTATTTCAGTATGTAATAAAATCAGCTTGTAATCACATACCTGTACGTCAAGGACAGATATCCCTGTTTAGCCAGAAAGTAAAACAAAAATGCAAATGGAAGTGAAAGACACTGGTGCATTAAAAACCGATGCTGTTCCCACAACCAGTTCATCAAAGCCATATCTGAGTGTCTGGGTGAATATCACAGCCAGGAGAACAAAGCCGGCGTGTGGAGCTGATTGTCCTGTTAAAAAAGGTGAAATGTTTGTTTTACCTGGGCTGACTGTCTGTGTCATTCCACCTGTAGCTTGCATTAAAGCAGTCCCTTTTGTACCGTTATCACTGATAATGCTGATGATAGTTATTCCCTTTGTTTAACATTGTCTGTAGTGTGGGATACTGAAGCTTTCTGTTAGTCCATATTTCAGCAACTGCAGCAACCATGATGATGATGACGCTAGATGAAAGGTGAGGGGATCAGCAAGGTGATTAAGTGTGTGTGCCAAATTGCACAGCAATCCAATCAAAGTTACTGCTATTTCACTCAAAACCACAAATGCAAACCTCATGGTGGCGCTAGAGGAAAAGTCAGAAAGTCACCAAAGTCAGCCGGATTCTTCCTCAGGGAACCTGGACAACATGTCAGAGTTGTCAAGGTGTTTCAGTCTGGAACATTTGTCCTTAGCCCAAAAGAACCCACGGTGACACAGGTATCACAGGTCCTTTAAATGTCCTGGAAAGTTCCTCATAGAGCTTTATCCTTGGCACATATTGAATATCCTGATTGGTCATGTGACAGGTCATGTGATTTTGTGTTCCCATAACAACATTTCCAAGATGTCTGTGTGCCAGGTTAACACATGTGACCGAACTAGCTAAATTTAAAAAGCTTGTTTTTTGTTGCTAAAGGTAAGATTCAAGCCATTTAAGAATTCTAATGCTGACATAACATGTCCTTTATTACATTTAACTTGTTGTGAACACGTTTCTTGAACAAATTGATATGAAACAAATCAGATAAATATCGTTGTGACATATATGTCACATCGGGCCTTTAACCTTAAAATTGTCACAGAAAACCTAATGTGACATATATGTAACATTACAGGTCTTTGACACTAGGGGAGCGCTGTTTTGACAAAAATGTCAGAAATGTGCTCTATGTGGTCTATTTAGTCTGTTTTATGTCCCCCATAATTTTCCTTGAAGGAGAAATGGGTCTGGGTTCTTATGGGTTAAAGCCACAACGCTAGCGTAAAGACATCCCTCCTTGTCATCTGCATAGTTGGAGATTAATCCGTCCCATGCACGAGTTCTCAGTTATCTGTTTAAAATTTTGAGTTTGAGTTTGTGGAGCTCATGGTTTGGACAGATTTTACTGCATCAGTTCTCTCACACTGTCACACACCTGCACATCCATGTCTTAACAAGGATGATGTGTCACTGCTGCTGTTCATTCATTTGCTGTACAGTTTTCAATGAGTTTAGTCTACATGAGTCTGTTTTTACGATCACTCAGGATTTATGTTCTTGTCTCTATTATGATTTGCACTGCTGTGGTAAAGCAATTGCCCCTCAAAAGGTAGTTTGTTTCATCAAATTTAATCCACTATGGCCCAAATTACCTCAGGCTTGCTTCAGATTTTACAGCATGAGATCAGTTTGATTGAATAAAATAAACTTGTTAGTCCTCCAATGCACTTATTGATGCATTTTCTTTCCCTCTTGTTATGACCCGTCTCTGAGACCATAGCCAATAAAGGGAAGCACTTGTGAAGGATTAATTAAATGAAAGGAAGTTTAACAGATTTTGAGAAATGTAAGAAAAACATTGCTTCTCAATGTTTGGACACGTCTCCCTGAGCTCTGAGTGTGGATGTGGCTGATTGGATCACAATGTGTTTGTCCTAAATACAGGTTGGGCTGTTAAACCTGCATTCAGAGCTTCCTGCTTCCAGTTCCATCACCCATGATGCATTTGAAGTGCTGAATGTGAAAAAGGCCTATGTGGTTTTCGTGAATAAAGAACCCTCAAAGGTGCAATCATAGGTCCAACCTCTTCTCACAGACTTTCAGAGTTTGATGTGTGCAGGCCCACAGGGGGCTGACTCCCACTGAAAGCTGCTTGAGGGCTTTCTGGAGAGCTTTCCAATCCTTTAATAAAGACTTCTGAAGCAATAAACTGTGATTCATACAGGATGCTAAGAAGAGGTAAATGACTCACCAGAGATTACTCTGTGTAGGCTTGTTTGTCCTTATGATTATTAGGACGGACTGAAAGTGTGTTTTAATGCCGTGCATTTCTGTTCTGTTTGTAAGTAGGACTGAGCAGCCACCCATGTCACGTTAATGACCATTGGGTCAATGCCTGGAAGGTCTGGGTGTCATGATGTCCTGCTCCGCTTCACCACCTCTCCCTGAGCACACCGTATGAGAGTGTGTGAGTAAGCTCAGCGCTCAGGGTGGACTTTGAGCCTCCTGACATACCTCTGGAGTGATCCTCCTGCTGCCGTTTCCTCCTCTTCGTCGGTGGGCACGTGAGAAAGTTTAGCAGCTGTTTGACCGGGGCTCCTCGCCGCGTCACGCAGCATCTCCGCTCCGATTGGCCCGCTCTTGTGCAACTGTGCAGTTGTATAAACTCTGCGGTTTGAAGGAGTTGGCAGAGTCTCCTGCAGGGTTCGCATCAGTCTCAGTGGGGGGAAAGCTCTGCCGAGCGAGGGGAAGGACAAGGCGTCACCAGTTTTTGCAGACTTGTCTTGCAAAGTGATTTAGAGATGCAGAGCTGCGCCAAGTCCTGGGGGATCTTCTTGGCCAAGTCGGTGAAGCCCAGCGCACCGTGCAGGCATCTGAGTGACAAGAGCCGCGTGGTTTGGAAACTTCAGTGCAGGATCCGAAACAGCGGCGCATCCCGACCTCTGGCAGCCCGGGGTCTGAGGACGTCTGCAGCCGTCTCCTCCAGACAGATAGAGAGAATATTACCCAGGCACGATGATTTTGCAGAGAGGCACATCGGTCCAGGTGAGAGGGAGAAAAGAGAAATGCTGGATGCTCTGGGACTCGAGGTGAGATTTAGCCTTCTGCTCATCCCCCCAAATAAAGTCTCCTCTTTATTAAACCTTAACCTCAGCATGGAAACACTTGCTCTGAGCAGCATCTTGACATTTTGCTATTTCTGGCCACGTTTTGCGCGCTCCTATTGATTAAAATATGTCTCTTTTATTTCGCAGTCGATCGACCAGTTGATCGAAAACACAGTTCCAGGCTCCATCCGCATGCAGCGGAGTATGAAAATGGATGATCCAGTCTGTAAGTTTACCTTCATTGAAAATATATTTCTTGTTGATTTAACCACCTCATGATGAGACATTCACATCCCAGTGCTGAAGGGGTGCGTGATCAACCTCGACGCAATAGTGCCCGATTTACAATGGAACATGTCATTGTCATCAAAACGCATGTGAAAACACTATTTCTCCCATTCTCTTGCCATTTTGCATGGTGAGGTTTCCCCACATGAAGCGGGCGTTGAATGGAGCCAAGTGAGTGGCTGAAATGTAGGTTGCACCTCTATTGTGTGCCGTGGAGCGCTCTCCCCTGTTAAGTCTTCCTTTGAACATATTTGGAGTTGTTTTTGCGAAACTCGGCGAGCGGCACCAATCTCCTGTTGGGAAGCCGATGCTCATAGGATGGCAACTGGAGTGTAAAGTTTAGCCTTGAGCTCCGGTCCCAAGTCCAGTTCAATCTGGTTAGAGTGTTCACATTACATCACAGCCGAGGGGGTTCCTAATAAGGTGACTTGGGTATGATTTGCCTTGGCCATTTTTTTCCTCCTTTTGTTCAGTGCGCACATTTCAGCGCCAGATCCACCGTTAGACCAGTTTGTTATTTAAAGCATAGATGGAGGAAAGAGTGGGATTTGTCAGAAGGGATTTCCAGCAAACCATGAAAGAGATCAGGCAGTGAATTAAGTGAATGAGCCACAGTAGCAGATAAAACCCCCCTGTAAAGCAAGCTCTGGTTAAAGCTGATTAAATGTTGACTGCCCGCATAAATAACACGTGTTTAAATGCAGATAGATTTCTGCTGGGAGTGAGGCTTGTGTTCATTTGTTGAACTGGGGCAATTATCATGCTGACACTATTTTGAGTGTGCAGAAATGAAAAGAATGCAGCAGGGTTGAAATCAGCATCTCTGCAAAAAGAAGAGCATCTTCTCTGGTATCAGTGCATGTCATGATGTCTCCGATGAATGTGATATCACAGTCAAGCTGATGTTCACTGCGAACGAATCTGTTCTGCTGCCAATGACATCAGGCAAAGCAAAGTCTTCAATAACTAAGTTTATTCATTTTTTTTTTAAATCATGGCTTGAAATCAGCAGAACTTTGTGAAACAATGAAATAGTCAGTGCTGCAATTAACAGTAATGATCCAAAAAGTAGTTTCTCAGGTAATTTATTAACTGTTTGGGACTATAAACATCAAAAACATGCCTGTCATGATTTCCTAAAGCCCAAAGAGGTGATTACAAATAGCTTGTTTTGACTACTAGCCCAAAATGCAAAAGTGTTCAATTTACTGTTGCATAAAACAAATAAAAGCAGTACATGTCCCAACGGAAGATGGGAATGTTTGGCCTTTTTAGCCAGAAAAAATAACTTAAACGATGAACCAATTATCAAAATACATTTTCTATTGCTTGATTCATGGATATTTCAGCTCTAAATATAATCTTGTGACAATGCGTTAAGAGTGAAAGTTGATGAACTGCAGTATTGATAACAACCCCGCCCTACCATAAACTTTCTTAGATATTCTGTCTGACTTCAGGTGCGCTGAGACACCTTGTGTGTGTCATTGTGCATGATAAATAAATGCTGACACGACTCTATTTGATGACTCTGCAACCATAAACTCGAGTCACTGATTTGTCGCTGAGACAGTCAGCTTTTACACCAGAGATTTACTGGTGTAAAAGATTTCCCTTAATGCACAAGGTGCTGTGGCTTTTCCGTGCTACCTAGTCACTCTGATCCGCCCTGCTGTCAACCCCTCCTCTGACTCTGTCAGGTTTCATAATGCAACAAGCCATGCTGAAGGAATAAACTGGAGGCCGTGCTGGTTTTCTGCTTGTTCAGCTTTGGAGGGCTTCAGTTTGCAAAGCCAGTGAGGGATTCTCTCTTCAACAATAGACCTCCTGGATGGTTCTGAATCAGGCTTTTTTGCTGCCCTGTAGAAGTCCGGGACCATGGGAAAGCAGTCCTCCCCACTGAAACAAACTCATACACACACAAAAATACACGCTAACGGTTCACCCTGAACCCGCTGATAACCCTTAATCACTATTTTATATTTTCTGTGCTGAATTGTCTGATTCAGCCCCTCGAAACGCTTTTCCGAAGTTGAATATTTAGCCTTTGGAAGAAGTTGTAAATATCCACTTGTATACTGGCTACAATCCGTCTCACCACCAAGGACTTAAAGGTGTCTTTCTTTTCCGAAAACAGGAGTAGTTAGGGCTCTCGGCTGAGACGGGCGGTATTGTCCATTCCTTGGAGTTGCTAGGCAGCTAGGAGGGCCAGAGGAATCTCAGAGGCTGGTTGTGAATTGGCAGAGCTTCCTTACAGCACCGGGGAATGAGGCTAAATAACTGGCCATCGGGAAAGAAACCATGAGTGTAGTTCCTCTCTTGATGTTTGTTTGTGAGATGGACAGAAATGTCTTACATGTGCATTGTCTTCTTATCCTTAGTTCAATTGTAAGATGTGTTGTTTTTTCCTTACGATATTTTATTTGCAGCATATGCTCAATTTTACTTAAGAGCCTAATCATTTTATGGGTAGGAGTGTGTGGTAGCTCGAACTGATCACATGCCACACGGATTGTTTTTATCTCATTAGATGTACAGCTAATTCCTCACATGAGAGACACCACGCTCTTCGTCAAATCTTGGGCATATCTTATTTGACAAGTTGCTATTGTTTATTTTATTTCTCTGTGTTGGGCAGAATCCAGACTTTTACTCATTCATTCATTCATTCAACCTTTATTTAAAATCTGGATTCAATATTGCTGTGTACTAATATTAATATCTGATGAGCATTAGGTATTAAAGTGTAGAAAAATCTCTGTTTTTCACAATAAATTGCAGCTCTACCATGCAGTGTTATTCCCGGTAAACTACAGTCTCCAAAGACCAAATCATAACCATAAATTTAATATTTTACAGGTGAGAATGAGATTCTGGACTCCCTGCAGAAGATTGCATCAAAGAACAAAGTATGGAGGTCCTACATCGGCATGGGCTACTACAGCTGCTCAGTACCACCACCCATCCAGCGTAATCTCCTGGAGAATTCAGGCTGGTGAGTGGCCTCAGATGATTTGCCCTCAAACAGTAAAAAAAAAAACGCCTAAGCTTTTTTCCTGTCAGACCATCACAGATAACTAATGCTGTTTGTAATGTAATGATGCTGCACAGTAACGTGCCCTTAATAGGAACTCTTGTGACTTGATGTTAGTCAGACTTCACTCATGTGAGAGCTGATGAGGCTTTCTGCTGAACAAGATTTTCTTTCACCCCGATCCAAATCAACCATCCTTGCCTACATTTTTTTCTAAAATCCCAGAGTCGGGGGAGTCATACAATGCATTCCACAGTCCCGTCTCGCTTCCTTGAATACCACCAACTTTGTGCTATTGTCCTTATGTCCAAACTTGCTCTGTCAATTCATTGCGTCTGCCTTGTTCTCAGGGTGACTCAGTACACGCCCTACCAGCCAGAGGTCTCTCAGGGTCGCCTGGAGTCACTTCTCAACTATCAGACCATGGTCTGTGACATCACAGGCATGCCTGTAGCCAACGCCTCCCTGCTCGATGAAGGAACAGCTGCTGCTGAGGCCATGCAGCTCTGCCACAGGTATTCACAAGCAGGTCTGCTGTAGATCACAGCAGTGATGGGGAGACTCTATGCTGCTCACATTGTGTTGTGAAATGGAATCTAAGCATATGAAGTAAAGAAAATTACTGTGACATGTTGGGAATAAGTCACATCTTAGCCACAAGAAGTATTTTGTATGGACCAGCTGTGTTTGTAACCCTAACGCACAGGAGGTAGAGTGGGTCTTTGCTGATTGATCATCACCTCCTCCTGTCCACATGGTGAAGTGTCCTCGGGCAAAACATTGAACCTTGGGTTGCCCCCGAGCCACTGGGAACTTTTTAGCCAGTTGGTCACTGGTCACTCTGACCAGTTGTTTGTGTTTACTCCTCACAGACAGAACAAAAGAAGAACCTTCTACATTGACCCACGCTGCCATCCTCAGACCATCGCTGTGGTGCAGACCAGAGCCAAGTATGTATTACACCCAATCAGTGTACAAGGTCTCCTGTGAGTTATGCATATCAAGAAATGAAGTGGGTAAAGAGGAAAAATCAAAACATGTTTTATTACATTATCACTGAGCTACTGTACAGTGAAACATTATTTTTATGGTATGAAAACTGCCACAGACAGCTTTTCTTTTTGATGGGCTTAGTGTTTATACTACTCGTATATCATTATAATCCCATGTTTCTCATACAGAAATCAACAGTATGTCTCTTTTTAAAGCAGATTACTCAATAAGCTTTCACTGTTACCTTGCAGCTACATCGGGGTGAAAACCGTGCTGAAGCTGCCTCATGAGATGGACTTCAGTGGGAAGGATGTGAGCGGTGTGCTCTTCCAGTATCCAGACACTGACGGCAAGGTGGAGGACTTCACAGGTCTTGTGGACCGGGCACACAAGGGAGGGGTAAGAGAGCTTTAACCACAAGAAGCAAGTGAAAGCATCAAGCATGCTTTCAGGTTACTGTGCAAGATTATGACAAGCAAAAGTAACAATTTGAGATTTGACCAATTTTATCATTGAATGCCCAGAAATTACATAATGTGATGATAATAGACTTGAAACAGCATTTTTCTTGCTAAACTGGCTGGTTAGTGATTTCTTTCTATCAAAAGAAAGGTCTATGGGTAGAGGAATGTCCATATCTAGAATGAATTCTCAAGGTGTCTCAAGGTAGCGATTACATGCTCCCTTTCACGGCAGCGCCACTTAAAGTGTTATGTTGATGACATTGTACTATATTTTCATAGAAGAATTGGCTTTGTACATAAGCCATTGTCAAGATTTGGTTGGGGTTGGACCATTGTTGTACAGGAAGTGCTCATCACTGACGTATATGGGCTACATACCAACTGCTACATTAGCCGGACTAGTTCTTTTACGTCCATTGACACTTGTTCTTTCCCTGCCCAGGCGCTGGCTTGCTGTGCCACAGATCTGTTGGCCCTCTGTATACTGCGTCCCCCTGGAGAGTTTGGTGTTGATATCGCACTGGGCAGCTCCCAGAGGTTTGGGGTTCCTCTCTGCTACGGTGGTCCTCATGCTGCCTTCTTTGCTGTTAAAGACAACCTGGTCCGGATGATGCCTGGCAGAATGGTGGGAGTCACCAGGTGAGACAAAACACACAATAATTTGAACAGATTTTATATCCTGAGAGGGAAGTTCAGTATACGCTTTAGAAAATGAAAGGACTTCATATTAAAACCAATGGGGGAAACTCAAAAGCGGTCTTTGGGAACTGTTTAACAAAGATATATTTACATTTTAGGGACGCAGCTGGTAAGGAGGTGTATCGGCTTGCTTTGCAGACCAGAGAGCAGCACATTCGCAGAGACAAAGCAACCAGCAACATCTGCACTGCACAGGTATGACCAGACTCACAACGAGTTTTTTTTCATTTCCACATATAATAATATAGTATATATAATAACAAAGTGAAGTAACAAGTGAAAGATTGTAACAAACATTGAACCTCTGACTCTCAGGCTCTGCTAGCCAACATGGCTGCTATGTATGCACTGTATCACGGTCCTCAGGGACTCAAACACATCGCTGAGAGGACACACAACGCTGCTCTGATCCTTGCTGAAGGTAACTTTATTGTTTGCTTTTGACGCGAAATCAAGCTTTTATTGATGCAGCACCAGGATCATTTTCATGTCTGCCAATTAGTGAAATTTCTTTGCAACACAAATTTTGTCAACATCCCATCAAGCCAAATTTACCTGTTAAGGAATAGAAGAAAGAAATGGATTCATTAATAAATAATCTCCTTGTTGTAAACTGTGTATTTTGACTGTGCCATTTATTTGTGGTGAGATGCTTCATTTTTATCATTTCAACTTTTGTCAGAATGCATTCATGATCACAACTTAGAGAGGGAGCAAGTGAGAAGACGCCTCTAATTACTAATTATACATGAATAAATCAATTCTTACTATTTTCTTATCCGGTTCCACCCTGTATGAACAGACAACCACACATTTATTCAGTAATTTATCCATCTGAAGAATGTGTTGTAACTGTGTGTCGCCTTGCTTCAGGTCTGAAAAGAGCAGGACACCGGCTGCACAGTGAGACGTTCTTCGACACTCTCAAGATCAACTGTAGTGTGGCAGCCAAAGACATCTTTGAGAGGGCCGCCCAGAGGCAGATAAATCTGAGAGTCTACACTGAGGGAGTGGTAAGAATGAATCATGTTCCTATGAAGTACTGTATTGTACTGGTTTTGCAACTGTTAAACAAATAAAAGCATCACAGCTTCTGAAACTATTCATCACGAGAAGCCGTTATTGCTTGGCAGGTAAAACCAGCCATCTGTGACATTCATCCACAATGCCTTTGGCTTCTGTGGTCATTTTCAAACTAACATGGGAGGAGATGCTTTCACATGGTGAGGCTGTTGAGAGCTGCATCAAACGCCTTGAATTTATACAGAGAGTGAAGTGTTTCAAATACTCTCTAAAATCATGTTTAAACCACTTTCAGTACTCAGGACCTATTTTGCCATCTTAACATTAAGTATAGGCTCTTCTTGGGTTATTAGACGTCTCAGCACAAATCAATCTGACATGATTTATAATGGCAGATAAATGTACAGTTGAAGGCAGGCTTGATTATCAGAGGCATGCTGTAGTTAAAAACATATATTTCTTAATTGTTTTCATCCCTCCTCTCTCAACAGTTGGGTGTCTCCCTGGATGAGACAGTGTTGGAGCGGGACTTGGATGACCTGCTCTGGGTCTTTGGCTGTGAATCCTCAGCTGTACGTCCCTGTCGTTTATATTTTATCTGTTAAATTTAGTCAGTGTCTCCCGTGTCTTGCTTGCATAGTGATTGTTATTTATTGAAGTATCTTTAGAGTAAAACCCCACTTGCGTTCATTTGAACCGCTAAATTTTTTAGGAACTGATTGCTGAGAAGATGGGTGAGCGGGTGAAGGGCATCATGGGAGGTCCTTTCAAGAGGACGAGCAAGTACCTCACGCACCAGGTCTTCAACAGGTTGGTGCTAAGTTAAATTGGATAAACTGAAACAGTATGGCAGACGGTGCAGCACACGTTGGGCTACAAATATCAGAATATTGATTGTCTAGTAGCGAATACTGACTATAAATCTTCACATTACATAACACATGAAAATGTGGTGTTCAGACTTTTCAGTGCTAACTATGTGCTGCACTTGCTACAGGTGTTTTATTTCTGGCATAACAAACAGGTTGATTTGCTTCAGAGCATTTAAAGTCTCAGTTTATTCCTGGTGTGGCTGCATATTGAAATCATTACATGATGTAACAGCCCCAAACTGTCATGTAATTAACCCCTGCAGCTGCTGTTAGCCTTAACGCCCAATGGCAACCCTCCAAGATCTGGCGTCATTTATCATTTAAAACAGGGCATGTGCTGTTCCTGAGAGAGCAAGAATTGTGTGTGTTTTTAAACACTGTAACAATTATTTCTGCAATAGAAATAGAGCTGCAACTTTAATTGTCACTTAATCAGCCCAATTATTTTCATGATTTATTAAAAATTGCTCAAAGTGATGTCTTCATGTTGTTTCTTTAGTCCAATCAACAGTCCAAAACCCAAAGACTCTTCATTTAACTATCATAAATGACAAAGGAAGAACAGCAAATCCTTACATTTAAGAAGCTGGAACCAGCAAATGTTTGATGTTTTTGTTGAAAAATGACTGAAGCACTTAAGCGATTATCAAAATAGTTGGGCTTCTAATGTCTTGACATACTCCTTGTGACATATTTGACAGGTCAAACTTCAAATAATGCACTTAGTGAGCAGGTTGTTGGTGTTCATTTTGCATTAATGTAGCGACAGCAATTATTGGAACAGAGAATAATATGTCCTCAGGTAAGCCTACATCTGTCTCTCTGGTTTGTCTCCAGTTACCACTCTGAGACCAACATTGTGCGATACATGAAGCGCCTGGAGAACAAGGACATCTCCCTGGTGCACAGCATGATACCACTGGTCAGTGCTACCTGAAGGCAAACAAGATCAATCAGAAGTAAAATTCATCTTATGCCACATGGATATGAGAGTTTCGTGGTGGTAAAGTGTTACTTTCTTCTTCTTCAGGGCTCCTGCACCATGAAGCTTAACAGTTCTTCAGAGCTCATGGTGAGTAACTCGGTTGTAATAAAGATGCTTTATTTGCATCATCTGACCTAAGTATGTAAACCATCTCCATGACAAGCGAGCAACTTCTTCCACAGTCGAGATGAAGCGGTTTTAGGAAGTTGCATCTCGTGTTGCCTCTCCTTCTTTAGCCAATCACCTGGAGGGAGTTTGCCAACATCCACCCCTTTGTGCCTCTGGATCAGGCAGATGGCTACCAGAAGCTCTTCCGACAGCTGGAGAGAGACCTCTGTGAGGTGACCGGCTATGACAACATCTCCTTCCAGCCGAACAGGTAAGATGCACCTTTGATGCAGCACAAATTTGCATACCCTGGTGTCCAGACCTCCACCTGAATGCCACCATGCATCATGAAGTGTTGTTCTCTTTTGGTCTAGTGATGCTTAATTTAAATTTTTGCTTTCCAGGCACTTCTCAGTAAGCCCTGAAGCTGCCAAAAGTCATTATATAACAAATTTAAGGCATTTTCTACCAAAAACATGGGGTTAAAAGGATAAACCCTCTCCTTCTGTAAATAATTTTGAACTGAACCTTTCTCAAATGGGTCAGGTATGTAGACCATCAGCAGTTCTGGCCTTATAACCTGCAGTATATTTGATTATAGTGCTCCATGATTTACAGATTTGTCACCATTTACTCAGCCTAAATAAAATAATGATTTTACAGCCTGTTGTATGTGTGCTTGCTTGTAGTTGAGTCAATAACCAGTAGTCAAGTGTTAAAACTACATGCTTCATAATTCAGGTTTCAGCTAAAAAAAAAAAAAAAAAGCAAAAAAAAAAAGCACACACCCACCTCTGCTGTCTATCACCGCTTATCAGCTGCAGAGGGTTTATGAATAGTGCACCGTGCTACATTGGCCTGCAGAGTTATCATACTGCATCTCAGCATCTCCCCTTTTGGTAATGTGTGCAGACTGCTCTTTGAACTGTGCTGAGGTCAGGGTGTGTGGTGGTGTATAGTACATGACCATGTGTGTTTGTCTTGTCTTCCAGTGGCGCTCAGGGAGAATACGCTGGCCTGGCTGCCATAAAAGCCTACTTGAACTCAAAGGGAGAGACTGCACGAAGTGTAAGTGAGCTGCTGTTGTTGAGAGGAGAAAAAAGCTCAGTTGGACTGCAGTCATACCAGAAATTACTATGAATTACTATTATGTCAAGTTAATGGGATTTAATAACACCAAGCCAGTCAGTCTCCAGAGTATCCACAGTACTAGCAAACAACACAAAGCAATGAGTCAGTGTCCCACAGCTGTTTAGAGAGATAAATGCACCTCAAAGAATAGTTAGAAACTTTGGAAAATATGGTTTCTAGTACATGTAAAATAATGTGTGTGTGTTTATGTGTGAGCTTTAGTAGAGCTGGCAGGTGGATTTTTTTTTTGACAGAGCAGACTCGCCTGTATTTATGCTAAGCTAAGCCGAGCGTCTCCTGGTAACAAAGCGAGTAAGCGTATTTACCAAAATGTCAAAGTATCATTTTAACTTCTCCATCGTTTTCATTGCAACTTACCTAAACAAAGGAAACATTTAAACCTGAAAAGATCTTGAAGCTCAGGAGAAAGGAAAATATATGAAGCCTCAGCTGGTGCACAAACCCAGAAAAAGTGCTTCTAGAGGCAATAAAGCGACCGTCTCATTGCTATTCTAAGCAGGGCTGATATCTAGTAATGATTCATTACCAGTAGTTTCATTGATTATGCTGACTGACCACCTGCTGACAGGTTGATAAACAGTGGAAGTACATGAGCCCTATCAGTCTGAATTCCTGACAGTCAGGTTTATTGTTCACAAGTTACTACAGTTCACTTTGACGTGTTTGAAGTGTTTCAGGCATTCCGCTTGGAAACCCCTTCAGTATCCTGACATGCTGATTAGCATTAGCTCGAGGACACGGCGAGATAAAGTATCCCCTCAGATTAAAGACTGGCTGACTGAAGTATTTTTGCCTGTTTTTTCATGGCTCCCTCATTAGTCCATCTTAGATAGCAGCCTGATCCCTTGAAACAGTCAAGGTCCAAACTAACAACCGTTTGTGCAAACAAAGGGGCTGAAAATGATCCCTCTACAGGCTACCTGCTTTCAAGATTCCATATTTGGAGGTTTTAAGACTTTGCGAACTGCAAGTCACTGCTGTGACAGGCTTGGCTGTGTTTTCCCAGTCATTCATTCGTCAATGTTACCCAACCCACAGGTCTAAGTGCGCCAGTTTCCTTATGTGACTAAGTTGCAAAATGTCAGAAGTGTCATCCTAATAAGGAATAAAATCAATTAGTGTCAGGTTACTCATTAGTGCCACTGGTAAGTGGTGGCTGGATCGAAATTCAACCTAGAGGAGTTCAAGCATTTCCCCACTCAGACTAAACCCTTAAAGTTCTGCTCTTTTTGTATACATTATTATGTTTTTTTCATTTATTCTACAATATAACAACAGCTGTATTTTTTTAACAGGAGAGAGGCGAAGCCACCCTTTGTCTACTGTTTGTGATACTGAACTTAATATATTTCGGCTTTAAAATATCCGTCTCTGACTTTCTTTAGCTCTCCTTTCTGTACAGAGCAGCATATTCAGCTCTAGTGGTTGAAAGCCTGTTGGTCTGCACTCCTCACAAATCCTTTGACTCTAATATATCAACATCCTGTCTTAATATGAGGATGTTTTGTCGTGCTGTTAATGGATAATGAGAGGATATCCTGCAGTCTGAATGGATACTGGAATACAGTGAGGAGGACATTAATCAAAGAGTTGTTCTTACGCACATTAAAGGAGCATTTAATGCTCATCCTCTTACTCTTACTCTTACGTATTATCTTTTTAGCTCATGTCTGACATGGATATTTATCCTTTCACTTCAGGTCTGTCTGATCCCCAAGTCGGCCCACGGCACTAACCCAGCGAGCGCTCAGATGGCTGGCATGAAGGTGCAGGTGGTGGAGGTGGACAAGGACGGCAACATTGACCTGGCACACCTCAGGAGCCTGGTAAGAGCGGGACTCTTTGACCCATACTGGTGGATAAAAGTCAGGACAACGCAGCCGCTGCTCCTTAGAGTTTGCCGATTATTTAAAAGAATCCTGCCTTTCTCCTCCAGGTGGATAAACACAAGGCGAGTCTTGCAGCCATGATGATCACCTACCCTTCCACCTTTGGCGTGTTTGAGGAGCATATCAGGGACGTGTGTGATCTAATTCACGAGAACGGTGGCCAGGTGTACCTGGATGGCGCCAACATGAACGCCCAGGTGAGAGAAGAAACGGCAGCGTAACGAAGCAGCGAGATGTGTCTGTCCTGTGATGGAAAACACAGAGGTTTGAATGCTGGTCATGGAAAATAAAACACTGCTTGTGCAAACTGAAGACTAATGGGATAAAGGTTTATAGATGTGTGTTATCATGCTGTAAATAGATAACCTTTAGCCTCTGTAATATGCAGATGATGGGTTTTACACCAGCACACAACCTCCACCTATCCCTGACAGGCGTACGGACCCTGCCCCCTCTGACTTTTAGATTTAAACCTCCTCCTCTTTTAGTCTTAAATAATGGGGCAGATCAAATTAAGGGGAAATCTGACATTACTTTAGATATTCACGTGATTTTCAATATGCTTAATGAAAACGATAGTCAGATTTATGCATGTGTTACTTGTCGAGGACCAAGAACAAAGAAAAACTGTAGTTGTGCGTGATCGTTAAAGGCCCGTGGACACTTAATACTATTCAGTAATCTGTTTTAAAAGTCAAACCATGACGGGTGAATTTTCCACCCACTGTGGTCAGCAGACTGCTGAGTTTCCTCTTTTCCAGGTTGGTCTGTGTCGTCCTGGAGATTACGGCTCTGACGTGTCTCATCTCAACCTGCACAAGACCTTCTGCATTCCTCACGGTGGAGGAGGACCTGGCATGGGGCCGATTGGAGTGTGAGTCAGCATATTGATTATGAAATTCCCAACTCACTGGATGAGGATGATGAATATTCAGTTGATTTGTGCAAACATCTTGTTTTCATGCTAAGGTCCTTAAATTTACATTAATCTATTTTAATTTCCATGAAGTTAAAACTGATGAAGTGTTTTTATCACATCTGAACCCCAATATCTGGCCCAGCAATGACAAAGGAGTCGTTTTGTAATTTTCTTAATGGTGTTTTAGAGAATATTTTTGACTCATTCTGCACTTGGTTTGAGTGTTTTATGCTTGTTTTGTGGGAACTTGAAGTCATTTAAGAACATATGCACATCTGCATGTTTGTTCTGTATAAACAGGAGAACACAATCAATCAATCAATCAATCAATCAATCAATCAATCAATCAATCAATCACATTTTGACTTTGACACTGGCTCTATGTTCTCATGACACTCATCTGCTTTTCAACAGGAAGGCCCACCTGGCCCCCTTCCTGCCAAGCCACCCGGTGGTCCCCATGCAGCCGGTCAACAGTGGCAGCTCGTTGGGCACCATCAGCGCGGCCCCCTGGGGCTCCAGTGCTATTCTGCCAATCTCCTGGGCTTACATCAAGGTAAGCACAGATCATCAGATCAGAGCATAAAAGACACAAGACAAATGAGAATATTTAGTAAAAGTCTGAGGAAACAGCACTGAGATGAGGATGAGGAGGGTGGAAAAATATTTGAAAGCAAGAAATGATGGGAAAAGAGTCGCTGCTAGAGACATTTCATCTGGTGCTCATCAGGATGATGTGTTCCTGAGCGACAGAAGTGTTCACATTCTGGACATGCATTAGACAAGTGAAGCAGCCGGCCTTCTCTTACTGTCACCACTAGTTTCCAAGAATGAACATGTCTTTCTGTCCTTCACTTTAATATTTTTTTTAGATATTTTTTGGACATGGCTGACTGAGAAAGTTAATGTATCAACTTTGAAGGAACATTTTGTTCAAGGATGGACCACACTGTCCTCATCCCGTCATGAAAACCACGATTTTGAAGTGTTTCCATGTAAAAAACAGATGAAAAGACCCTGCTGTGTTCTGTGTTTAGATGATGGGATCCAAAGGACTGCTGCACGCGACAGAGGTGGCCATCCTCAACGCCAACTACATGGCCAAGAGGCTGGAAGGTCACTATAAGGTCCTCTACAGAGGCAGGAAAGGTACGGCTGTGAAAGCATTCATCTGTCAGTGTATGCTGATGTATTCTACACTTTCCAGCATGTCTGCAATCAATTTATGCTTCTGAGCAACATAGTCAGATTGTGTCAAAATGTAAAATGTTCTTGTGTTGGTGCAAACAGGTTTTGTAGCCCATGAGTTCATTCTGGATGTGAGGCCATTCAAGAAGTTGGCTAACATTGAGGCTGTCGACGTCGCCAAGAGGCTGCAAGATTACGGTAGGCTGAATCAAAAACTTATATTATACAACAGTATTTGGTGGTATCTCGTGCTAAACATTGCATATCGTTTTTTTTATCCTTAAGCTCATAAAACCAGTAACAGTAGATTAATTTCTGGGGTTTTGCTGTGCTGGTGTCCAGGTTTCCATGCACCAACCATGTCTTGGCCGGTGACTGGGACCCTAATGATTGAGCCCACAGAGTCGGAGGATAAGGCTGAGGTTGACCGCTTCTGCGATGCCCTGATTGGTATCCGACAGGAGATCGCAGACATCGAGGAGGGAAGGATGGACTCCCGCATCAACCCGCTCAAGGTACACCATGGATTCAGCTGTCGTTCATATGACATGAAAAGATGCATGACAGCAGCTGATGTATGAAGGGGTGACATCCAGCCTGACCTCTGAGGTCCTCGCGTGTGTTTGTCTGCAGATGGCTCCTCACTCTCTGGCCTGCATCTCATCCTCCAACTGGGACAGACCCTACTCCAGGGAGCACGCTGCTTTCCCCTTGGTGAGAGTCCTCATCTCTCTTACTTAATCACACGCTCTCTGTGGCAGAGAAATTCACAGAGAATTCACTGTCTGTGTTGCCCTCTAGTGGCGAGAGTGAAGAACTGTAACATGGAATGCTTTCTATTCCATCAAAGCCTGCAGAAAACGACAAAAAGTTTGAATACCTTCAGTGATCAGCTTGGTTTAGAGAAATACTTTTATCTCTTATGAGCTGATAATAAAATACTCTGAAAGTGATTCAAAGATCAATATGTCTGTCTTATGTGATCTTCAGGTAAGGCTGATTCACAGGTTTCCTGGTTGATCTGTGAGAGCAGACCTGTTCCAGATTTCATTCAACAGACAATGGGGGGTTCCTGGTTTTAATCAGAAAACCAGCTTTTCAGAACACACTGAAATATTAAGTTTCAAAAAATTCACCTGCAACATCTTTCCAAGAGACGAGATCATCTCAGATTCTCTGGATAATGCACATAACTCCATGAAACTACAGTGCTTTCTGCCAAAGAAAAAGCTGCTGTGCTGTTCAAAGCTGTCTTTGTTTTAACTCCCATATCAATATCTACCAAAAAAAAAAAAATTAGACCAACAATCTAAAAACCAAACATGATAACTGTCACATATGATGTGGAAAATCAACAAACCCTCACATGGGACACGTTGGAACCAGGGGATGTTTTGCAATTTTTCTTGAAAAATTACTTAAACAGCTAATTATCAAAAGCAGTTCAAATTTCCGTTGATAGAAAATCTTGAACAGAAATTCCAACCAGTCAATCAACAGAAAATCAATCAGCAATTATTTTGATAATCCATGAATCGTTTGATTAAGTTTTCAAGCGGAAATGCCAAGAATTAGCTGACTCCACCTACTTAAATGTGAGGATTTGTTGCCTTACTCTGTTACATATAATTATAACTTGAATATCTTCGGTTTCTGAACTGTTGATCAAACAGAAAAAGGCTCTGAGAGACAGTTTCCAAACATTTCATAGACTAAACAGTTGGCAAATTAATCAGCATGATTCATTAGTTGCAGCCCATTTTAAAACTAAGCTTTTATTTTGTAATATAGCTAAAAAAGACAGATGTTTGAATTTTTACTTACAGCTAGCTTACAGGACTGGTTTTGAGTGTCATTAAGCCCATAAAACTTTACAATTTCTCACATTTTTCCTCTCTCTTACGTTCCAGCCCTTCATTAAGCCCGAGACCAAATTCTGGCCAAGCATCTCCAGGATTGATGACATCTACGGCGACCAGCACCTTGTGTGCACCTGCCCACCAATGGAGTCCTACGAGTCTCCATACGAGGAGAAGAGAGCCTCCTCATAGATGCTCCCTGTGGTCCAGTCCCAACGTCCAGCCTGAGCTCGAAAAGCTCGCAGACTTTACACCCGTTTGCTCAGTGAAAATGTGAGATCAGGAGGGTAAACACGACATGAACTGGGGCAGAAGCATTTCTGCCACTAAAATGTGAGGCTTCTGCTTCAGATATGGTTTAATAAAACTGAATGACCTTTTCCTCACAGATTAATCAACTCTATATTATAGTATGATGGATCAAATTTGGTAAAACTAAATCAATACTGTCAGGCTCTTCGTGGAACGAAAAAATAGAAATTCCTCGCGCTGCCGTTTTCTTCCAGCTCTGTCAGTTAGTTTATGATTTAAGATTTTCCCTGTTAACATTAATGCCCTACAAATAGTGGTCAGTTCCCTCAAGCAGAGCCTGAAGCAGTGCAAAAATCGCATTAAGAAGGGGCTCCGAAAGCCTGCAAGAAAGCCCTCAAAGATTTCACAATGGAACTGAGCCCAGCTGGCTTATGAGAAAAAGGTGAAAGTCTGTGAGGTGGACATTAGGACTGGACTTCTTACTGCACCCTTTTGAATGGTGTCATGGGGTTTTCCCCTGCTTGAACTCTTCCAGTGGACCAAAGGTGCAACTTTTGCTTTTCCAGGTCGCAAAATAAGTGCACCCTTTGACACCGAGGCCGCTCCATAACAATACTGTACCACAAGTTGAGTACGGTTCATTTCTAGACTCCCAGCATCTATAAAAATGCCCTTGGTGCCTCAGTTTCTGTTGTGTAAAATAGCTGCCTTGACTTTCCCTATTTTTTTTTTCCCCAAATACCTGACACAAAACATAGGTACTTTATTGTAGGCTTTTTGTTAATATGCATCTGTTGTATGAAAATGTCTTAATGTGTGTTAGGACGTGTGTTGATAGTGGATGAGAATAATCGTAATTTTAGGTTAATTATTTTGTAATTTAAACTGTTTCGTCTGTAGAAAAAGATATCTGTATTAAACATTTTTGTCTGTGTTTATGATGTGTGTGAAGACAGGCTTAAATTCTCATTTTAGGCGACACTGCCACCTGGTGGTGACTGGTGGAACACAACAAATATTTCCTCATCAGGTTTTTTTTTTTTTCATTTACAAATTTAACTGCACCTTTTGGATCAATTTATTCACACATTCTATATGGATATAAATAATATATATTTCCCCAAAAATGCCCAACAACCCCCCTGCCCCCACTTCTCAAGTGGGAGGATTTGCAGTACAGTTTTGTACTTTCAAAAAAAAAAAAAAAACAAGCAATTTTATGACAAACTTGAGCTTTGTAAATTGTGATGGGCAGTTTTTTCTGATATATCATAGATCAAACAGTTGAACGGATTTATTGATGAAATGACTGCTAGTTGCAGCTTAGTACTGGTACTAAGCAGGGCTGCAATGAATGATTACTTTCATTATTGATTACTCATTTTCACAAACATTTGGTCTATAAAATTCCTCAAAAGAAAAAAAAAATGCCCAACACAACTTCCAAATGCCCAAGCTGATATATTTAAATACCTCCTTTTGTGCTATTTAACAAATTTTCACATTTGAGAGGCTGTGTATTCTTAGCAAAAAGACTTAAACCATTTATAAAACAGTTAAAAACTCATTTAAGTAGTGGTTAGCCATCATGAACAAGCTCCCTTTGGGAAGCTGAAACTAATTTGATAATTCGGTTGCGTAACTGTACTTAAACTCTGGAGCAATTTGTAGAACGCATACCACATTCCTAAAAGACACTACAAATATCCTCATCCTGGTATCAGTTTCATGTTATGGTGGGCAGCTCCTGAGAGCCTGAGCAGGCTGTTCTGGATCTGCCATTAGATTCAGGTCAGTTAATAGGCAGAAAAGACAAATAATATAGAGCAGTGATTCTCAACTGGTGGGTCATGGACTTTTGCCTGGGCAACAAAAAAAAAAAAAAAAAAAAAAAAAAAAAAAAAAAAAAAAAAAAAAAGAATCACGTGCTTTTATTTTGAAGGGATTTTTTTATTCAGCGGGGTGCTGCGGCTTGTCATTAAGGGGTGATGGTGGGTCCCAAAGCCAGACCAATTGAGAACCACTGATACAGAGGACATGAAAGTCGTGCATTTAAAACCATCAGTGCCGGGATTTATTCCTTAAAAAGTTGCATTTTTAACTGGTGATGTGAAAAACATTCAAGATAGAGACAAAACTTTAAAAACATAAAAAGACAAAGTCGGTTAAAACATGGAAAAGGTACACAAGTAACCTGAAACCAGAAAGAATCTGTTCAAACGAGCTCCTCTGTGAAACGACTTTGAAAAGTCACATTTTCAAGGAGGAAAAAGGTGCAACTGTGCACATGAGAACTGGTTTGACAGCACGTCACCCAGAAACAACCAAAATTATCTGAATTTCAAGTTGACTCTTAAAAATCATTAAGGAGTTACTAAACCTTGTTTCCTTTTGAGACTTCATCTTCAGTCTCTATTACATTGGAAGAACTGATTTGATTGAACAAGAGCACCATTCAATTAAAAATCCTAAAAGCTAAAACGTGATTGTGACGACAAAATCTGCTCTGTAAGAGCGAGGCCGATGCGCCATCCAACACTGCAGTTACCACCGACACCAGAGTTATTTACGGCTGAAAAGTTGCCTTAAACAGCACGGCTCCCAACTGTGGACTTTCCCACATGTGGTTTACACTCTTGATGACATACAGGAGTCCTCCAACTTCAAAATACTCCTAAAATACATTGGGCATTATGATATCTCCTCACTTAAACAGTGGACGGGCCCCCGGTTTCTGCTGGGCCTGACCACCCAGCAGCTGACATGTGATCAAACACTGAACAAGGCAACACGCAGTCCTTCTGGCACCTAAAAATCCTTATGTAACAGTCTCACTTGACTTTTCCTGCCTCCCAGTCCTCGTGGTTGATCGCCTGATGGCCTTCATCCTCCGTGGCTTTTCTCCTCTGAACGAGCCAGTCGACCAGGACGACAAACACCGCTGACAAAATGAGGCAGAGGCCTGAGAGGTAGAAGGCGGTGCTGTAGTCATTGGTTTCGTCCACCAGCCAGCCTGCGCCAGAAACACAGAGGAACAGGAGACAGATCGCAGTGTGCCAGCGCTGATGAATAAATGAACAGAAGCGTCCGTTCCTTCAGGAGCATGTAGACCTGCAGCGAGGAGTGTGTGCCATGGCGGCGTTACCTGTATGAACACACTATATCATTCTTTAATGTGTTACATCTACTCTGAGGAAATTATTGACCTCATATTCACAACAGAACTGATCATTCTAATAGAGGTTATTCCTTTGTCTTATGAATAAGAATAGTCACCTTGATAAGTGCTGACTTTGAGCAAATTTTTGACTTTGAGCTAAAGGCTAATGGCAGCATGTCAGCATGATCACAATGACGCCAACATGCTGACGTTTAGCTTTGAATTCCCATTTCTGTTTTTCAGTCTGTTGTTTCTGTACCTGATGACATAAACATAGACTGCTCACCTGCAACAGGTGGGGCGATGAAGCCACCGATGCTCCTGAACAGCATGAAGAGGCCCAGTGCGCTGTCGAACCCCTCCAGGGTCACGATGTCCACGATGGAGGTGATGTGAATGGCGATCAGGCAGCCAAACAGGAAGCCGTAGAGCGAAGTGAAGACCAGGATGACCCAGTAGTTGTGGCTGATGGGCAGCAGCAGGAGCACCACCCCAAGCAGAGTGACTACCATGGTGAGCAGCTGCAGGTTCCTCAGCAGCCTCATGTTAGCGATCCACCCACAGATCAGCCTCCCCGCCAGGTCTGCTAATGCCAGGACGGAGAGGATCGAGGCTGGCCAGTACTGATCCATCCCCAAACTGCTGGCGAAGGGCACCAGGAAGAGGGGTGGGATGAAAAACCCTGCTGCCGCAAAGATGCCATACAGGATGTAGAGGCAAAGTTCTGGTTTTCTCATCAGGGAGCACTGGAAGATAACCTTCCTCTTCGGTGGGAGCAGAGTGGCGTCGCCTTCTAGATCGCCTTTAGTTTCCTGCAGCGGGCTCTGGACCGTCTCCAGGGGTCTCATGAGGGCGCCGCAGACACACAGGTTGAGCTGAAGGCCTCCAATGATGAGCAAGGCGCCCTGCCAGCTGTACATCTCCATCAGCCACTGGAAGAGTGGGCTGAACATGATGGCGAAGACACACTCTCCTGAGCTGGCAATGGCGTAGGCGATGGGACGCCACCGTACAAAGTAGTGGCTCACCATGCTGGTGGCAGGGATCCACGAGAAGGAAATGCCCATTCCTGGAAACGGACGATGTGAACCTTTAACCATGGAGCCTTTTTTGGCAAGATCAAGGTCATTTTGTATCAACCAAAAAACGTCATCACCTTCAACCCAACTACACAGATATTTTTTGGGGCATCTGGGTATAAAAACAGCAAGAAAAATATGATTTCTGCTTGTTTTGTCAACAAACTGTAAAAAATGTCCATGGTGATGTCACCAAACTGGTAAATCGTACATAGTTGCCTCTGAAACCTGCCAGTGAGATCTGTTCTCCCTCTGCATCACTGCTGTTATGTTCAATGTCCTGATAATCAGCAGGAAAACACCCAAACGACTCAATCTGGTTCCTGCACACAACAGTATTTTTTTCCCCAAAATAGTGAAATGCCTTTTATCCTTTTTTGACACTGCTTCCTGAAAGTGTGCTCCCTTCTCACCCTAAAAAGCAATAACATCAGCTTTCAACATATCAGAAGAGCATTGGTTCCCAACATTTTTGGCTGGCGACCCCATTAAATGAGGCAGCGTTTGCTTGCAAACTGAAGCGCTGCAGCCGAGGGTTAAAAAACCACAACCAAAGTGTCTCATGATTTGGCATTCCTCAGACTATAACAAACCAAAGAAAGTGAGTGAAAAGAGCAGAGAGTGTGTACCTTGCAGGATGCCCAAAGTGAGGTAGAGCCAAGGCAGACTGAGGTCCAGAAACGTCAACAACATCCCCGATGCAGCCAGCAGGCCCCCGACTATGATGACCACTCTCTGAGAAAACTGTAAGGTCAGCACACTGGCCAGTGGGGCTGAGGAGAACATTAAAGCACCACTATGAGACTATGAGTTAAAAACAACTAAGAACTTCAAGCTGAAACCCAGACATTTACCTCCAAGGTGAAACACGGCAATCGTAGTGGAGGTGACCCATGAGGTGGTGCTGGTGGGGACTCCAAAGTGGTTCTGGATGTCCAGGAAGAAGATGCCGAAGTTCTTGAGGACAGCAACGGTGAGGCCCATGACGAAAAAGGCTGACATGACCACCACCCAGCCGTAGCCCCCATCAGGAGGTCTGGCTCTCCTGGACTGCATCGCCAGCAGCTTCTCTGCAGGCTGCTTCCCTGCCTGCGCTGAACGACTGTCTGGAAGAGGGGAGGCCCGGCATGAAAATGAGCATGCAAAGTGCACATACATACAGAGCTAGCAGCTGGAAGGAAGTGTGTCGAATAGATTAGAGATTCATTTTGTTTTCAATTTAAAGATAAAAAAGGGTATTTAAAAGAGATTTCTAGCATTTTATGAGGTTGGGTTTACACACTGAGCATTCACCAAAACACACCAGTTCAGTAATATCTCCTATTTATGTGGAAGTGTCTCCTATTTTTGTCTCTTTTCTGCAAAATAAAAGAGAAATTATTACCATCACCAGTCCGATCTGACAGAAATACAAAACAGAGCAGAGGTGAGACATTTGGACAGCACGAGACTTTGAAAAGCACAACGCTTTTTTGCAAATTCAGACAGGAACTCACCGAGGAGTTTAAAACAAACATCAAAAAACTAAACAACAAGTCATTTTAATTTCAAACTCACCTTTTTTCCGCTACCGTCCTCCTCCCGGCGTCCTCAGCATGTCTGCGTTTCTGCTACAAACTCACGTCTCCTTTAATATTGCGGCGAAGTCGCGTCTGCGCCGTCAATTTCCAGCGCGCTGCTTCGTCAGGGGTTTAAGGTAATCGCATAGAGACAGCAGAGAAGAGGAGACAGCCACACGGACGTTTCCGGTGTCATTTCGCCTTGTCGTTTTTGTCGTTTATTAAACAAGCGGCTCAGTGCTACCCGGCTACAGCTGGGAGTTATTACCATCATCAGCGAACCCGACGGTCACCGGTAAAACAGCTTTGACTTTCGTCAAGCTGCAGCTGATCGGCAGCGTACACAACATCCGGATTTCAAAATAAAGTGTCTGAGTGTATGTGGTTTCTTTTAATTACTGCTTTTGAATTTTAACAGCAGCCCATAAGCGCCAGTGTTTTTGGCTAGCTTAAGCTCCTCACAAGGGAAAACGAGGGAATTAATAATTCTTTCAAAATTAAAGGCAAAGTTCTTGAGAGAGATCGGGCAGTCCCTCTTAGTCTATATTATTTCAGTTAATACTTCGACTTTTTAAGTTGAAAATGTGATGTTAGCATTTTTGACTTACTGTTCTTTCAAACTGCCTCATCACAAAATCTCATAATTTTGATTTAATTAGAAAGTAATAATTATCTTAGAATAATATACTTTTGACTTTGAAAGGAACTTTTGTTTTTCTTTTGTTGGGTGGAAGTAGAACTCCATAAAAGTGCAGTATTTCATACTGGATTTTGGACTACCAGTAGTAACAATAAATAAATGACTCAGAGTACTTCATACTCAAACTTGGACGTACTTTGATACTTTCCACCACTTGTACAAGTTACAGATTTAATTTTCTAAGTAGTCATTATTATATTTATTGCTATTTTTTTGACTATTTGACTATTCAACTGTCTGCAACACAAATTGTCCCCTTTTATTTAAGCGCTACAGAAAAAAGTGAATGTAAGACATCTGCCGAAAACCCCTCCATGTGCCCCTTTAATCCATGGTCTCTGGTCCTGCAGTTACATAACAAGGTCTAGTTGGTACATACTTCATCATCAGCTTCAGGAAGGGTTTACAATGTTCCTCCCTGCACTGCAGTGTTGTTTGGATTACATCTTAAACTGCACGCATCTGAAATTACATGGAAGATATCAAATATGACTCAAACACTGACAACTACGTGGAATTTTTCTTTGTACCCTTCTAAGGAAACTTGACTCAACTTACTGGACAACATTCCTGAAACTGATGAAGATAGTGTTACGCCAAAAGACATTTAAGTGGGGAGGGGTATGCGCAACAGTAAGTGTCTTAAATCTGGAGCTATCTAGTTCAATATATGTCATCTTTATGATCAAATTTTCCTGCAAGATGCATATTTGGACTATATACAGTACACAGTATAAAGTCCTTTCTTGTAAAGATCATCAATTATAGTTTACAATGTTCCAAAAATGAAGCTTTCATGAATGAGAAGGCACGCTATTCGTTGACATTTTAGGGGTCTTAAATATATAGTAAGTTACATTCATCCTGTCTGTATATTTTTACAGCCTGCTTTCTTTTCTAGTCTTAAACGGCAAAATCAAACAGTCTGATATGCTTCAGATTTGAATGTGTATGGAGATTTATGATAAATTCTGTGTATTCAGTTGTGATTCATGTCATTTCCTCTTCAATTTTTATTTGTAAATAGTGTTTAGATTTTGAGCTTCTTGACTGGTTTTGGTGTCATGTGTTGTTTTAATAGCACACTCATTTACACTGTGGAAACAATGAGGAGCTTTAAAGTGACAGAGAATTTGTTTAACAGATGTGACTGTTCTTTAATTTTCACACCATTTCTCACAATGGAAACATAAAACAACAGATTTTTTAAATCACCTTTGTATGTACTTCATTTACTTTGACATCTTGCTGGCAGTTCAAATATAGTAATCACTATATTTTCATTTTATAAAATTAGAAAATTTTTCTGGACATATGTACACAAGTATACTGTAGGTATATACACACATACATAGAAAACACCAAGTCCATTTTATTTCTGGTGAGGGGAGAAGGGGACGGTAAGAGCTAGCCCTGCTAGCTGTTTGTATGGACACAACACACTCTCACACACACAAACATGCACGCACACACACACACACAACCATGTGTACTCTCTCACACACACTCATGAAGAACTTGTTTGACACAAGCATCTCTAGCTTTAGGCCTGGAGATAGTCTACTCACAGTCTGCACACATTCTTGAAATCTTCCTTTGATCTAGGATGTTTGACCAAACACGTTCACACTTTCTCAACAACGTCACCAATCGCCAGTTCCTTGAATCCAAGCCTCCATTTCCATCCTGCTGCTGGCCACTAAGCTGCTCCGCTATAAAAAATGGTTTGACAGCCTTGTTTAAAGGCACCTTGGCAGTAGTTTTTGAGCTGGTCCTTGCTTCGAACCACCGCTCTTCCAGTTACAATCTGCTTTGAGACATGCTGTCGCTCAGTAGGAGAAGAACCTCGTATCGCCCTCTGTCCTTTGGCCACAAACAGGGCAACAATGCTAAGAGCGACTCAGCTGAAGAGGAGCATGGCACTTAGGGTGATTTTTCTGTCTAAAACTCCTTACTGTCCCTGAACAGGTCGATGCGCAGAGCAAGCTCCTTGAAAGAGGGACGCAAACAGGGGTCGTTGTCCCAGCACTCCTCCATGATCTCATGTATCTGGGAGAAAAAGCAGGAAGAAAGAGAATTATTTGTGAGTGTATTCCTGCGATGAGCAAACAACAAAATCATGACAAGTCAGTTACTCTTATTTTTTTGGTTCTTTGTCCTTTATTCTGACAGTCAGTGAGACAGGGAGCGTGGGAAGGGAGAAGGAATGACATGCACCCTGGCATGGAGTCAAGCTGCAGATACTGCACTTGTGTGAGGCCTTAACTAGTTGGCAACTGCGATTCTGTAGCGACAGGTGATGTGTGTATGTAAAAAAAAAAAGAAAAAAAAACATGTTCTCCAGGCATAAAAGTTCAACCTGATTAAACCCAACTTGCACCTGCATGCCAAGAAAACACAACTGTACCTCTGTGGGACACCCGAGAGGCTGAGGCAGCCTGCTGCCTGATTTGAGGAGCTCGATGAGGTGATAGACGATCAACTGTCCCTGCTTGTCATTCCCCATCATGGACATAAAAACCTGAGGAGAAAGGTGACTTTAAAAATCTATTTGATTTACAGAAAACAACAAGAAGACACATCCTTACAGACAGGAAAATGGCTGCAAACCCAAACAGAAAGATAAGAAAAAGATAAGAGAGAACTTTATTTACTCTAAGGGAACCTGCTGTGCAGCAGCAGCAGTGCACAAAAGGAAAGAATGATGAGCATGTACATGTAAATGTAGGTCCTGCCAACTTAAACCATAAATTTGTTATGACTGAGTACAAGCCAAACATGTGACAACCTGAGCAGAGAAATGTTATTGTCAACAACTACAGTATGTTCTCAGTAAGTGAGACAGTGGCTCTACTTTGCCAGGTGTAGCATGACAGAGTGTCTGTATTTAGGGTGACAGCAAAATGCAGTTGTGGTGAGTTGTGCTGAAAAGACGCTGAAAGTGGTTCGTTCATACACATAACCAGGTATTCAGCAAAGAAGCGGTGGCCTCATTTGAAACCATTCAAGAACACACCTTGAGGTACGATCAGTTCAGTTCAGTTAGAGGAGGGAGAAAAAAGCCTCTTCCCCTGGAGCAGTCAGGCAATTAACCAACTGCTGTCTGTATTTAAGTGTCAGGTTTTTTTACTCTATTTACAGACCATGAACCATTGTACTTTGATGTCAAATGTCTGAACTGTCTGTACGTCACTGGCAGTTTGGCAGGGCTGTTCCTTCAGGTCAAGCCACTTTTTCACTATGCAGGTTCCCTGCATGCTGTATCATGTCTTTAAAAATAACACACAGCTTTCCAGACAAAGTTCCTGTGTGTTACACTTTATTCTTTTTTCACAAATTGAGAGGCAGACAGGAAATGTGGGAACAAAGAATCTCAGGATGGATTCAAACCTGTTTATATCCTGCATCTTAGCCAGTGTAGCACACCAGTTACACTGCTTTGTTGACTTAAAATGGGATCTTATGAAGACAGAGTAATAAGAGCAAACGGCAATCTCATGTCATTTTCGTACAGTTTCCCGCACTGTGAACAGAAATAAAGCTAGACAGGCGGTGGAAAAGTCAGTGCATGCATGCTGTCACCACTTACTGCAGGAGGGCTGCTGTTTTTGTCACTGTGGGTGAAGAGCTCATAAAGCACCACTCCGAAGCTCCACACATCCGATGCCACAGAGAACTTGCTCTCCGTCAAAGACTCAGGGGCATACCTACAAAACAGGACACTTGACTGTCTGTTGTTGTCTGTTCTGCTTCACTTAAGGAGGCAGTTAAGCTTACAAACAGTCTTCAACAGTAAGACAAGGAGGCCAGCTTGGGATAAACAGGATTGATATTCATTCATGGAACAAACACGTGCAAAATTTCTTAAATAAAATCACACAGTAGTACAAACACTGTCCAGCAGGATGAGGACAGTGAAAAGAACAAAAGCAATAAAAAGAACAGAAGTCTGACCAGAATATGGGACTCTCTCCTGGCTCTTTGACCATGTAGTACTCCTTGTCCTGAGGCAGAACTTTGGTGAGGCCGAAATCTCCAATCTTCACCCTCAGCTCACTCTCCACAAGGATATTTCGTGTTGCCAGGTCTCTGTGGATATACCGTTTACTTGACAGGTACTCCATACCCTGTGAACACACACAGACAGAAACCTTTACTGCATCTGTAGCTCCCCAGCGGTCAGCATGTGACAAAACTAGACAAAAGGAAGTACCTTGCAGATCTGAGAAGTGTAATGCACAAGCTTCTTGTGGTCGATCCTCTCCTTGTTCTTCATGAGGTAATCTCTCAGACTTCCAAACGGCAGATATTCCATGATGAGACGGAGATTTCGCCGCCCTGAGACAAGACAAAAACAAACAAAACAAACAAAAAAGTATTGAAAGTAATTGTGAATTTCTAATTGTTTGATACAGATTTTTTATCAGTAAGTCTGGTAGGATACAATGATGCTATAATTTGTGGATGTCCATCAAAGACAAAAGAAAAAAGAAGAATGTAGCTCATATTATGTAAAATGGCAAAACTGCAACTAAAGTACATTTATTTGGTGAGAAATGCACTAAACCGCCATATCTGGTGCTTAACACACAAAACGCTTCTCATCCACTGGCTCGTGTAAACAGACTGTATTTACTGCTCAGTGAGGCTGCTTTTATGGTGAGAATATGGTAAATGCACACAGAGTTTGGTAGGCTTCTGTAGTTGTACTGTAGAATGTGCAGAGGGAAGAGTAGAGGGTGTATGCACTAAGGTTATTAGAAATATGTCATCTTCCAACATCAACCAACAATTCCAGTTCTAACGTTCAGAGAATGAGGGTATGAACTGCAGGTCAACCGTACCTGCGCTGTAACAGACGCCTTTGTACTTGACGATATTCTCGTGCTGCAGGGATTTCAAGATCTCAATCTCTCTCTCAAAGTCTCGTATGTGCTCTGCAGTGCTGTGCTGGAGTTTCTTCACGGCCACGACCTCTCCTGTGTTGTCCTGAAGTGGGTCATAGCGACACATCTCCACACTGCCAAAGTTTCCCTGAAAGAAAACACCAACTGGAGTGAGGTGTTTTTTCTTTCCTGTTTTTTTTTTTTTAGTCATCGTCTGACTTCTTATTTTACTCCATTTCATACTTAAAGAGGGCACACACAGTGAGGTACAGAGTGGTGAGAGCTTCAGTGAAAGTCCATCAAAGTGAAAACACATTGCACAACTCTTCTCCATTACACCAGCAGAGAACATTTGGTGGAGCATGGTGTAGTGCAACATGTTTTAATTTTGATGGGCTTGGATAACTAGTTGAAAAATAACGTTAAGTTAGAAAAAAGAGTTAAGATCAAGACAAGTAATTTCAAGAAACTTCAGAGAGACATCATTATTCTCAGTTCTTCTAAAATCATGATCCAAAAGCCTGAAATACCAGGACAACATGTGCCAAACGCAAAGTTAATTCAAGAGGAAAAGGGGTGTTAGCTTATTAGCGTGGCTTCATTTGCTCTTGTTTCCACACTTCTCCATACCTTGCCAAGCTGCTGTAAGAATATGAGGTGTCGCTCTTCAAACTGAGCCGGCTCCTGACTCTCAAAACCCCCAGTCGACCAGCCAGAGCCCACGGTCCTGTTCGGCAGGATGTCACTGTCCACGATCAACTCGTAGTCTGGGGACACAAAGACAAAAACATAGATTCAAGAGATTAAGGACAGCTGTGTCAAACCAACACGCCACCAGCAACTGGATGTATGTAAAAGGTGCTGTCAGCAAGATTAGCACCTGCACTTCTTTGGCCACGCCTGCCATTGCACCAAATTGATTGACGTGAACAAAGGAGTTCATGGTGCACACTGATATGTTCAACTGTGTTTGTGTGTGGATGAAAGGCCAAAACACAACGAAAAGGCCATGTTTTGAAAAACACCTGTGCACGCGTGGACTAGATATCAGAAATAAAACACCTACTGAGAGAATTAGTTACTTAGACAAGCTTAACTGGACCCTGAAATCTCTCCAGCAATGGTTCCTCTGGTCCCAAAGCTCGACTAATCATGTCTTGGACCAATCTCTGCACTAATCACACAGATATTGTTTTTCTCATCTAACTTCAAGCAACAAAAGAAAGCTGAAGAATTCCCAAAATGCTGAAGAACTCCCAAAATACTGGCCCTACTTCATTCCTGACCTCATGTCAAACAGCAGCTGAATGATGACCCCATGAAGGAAGCTGAGAGCCCGTTTTCAATGACAGGTTCCTGAAGACACCGTGATGAATGCATGTGTGGTCNGAGGAAAGCAGACGATGGAAATGCATACGATTGGAGCTTCAGTCATGGAATCGACAGTAATACAACAACAGAGTGTGACACTAGTCCAGGTGGTTTAACTATACAATGAAAAGGCTTGGGTTGGAGAACAAAACAAGGGGCTCTTAAAGAAAACACAAATACACGAAAAGCAGCTTGGTACTGAAACATTCTTCAGCTATGTTCAGAATGACAATAGCGTCGGACGAGGCAGGATTGATGATGTGATGCTACAAACTACAAGTTTGAGTGTTACTTACATCAACTGGGAAAGTGAGAAAATACTTGTTGAAGTCTTTAGGGCTACATCTCAAAATGTACAATCCTCGCTTATTTCCACATTTGTGGAGTCGGTTGATGGCAAACTCCATTCTGCAACAGCAACAAAAGAAGTCCCAAAATAAAACACACACAGTACATTCACAGTGTTATTTACCTGTATCTCGGCAGAGAAATGCAGTATTACCTGCTTGGATAGGACATACAGTAAATACCTACCACCTGAGCAAAGCTTGTACATTCGATTTTGAAATACAGAAGTCATGTACCACATTGGTGCAGTTCAGGAAGTACATAAAATAATCAAAATTTTTCATTGCTTATCATTTAGCTCCAATTCAAACTTTCAACACTGCTATTGCCACTGGTAAATAAAACGAGTAAAGGTTTGTTATTCTTCACTTACGAGGTGGGGCCATGGCAATGGGAGGCGATGGCTTCCACCAGCCTCGGTGGAGCCACTTCTTTACAAAGGTAGTGATGTGCATCTGTAGTCAGTCGATAGTAGCCATCAATGAGGGACACAAAGGAGAGGGCTTCAGACAAGCTGGGGAACTCCAGCTCCTGAAATGTACCAAAACCACTGTTACACATGATATGTCAACTTCCACCATTCACCAACCATCATTAATCTGTGCGTTATGTTTGTCTTTTTGCACAGACGGCAGGGTTATAAAACAAATGCTTCTACGGCTGCACAGGTTTTCTGCTTTTACAGTCCTCTCAAGTGATAATGAACCAGTGTCAGTGAAATTACCAGATTCTTGCCGTCTTGTTTGTTGATGGTGACCACCCGACTCTCTGCAGCACCCTCCTTACTGGCCTGTTTGATGTTGATGTCAGTGACATCAGGGAAGTCACACAAGGTCTGCAGCTCCTGGACAAACAGCATAAGAGACATCTTTTGTAACACATTATCTGTGATGCCACCAAAGGAACAAACCTCACTGACAGAGTTTATGATACCAACCTGCTCAGAGTCTTTCAACTTCTCTCGACACCATTGGATGCCGCTGTCCGCTGCCACCAGGATGATGTGCTGTCCGCTGGATGGTTCCCTGACCTGGAAGGTCTCTGTGTAGAAGGCCTTCTCCAGGGACTCCATGCTGATGAGGTACTTGAGCTTGAGGTCACGCGCTGTGGTCCGACACTGACTGAACTGCTGGATGAAGCGTTTGAAACGAAAGCGGATTCTCTTGCGTGTCAGAAAGTTGCAGTCCTGGATCTGAGCTCTCATGTCCTTTGGCAAGAAGGACTTGTAGCTAGAAGGAAGCAAAAGGGAAAGAGGACTTTTTTTAATTATTATTATCAGCATGTAAAATTCTGTATCCCTCATACATTTTCAAAGCAATACCAAGCAACTATTCGTAGTGGAGAAAGTGATTCACCTTTTCATTGAAATGCCATTAAAATCATTTTTAAGGAGTCTTATCATATTAAGGCTCATAATAAGGCGATTCTAACATAAACATGATCAACATGATTCAATGCAAAACCTCCCACTGAAATTGGATCTATATTCTGCTGACCCCAAAAATCTGAAAAGAACGCTTTCCTCAAAAAAATCTATTGACACCTGGTATGAGGCACATCAGAATGTTAAAGATGCTCTCCCTGTTTTTTGCTTTCCCCATCTATGGGGTCATGCATATGTTAGTGCAGGAAGAGCAGATGGTGGTTTTAAAATCTGGGCAGACAAGGGTGTGCAGAAAATAGAGGACCTCTATGTGAACGGCAACCGTCAGCCAAAAAACATTTTTTAAAATACTTGCAAATGAAACATTTGATGTCTTTAAAATATGAGCATGTAATAGCGGAATCACTTCGGTCACACTTAAAAAAATCTCACACTTCTATACTGAATGAATAATGGAAACCGCTTCCTCTGGTCTATACTGTTTTAAAGATGCATGATAAGGCATCCACCATTGACAGACTAGAGGCATGGAGATTAGATATACAAGAGGACATAGAAGACTCTGATTGGGAAATGATTTGTTCATAAGTCCAAAAGCAATTGATTAATACCTTGGTAGGAATGAAGGAGAATCAAAACTAACAATTTCTGAAATTCGTGACTGAATCTGATTTTACTTTAAAATTTACTCATTCTCTCTAATATGAAGGATAACTTTGCTAATTTTGGCCGTTTTTACTTTGGTTAAGTGCTTGTACAGATGTTTTTGTTAGCCAACCAAACAAAAAGTCTTAATATTCCTCAAACTGGAGTTTCAAAAAAGCATTTTTTTGTGCATCCACGCTAAAAATCAGGCTTTGCATTGGCACCAATTACACCAGTACATCAATTAGTGCTTAGCAGATGTTCAGACCAAAAGCAGCCTCTGTTCTCAACTAGCACCTTATAGTGTGGTAGATGTCCAGAGGCGACAGCTGTCTCTCCTTGGCTGTCCTTGTCATGTCGAGTACAGCCATACCGAGGCACTCTTCCTGAGTCTCATGGGAGTTGGGGATCTTCACCAAGCCGTTGACAAAGTCATACCTCCACTGCACACAGAGATGAGAGCAACACAGTCAGTCATGCACTTGCTTAGAGGAAGTGTACAACCTTGTGCTCTCATGCAAAGTGTATCAAACTCTGTATTGTGTGTGCATGTGAACACAACCTGAAAGACTGTCATATTTCATTATTTATCGATATCCTCAGAAAACACATCTGAAAAGATTAGCTTTTATTGTTATGTGACTTAGCCTTCAACTGAGAAACGGAGAAATATGCTCTAAGACAGGAAGTCTGACACTGTGGACCCCCTAAGAGGGACAACTCAGACAACTGAGACAACCTACATTGGCTATGTTCATTCATATTTTGGCAAAATGGTAGAATTACATGTACGCCAAATTAGCAATAGCTATACATCCACATAACCCACGGACTACGATTGCTAGATTACTTTAATAGTCATGAAAACTGAAAAGCCAGATGATTCTCAGACAAGTTCTGGAGTTATAAGTGTGTTTCTATGATTTGTATGATGTCCTCAGTCACAAGTCACGCTCACAGTCACAAATATGCGCATCATGTTTTTGTGTGAGACAGATTTGACTGAGTTCTGACTTGAGAACGAGTAAGATATTTAATGCTAGTCATGGCAATCAATCTAATTGGGGCACTAAGACATCTAAAGTACCTTAAGTGCCTCCATGAGCTGTCTGTCACAGACACTGTTGCTCCTGCATGAACAGGCTAAACTACAATAACAAACTTCCTGTTGTTGAAGGAACACCGGCATCTCCAACTGGTGAATGCAGAGACACACTTTCTTTTGCAAGTCATAACAGCCTTACCTTATCACAAACATGGGGGGCTCAGCTCGAGATTAGACCATGAAGAATTCAACATGTCCTTCACAAAGAAAAACATAACATCTGTCTGGAGTGAATGCAAGCATGTGTAATGGCTTAATGGCTGCAAATATGCAGTGTTCAGCATCCTCAAATGACCCACACAGCGGTGCTTCCCTTCTCCCTTATAGGCTTTTCCCAAGCCAGCAGCACAGATTTCCACGGGCATAATTCCACGTAATCCTTCAGTTCACTCTGAGTTCAGCTTCAGTCATATTACTGGCTCGAGTTACCTGGATTCACCTATAAAACACACCTACTTTCTATTGCAGTGTTTATATGGTTTATGAAAATCATTTCTTGGCTAAGGACACGCAGGGCCCAAGCCATACATCTGATGAGGTCTTCCTGTACTACACTACTGTGATTACAACTCTGTTTTCCTTTCATCAAAAACACAAGTACAACGGAATTAAAAATGTACTCCATTCACAACAACACACCCGAGGGGACTCACTAGGGAACCTTTTCTCTTGCAAGACTTTGTGACCACTAAGGCATTAATAAAGTAGTAGTCCTTTGAGCCAATGTGTGCCATCCAAGGCCAGATTAACTCCTTGAGTAGCCATCCATCCATCCATCTTCTTCCACTTCATCCGGGGCCGGGTCGCAGGGGCAGCAGTCTGAGCAGGGACGCGCGAACTTCCCTCTTCTCGGACACTTCCTCTAGTTCTTCCAGGGGGATCCCGAGGCGTTCCCAGGCCAGCCGAGCGACAGTTGCTCCAGCGTGTCCTGGGTCTTCCTCGTGGCCTTCTCCTGGTGGGGCATGCCTGGAACACCTCCCTAGGGAGGCGTCCAGGGGGCATCCGATAAAGATGCCCGAGCCACCTCAGCTGACTCCTCTCGATGTGGAGGAGCAGCGACTCTACTCTGAGCTCCTCCCGGGTGATAGAGCTCCTCACCCTATCTCTAAGGGAGCGCCCTGCCACCCTGCGGAGAAAACTCATTTCAGCCTCTTGTATCTGGGACCTCGTTCTTTTGGTCATGACCAAAAGTTCATGACCATAGGTGAGGGTAGGAACGTAGATTGACCGGTAAATCGAGAGCTTCACCTTTCAGCTCAGCTCCTTCTTCATCACGACAGACCGGTACAGCGACCGCATTACTACTGCCGCTGCACCGATCCACCTGTCGATCTCACGCTCGATCCTTCCCTCACTCGTGAACAAGATCCCAAGATACTAAAACTCCTCCACTTGAGGCAGGAACTCTCCCCCAACTCTTGGGGGGACCTCAAGTAGCCCTGTGGCAAAAATGCACAATGGGCTGATACTAATAAAAACCTATAAATGGCCCCCACTGCGCTGGGTCACATCTTTCTTAACTACTGTCAAGATTTTATTTTTAGTGAATTGCACATGAGTCCTGGTGCCATAAATAGTCATTTGATAGAATTCACAGTTGAAAATAGCTCCCACAAACACAAATGACTACAGTGTTCAGCTATTTTATGAAATAATTTTCTGTCATTTTGAAAAAAACTGCAGTATATGTTTGTGTTTTAAACAATTTGGGGAAGTACTGGGAAACAAATGTTGTTTTTTTTAAAATAACTTATCATCTTAATGGATATTGCGCAGTCATGGCATGTGTTCCTCCTAAAAATTTGTGTATGGTCAATTTCAATGAATCAATCAACACACTAAACGTTGGAACCACCAAAGTCTTGAGTGGCTGTCACAGCTTCCTGCTTTGTACTGTGAGTAATTCAGCCTTACTGGGATCCAGACTGTAACCTTACAAATCAAAGAAATTTACATTTGTGTGGCAGACTTAACTGTTTGACTTAACTGAACTGAACTAGACCGCTTGGTTAAAACATGGCTTTACATTTTTGGACAACAGCTCCGCTCTGAGCATGCTGCAATCTGTCAAACGTGCAGCAAAGAAAAAGCCTCGGGGTGCACACGAAAGACTGTGAATGGGGATTACTTTTATGTTCTCAGTCAGAGTTTGTGCACATTGAGGTGTGGATCTTTGCATGCAAGTAACAAAATTGCCTCCAAAGACTGAACTCCCGCTCACGTTCAGGTTATGACTGCACTCAGTGAACGCGTATACAGCTCAGACTAAAGAAATCCTTCTCACCAAAAACATCCTTAGATATGAGGTTGAAAACAAAATCAAAAACGCATCAGTTTGAGTTTGTTACATCTCAGTCTTTTGAAAAAAAAAAAAAAAAAAAACTTCTGACAAGCGATCCAACAAACTGACATCACTGCACTTGTCAAGGATATGAACTACTTGTTTGATGATGTCTAATGTACGATATGAACAAACAGACTCACATATAAAAAGGGACTAATCTCCAACCAGTTGTTGTCATAAATGGCTGTAAGATGAAGTACCCACCTGAAAGAAAAGGTATGACATTACAAAGTCATCAAGAACAGGGCTTTCTGAGCCCTTGGTGACCCCATATCGATATGCCCGGGATGCCCCACCACTGTACCAGCCAGGGAAGTAGTACCTGTGTAAAAAAGCAATAAAGAAAATGCAGAAAGTCACAATGACCTTTCAATTTTAATTTGGAAAAGATACTCAAGAGACAAAGTAAAACGTAAAAAAAGAGGACGCTACCTTATTCTGAAAAACACATCTTCTGAAGCCAATTCATCAAGCTGGAAGATGTGGTTGGGTGAAAACCACAAGCGGTCTCGCTCTCGAAAGAGACCAAAAAGGCTGCAGTACAGAGGTGATATACCTAAAGCAGACAAAGAAACAGAACCCTGAACAACTGTGTGTTACTAGCTTGATCCAAAACAATTTTCCTTGTTCGTGTACATAAATCACTAGAACAAATAAATTACAGTACAGCTGTAAAAACTGGTATTGCCAACAAAGGTGAACAAAAGGTCAATAAAGACTGGCTAAAATGTCAGTTGTGTTTGGTTTACCATCAAACACATAACATGCGATTCCAACAACATGCAGGCTAGTCTAGAAAGATATGATTATTCTGAATTTGATGCCAGCAACAAGTTGGGACAGGAGCAACTAAAGACTGAAAGTTGTGGAATTCTCCAAAAACACCTGTTTGGAACATTCAACAGGTAAACAGGTTCGTTAGCAACTGGTGATAGTATCATGATTGGGTATGAAAGGGCCATTCTGGAAAGGCTCAGTAGGTCACAAGCGAGGATGGAGAGAGGTTCACCACTTTGTGAACACATGATTGTATAAAAGCTGTTACTGCATGGACTCAGGGACACTCCATAAAACTGTTGCATTCTGTTTTTATTTATGTTTTTTACAGCATGCCAACTTTTTTGGAATCAAGGTTGTGTTAGTGGCATCATAGTTTTGCCTGTTAAGTTGCAACAACACCACCACCAACACTCAGCAAAGCAAAGCTACTACATTTTGCTTATCCTCGAACACAGTAAAGAAAGCTAGGCAAACTGTAAACAAAACACTGAGATGATTGAACAAGCCAATGCTTTTTCTGCTGATAAGTTTCACTGTGGCCTCTTGATAACCTTATCTCAGGACTTATGCCCCTACAGCAAAACACATGAATGGGGGTGTATTATGCAGCCTTGTACAGCTGGTGTACTCACTGCACGCTTTGGCTGCATCTATGCACAGCTCTTCCGCCACATAGTCCCCAGGTGGGTAGCTGAGGAAGCCGCAGTCGGCCGCTCCTAGGCTGCTGTGGTAGAAATGAAGTTTCAGAACAGCCGCGGATGGCCTGGTGTCTGGAGATTCATGATGCGCAGTCCCATTTTGGTGCACTGTGGGGCATGTGTCAGTCAGAGTGTCCATGGTTGGCAGGGAGGCCGTCAACAGCATGCAACCTTCAATCAGTTAAAGGCAACATGTCAGCAGACAGAATCATCTTCTTTCATTTTTTTTTTTCTTCAGTGAAGCATGGAGAATTGAATGTCATCATTAGCTACGGGTACATGATCTCAACTGTTGGATAAACTGTTATAGAGATTCAAGCATTACATAAAGCTGCAGTGCAGAGGAACCACTGTCTGGAAAGAGGTTATAAAATCAGTAAATCTAATTAAAAAATAGGGCTACTCTCAGTGATCTCAGTTATCAAACACAGTCAGATTTCCACTGTAAAAGGACTATTGAGATTCTTAGTCCTGTCGTGCCACATTTTTTAATGCCAGTTTAGGGTTTATCAAGTTTCAAATGTGCCATTTTCTCACGAATTACTTCGATTTAAATGGACAAGAATCTATATGTAATTCTTACTGGGTAAAATTAACATTTAGCTCTCATTCAAACAGCCCATCCCTTCTCCCCAGACATTCTCGCACCAAACCAAGAGCTGAATTAGAGGTGCTGTATTTCGTCACTGCTGGTGTTCTTGTTTCTATATGTACCCAGTCCGCAAAGCATCCTCACTTAAACTGAGAACAACTCAACATCACACTGGTTTGTAACAATAACCAAAACTTCCCAATATTTCTTTCCAGTATTAAAAATGTGCCAACATTGAAATTATTGAAATTAGTTCTGTTAAGCAGATAAAAGATATATCGTACGGAAGAGACCCCAACAACTCAAACAAATTCATTTATCATGCTGCAGATGTAAAAACTATTTGTTCGCCTTTTTCATGTTTTATATCTAAACAAACCTAACATCAATATACAAATCACAAAGCACTAAATGTACACCTACGCTCACTCACATAAAGAATAAAAATATGGCATCAGGCTCGGAGAGGACAGACACGTTGCCTGGAAGCGAAAGAGCACAGCTCAACAGCTTACGTGTTACTTAAAACTGGTTGTATACCACAGAAGAGACACTAACAAAGCAGCCTGGTGATGAGAACAACACATTTACTGTTTTTAAGGATCAGCTGAGGTCAAAATGTTCACTTGTTACCGTTCCACAACCCCAAACTGTCCTTCCGAATCTGCATTAAGCAGGTCATACTCAAAAACAGTATTTGTGCAAGAAGGAAGCCACCAACAGGTCTATGCAAGTCAGGAGTACAGGTTTCTATGGCTGAGATGGCAGCCGCTGTGCATCCAAAAACTGTTGTCTAGCTACTTCACCAGTCGCACCTTTATGACAGAGTGGCAGATGTGCAAAGCAGTGGCTATGATCGCTGCCAAAGGTGCCTCCTCTGAATATTGGCTTGAGGGGGTGGTGAATACTAATGAAACTGATTATGGTGTGTTTGACATTCATACCGATCTTAGATCAATTTGCAAATTTGTTTTAATTTTTACATAAATTACTAATTTCTATTTAACTGTGTTCATAAAATTGACTGATTTAATGGTAGAAAACATATAAAGTAAATGCAAAAGAAGAAGAAGAAATGGCAAAGGTGAATATGATTATTTTCCTTATTGATTATTCACTTGATCAACTCATTGATGGTGTAGTCTGTAAAATATCACAAATAGTGGCATCACAATTGCTCAGATTCCCCTGAATCCAAGGAAATTGCAACAGTCTGAGAAGAAAGATTCAATTCACAACAAAATCAACAGAGAGGAGCAGCACATCCTTACATTTGGGGAACTGAAACCAGCAAAAGCTCAGCATTATTGAATGTCAAGTGACTTAAAACTGTCAACTGATCACTGAAATGGTTGTAAGTCAATATTGTGTAAAATCAACTCATCCTTTTATTGGACAAATGAATTCAGCACTTATGTGAATATTGAGAACATGCAGCATGCAGTTTGCTGTAATAACATTTCGCACAGATAGTGCCAAAAAGGATCTATGACATTAGTGGATTTGGTTTAATCTCCTGATTTCTGCAAAACACAGAAAGGATGTCTGGCAATATCCTCATATCACTTCAGACAGGACTTTACACTTTCAGTTTCCTATGAAGCTCTTATAATCCAGTTCTGCCCAGTTTCAGGCACATAAAATAGATGATCAATCGTATTTAAAATCTTGACATAACCTACATTCTCAGCTTATCTTTGGTCTGTGGACAACTGTAACGAGGCAAATTTAAGACTGTCAAAACTCAAGGGAAAATGCCACAACGTTAGAGTCTGGACGCTTTTCACAGGCTCATTACTCACCTGAAAGTTTTATGACAAGTAGGAGATTCAAAAAACGACAGCTTAGCTGGACATTTCCAGTCAAGTATCAGAAACTTAGCTGCACAACAAACTCATTCAAGGCCGTGATCTTTCATGCTACCTTTAGCTATAGCTTCAATAGATTAACTTAACGCTAGCCGCCGCACAGACCCACCTCCATTTGCGTTAGGGATAGCTGCCACACAAACAGCTTAAGCAAATGTATTTTAACAACTTATGGTGAGAAGTTAACGTTTGTGCACGTTGAAAAAATAAACCGGATAAAACTGTCAGCGAATTATTACTGAGTGTGAACACTTACTTTGGTGGAGAAGCCAGACGTGCAACTAGCTAGCTTGCTGCTAGCTTCCTAGGCCAGCGATGCGGCCAGGACGAGCGAGAGTTTGACAACTACACCCTGCGACAAAGGGGCTTCAGTTCTTAAAGATCAGCACAAAACAGCTACCCCAATAAATATCAATTTCTTTTATGGCTGGAATCCACCCGGAGATATTCTTATTTCCATGTCGCCCTCAGCTTGCTAACCTGCTACATAAGCTACCTCTGGTCAGCCTAGCATTACCCATCTCACTCCCGAGGAACTTCGGCCGTCTATCGTGTCAATCTTGTAACTTATGCTAATGCTCGCTAAAACCAGGTCGTACGCTGTTACAAATTGATCCAATAACGCGGAATTCATCTACAGGCAATCATCTTCTTGCGCTAAAACCTGGGGCAGCGGCTGTGCGAGAAGAATTACATTATTGACAGCTTGTGAAATGAATAGCTTTAACTCTGACAAGGGAGCTAGCTAGTTTGTCAGCAGCGGCTACAACGCAGCTGAAGCCCGAAGTCAGTCAACAAACCAGCCTCTCCCACACTAATGCTGCCTTCTAGTACTGTCGGAAATGTTACAATTACAAAACAGACGAAATTGCAACTGCGCAAACGTCCGAATATCCACAGAAAAAAAAAAAAAAAAAAAGTTCTTGACCACCATCAAAGCTAATATTAGCCACCACGGATAGCCTGACTTTATACAAGTACATTTCTATTTATATCATCTGTCTAAAAGTACATCCCTCAAAGTACTTTCACGAGTCTGTCATTACAATTTCTTTTGTAAAACACCTGAATATCTAACAGCTGGTATATCTAACAGCTGGTAATACAGATTAGACAGGGTGGAGATGATCTTTTTGTTCCTTTTGATAAATTTGATCAAGTAAATGTAAAACAGCACAAAACAACACGGAATTATGCAATTTTGGGTAATGATTTTATCTAATTTGTGTTGAATCTAAATCCATAAAATCTACCACTTGGAAGCAACTTATTTTCATAAAATGAATGTATACACAGAAATTGCCTAGTGTGAGGTGGTCAGAAACAACGTGAATAATCGTGGCTTGTTAACCCACTTCAGAGGACATTTTCTGGCTCGCACATGTACGTTTGCACACAGAGTTGATTCATTATATTTATGCCTGTTATCTTATTATACAACTTTGAGTCTGGAAATTGGAGGCTACGAGGAGCCCCTGAAAGCAGCATTAGCCTCTTGCCTTGTCAATCAACAAACCAGCAACTAAACCACCACCCGCCCACCGAAACTGCAATTAACCACTAGCTGCACAGATTTCAGCACGGTTACACAAGGGAGCAGATAGAGCACAATAAACACTTTCAATATGAATTGTAATGCAGAACATGATTGATTCAACTTAATGATAATATTAATGTTCTGCAGATTATGATATTGATAAATTTTCCGTTAATTTGTCAGCCACATGTAATTTTCACAGTAATGATAGCGCATTTCAGTTTAGTGACTTAATTTTGATTTCTAAATTCTCTTGACTAAAAACAAACCTATAGGAGAGAATTCTGGATGCTTAGGTTTCAATAAACTGCTTACTTTTTTTTTTTTTTTTTTTGCTATTTTCATTATGGTTACATTGCATGCACATCTGAAGCAATGATTTTGTTATTCTGGAAAAAGGAACAGCTGAGTAGGTGGGTGGTGTAAGGAGCAGACAAAGAAAAGCATGAGGCTTTCAGGAGGAAGTATGCTGAGTCATGTGGTGTCTTCTTCATTGTACTTTTCCAGGCATTGCTGTCACAACTCACCTGCTGTCACCTCAGTGAAAGTCCACCTAAAAAAGGCCCACTGATTGTTGGGCTGCTGGTCTCACTCATATCTCCATGAAACACCTGGAGGGAATAATCAGAGGCAGAACCACTGAGGACACCAAGCCTTCTCTGAACCCATCGCAATTTGAATTGAGGTCAATGAGGGGAGTTGAGTTACTCTCATTTTTACTTCTCACTCTGGTGTCTGCAACTGAAATATGCTAAAACTCCAGTCAAAAGTCATTGTGGTGTTTCCTACAGCACTGTTAGTATGACTGACCTTTTATTTTGACTAACTGGAATAAGTGTGGAGCTATTAATAAATACATAAACTGCATGGCCAAAAGTATGCGTGTGCCTGAACATTATCCTGTCAAACATAATTTCAAAACCATGGGCATTACAGTAACATGCTAAGCTTCCACTCTTCAGCGAATACTTTCCACAAGATTTTGGTACCATTCTGCAGGGATTTGCTGTCATTCAGCCAGAAGAGCATTTGCGAGGTTTGTCATAGATGTTGGGTGATCAGGCCATTTCAGCCCAGATAGATATGAGATCAGGGCTCTTTGCAGGCCAGTCAAGTTCTCCACACCCAAGTGGGAAAACAGTAGACCTAATTTTCAACATAAGGGCATTGTTTTGTTGAAACGGGAAATGACCCTCCCCAAACTGTGAGCGCAAAGTTGGAAGCACACTATTGTCTAAAGCAGGGGTTGCAAACCGGGGGTTTGAGACCCTCACAAGGGGCTGCAGGAGAATTTGTAGGGGTTATGAGATATTTATTTTTTCAGACTTTCCTCTAATACCTGTTTTTTTCTTGCAAAATCTGCATTTTCAAGTGTCTAAAACTGGAGTAAGCACACTGATATACTCAGAATGCCAGAGTAAACACAAGCTAATGTTTAGCAGGTATAATGTCTCTATGTTCACCATATTAGTTTGGTATGTTATCATGCAGCTGATCATGATCCAAATTATTGGACAGATTCATACTGTGACCAGGTAATGATCCTAAATTGAAAACCTGAAGGTCAGTGGGTCACTGCAGTTACTTCAATTCATCCTGAGGGGGACATGAATGTCTGCATGACATTTAATACCAAGCCATCCAGTAGCTGTGGAGACGTTTCATTCAAAACCACAAATGTCAACCTCATGGTGGCACAAGAGGAAAAGTCAAAGGATCACCCAAGTCATTAGGATTCACTGAATCATAAAAACTTTGTGCCAATCCATTTTGTAGACATTTCTCCAGAGAAGTGAAAACTTTGACCTTCTGGTTGGGCCAGAGGGAAATTAAGAGGATCACCAATGTCACAGAGCTTCAACCTCTGGGGACCATGAATGTCGGTACAGAATTTCATGGAAATCTTTCCAACAGTTGCTGAAATTTTTTGAGGTATATTTTTATTTATTGTTTTTGAAGTAAAGTGGTGGACTGATTAACATTGCTGGAAATGAGCCACAAGTAGACATTGCTTTGTTTGTGGCATTAAGGTTTTCCTTAATAGCTAGTTAGCTAGCTCGATGCATCACAAGCAGCTGCAAGGCAAACATTTGTATCCCTTGGTAAAACCCATGGGCAAACACCTGATACACACACACACACACACACACACACACACACACACACACACACACACACACACACACACATGCACACACAAGCAAACTTTTATGGGTAAAGGCATTAGGAGAGTCCCGGGGCATTCAGGTGACACTTGTCTCTGATGCTGTACATCCACACACTGGGACAGCCAGTGAAAATATATTAAGGATGTCTCACACACACACACACACACACACACACACACACACACACACACACACACACACACACACACACTTACTTTCTCTCTCTCTCTCTCTCTCTCTCTCTCTCTCCCTCTGTCTCTCATGCAAGAGCAGCAGAGTCTGTTCTGCTCCAACACTTATCCCTCCAGTGGATCTAAAACAGCATCACAGCCGGGTCGCCCACGGCAGAGAGAGGAGGTGGAGGGAGAAAAACGAGAAAACAAGAGAGTGGGAGGCATGGGAGGGAGGAAACGAAACCAAGGGAGGGCGATAGGGGAAGAAGAACAAGCAGAGGAACCAAGAGAAAGAGCAGAAGAGAAAACAAGGGTGGGTCTGTGGAAGAAAGGGAAGTTAGGAGGGAGGGAATGTGAGGAGACAGCAGCAGAAAAAGTTCTGATATTGTTGTTATCTGACAGAAAGACATCATGGCTTGTTGTCTTAAACTGCATTGTTCCTCCCACAGATGAGGCACTTATTATTTGTGGGTTTTATTTGTGTGTGAAGTATCTTGTCCTATGGATCTGTTGTTGGATAATCAGAACTAACGCTTTTGACTTGATGGTCTATTGTTTGGGGAAATGTGCTCATTCCCTCTTTTGCTGAGAGTTCGATGAGAGGATTAATAGTGTGGAACTGGAGCCATGAAATGATTAGCTTAGCAAAGCATAAAGAGAGGAGGCAGCGGGAAACCATCAAGCGTGCGACTCCCTCTACAATCACAGAGCCTTGTTGTAAATATTGTGCTAATGCAGCAATCATTAAAACAATTGTTAGATATTTTAACAAATAAGCTTATTTGTTTTCTTACCAAGGATTAGATAAGGTGATTGATACCAGTGACCATGATGTATTTGAATTTTCCATAACTTTCTCCACTTTCTGGCTCTTAAACTTTCTTGTAAATAAACAAATTATACCATTCTTTGATCATAATCCTTAGCAGACTATGGGCAGGTGACTGAAAATTGCCACTTATTGGAATTACCACTAGATGGAGCTATATGTACATTACTAGCAAAGGGAGGAAAACGGAGAAGGAAGGAGTACATAAAGAAAAAAAAACAAGAAGAACATGGAGTTAAGAGAAGAGCATGAGGGAAAAGAGAAAGTGGTGAAGAAAAATGGAAAGAAAAGAGGTAAAAATGTTTTTCATTTGGTCCCTGGTGGTTTGAACAGAGTCTCCAAAGGCTTTCCATGCCTGAAACTCACCACCTGCGTCTCTCTCTCCCAGCCAAATACACACACACACGCACACACACACGCACGCACGCACGCACGCACGCACTCAGAAATAGTCATTACCTGCAGTCCATCATGCAGTTTAGCAAATAAGGCAAATGAGAACAACTGTTCTTCAAGAATGAACCAATTTCTTTCAATCTTTTCAGTCAGCAGTCAGTTTTTAAGAAGGAGTCACAGTGGTGCATCTGGATGTTCCTTATTGAAAGCATAGCATCTTGCAGAGTGATGACAAATGATGCCTCTCACTGACTGACATGTTTCAAGTGTGTGTAATGGCAGCAATATAAGACGATTCATCATTTGCCACATGGTGTCCTTTTCAGGGAATTACAATCAGTTCGGTTCCTTATTTTTTGTCAGTAGCACTTTACATGACAATAACTTTCTTCCTACATCTGGATGTGAACATTAACAGAGGACACTAGACTCTGTTTTGGATGATGACACACAGAATGACATCATTTCGATACAAAATGAAAGCAGCAGGATTTCAACCCGACCTTTTGGATTTACTTTACTGGACATGCTTTTGTAGCCTTTCTACTAGCGCTTAGCCTGTGAATGTTTGCTTCACTGTACACTATTAATAGTGTTAATATGTTCACAGAACTGCTATCGACTGGTAACTGGTCCAGGGTGTACCCCGCTCCAGCCCCCCGCAACCCCGAAAGGGATAAGGCGGGTAGAGAAGATGAATGAATGAATGAATGAATGTTCATAGAATATGTGCTTTAAAAAACATTTTCATTATCATGTTCCAGTCCAAAAAAAAAAAAAACAAAAAACCAAAAGTGTACTGTGAGTTGACGGTTGTGACAGCATGACTTTGAGCATGTTATTAGCATTGTCATCAGGTCAGACCAGAGATAACTTTGCTTCAAGCTGCCAAGGAAAATCCAATTGAATGATCCTGACAGGCTCACAAAGTCTTCAAAAGACAGAGACATCAACTGCAAAAGAAAAAGTGTGAGCAGTTGGCTGGATTTAGATGAAGCACGACTCCAAAGATCACACAGAAATGTAGTTTTGTTACAGAAATGGATAATTGATGAGAGAAGACACTGTTCCAAAACATTTGGTTTGGTTTCATAATCTCATCATTCTACCTTTACCCATCTCTCTGTATCTGTCTGTCTCTCTCACACCCTTCCATACTTGTGAAGACCTTGCCTCACCCCACACCTTACCTCACCTAAACCAAATCTTTACCTTAACCCCAAAACCAAGGCTCAATCCTCTACCACATGAACATCCAAAATGTCCTCACTTTCTTAAAATGTCCTTGCTGCCAAGGTCTACATTTCAAATTGGTCCTCACAGAGGTAGAAGTAGATACAAACACACATATAGATGCACATGATACCCAATACCTGAAACGACTCAGTCGGGCCGAGCTGGGAGGCACAATTATGACTAGCTGCCTTCTTGACCTTCTATCTGCCAACCGATCAAATTGAATGATGATTATCAAATGAGCGATAAGCTCCTTAGAGCACTTATATATAACTTTCCCTTTTTCCCTGACTGTTTGTCTTTCTCTTCCCTACATCGATATCTTTCTCTCTGTGCTCTACTGCTCTCTCTCTGTCTCACACTTTTTGTCATTTCTCGTTTCATCTCTCTCTTCCTCTGTCACTTGCTGTCTCCTTCCTTCCTGGAAAAGGGCTCCCAAACTTTTTTTGCATCTTGGATTTTACTTGGAAATGTCATACCATATTGAGCTTATCCATCAAAGTCATGCGAGAGCTGCATTTGAACACTAACATTCTCAGTTGATTTGTGACCCACCACACGTGATACATTGCTGAATCACAGATTATAGTCTTTGTCTTGTCCTCAGGGTTGTAGCTGCCATTGAGGACACTGACATCATGCCTTTGGGATCCCAGTAACCTGGGGGTGTTCTACAGTTATTAAAGTGTGCATGGTGTATATTTGATTGGGTTATTTCATTATTTTCATTTTATTCAAATATATTCAAAGTTGTAATCCTTAAAACTACCAAACCATATTACTTATGGTACGTATATACATTTACATGATATCTCAGTATAGTTGTTTTCAGTGGTAGTGGCAGTCCGCCATTTCCCTGCTGGATTCAGGTTGCCGAACAAAGCATGAGGGATTCACAGGAAATGAACGCATGTAATCTAGCATAATTTTATATTTCGGATTATAAAGTTACTGCTAATGCAAACTCAACATTTCTTCCTTCATATAAAGAGTGCTCAACTGAATTGGCCTTTATTGTGAAGCAGCCACAGGAAACGTGATGTGATGTGTGACCTCGGTTAGTGCTAACTGTGACTGTTTGATGACTTTTCAAGTCAACAAAATACAGAGAGAAAGGACACACTATTTGCCCACTCAACCTGAATTTCAGTTCTGGAAGTGTGGAGAAGGTTCTGAGAACAATAATTGAATAGTTCAATATATAAAACCTGAAAAATATTGACTTTTGACCTCATTTCTGGAATCCTGGATCCAGTCCTGATTGTTTCATGAAATTCAGGGTCTCACGTTTATGATAAAGTTATAGTTTTTTTTTTTTTTAATCTTAAGCATTTAAAAAAAAACAAAAAACAAAACACTGTTGTTTACCATCTTCCAATGTTTCAAGCTTCATAACTCCAGTTCTGTTGAGGTTAACAGTTGTCAGGCGTGAACATGTTTTGCAAACACAATAAACACATTATGCAGCTTCATGAGTGACTCATAATTGCTATCATTTAGTTTTTCCACAGTTGATCAGAGGCTTTTTTCATTGCTGAGGCCTCTTTTTCAAAAGCTCATCAGGCCACCCAACACTGAAATGCTGTTTGACCAGACGCTTAATTTCACACATAAAATGCAATAAAACTCTCACAGAATGAAGATCTGTCCCAAAGTTACCAGAGCAGTAGCTTCTACCATCTGTTGAGTGGAGATCGACATAGACACCATGAAAGTTTCAACACTGCAGTACGCCTTTACTCTATGTTTGGTTGATAAATGTTGACAAAATACATGCTTGATTAAATTAAGAGTGAGAACTGAATTACTGGAATTTTAAAACTGTTCACAATGAATGCAATTTGCATCAAAGTACAATCATTCACACTATTGTCCATGTAGAAAACATGTTGTGATGACTGCATGAAGAGAGTCTTCACAGACGACCTCTCTCTCTTTACATGCCCAATTTTCTCTTGAAAGACACACAACAGCACACTGATCGAAGTCTCACAAAAGAAATTACACGCGCATGTTCCTTGACAGTGCGCTGTATACGGTGAAAGGTATTTGTCATCTGGAATCATCTTCATATTTTGTCTGGCCAGTGCATCTAAGAAGACGCACCTCAGCATGAAAGATCATATTTACCCCACTTCATTAATTTTGAATGAAGCAAAATGCAAAAATGGTTTGGGAGAGCAATCACACAACAGAGCAGTCTGTGAGAAAGATGTGATTTCTGGCAGGAGGATAAAATGTGTGTGTGTGTGCATCACATTGTGGGGACAAAAGACTGTTTCCACATTTGCATTTTGTGGACTCAACTCCCATACCGGGACACAAATTTCGTCCACAGAAGGTTAACCATTTGTTTTACAAGATTACTCCACACTTGTGTACTTGTTTACCATGTCTCATTATGAGTACTTGTGTCCATTTGGAGACAAAAAACAGGCCCAGACAAGATAGACCATAAACTTTTAGGGTAAAGACTTGGTTTTGGTTAGGGGTTAGTATGCCAATATTATGATGCGTGCTATCTGTATATGTTTGTGTGTCACACCGTGAATGACACCTCTCAGTGCCAACGCAGGAAATAATGTTAATAATTCCATGAAAGAAAAACCAATTTAGTGTTGGCCAATGAATCCACCAGCCAAGTGTTGACAGTGAGTGCTTCAAGACACTTCCACTGTTGTGTGGTTATTGGGTCACTGTAAAGGCCAATTCATGGTTTACGATGTAATGTGATGTCTGGACTGTCTGCACTGCAAACGGTAAACTGGACACTTGTTTCTGCACTTTATGTATTTAACGTATTCCCCATCCTTTGTCGTATTATTGTTAAGCGATCACACACTTTCTCGTGTTGTTCAGCCAAAAAAGGCAAACAAAGGAGCTCTGATTGTAGTGGATATAGAAGCAGGTGTGTGTCTGTGTGCAAGTTCATAGCTGTCTGCGTCAAGAAGGCTTAAGTTTTGATGTGAATGTGTATGTGTTTGTTCAGGGGGTTAATGTGATCCTGGTGGTTGCTTAGCTTTTACTGTAATACGAAGCAGCATGTGAAGCAGCTCGTACATCTGTCAGTGCCCAGGCACGGCTTCCAGGCTGTATGTTCACAGTGACTGCCAGAGGAGGAGGAAGGACCGGTGGCACATCAATTTCTCACTTAAATCAGCAAATCTATCCCTTATGAGCACATATGAAGGACAGGAAACACTTATCCTCTTCACTGTATCGGTTACAGATAAGTTTATTTTGGTTTTGAATAAAAAATATCAATCATTTGCCAACTGCAGCTTGTAAAAAGTGTCATTTTGCTTGTCTTTCTCCATTTCATTCAAACTTTCTTTTAGTGTTTGTCAGAAGAAATACAAAATATCAAACACCTTGAAAAACAGTTACTTTTGGTATTGGTGACATGACAAATTTTGACATTTTGTAATCTAAACTAATGATGATTTTAGTTCAGCTCAAGGAGCTCCAGCCTATAAAACCGTTAAAGGACACTCAATGTAGTTTAAAGGTGCTATACATAAGAATTTACCATCTGTCATTTCCCATACCCATAGTACTTTGCTCCCTTAGGAAACATATTAACACTGTCAGTAACATCATATAATTAGCTATCTTTATAAACTATTGCTAAACAGCCAACCTTAACCACTGTTTACTGATCAGTCAAGAAGAAATCTTGCAAGTCAGCATCAAATTTCCTTCCTTGACTCGCCAAGAGCTGCCTCCAACAGTGGAAAGAATGCCAACATTAAGTTTTCTTTTGCTTCTATTTCTATCACTTCTTTTCTTTTCTGTCGAATATGGTTTGATGCCGGGAGTGTATGTTGGTGGAGATAGTGGTCACTAGCCAAGAGCTTCAGTCATCATTACATTTACTGTTCCATTCATTGTCTAGGCAGATTTGACTGAGGGCAAGCTGAAGGCAGCAGTGACTCACTGTCACCTTCTGAGGTATAACATGGAATTATGGGACAGGACAGGCTGTGGCTAGCTGGTTAGCATGCTAGCTTCTGTAGATATCTTTGCAACACAACACATTGAGGTCTTTGACACAGGTGCTCTCCACTGTGCTTCCATTTCAGTGAGTATTCTCACTGAAATTGTGAAAGGAAAGTCCACAAAGCCACATCCATAAACACTGATGGCATAAACAACCATAGAGAAAAGAGTAAAATGTTGCCCGAGGTGAGAATGAAAAAGTATGAATGAAACGGATAAGAGGCTGTGTTGATCAGACTGACTCAAGCAAGCAGATGGTAACTCAAAGGTAAACTAAGGCACATCATTTCCCCATGATAATGTCACCAAATTACTCCATGTCTATCTTTTAGTCACAGAAGTGAGGGACGGAAAACAGAGGGACATGCTGGCTGGATATTCTTGTCTGTACGGCTGTCATTTACATGTTCACACCAAAACCACCCACCCCCACTAAGTCTGTGTCTCATTTGTCCTTTCTGCTTACACATTTGCACTTATGAGTGTCTGTGCGACTGTGTGTGTCAGTGTGCTGTTTGTGTGCTCATGTGCGTGTATGTCTGGCTTGGACAGCTAATTCCTTCTGCCAGAAAATGTCCTGCAGCAAGAATTTGGACTTGAGAAAGTGTCCACTGCTCTGTCGATATGTGACACGGTGCCAAATTGGGCACGCAGCCACTTTCGATTAGCATGGTCCAATACTGCCCATTCACAGCTACAGCACAGCCTGAAACTGGTTGAGAGTGCTGAGAGAAACTGCACATTGCCAAAAACAAGTTTGATATGCTGCAAACAAAGATCCATAACTGCCAAAAACTTGTCCAAAATGCTGCAAACAATCAAAACAACATTAAGAAATGATAATTGGGAATGGTGCAACTCATGCCAGTCTCACAAAGTCTCCATAAGTGTTGTTTATTGTTTGTTTGTTTACTGTTGGCCAACAATTAGTGAGAATTAGTGAGCACTAATGACACAGTCTCTTGGATAAATTGGAAATTTGAAGAGTAACTGTCAGGAAATCTCTACAAACCAACAAACATGCTCATGGTTTTCCATGTTTCAGTAACTTAACTATAAATTGTACATTATTTATTACTTTTAAAACAGTTAACATTTTCCTTTCTTGGTGTTGTTGAATTAACATACACACCTTTGGTCTGCTGAAAGGCAATGACAGGCTAAGTTGTCATAAACTCTTGGAATCATTATTGACACTCTGACCTGAGAACTGTGGCTTTAAGAAGGGACACAGCATGATTTTTATAATGTTACAGTGTATATATTATTAAATAATTTTGACCAAGCATGACTCTGGTGGAGTCAATGAATATTGGGGCAATGAATACCTCTGAATCAGGTTTCAAGTCACTTCAACTTCATTGTGTACTGAAATGAATGGAAACCAGAGGAATCCGACATTACATGACATTCCATTTAGTTGGCAGATGTTTTTGTCCAAGTGTATAGAAACTCAGAAGGAACAAGATCAAGTCACCAAAAATTGTGCCACCGTCCCAAACAAAGCCTGAAGTCACTGCACTGTAAGCTGTCATCAGACTCTTGGACTGGATTTGAGTTGCAACAGGGAGCTAGTGAAGTGAATGGAGAGCTGGAGTGGTGTGGGAAAACTCTAGGAAGTTGAACATCAGGTGGGCTGCAGTAGCTGCAGAGTTGTGGTGGCACTTGCAGGGGCTCTGGCGAGGAGGGATTTCAAGTATTTCAGCAGGAGATGACAATGAAGTGTCTAGATGAGGGAGGGAGGCCCCCTGATATTTTACAGGAGTGCAGAAGAGAACTTATGCTGTGACGTTTGGTCAGAATGACAATTCATTACCCAGGGTCACACCCAGGTTCCTCGCTACCCAATTTCACATCATGGTATTGTCAATGGTGGTAAATGGGTCTCAACATAGGCATCCTTTTCCCTGAAGCAACACAAGCTCAGTCTTGTCCAGGCTGAGCTTTAGATGGTGCCTTGACATCTGCACTGAGGTATCTGCCAGACAAGCAGTGATGCGTACCTTTACCTGAGCATCAGAAGGAGGGAATAAGAAGAATATCTGGGTGTTTTTGGCATATCAGTGGTAGGGGAAGCCATGCTAGTGCATGACAGCAGCAAGGGTCCTTGTGTGGAAGGAGAAGAATGTATATTTATTTTGTAAAATGGTTTTACAGTGATATAAAATAAATTATTTTTAGTGGATACAAACATGTAAAACAATCTGAATGGTCCTTGAAGGCCTTTTGAGTGTCTGGGTTTACCATACCTGCATGTCCTTCTGCAATCCTGGCTGCTTTTTCTGATTTTCTCTGTGCTTCTGCTCCTCTAATGCTTTCTCCATGTCTTGCTGTATCAGCTAATAAAAGATCAAGTAATTTTTCTTTCCCTTTACTTTCACTTATCTCTTTTCCAATCATCTAACTTTCTCCCTCCCTCCCTCTTAGCTCTCTTCTGTCAGTATTTTGGCGCCTCCCTCTCCTTCTCTGCTTCCTTTCCCCTGTTCCTTTCCATCGTACTGCCAGTGTTTAGGGGCCCGGTTAACAAGCCATTTAAGCCCCATCTTCTCTGCTCCCTAATCACACATGCAATATTCATACATGGCTGTCACTCATGCAGACACATTAAAGCTATCATTCCCTCTCTGCTCTTTTCCCACTCCTTTTTCTGCTCGCTCGCCCTCCCTCATCTCCTCATCTTCGCCGCCCTCCTTCCTCCTCTCCAGCCCACTCTCATCTTTCTGTCTCCCGCTTCCATTTTCTCCTACTTCCTTTCTGCCCTCCCTCCCTCTCACCCATTCAATCTCCTGCTCCGTTCCCATCTGCGCATATAGAAAGAGCGAGACATCTTCAGTCTTTTCATCCGATCGACTGAGCGGTACTGCGGTGAAAACTGTTTATCTGTTCATAGAGATGCTATGTGCAGGATCTGCTTATTAATAATAATTTGCTGTAATTCAGCCATGATGATCCATTCTAATAACAAATATGCCTCTCACATTCAAGTATAAAGCCGGAGGACCTGCTTGGTGTTTTAATTTGGGTGAATATGGAAGTCTGCATGCTTGATTGCCTGCAAAATCTATTGTTGATGTAACTGCCAACAACATCTTGAGGGTGGAAACAGCAAAATGGGGCCTTAAAAACAAATCAAAGTTCTGCCAATATTGGCATATTTGAATAAATCCTTAGGTCAAACGTCTAGGTGAAAACATCTATCTATCTATCTGAAACCACGGGCATTAATATGCTACTACAACAACCTCTGCTCTTCTGGGGAAATTTGCCACAAGATTTTGGAACCTGGCTGCACAAATCTGCTGCCATTCAGCCACAAGAGCACCAGTAAGGTCAGACACTGATGTTGGGCAATAAGGCCTGACTTGCACTCAAATTCGTCCCAAAGGTGTTGAGGTCAGAGATCTGTTTATCCACACCAAATTGATTTCTTTATGGACCTGACTTTGTACATGGGGGCATTGTGTTGTTGAGGACCTTCCTGAAACTGTTGCACCAAGGGTGGAAGCACATTGTTCTCTAGCATGTGATCATATACTCTAGTCTTTATTGCAACTACATTACCTCCTCCACCAAACTTTGCAGTTGGCACTATGCATTCAGACAGGCATCCTGTCAACACTGACAGGACAGCAATCGGCTTGTGAACAGTCATTTAGTTGCAAAGTTGCATGTCAAAGTTCACCAAAGTTGAACTTGATGCAAAACATTTGCACAGATTAACTTCACCATGCAAAAAACAAAAACAAAAACAAAAACAAAAACAAAAAAAACAAAAGTGACAGTGGAATAAATTGATTCAGCTGCAAAATGATGCCATTTTAAATGCTGCTGTGACTGAGCTTTTAGGGAACTTGAATAGAATGGGGGCACCATTAATATTATTAGCAACACCTGTACTTCTCAAACTATCTGCTGAGAAAAAGGTCGACTGAGATTGAAGGGCTGAATGCTTGAATTTCTGCACCTGTTATCAAGGGGTGTCTCCATGTGAGTTTGACCATATCTATCTGTCTATCTTCTTGAAATGTGATGTTTTAAAATGGTGTACTGAGTTGGAACTTTAAGCTGCAAAACTGAAAACTGATATGGCAGCTGTGTTGCAGTTAATTCACCATGTGCAAATATATTGGGCTGCTGTTTAGTGGATTCAGGCTCACTTTAATTGGTTAAAATTTCTCATTAATGGCAATATGGAGACAACTGTGTGAGCTAATAAGTCTCCCCGGCTCACTCTCTGTTTCTCCCTCTCTTGCTCTCTCTGCAGTTCTTTCTGAGTTAATGCCACATTGCTAATCAGCATGAGTGTGGATGGGTATCTGAATGCAATCACAGACAATTATACTCCTTGCTGTGCTTGTGTGCATTTGTGTGTGCACACATTTGTGTGTGCATGTGTACATTTTAGCCCATTAGGAAGTGATGCACTGATTACCCGTCAACTATCATGCTGCCCGGCTGCCAGTCAGACAGACAACAAACAAAAAGCAACATCCTCTGACACACGCACACGCACGCATGCATGCGCGCATACACAAAATTTACCCACTGTGCACTCAGGATACTTGTCACAGTCATGGTCACAACAGCAGGATAAACTGCGGCTAATTCAGTTGAATAAAATAAGTGACAGAGTGGGGAAATATGTTTTAGCTAAAAACCCTCCACCAGCTAAATACAATATTATTTAGTTTCTGGGTAACTTTCTGGGGTCTTTTTTAGCTTGCTTGCCTTTTTTGTTTTTGCATTAGACTCTATAGCCTTTACTGTGCAATTTGAGTTGCAGTCATCTATTTCAGCTGCACGGTGTCTCCTTCTGCTAGTGTTAAAAACTGTGCTGTGTGGTCCATTCTCCAACATGCTGACCCAGTTGTGAGACATGCTCGCCCACCATCTGCCACATGCTTTTATTGTTATTTATATGTTATTATGGCGATTCTGCTACTTCAGGATGCTGTGCAGCATTACGGTTTGGGAGTGTAGAAGAGAGAGGAGCTGGTGTAGTTGGTGAAATGGTTTGAGTTCTCCAAATGGCAACAAGTAAGATTTGTGATTCCACACAGCACAAAATGACCATACTGAAACACTGTATGTCTGTGGGACAAACACACACACACACACACACACACACACACACACACACACACACACACACACACACACACACACACACACAGTTTTCATCGCTTTTGGTGACATTTCATAGACTTACATTAATTTCCCAGAAACTTACCCAAGCCATAACCCCTCTTGCCTACCCCAAACCTAAATCCTTACCCTAACATTAACCCAAGTCTTCACCCTAAAATTGAACGATTTACATGGAGACCTGCATTTTGTCCCCACAAGTAGGGTGAGCACATGAGTAATAAATGGGCACACATACACAGTGTGTGAGTGAGGTAATACATGAATTATTTGTGTAGATTATTGCATCTGCAAAATTCCTCTAGAAGTGTCTTTTTTAATACTACCTCCTGGGGGCATCAGAGTCAGAAATTGTCAAATTCTACACGTAATGGCATTTTGGGGAATATGCCTATTTTTTCTCACTGGAAGTTAAATGAGAAGAATGATATCACTCTTAGGTCTGCGTGTTAATTATGAAGCTACAGCCAGCAGCTCGGTAGCTTAGCTCAGCACCGCGACTGGAAACAGGTAGTCTGGCTCTGCCCGAAGGAAACAAAATCTGCCTACAACACCTTTGAAGACCACTAATTAACAAATTATATCTCGCTGGATTAATCTATGCACAAACCAAAGTCTAACAATGATATGGTGACTTTACTGAAGGTTATGTGCAGGAGGATCTCTTTCTCCACTGGTTTCAGCAAAGAAAAAGTATCAATCCTCTCATCTAATCATGGCAAGAAAGTGATTTCCCAAAAGGCCAAATTATCACTTTAATGATTGCGCACAGTGTTTACAACAAAGCACTGACTTTGCAAAGTATAAATGCTACCGGAAATGTGAATTGCACGGAAGTTCACATACTTCATATTGTCACAAATTAAAGTACATGAATATTCATTGCTTGGTAGCTCACATAGTGTTTATGTCAGTCACATTACAGAAGGCAGTGACACTTCTGTTTCACATTGAATAACAGAGATAAACATTTACTGTTTAGTTAACAAAACAGCCCCGTCTTTCTCGTGAAGGTCTTAACAAATGATCCCTAATAAAGTTTTTAACTTTCGTGCAGGAATCATTTTACACGTGAAGGTGATGCTTTTATTTCCTCTTGGTGGATGCCTTGTTTAGCAATGAAGGTCTGTGTTTCCAAATTGGTACACATGTATTACATTGTGATAATGAGTCTTAGCGAGCTCATTGAGCAGCTGTTGAGAGTAATTAGTATTTAATCTTGGAGAGGAGAGTGCTGTGAATATTCACACTTTGATCAACGCAACCAGCCCATCATCTCCTGTCCTCTCATTTCATTTTCTCCTCTCCTCATTTATTCGTCTCCTCCTCCTCCTCTCCCTTCCTCTCCCACTTGTTTTCACTCCCGAAGGAGCAGGAGCAGTTTGCATCTTAATGGAAAAGAAATTCCCTTCCTTGCCCCTTCTCTCTGCCAGTCTGTTTGTTTCTGTCTCTCAGTCTTTGCTTTGTTTGTATCTTAGGGATGATAACTGCTTTATTACATTATTGTACAATCAGCATGATAATATCTTTACACACCAAAGGCTAAAATATGGCACACAGTCATAACTGGTGCCTTGTGGAACCCTGCAGTCTTCGAGAAGACAGCTTCTGTGCAACTCACAAAAAGGGCAAAAAGTTGTTTTCTCCCAAAGCGCACCTTTGACATGTTTTTCTTGTTGCAGTGAAGTATCTCTGGTTTGCAGTGATCTTAGGGTTATGAAAAACTTTGAAAGTACAATAGACAGACTGTGGCAGCAGTCACTTAGAGTGGAAAACAACAACAAAAAGTCTTTGTGTTTTCATGCTGAAAAGAGGTTACATCAAAATTGATAGATGCCATAGACACGATCAGTAGATAAAATAGCTCGATAGCTAAATAGACACATTTGTGCTTTGATAGTCTTTTGGTTTGAGGAACAAGGGATCCAACAGTTATTTGTGCCACAGTGCTAATCAGTGGAAGCATGGGCATGTATTCAAATGCAATCACTGACAATTATAGCCTGCATCATGTGTGTTATTTTACATTAAGTTTGTGCATGTGTGCAAGTGTGTGTGTTTGATTAGCCAGTGTCTTGCTGATTAGTCATCAGTCCTCACGGTGCCAAACTGACTGTCAGTCAGACAACAAACAGAAAGCAAGAACCACACCTCAGTGACTGTGTGTCTGTACGTCCATTCAAACATGCACAGTCATCTTTTAAATCACACCTGAAAAGACATTTTTATCACAAATGTTTTTGCAACTGTTTTTAATTCAAATTCAGAGCAGGTTGGTTTATGTGTGAAATTCATATGTAACATGTTGTGTCTTTTTCTTTTTTCATGTGTGACCTCTGGTTTTGATGTGCAGCACGCTTGTGTTTGTATGTACATTTGAGTAAGAGGTGGAAAGCCAGACAGAAGTCGATGCTTTGTGCGAGGTGTTGATGTTGGGCCGGAAAATGAGAGCATCTGCATAAGAATAAAAATAATAATAATAATTAACATTTGCTGGCTTGTCCCCCGTAATTTTGTGCACCCTCAGTAATGATGATTACTATTTGTTTTGCTTCCACTCGTCCAGACTGCCTGGGATTAATTAATATGCAAATGTTGCATTGCGGTGCTTTTAAAAGTCATAGTAAAATTCATCTTGGATTATTTAATTACTTTGCATTCCTTTATCATGCCAGCCACTGTACTTTTATTCAAAGACAAAAAGTATTAGAGGGGAAATAGGTATAGAAGCAGCTGAAGGTCGACTTTTAGATCAGAGGGATTCTAGATTCAGGGGCCAGATGTATAAATGTACACGTCTTTCGCCACACATAAACCGGTCTTTCTAAAAGAAGACTGTGCTGTGAGAATGTGCACACCTCAAGCTGACTTCAGATCAGCCGTACACACAGCTTTCAAGAGACAGCTGCAGGTGAAATGATGAGGCGAACATGCAATACTAGGTGAGCGATGGAAACTGAAAGTAAAACATTGCTTGATTAAGTTGTCTGCAAATTTCATTGACTGTGTTATTTTTTCATGCATGTGCGTCCGTTTCCACAATGGTTAAGATTTATTAAACGGAATTAAGTGTCCAATACTTCAATCTTTGTGCATACACCGTTTTACTTTTGAATTCACACTCCTCTTTATGCATCTGGCCCCTAGTGTTTATTAACCCAACATGACACAGTATTTTCTGTTGTTTATGGTATTACATTATGTGAAATGGGGAAAATTCCTTAGACTGCGGCCTGCAAACGCTCATTTCATCAGTCAATGTGACATTGTGATTGCGATTGTTACTAATGAAAAGTGTAATTTGCACACTGAATGAATAATTACGCATTGTTGAGCTGTGGTTGCATTAATGACTGCATTTCGTCAAAGTTTAATTTCCAAAGACAAGAATAAACTTTCAGGCTTAACATCAACACAACATTTAGTTGTGTGAACAGAGCATCCGTCTTTTGCTTCCTATAAGACACATCTGTACGTTTCCCACCAAGACGAACGACATCAGAGCTTTCAAAAAACAAACAATTTCATAATTACCTTGTGGCTGTTGATGTGAACAGAATTCACAAGTTGGAATTTAACTACTGTCAGTGTGACACGAATGCAGCATCAGTTTCTGTGCTGGAAAAATGATGTCGATAACAAACACTGTCCTTTTGCATATAATCACATTATTATTAGTGGATGAATGCAGTCACATTAGATTATGATCACCCATATGGCAATCTGCATTTGATCTATAGCATAAAGCTGATATGTACAAAAAGACCATGCACTTTTTTGGATTGTTGTACGACACACAAAGTACAGTTATGTAGATTTCTGTCTGTCTTTCTCTCTTTACATGTTTTTGTGTGGCCGTCTGCTGCTGCTCTGTCTGCTTCCTTTGCTCTCTGCAGGCTGCGCTTGTTGCCTTTCTCCCTTTGTTGTATGACAGTTCAGAAGCCAATTGTGACGATGCTGAATTTTTAATTGTCATGGGAGGTGACCCATCGATTTCACTGCTGTCAGCGTTGGCTTCTGTGATGTTTTCCCCCACACAAGGAATGAACATGAACAACAGGCAGGTAAAGCAGATAGGCAAGCAATCAGTAAAACACATGCAAATACACAAATGAAAATACAGGAAGACTGGCAAGTAATTAATCAGGCAAATAGAGACTCTATTATCGAATAAAGTGGTAACAGAGACTGGAAAAGCTGCAGATAGACAGGTGGCCAAATCCCTTTTTTAAAAAATTGTGTCACAGAATGTATAATCCAGTGTCTACTGACTTTTGTTTGGTGATGAAAGCTTTGTTTATGCAGCTTCTGAACAACCTACCAAATGAAAGAAACAGGAAATGCAGTAAAAAAAAGAAAAAAAAAGAAGAAGCAGAAATAGGGTATTTTCTGTCAGAGGAGAGAGAAAGAAGAAACAGAAATGTTATATACTGGTGCTGTTCATTAGTTTTAATTTGAGCTGAGTGTGTGGTGGAACGGTGCAGAACTGATATAGCCTTATTATTACCCAAACTTCATTTTGGGAAGTGACATGAGCTGTGAGCTTCACAACTCACACATGTGACATAAAGCAGCTCTCTGCTCGCTGATTTCAAAGTGTGATTTTAGTCCACCACATTATGAAGACAAAAAGGAGGGAATAGAAATCTATAATAAAGAATATATCAAATATACATGTATTTATTCTGATATATAAAAAAAGATTTCCTCTCCTCTCCATCTTTTGTTTCATGCATGTTGTTTTTATTGTCTTCCTTTGCAAAATCCCCTCTTTCAAGATGTCTGTCAGAGGCATCGCACACATACACACATACAGACACTCAAGAGACATACACGCAAACATATACAAACACACTTAAGCTCTACCTCGTTGCTCTGATTGCCAATGAAGGCGCTTCGTGATGGTACATATTTCTCAGTTCTTAGACGCAACATCAGATGCATCATTTCAATGCAGAAGTAAGTTGCAATGCACGGAAAATTACACCTTAATAACAAATAGGATTTTTAGTCAATAAGGCAAGAATTGAAACAGTCAGGTGAATTTGATCTTTTACTTCCTTTTACTTATCTTCAGCTTAATATGGATTTATCAGCAAAAGTGGAAGCCTCAGGGCAAAGAAAGAGTTCTTGATATCAAGCTTTCCTGTCCTTCATGTTTTATGAAATGTTGTGATACTTAATTGACAGCTGCTTTAGCTTGTTCCCATCAGGCTACTGTAATACCTACAAAACACCATGTTGCTCCATACTGCAGCAGGATTAGCTGTTTTGTACACCTGGATGTGCATCTTTAACATGCTCCAGCATATTAAAATACCTTCACTGTATGTCTACTGTATGCTTGAGTTAGGGTTAGGGTTGAGTTAACTTGTAATACCTTAATTAACCAGAGTAGAGTTTGACATACACACACATTTAGAGATTTATATTAATAACTTTTCATGAACACATGCTGATAATAGGCCTGTGGGGGAAAGTCATGCTCACACACACACACCGTTTTTGCTCAGCACGTGTAAGGTCTTGTAACCCTTTTCAACCTGGAGTCATCTGCACATATGCACACACATACCCTCAGGTAGCCCTGCGACTCACCAGTGCATGCTAAATCACACCTGAGGCAGCTGGAGCCCTCCACTAACACTCGTCGGAGGGTGTTATAAACAAAGCTGAGCCCTTTTTCTCGCCTTCTTGCCTCTGTTTCCTCCAGGCGAATCTACCGTCCCCTCCTCTGTCTGCTGAGTTTTTCTTTCTTGAATCCTATGTATTCTTGTCTCTCCTCTCTTTTCATTTTCTCATCCCTCAGCACCTCACCTCACATTGCCTCTCTTGCTCTCTCAATTCTCCCTTCGCCCCTCTCCCTCCCGCTCTCTTCCGTGGCTCTCCTGTTGCATTTTGGATCCATCTGTTGGGAAGAAAGTCATAACAGCAATGCTAAATAACAACATGAGGAATCAGGCTTGAACACGCTGCGGGGGTTTAAACTTGATCCAGGTGTAATGCCCAACTACCTCGCCTTCGGATTTTACTTAACACCTATCATAACAAAAAAGCAAGCAAATAAAATGAAGGGTTTGTTTGGCAGTTTTCTTTTCTCACATCAACATCTGCGACGGCCAATGAAAAGTATTAAAACTTGACATTACGTGAACAAACTATTGCAGCCAGCGGCGAGTTCTGTTTTCCTGCTTTGTGGTTGTTGTTCAGTGATTTTCTGCCCTACTTCTCCTTGATGAGATGCGTGGAAGTTTTTTAAAAGAAGGCCACATGACGTTGTTTTCAACCTTGAGTCGAACTGGAAGTCGGCACACGTTCACTGTCAGCCCTTCAATGCATTGTTTATAATCAGGTCACAGCTCCTCCCTTGTCCGGTAATACAGCGGGATATCCGGACGCGATGGCCTTGTTTTCAGCACGGCTCAATAATCGATTTTACTTCAACTTCACTCACACAACAATTGGGATTTCTGACCCATTTTAGTAGTGAATGTTGTAAATGAGCGCCGCTAAAATCCCTGCACCCTGAGGTGTCTGCATGCCATGGGGTCCCAATGTAAAGGGTGCATTATGAGTACTGGAATTCATCAGGAGCATTTTCTCATTTTCATTGCCCTGACTGGCATTGAAGCAAAATGAGTAGTGTTGCATGATTGTTACGGTTTGTACAACACATGGGTGGACTGCATTGATATTGCTTTTATCCAAAATAATTCAGCCGTATGCAAACACACGAGCTACCATTTAAGACAGTTTGTGGGCAGGAAGACAGAGATCAAACACCCAGTCCTGCAGGTAACGGATAATTCACTTTTACCTTTTATCCACATATGACACCCTCTATCCTGAGACTGAGTTTTAATGCTCAAGCACTGGGCAAAAGCTCAGCAAGAGCATCAAAGGAGGGATCCCTTTTCCAAGGACATACAATAAGTGCCATATACCAAACCACAAACTGTGAGTCCCTGAAGTGTAACATACAGGTTAACTTGGTTTCCCTCCTCAAAAAATATCTGCAAAGTGTTCATTTTTGAATATCTTGAAACCTGCACATGTATGTCCTCATATGCATAGTATAACATAACATGAGATACAAACAAAACAGCACAAATGGACTGAATTTACATTGCTTTCAGCTTTCTAAACATTGCCTCATAATGCCATCAGCAGCCAAAATCTCCTCAGTATACCTTCAAGTTAACAAAAAGTAAAGTAGAATACAATGACATAAAACATAATGTCAGGCAAAAGGCTTTAAGCATGTTCACACAGCTTCCTACTGCAACCATCGCAGCAACTGTGGTGAAGTGCCTTCAACTTCAGAAGTTGTTAGAGTGAGTCGTCATTCCGTTTAATCACCCAAATCTCTCCAGGATTTATAAAAGAGCCCCTTCTGGCTCACCAGACTCCTTCTGTAGCTGCATCTACTCTAAACCTCTTAAACCACGTGAGAATAAACTGAGGACCACAGACACACAAAGCATATTATGTAAGTGACAAACTTGTATCCTTTTCTTGGGAAAAATTCTAAGCTCCATTGTTTGCTGATTGAAAACTGTTATGAAATAAAATCTGACTGGTTTTCTGACAACAGAAGAGAACCAGCTGCTCCATCACAATGCTTGATTGCAGGAAATCAGTCGTTAAAACAAATATTTATCGATCTTCCAATGGAGGAGTTCACAGAAGCTAATAAAACAACTTGTGTACTTATTAAATTGAATTTGTACAGTGAGAAATGAGCATAAAGCTCCTAAAAAGGAACTCTGAGGATTAACACAGTCCAAACTCCTGTGTGGAAAAGGGCTTTTTGCCACAGGTGAGGTGGCTTCCTGCAGAGACCATGGCTCCACATTGAAAAGTGTTTCTATTACTTTGTCCACTTGGATGAACATAAATGGGCTGGACTAAATCATTAAGTTTAGAGGAAGTATAATAGAAAAGTGAGGAGAAAAGCAGAACGTATCATGCAGTTTGATGTTTACACACCAAGTCGAATTGTCTGCAGCAATGGGAAGTAAAACTGACTTTGCTTTTGTTAAAAATGCCAGAATTTTACAAGAGTTTTCTATTTTGCCTAGCTTGATTGTTTGACATGCAATATTCCCATGGCAGCAGAGGGGCATTGGTTTTTGCCAGTTTCCATGATACATTTTACTCCAGTGGTGAAAAAAACACAATGTACAAAAGGAAGAGAAAGAATAAGAAGGAAATAAAATGAATAGCACCAAGAAAATAGAGGCAGTGGAGAAACATCTATTATGGTTACCTTTTCCTGACTGACAACAGATGGAGAAATAGACAGCTTGTGTTATGTGACTCGCAAAAAGCCCCACTACAATTTAACACATGTGTGTGCAAAGAGGTGTGTGTGTGTGTGTGTGTGTGTGTGAGAGAGAGAGTGTGTGTGTGAGTGCGTGTGCGTGTGTGTGTGTGTGCATTCGTGCTGAGCAGGTACAGCTGGTGATTTCAGTGGGGAAATCAAAATGGTGCTGAGCAGGACCTAATCTGAGAGCAGTGACCCGCAGACATATTCACACCCACATACTCAACCCCCCCGCCCCCGCCCCGACCCCCCCCATGCACACCCTGATTGTAACAGCCTTCAAACACACATTGGACACTCACCAGCTCCTATTAGTGGACTGCTACTTTACCACACCGCCTTTCTGCCTGATGGAAAGATGACTACAAAAGCTTTTTGTGTGTCTGCGTGTGTATGTCTGCATGTGTTGGACTATAATTGCTTAATGTGTATGGCCATGTCTTGTCCATGGCTGTGAATCACTTCATGATTGCTTCCTTGTGTTTAATTTGCTCAGTGTATGAATGTTTATGTGTGAGTGCAAACAGTTGATGAGTCATGCGAGTTAAATGTTCACTGCGTCAGAACTTATTTGATTTCCATCTTCCATTAATTGCATTAACTCTTTTGGAAAATTGCTGTTTTTTTTCATTTTGCCATTTGCGTCAACCTTTTCTGACACGATATTTCATAAAAATATGTTAATGGAAACACGGCTAATGACCCAATACAGTCCCAAGCCGCAAAGCCTCCAAAAAAGTGTGTTCAGGATGAGATTGGACAGAAACAAACACATCCTTCATTCATGGGCAGCGCAAATTGAGACATGACTGCATGAAAATTCACAAGTGAACATAAGTGGACAGAGATTAGAGGAAAAGAGGAAGCTTCTGAAGGAATTTAACACAAAGAACTTCCTTGTAAGTTCTGACAGCAGAAAGCTGTCCCACAAAAAGAACAATATTGTCTGCAGTTTATTTAATATCTCCTCTTAATGCCTATTTATGTCTTGTGTAAAGCACTTTAACTTGCCTTGTTGTTGAAAGGTGCTACTTAAATAAACCTTGCCTTACAGCTAACGTCTGTGCAGTTGGTGCACTGACTGTTTGGGGTGGATAAACAAGGACTGTAAAAACACTCCAGCAGTTAAATTGCTGGATTTATACTTATGCATTAGCAGGTTATGGTGTAGCATTTCAGCCTACGCACACAACCGCCATAGTTGCGCTGGAGCTAACATACACCTAATCTAGCAGTGGTATGGAGATGCCAGTGTATGCTGCTTTTGTCGCACAGGTTTTTGCCATTGCTGCAGATATTGACGGAAAAGACAATGTCAAGCAAGTCGTAGAAGGCTCCATTATCTGCTTTTTTGTAGACCAAGCAAAGCCATTTCCTTTGTAAACATTATGCTCACAGTTATGTCTGTTGCAGTCTATCACAAAGTGAAAGAAACAATCAGATAAAATGAGGAGTCATTCACGCAAAACAGCTCCTACCAATAAAACAAAAAGGATGAATGTGAGAGGGTTTCAGCACCTGCCAAAGGGGCTAAAAGCTTGTGCAAGTATCTGCAGAAACACGCTCCTCCAGTGACTGTATTCATACTTCTCTCCAACTATTGTCATAATCACCCTCTTCTACTAATTGTCTTTCTTTTTTTGCCTCACTCAAAATCACAATTGAAGCATAATGTGAAAGTGATGTGTACATACCCTTCAAGTAACACATGAATAAAGTAAGTGCTGTATTCATATGTCCTTTTGTGTTTATTGTTCATGTATATAATTTAGGGGTGTTCGGAGTGTTTCACTTCCAACCAGGAATCTGATTCTGACCACCTAACTGTCGTCACTTAGTGCAGGAAGTAGTTAACCTAAGCTTTGTTGCTCTGATATTTTAAAGCAAGTGCTTCCCTCGTGGTGATTTTAGGATTCACTGTGTGTAGTCTTGACTAAATGTAATGGGATGTGGACAGCGGTAAGGATGGTGAGACGGCCCAGGGCAGGGCGCTGGAAAATTTCCCTCATTTTCAAAGCCCAGTGTTGACAGGTATGGAAATGCAATTACATTCCTCCACTGCAGGACTGCACAAGTAACATTCTACCTTTTTCTTTAAAGATTATTAATTTGGGATTTGCTTTCATCCATCCAGGCTGATGTGTGATAAGAAAATTCCACCTTAACTCCAACATTCAACCATCACAAGTGCTGAACCCCAATAAGGCTAACACAGATGGTTAAGCCTAACTTTAAGCCTAAAACCAAGTCTAATATCAAACAGATTTTGCATAAGTGAGGAACAGACAAAATGTCTTCACTTTGCACACATTTCCCCATTAACGAGGTGTTAAACTTAAGTTGGTCCTCACACAGACAGAAATGCAAGGTAGACACACACCACCCACCTACCTATTCATACTCCAAACCACTTCTACACACACACACACACACACACACACACACACACACACACAAACACACACACACATAAGACTGGGCAGAATGTGCATGCCACTGTCAATGAAAATCAATAGAGCAAGTTTAGTGTAATTGAATGATTGTGTGTGTGTGTGTGTGTGTGTGTGTGTGTGTTTGTGTGTGAGTGCTTGTATAGTGAATAGATAAAGGTAATTGAATGTTCGAGAGACTGCGCGTGTGTGTGAGCCTTTACAGTGAACAGATAGAGGTAATCTGTATAAGTGCTGCTACACTCTGAAACCTTTCAAAGTCTTGTCTGTGTGAGATTTACCAAGGTGTGTGTGTGTGTGTGTGTGTGTGTGTGTGTGTGTGTGTGTGTGTGTGTGTGTGTGTTTGTGTGTGTGTGTGTGAGTCTGCCTTCAACACTACTGAGATGCCACTTTACACAGTCTTTACATCAGCATCTAAATGAGACACAAGAAAAACATGGACACAAACTGCATTAACAGAGGGGACACTTGCATCTCCATTTGTACACTTTAGAAATCAAAATCAAGATAAGGAATGTCTCATCTGTGTCGCAAAGGTTTCTTTTATCTCACAGGTAACATTTCCTACATCTTTAATTCATTTTGCCCAAGAAAGAAATTGATGTATTCATCGGGAAACAAAGGAAAACCTCATGTATTCTAACCTCCTGAAATGCTCATGCATTACTTGAAGGTTGTTACTTCCATTGCTGCCATTGCACTCACACCAGCAGCCATCATTTAGTTGTTCTGTTGTTCCTTCCTAACAGCAGAGACATTTTTAAGACAGCAGAGACTTTGGGCAAATAGGTGGACAGATGATATCATAATTGAATGTGGGTGGGAATCACGGATAAGAGAGAAAGCAGTTCTTATGTTGTGAAATCCACTTTCTCAAAATGTGATTGAAACACAAAGATTTTAATAATGATGGAGATTTAGGAAAATAAAATGGATTTCTTGGAACAGATGCCTGTGGCTTTCTTTTCCAAAGTCTGAGTATGTTGTTGGAGCAGCTGATGACAGCGCAGAACATTTCATTGAAAAGTTTACGTTTTATAGATCATAATCTTTATTTTAATGGAATTTGATGAGCATGTTTTCAGCTGCAGGCTCTGTGGAATCACCTGGACAGATGTATTAGCAAAGGTGCTTTAAATATGAATTCCTTTACATGCGTGCCTGTTAGATGCAGATTTAAAAGTGAGGCTTCACTGCAGTCATGGTGTGAGCTTGGCTTTGTCCATATCCCTGATGATTTAGCAGCCCTGTGAAGACTGAAGCTGAGCACTGTTTCTTTGGCACTTGTGACTGAAGCCTTTGAAGGCCCTTTGCTGTCTTAAGCCGTGCTGGAGCACTGATGGCTTTGTTGCAGTGTGCTGAGTGCTCTAAGTGCCTTTTAGTGTAATTAGCAGCCATTGCTAACATCATTAGCATTATTGTTAGTTTTGATTCTGTATCTTCTGAGCTCCCACAGCACAAATGGACTATTTCTCCTCCCTGCACAAAGGGCATGAACTCACATCGACTCTGGTAAACTTTTCATTATTGTTAACATTAACGTCTACAGTGGATTACATCCCCAGAGTAAGTGATGACTCTTGTGTCCGACATAACATCTTTTTTAGCTTGTCACGACACATCTGCCTGCAGGGAGAATTTACGGGGACAAAAAAATCTGTACATGTGAAAATATACATTTGAATCCGACTGAAAACGACAGTGATCGAGCTCAGAAAAATGGCTCCAGCAATCACAAACACAACATGAAGGGCATTATTTATCTTTCCAGTGTAAACAGATCAATAGCATAAACAGATCAATGCTTGATGTAGACGCACCCTTTAGTATAGTCGTAATGACTTGGCCTTGCGGTGCATCTGTGTGGTTGAAGACAATGTTTCCTGTTGTGAACTCCTCTCTGGCGTCTGCAGAGATAAATCAAGCCGACTCAAACTTTTAATGTGTTTTAATATCAGATATTTAAACCTCTTCTTTAAAAAATGGGTTTGTTTTCAGATCGACAGAAATCAAATGTCTGTTGTCGTCAGTTAATGCTGTTGCAGTTATTTTCGGTCTCTCCAGGTTTTGGCTGCATATTTTTTGTGTGTGTGTTCCAACCTGTTCACCAAGCACTATCTGTGTGTGTTTGAGTGTGTGTGTGTGTGTGTGTGTGCGTGTGTGTTACAGGTCACAGAGTGTCAACAATGGGGAGAGATGAGTTCCACATGAACGGTTCACCACCTCTGCTGCCTGTCTCTCTTTTCTCTCTCCATCCATCCATTTTTCTCTCCCTCTTTCGACTCTCTGTCTCTCTACAACCCTTTCCTTCTCTCAGTCTGCGTTGCTGTTTTTCTCCACCTCATCCTCTCTGTCTGGGCTTTTTTTTTGGCCCACATCCTTCTCGCTCTTCTATTTTCTCTGCCCACTTAACCTTTCTCCCTTTTCATCCTCTTTCTGTCTCTCTCATCTGTTTTAACATCTCACTCTCTCTTTCTATTCATTTGTCTTGGCTAGTGTTGTCCATTTTTTATCCCTTTTCTTCTTCTTTCAGCCTCTTTTATTCATTCTCTCCCTTTCTGTCTCTCTTCAGACTGATCTTGTCCTGATCTATTTTTACAACTTTCATCTTTGTTTTGCTTTTCTATGCATCTCCTCCATTTTTTTAATCTTTCCCTGTATGTTTTTGTCTTTATTAAGGCCTGATATACCAGCCTTTTACAAACACCTTGACACCTGGCTGCAATGTGATTTGGATATCTGCCTACAATTACCTGTGCACTAGGGGCTCATCCCTGGCTCACGCTGGCACATCTTACTAAGAACATCAGATTTTTCAGTGGACATATTAAAATTGCTTTGTCCAAGTGGCCGACTATGGTACTGCAATGAAAAAACCAAAATCCCCAAAAGCATTTCTAGCACTTATGAAAGAGATGTCTGTATAACTGCTGATAGACCACATTAAACTGGAAACTGGCTAAATTATTAATGTTTGTATTAATAATTAATAATGTTCTTTTTAGATTTGTCCTAAAGAATTTCTAAAATATATTTATGTAATTTCCCCTGGACCTAAATAAATCTGAATGTGCCGTACATGACGTCTTTGTCAATAAAAAAAATCTATGAGTGGTAGCGGACTGAGCAGGCAAGGCCAGGGTGCAAAATGCTAATGCACACGGGCAGTGGTCTGCACAGTGTGGAAGCAAACCAGGATACAAGAAAACATTTGGCTTCTGAGCTGAGTGACTTTTTCACTGCATGAATATAACTAGAATCCAGAGGAAGTTACTGTTGGGTTTCTGTTAAGATTATGGCATAAAAAGCAGCAGTGGTGACAAGCTCCACTTGTTTTCGTTTGGCTTCAGCTGCTGTATGTCACACGCTGATATACTGCCCTCACTGTTCATGCATTGCAACTTTTGCTTTAATGTCTGAGGATCTACACAACCAACGCTTCAAACGAACATAGGATACGCAAGGGTGCCCATCATGTACATACATAATGCATAACTAAATACTGTGTATCACCTCTCTCTCTTGCTGATCAAACAAACAACAGCCCTGTGTGACGAATCACACCCCCTTCATTTGAATGAAGCCACTCCACTGATGCAGTTGGGGTGCCAGCACAGACGACTCCAGAATCCTTCAAATGTAACGATTCTCTACTCAAACTGGACTTCCTGAATCATGTTTTATTGTCTCACCTGCATCTGAAGTAACATGGCCCCACTGATGCAGCCCCTTTGCATTTTTTTAATTCTGCACGGCTACTAACTCCAGCGTTTTTTGCCTCATCCCATCATTCCCTCGTTCCACACCTCAACCACCACTTCCACCTCTCCACCACAGTGTTTGTATATTTGTTTGTTTTGCTCTGCCGCTCCCTCTCTATCCGCTAATCTCTAGTTTAAATAAGAGGCATTGGCATGCACAGTGCACACACACACACACACACACACACACACACACACACACACACACACACACACACACACACACACACACACACACACACGCACTCTATTTCACACCTAGACACACACACACAGAGACATGCAAGCAAGCGTGACATACAAACACACACAGCGGCGCAGGAGCAAGACTGAAATACAGATAAGTGCAGACACAAGAAAGAGCACACAGAGGGAACGAACACACACACACACACACACACACACACACAATGCCACATTTCAAACAGCTATACATCTGTGCAGGTAAACACTGCCAGTTCTGCATTTTGACCACTTGAGGGTATTAGAGGGCTTCGGCTCAGCGATACATTGATTGGCTCATACACTTACAAACTCACACACACTCATGCATGTTCATGAACACACCCACACTGGACTGATAGTGGGAGGTGACAAAATTGCAGAGTCAAGTCCTGCAGCAGTGGCACTCACACTGTGTGACCAATCACAAGCCTTTTATGCGCTCAGGCTACTGTAAATGTATATGAAAGGCTCTGGCATTGTTTGGGTGTGAAATTTAGTCTCTGAGTCAAAACATGATGTGAAGTGAAGGGATGTGGATTTTTTATTTAGTTCAGCAGTCTCCTTTTCAACCCTGGCGCGGGGAGGCTGGCTTTACAGAGGCCTTCCATAACCAAAACAGGTCAATTTTTTAAAGATTATTTCACGGTACTGGGGTTTACTTTTCAAGCAGAGGGTGACAGGAATGAGAATGGTGGGAAACTCGCAGGAGGTGGCGAGTGCTGGTCTCAAACTTGTGACACTAAAAGTATACTTTATGCACACATAGACGTGCGTATGCGCACACACACACACACACACACACACACACACACACACACACACACACACAGCCTTTTAAATCTTGATCAAGACAGAAAGCTCCACTCCTTCCCTGCCACTTGATCCTACAGCAAACACAGCAGAAACTGGAGTGCTTGATTTACTTTAATCTCACTAGTAATGTGTCTGCGTTGGCGGCTGTTCCAGTCTGCTGAGGTAAATCAAGTGCCCCTGAACTCCTTCAAATATTTGAAGATGAAGTGACATTGTAAACACAGACGAGCGGATTTATATCTGGAGTGGGCGTTTCCTTCCCTTTCTTCTCCTCAAAAGCCAAAATCCGATTCTCTGTTTAACTCAGCCAGTTGCCAGATCGCTCTTTTGTGGAGTAAAAAGTCAGCAGCATGCAATCACAGGTGGAAATTTCTGCAGCGACAACATGTTTTAAGCATGAATTTGACTTCAATCCCCCAATTGCTTCTCTTTGCTCTGTTTCAGTCCCATGGCAGCCCACAATTTGCAATTCAAGCCACACATTAGCGCATCTGATTTTATTATTCACCACGGCTGTAATCTTTTAGCATCCAATCAGAAAACACATCACAGCCGTTCCTGTTTTAATAATGGCCTTGCTTGGGCAATAAAACAAACACAACGACGCATACAGAATCAATGTAAATTCCAGCTGGTCAGTAGGGACCTGCTGCACAGCAGAAATGAGAAATTATAATGAAGCTACAGCAATAGACACCTACAGCTTGTGTGATTCAACTTTTTTGAAGCTCGTCCGTGGGTAACTTTGATACGTCCTGTAGAACTTATAGGATGTATAACCAGTGAGTGGACAAGCAGCTGGTTGTTCAAAACAAGCACAAAAATGTAACATTAAGGTGTAATGGCATCTTTAAACAGATTTTGAACCGTTTTAAGCCAGAAGATATTTATAGGACTTTTCACAATGCATATTCTTAGTTATTCTTATTTATCCCAGGGTCAGCTCATAGCCCAGGGCTATCCTTAGCTGACCCTGGGATAACTTTTCACACAGACATTGTTAGTCCAGGGTTAATCCAAACCCACGGCTACACATAAAACTCCACTGGAAGTGGAGATAGAAATGTTTACAATCTAAAGTGACTTGAGACTACTGTTTACTTCAGTTCCGTTTCACAATGCCACCTTTAAGCCCTGTGTTTAGTCGATTTACAGGGAATAACCCCGCAAACTTACTGCCAACAGCAGAGCCAGCAAGTCCAAGGCTAAAGTCAGGCTTAGCCCACTTTGGAATATGCCAGAAACACTGCTTGTTTTGACTGACCAACAGTCCCAAACTAAAAAATATTAAGTTTAATATAACATAAGACAAACAGCAAATTGTCACATTGGAGAAGTTAGAGTGTGTGTGTGTGTGTGTGTGTGTGTGTGTGTGTGTGCGTGTGCGTGTGCGTGTGTGTGTGTGTGTGTGTGTGTGTGCGTGTGTGTGTGTGTTATCCAAGCTGTCACCCAGCCTCCAGACATCTCTCCGTAAAAAGTGACTCTGCTGAGAGAAATCCTTGACCTGGAACACTTCATTCATTCTCAAAGCTGTGAAGGTGAAGATCCAGGAAGTCGCTCCTCTGTCTCAACAAATCAATGTTTTTGTTCTATTCCTGTACTATTCTTCTTTCATGCACACTTTTAATGCAGAATTTCAGTTGAGGTGCAAAGTGCACTCCTGACCTTGGAAACAACAGCTAACAAATTAGTCCCATGTGTAGAATTTCCCCAGTGTGAGATCAATAAAGTTCCATCATCTTATTTTTGCTTTGTAAATTAGCTTTTTAGAACATGTTTGCTCTCGTGTTCATCATGTCTTTACATGATGATAATATGCTATGTTAAAAAAGTAAAGTGGAGTCAAATTGTTCAAAATTCCCCTCACTCTTCAGCATTGCAACATCGACTTCCTCCACATTGTCAGATATTGGCTGACACTGTTGACACTTTTAACACGTCTTTGATGTCCCAGCTGTTCACGCAGGCTGTTAATCCTCAAAAAGCTCAAAATAGTTACTCCTTATGGAAAGTGTTGGACTCACTGTTTAGTGGGTTATGAGGTGATGGTAAATTTTAAAAAGTAAAGTCTAAAACACTTTGACAGATTTCATTTTAAACATATTAAAATATCTGTAACATGAACATTTCACTAAGTCGTGAAATAATGAACATTTGCAGCTTCTCCTAAAGTTAAACCGATTGGAATTGGCAAAAACATCACCCCTCTTTCTGTCTTTCTTTTGTCCATCCAGGCTTCCATCACTATTTGAATATCCTCTTTCCTGTGTGTGTGTTTTTCTGTGTGTGTATGTGTGTCTATATGTGTGGTAGGGGAGCCTTGTGCTGAAGTGCTAATGGACATAGGTGTGATTAACACCACACCACATGGTCTGACAGTGTTAGCCACACTGCTAACCACCCTGCACTCTGTGTGTGTGTGTGTGTGTGTGTGTGTGTGTGTGTGAAACAGAATGCATGCAGGAGAGTGTGACAGGGACTGTGTGTGTGTGTGTGTGTGGGTGTGTGTGTGTGTGTGTGTGTGTGCGCTATCCAAGCTGTCACCCAGCCTCCAGACATCTCTCCGTAAAAAGTGACTCTGCTGAGAGAAATCCTTGACCTGGAACACTTCATTCATTCTCAAAGCTGTGAAGGTGAAGATTCAGGAAGTTGCTCCTCTGTCTCAACAAATCAATGTTTTTGCTCTATTACTGTACTATTCTTCTGTCATGCACGCTTTAATGCAGAATTTCAATCGACGTGCAAAGATAGTCCCACCTCAAGGTCCATTTAGTACTGTAGCTGTGCTGGGCTTTCAATCGCATCACATGATCTTTATCAGCAGATGGAGTTTGCTGTTTGTCCTTGAGCTGTGGATGGTAAATTTTTTTTTCTTAATTTTTCTTAAAATGCACAGAAAAAAGGTAAAAATGAAAAACGGGAATTTAAGCTTCTACAGTTCAAACTCCAACCACTGATGAATATCAAAGTTTTAGAACAGCTACTAAATAGACCTTTAGCTTATTATTTTTATCATTATGTTTGTTTGTATTAATAGATGAATGGCTTGACTATCTTTTCACTTAGACTACATATTATTCCACTCAAACTAAACTCTGGGGCAAATTCTTATGAACTTGAAGGTTCATTGTTCCACACTCTTAAATTTCCATGCAGTTGTAACACATTAGCTTTGAGAAACCACAATCAGAGCTCACAGTGATTTTTCACATTATGGAAATGATTGTTTTGTGTGATTAGTTTATGTGACAGGGATGGTGCCTATTGATCAATAAATACATAAATGAATAAAACCTAACAATCTGCCCGAGTTAGTAAAAAGTTCCCCACCCTGAAGAATTAAATTGATGTAGCTTATACACAGCACAACAAATGACAAGACACATCCACCAAGAAATAATGCCACTGTGTAACATAGTGTTCAGTAGTTACCTACATAATAAATAAGAAATAAACTGCAGTGCAACATCTCCTGTATTCCAGCCAGGCATGTTTTTACCTTTTCTATGAGTTACATATGATGCAACCTTACAAAAAAAAAAAAAAAAAAAAAAAAAAGAGCAGATGCACAAGACTAACGTTCTAACATGTCTTGTTTTTGTCATTTCCATGTGCACCTAAATCAAACCACAGACTATGTTACTGCATGGATTACACTAGTGATTACACTGCACCAGAATACATTTTAAAAGTTACCTCCTCAACCCACATCACATCAATCCAAAACGCCCAAGGCTCCAAACTCATTAAGTCCTGGGAAAGTTCTCTCATCGAAGCAGAAAGACATGCGGAGAAGACATAAAACAGTCGGGTAAACACAACTTTGAATCTCTCTCGCTGTATAACTAACTGTCAGTTGCTCTCCATCATCATAACTGCTTACTAATTCACCCAATTTTTTTTCCCTCTCCCTGTAGCAATGTGCAACTCGCGAGTGATTAGTTCATTTGCAACTAATCTCTTTCGCGAATGGGGTCATTAGGAGTATTGTGAGTGATGTCATGTTATCCGGGTGCCACTAGATGCCAGGATGTGCTGAATTGCTGCTGAAATTTGGACATTAAGTTGCTAAAGAGGCAATGATTCGTTTATGTCTCAATTATTGGTCTTAGAAGTTGAAGCCCTGATCCAATCATATGTTAAGTCACTGCATGAAGCACAGAGATAAAGGTCCAATCTCACAACGACTAAAAAGTATTTATTTTTGTTTGATTTATTTTAAAAAGTCCATAAAACCAGCTCAAAAAGAGAAAATAATCTTGCCATCACCACAATTAATGATTTTCTTACAGTGACTTTTAGCTGTGAAGTGTTGGGGCAAAAAGAGATCTTTTCTGTCTATCCACCAATCACAGAGCTAATGTTCCGCATCCTGGCAACTGGGATCCAATCAGAGCACACAATCAGTCAGTCACTCAGCTGCAACACTAGGGTGACAGGTAGGAAAGAGATGCACACACTCACAAACGCATTAACACACACTACCAGTGTAATCGGAGCTTCAGTTGGGGTGAGAGAGACCACAGTTTCTCATTAAACTAGCACTACTTTAATTTCTCATCTCAAATTCAATTACACATTGCATCCCAAATGTGGGATCTATTGACATTAACATAAGTTCAAGTCTAAGTTTGTTTCTTGTTGAGTCCGTGTTGTAGATTTCTCCAAGTCCAGTGACTGTTTGGTGCAAAACATAATTATTGATATAATTTAAAACGGCTTCTATTTCACATCCTGGTGAAGAAGCTGACATCTTAACAGTTGGATAAGGAATGAATACACTTGATTTATTTTGGAGTAGCATGAAGTGTTCAGTTTCAAGATGAGTTCTGAGAAAAACTTAAAATGAAGACAATTAGTGAAGTTCTGTGAAGTTGGAGGGTTGATCCTTCCCTTCAGTTATCTATCTTGAGCATTTATGTCTTGCTTTTATGTGCTGTTTTACTCAAAAGCTATATGAACTATACAACCACGTGTTTTTTTTGTTGGATGAAGCTTGAATTACATGACCAGGGAATTCTCAAATGGTGACCATTCAAAAACAACGCAGACAAGATTCATGTATTTTTTGGAAGAATAAGAGAAGAGTAAATGATAAACTGACACCAATAATCGTAATCGTTAGCAGAAAGTCTCATCTTTTCCATCTATTTGCCTAATTTGTCTGTCTTTGTCTTTCTCTGGCTCATACTGTATTCTCTTGTTCAGGTGGGGCCAGTTCAGGATCAGTGGAGATCTGGGGTTTAGTCCTCAAATCTTTGAAACAGTCTGGCATCACACATCAGTCAACAAGTGCTACATAAATAAACAACCATGATTACTTCAAATGCACTGTTAACCGTAAAAAAAAAATAGCTCGTGCATACTTTAAGATCCAGTTCCTGGCCACTTTTTTACTGAGGTTGAAGTTATTGGTGTTGGTGGGCTGCATTGTACTGAAACATGTTTCTAATATTTGCTTCTTTGTAAAGGAATTCATGGCTGAGCTGTTGTATTGGATTGTACTAAATTTTACAGGTGTAGCGAAACAAGTTTGGCCACTCAGTGTATATTAAAGTAATTAAAACAAATCTATATTTTAAATAATGTATACACCTGTAATCTGACTAAATTGCCATTTTATTTCACTTTCACTGAACACCTCTGGTGGCCTCATGAAACAATCATTTTAATAACAAAAATCAGCATTATTAAAAAAAAAAACCAAGGCGCACATTTAAATGAGTAAAATTAAGTATTTTCAGGTCAAACATAAGAAAAAGCTCCATCCAGTTTTTAACAAATATTCCACCCACGCTGTATTTGCAAGCATTAGCAAGCTGTAGCTCTTCAATGTCTTCATTATCAGCATTGCAAGGGACAAGGTGGCATCTGTTATATCGTTCAGATTTCTGAGATATTTTAATGTCCAGGACTTGTACATGAATGTATAATGTATGTAATATTCTTTTAACCAGACTGTGCAGGTCGGACACAAATACATGTGCACACAAAATGTACTTCAAACTGTGACACTGTGGGTGAAGTTATCAATCTAAGTGAACACTTTTTAAAACTTTTACAACTTAGATCTAAATCAATGTGGCTGTCAACCTGGAGTGTCTTCAAATAAGAGTGGGTGTCCAATATGAGGCAGGACTGGTTCCCATAGTCGTGTAGAACAGTATTTGGAATAAATGTTAAAAGTTTGAGGGAAAGTTGGCTCACCAACTTTGTTCCTGAGTGCCACAAACACGTCTGAGGCGAGTCCTGTATCAAACATGCATGATTTATGAGGCAGGATACAGATTGTGTGCTCTGAGCAATTACATTTCAACAGCATATGTCACCTGTGCCCTGGAATCTGGATAAAATAAAGTTAAATGACTTAATATGTAAAGTTCAGCTTCTGTTGAGTTTCATTTTTTCTTTCGCCCACCATTTCTCTCTTGCGTGGCTCTTTTTCTCTCGCTTTTTCTGGCTCTCCCATTCCTAGTTTTAGTTGTATAACAAACAGTCAACTGTGCTTTTGTGTTTCTGGTAGAGGAAAAAGTAAAAAGAGAGAACAAACACGCATGAATTTCAAACAAGCAGCTCGACTTTCCTTGGGCCCGCTGCTCTGGCTTCAAAGTGTAAAGTCTCAGGAAAGGGGGCACATAATTCAAATGAATGTTAGCAAATGAGCACAAAGCATAAGGGTAAGGACCCATTGAAAGCAAAGCCACTGTGAAGTTCAAATCCCCGTTTGGGATTCCCTGCTGTACGGCACAATGCTATGTAAGTTTTGGAAGTGCAGGTTGCCTATTTACACGATGCTTGCAAATGAGAAAGCTACTTGCTAGCATTGATGTGACCACTGTGATGAGTGAGAAGAACAACCGGTCACTGCTGTTCAGCTGAACACGTCTCTGTTACACAGATTAAAGCTACCGTCTTCAAAGGGAGTTTGTCTTTGAGTGACTGAACAGAAAAACCTGTGGGCCTGAAAAAACAAAAGCCTTCGTCTTTGATGGCCGCAGTGCACACAGACTGGCCAGCTGAAGATTTTCAAACTAAATGACGTAATAGGCAATTTGTTAGTGCCTTCCAGAGCAAACCGAATGCAGCATTTTCTGATCTGGTGCCCTGGTTGTCTTAATGACATAAGGGACATTTCCTGAGAGGTTTTGTAGGATTATCATAATGTCATTGTTGCTGCTGCCTCTGCTTCTGGGACACAAAAGCGATGATTTGCATGGCCACTATCTACAGCCTCTCAAATGACCTTTGCCACCAACTCACGATGAGATTTTTTTAAGTGTGTCTTTCTCCTTTGAGTTTCTGCTTCACGTTTTCTTCTCAATCCAGCATGAATGCCATTAAAGCAAAAAATCTCTGTCACACACACTTGCACACAGTGCCACATTTGATTTGAACACTACAAATTTGATTTGTTTGGAGTATACTGGCAGCCTTACTGTTTCATGATGCAGTCTCTCTCTGTGTATCGGTCTTTCTTTCCCCCCGTCCCACATCGTCCTTCTCTCCCTCACAATGAGCTTAAGTGACTCTACATTAGCATTGTTTTAATTCCTTCGATTGACAGTGAGACTTATAAAGGCTCATAACTAGAAGCTGGCAGTTTGTTGTTTGCCTCATATCTTTTGATGTTAAATCCATACTGTTATAAAAATGCATCAGTAAACAAACCTAATTCTAGCATCCTGTCTGAAAACCACAGTACAGACAGACAAGGAACTCTCCAAAAAAGCAGCTCTCTCATGTGCTCCTTTTTCTAAATAGATGCATACGACTCTCAGTCTCCCTCTTGTAGATGGAACAGTAATGCTGTTACATCTACAAGAGGGATTGCAAACAAATTTTAACTTTTGCTTTTCTTTAACTAGAAAAAATGTGCCCTTGTTAGTCAAGAGAGAAGAAATGAAAGAGCTATTGTGACTGACTAACACTAGCATGTTCTTGGGTAGGTTAGCTGCTAGCTCACCAACTAGAGCTAGTCTACCAAGTAGTGCTGTGCCACTTTTTGCACCTTTCCAGGACAGTTAAGTCAATAATTGTTCTATATTCAATAAAGAAATTATTCCTGATGAAAGCTTGACATACGCTGAGTAAGTAAATAAAAGGAAACATGACTGAAAAATATTAGCAATGGATAAAAAAGGTATACGAGCAAATCAGCTCTAAATGACACTAAATGGGAGAGATGTTCAACATATGTACTTATATACGCAGAACTAGATAAATGTATCATAATGTAAAATGATGGTTCAGAAGGAGAAAGAGAATGAAGAGAAGAGGAGGTAAGATGTTATCAGAATGCATGAGGCTTCCACACTGATGCTGCCCTGCAATCTGCTGTCACACAGCAATCGCTGCAATCACACACTCGACAGAGGGAAACCAAAGTGCGTTTGTTGTGTACACGTGGCTGTTTGTGTGCCTGTCTGGTGCGTACGTCCATGAGTGAGGGTATGTATTTGTGTCCACGTCCGAGCTGGAAGGCTTGTTCCCATTCACTGGGTTGTAAACACATAACAGTACATGCATATCCAGATCACTACTGAAGTCATGGCACTGATTTAACTTCGGCTGCCTCTCCTCCTCCTCCTCCTCCTCCTCCTCCTGTCCCTACACAGGAATACTGTAGTATCCCATTTCTCTCTCCCTCATGGATATTCACATACACACACAAAGGTGCTACAAATTTCATAACCTGAAATAAAGGATGTTGCATTGTATTCTTTTCATTGGGGAGTTAAAGTGAAGACAAGTTGAGGGGGAGGGGAGTATAAAAGCTTCAGGCTGGATTCAAACCAAGGATATCATGAGTGCACAGTTTGTGCGTCAGACCAGTGAGCCATGATGCTGTTACAGAAGTCATGACATCAATGCAACATTGTGCCTCATGCAAGGTTTGCTTGTGTGAGTGCTCCAAGTCAGATTCACCAAACTTTCTTCAGGGCACAAAGTTATCACAAACAGCTCTTTGTGAATGTCACATGTTCATGAGATAATGATGATATGGTGATCACAATGTTAATTTTACATGAGGTTTAGGGTTTTTCTTTTTAACAGAAATTATATGGCCTAAGAATTCTTAATTTGAAAAAGCATTTGCAGAACTGCAGACTAGCTTTGGAATTTTGTCAGAGAAAATCCTGAATGCAGGAAAATTTGTGAATACAAATGCACGTATAAGCCACTTAAGAATGAATATGTTCATTTGAGCGGTTCATGCAAGAGGCCCATTGTCTCATTGATGCTCTGAACTCTATGTGTTCTTTCAGAGATATTCTGGGTGAGACGTGCTGGAGGTAAACCCTGCCATAGACCTAAAAAACATTGCAGGAATTATCCTTTACCAGCTGAACTGATTCCCAAAAGAGCTGGAAGACGATGCTGGAGATATTTTGTTCTCCCTGTTGCCAAAATGACCATAAGTGGGATTATTTAGTCAGAAACAGCCCTTCACCTAGAAATGACTAATACGCAACAGAAAATATGTTTTGAGGGAAGCATGATGCCGACCGAGTAACGTTTTCTATTATTAGAGGAAAATTATTAATTAACACACCTGGCATTCTTCAGTTTAGGCACTGGCAGCACTGGTTAAGGTCAGGGAAAGATTAATATAATTAATTTAATTTGCATAATGTTAACCAAAGTGCTTTTGCTGCCAAACCAAACCACAGACAGGAGCCTGTGTGTGAACCCTGGATTCTGCCGTCACATCCACCCTGAACACCTCTCTACGACTCCAGCATGGTACATAAATGTAACGTTTCATTCACTCAAAGAAATGGCGTCTCTGAGCATCATCCAGGCAGCGATTACACTGTCAACACAGCGTAATTATGAAAACAATTTAGCAATGCACAAACATGTCTAGCAGACAGGGTTGGCAGAAATGGATGGATAGGTGTTTGTGCCACCGGTGTCATTTCCCATAAGGCCTGTTGCCTCTGGTCAAATACACGATGGTGCTATTTGTTTCAATCCCTGATCCTTGACCATCTATCTATCTACGTGTTGTGCTGAAGCTACTCTAAAAACAGCCTGTCATCTGCCTTATTGTGAAATGCTAACAGAAACATGCCTTAGACAGGGATAGGGAGAGATTGGAATGTTTGTGTGTGTACACACCAGACAGGCAAACAGAAAAGATTGAAATGCCATTGAAGCAAAATGGACGCCCCAGGGCTGTCCGCAATACCAAAACACATACACAGACTCCCAGAGAGAGGAAAGAGATAAACAGAGGGGGGGAATCAAAAGGACTATTATTCTGAAAACTTGTTCTCCCTATGTCTCCCTTCCCCTTAGTATTTGCCCTGCTCATCATTCCCTCCTTCTGTTCTTACCTATTCATTTACTCCTCTGCTCTCTCCTCTCCTTGTTTGAGGCAATGAATATCTATCTATCTATCTATCTATCTATCTATCTATCTATCTATGAGCAGCAACATCAAATTGTTCCTCCGTTGATATTAAGATTAATTTTTTTGTTAACAAGCAAGTTAACAGGTTGTTTGGGTTTTCATCACAGCCGTACTAAGGGGCCATGCTCGCTCCTCATTTTAAATTTCACAGGCATTTGATGAACTTTCAAGGCCGGTTTTGCCCCGAGAACTCATTAATTTCTACCCTGGTGTGTGCGTATTTGTGTGTTTTCCATTTAGCTGTTTCAGGAAAGTGTATAAGGCGCAGCCTATTTGATATAAACAGTAGAGGCAGAGATAATAAGCTCTATCAAGCCTCATCTGAGCCTTGAGAACTTCAGGAGGATGTGAGTTTCAGATCAGAAACAGCAGAACAAGACAAAGAGAAGACAAACAGTGGTCCATTTAGACCACAGGAGCCCTTGGGCCAGCTGTCAGTTTAGAGGGGCCAGTAGATTTAACCCTGGAAAGCTTATTCAAGCTATGGCATGAATTTGGAAAATGGAGGGACGAATATCTATGCTACCAGTATCACTGCTCCTCATAATGTTTCTGAAATTCAGACCACGTTTTCCTGTTACTTCTAGTCAAATTACTGATGATATGATACTAACTTCTCTCCGAGGAGAAGCCAAGTCAGACCGCTCCTCTAAAAAGTCCCTTTTCCAATTGTTTCAATTAAATGACTAATTTTCTGTATAGTGTGAGTCCACAGTAGACACTTTTTTTGGAGTCTAGACTAACAGGTTCACATCTGATCTGACTGGTTGATTTTCCATTTCCTTAACCAAATGATGCTTGGCTTCCCACCAGTGGACTTGATTGCCTACACTGATGAAGTGCAATATAGTACAAGCTTCATGTCCTCCAAATTAAAAGAAACAAAATTCATTATTTGTCTGTGACCTGAAAGACATATAGAAGCATTATCTGATCTACCCCGATTGATAAGATGACATCATTTGTACGTGCCTTGAAAAACAAATCACTGTTGAAAAATGGATCTGTTTAATGATGTGACACGGCTATGCATAAGGTTTGGTTAGTCACAGAAATGGCCTGGTTAGATTCAGCGAAAGATCATGTTTTGGGTTAAAATGACTTCTTTAAGGTCAGATCTCCCGTGCTGAAGTCTGATGTTTTGTTGACCCATTCATCCACCCTGACTTTCTCATGACTTGCTCTGTCACAATTATGATGACAGCCAGAGGGCTTTGTCACTACAAGTAAATGTAATATCATCTTGGGGGACAATGTTTTAATTGAGAGGACATTAAAACACATTTCAACATCAAGGGAGTCTAGACTTCCCTCATCTACTGAGATAAAAACCCACTGCATTTGAAGGGGCCCTAAAGGGTTCCTGGCTTGATGTCACAGGAGCATTCTCCATCCCCCCAAGCCTCCAATGAAGCCAAATCAGCCACATCACAAGAATAGACTCTCAATGCTCCAGAAGCACTTTTCTGCTGCCCCTATAAAGAAGCTCAGCACTTGGTCTTTTGTTGTGTGGAAACAGCCTGCTATTATAGTAAAAGACTCTGATTATATTGTGTCAGATACCAACGATTGAAGGTTTATGAAGCCCCTCCCCCCAAAAAAACTTGAGGTGCAAATCACTTTGATATTGCTAAATCATTTTTTCACAGAGCACATTGTTGGGATCCATCTGGACCCCCGACCTTTGTTGTTGTTGTTTCATTTCCACGGAAGTGAATTAGCTGTCAGAGGATCACTACACCAGCAATATGTGATGAATTCTGTGATGAAAGCTGAACGTTGTGGTCTGATGCACTTTAATATAGGATGAATTACTGGGCATGTGCGTGTGTGTTTGTGTGTTGCATGTGTAATGCTTCAGCATTGTGGTTATGCATGTGTAAACAGGTTCATATAAGCTGTGTGCTCTCTGAGTTGGGGTGTATTGTATTTCAATTGGTGAGTGTGCATTTCTAATTTGTATCTTGATGAGAGTGTCTGTGTGTGCGCGTGTGCATTTATTTGTGTTTACCACCAGCTAATTAAGAAAAAAAAGCTCAACAACTGACTCAGCTGCATCTCAAGGCCACAAGCACCTCATCACTTCAGGAGTTGAAGGCAGAGTGGTGGCATGAAGAGATTATCATTTTTTCTATCTTTCATTATTTTGACACTTCTAACTTCCTCTGTTCCCTCTTTTAATTTGTCCTCGCCTCACTTTCTGTCTGACTCACTGCTCTCACCCTTTCTTCTTTTTCATTTTTCTCTTTCTCTCTTGCTTTCTAATGGCTACTTTTCAGACATCTCTAACTGGAACTTCTCTCTCCCATTTCCCCCTGCAGGAACATGTTGAAACCCTTGGATCTATTTAGATGCATGCTTAATGACAATTTCCTCAAACACTTGAGGTATCTCCATTTTACTGGAATACAGATTTGTCTAAAGTGTGTCTCAAAGTGAAAAGATGCTCCCTGCTGGCTCTGGTAATTACACTCTGGTGACTTGGCAGCAGCACAGCCACTGAGCGACAACTGCTTCATTTTAACTGCAGCGTATATGAATCATTTCACTGCTATAGTTGCAGAACAAATGTGAAAAGCATATACCAAGGGAACTAAGGAACAAAGCAATTCAATAGCTCGGGGACACACAAACAGAGAAAGTCTGAAATCCATTAAGAACTACATAAATATACCATGAATCTCATCACATATAATGTCATCTCTGTATGAGGAACAATGGCCTTCAGTGGGGGTTAAACACAGGTTTGGATTAGTTAGTTCAACATCAGATTTCCGCCGTTGATAGCATCCCTTTCAGTCCCACCTGCTGTTTAAGTGAGGCTTGGACACAAACTGATTGATCTATTTCACTGTCAGTAAATACATAATAGCTTTGATCCTTATGAATATAATCAACTGTCACACGCGTTGCATGCTATTATTGTGATCCCAGCAGCATTTAAGTGTCACTTCTGATCATGTCCCATTCTCTCTTATATAAAATAAGGCTGCAAGGAGTCCTGTTATTTAATGATTATGACGTGTTAGTGAACTGTTGACATTCTACTTGTTGACCTTTGATGCCTGTGAAGTCAGAAATATTGGCGTCATTGTTTGATTTGTGTAAAATCTGAGTAAAAGTTACTCAGAATAAATTCTTTATCACTTCTCGCCTATTTATTAGCTATGAGGCTGTTGTAAGCTCATAGTTGTGTCATTGTTTTGTAATAAGCTCTCACATTTAATACCGTCATAAAAAGCATTTTATGACCTTTTTTTCTAGGCAAACCTTACTTCATCTTTACATAATCCATTATGAATCTTGACTGCCACTATTCACATCAAAGAATATCTTCATTTTCAAACAGTCCTGGTTACTGTGAAAACCAAAAGCTTGCAATACATTTACATTTGAAAGTAATAAGAGACTTTGAGAGTCACTAAGTGGAAGTAGGAAAAAAATGTCGTTTTTGTTCAGGGACTGAAAGGGTTAGACAAATGCATCCTATGTGATCAGGCTGTGTCCTTCTTTAATTATACTCCCAACAGTACCTGTTTCACTACCTTCTATTCCACCTGCTCTCTTCACTGAATAGGTGGTTACTCCCATTCATCCCCACTGTTTGCATTCACTGAGAGCGGTGAGAAGGTTTGCAGTGGAGGTGGCTGTGCTGCATGTGTGCTGCTGAAAGGGAGGCTATTACTAAGCCTTCCTGAGACCTTATTGGCATTGTTCTCTCTATGAACAATCTCCACAGGCATTAGACAGCTATTGGAGAAAAAAATGAGCAACCAATCACAGAACCTATGTGTATTTTTGGAGCTGCTGTAGCTCAAATGTAATTATGTGAAGCCTATGATGTAGGTGTAGGGAGTTGTTCCAGGTGGACGGTGGACGATGTCAGTCCTGCCTGTGGTTAGGTTTAGGCAACAAAAGCACTGTTGTTTCAGTTAAGTGTTTGATCGCGACTGTTTCCTGATTATTGCTAAGAATTGGGCATTACATTTCTCACAAAATGTATTTGTCGTTGCAAATCTATCATGTACACAGAATAGATAAGTAACACACACAACACGTTAACTGTCATGGCAAGGAAAAAGCTTATTACACCCTCAGAAGAATAATATTACTCAAGAGTGACAGCTCAATATATTTTGTTGATCATGTTTTTCTACATTGTACACAACACAATGCACATCTGGAAAAAATATTTAATGTTAAAAAGAACTGGCAGAAAATGCGTTTAGTGTATTACTTTTTAGCTTTTTACGTGTTTTCTGATTAATTTCAGCTTGCATCATATTTCTCGAAATGGATCTGTGGCATTTTGGAATAAGACCCTTCATGTGACACTTCCATTTTCATAACATTTTCAGATGTGATTGTGAAAAAGGGGCCTCAACTGCTCAAAGCCTGACTCCGCTTTTAAAATAGTCTTTTAAATGAGGACCGGTGTGTGTGTGTGTGTGTGTGTGAATAGACAGTCAGGTGCTCGTGTGTGTTTTTCTACAGGCATTGTATTGTCAAAAGCAGAGAGGAAAACTGCGAGTAGCTGACGCTGGTTGGAATAGAGCGGTTGGATAAAAGTGATGAGGCCTTTTGTATAAAATTTGCCACCAAAAGTACAACAGAAGCAGCATCTTATTCTGTCCTCGCTGCATTTAGATTGCCTAATTTACACATGAAATGAAGTAGCATCTTATTCCTGTGTAAGTACTGTGTATGTTACACTGATAGCTGACTTTATATTGCACCATGTTGAACTATTACCTTCTGATGATTGTATAAGGCTTGTAAGATGTAAGTAAGTATTTTCATTGTGTACTTTGTGGAGTGTTTTTGTATTTAGCTGTTATTCTAAAGTATGCTGAATGCAAGTTTCTCTTTTAGGACAAAATTTTGAAAATAAGGATTTGAACCACTTGATCCGTCATTCAATGCGCCCACAGACTTAATCCAACATTGCAGTATATACACAAGAGCTGATAAGAAAAACAACATCTGGTACGTAAAATAAACAAATCGGAAGCCACCATTATGTTCCACATTCTCCCGTCCTCGCTTCCCATTCGTCCACAACGCTGACCTTCTGGCGTCACCATGGTAACCAATCAAGCAGACGATCCGCCTCTTTAAAAGCCGGGCACTCTTGATGGTAATTGGCAGCATATGTACGTAAATGTTAATGTTTTACATTAAGACCCAATTTAATGAGCAAAAGGAGAGGAGAAAGTACATCTTAAGAGGTCTGCCGGGTGAACCAGTGTCACCAGTAGTTGAACCAGTGACCTTTTTAAGTGTTATCTTCAGGGGGTTGCTCTGTTGCAGCCTGGTGGCTCAGCGCTGCAGGCCGGTGAGAGTCTGTGCAGCGCTGTGACCAGTCAAAATCAATATGGGGCTTGAACAGTGGGACAGGTGATGTGGGTTACTTTGGATGGTATCTGAGGGGGTATTAAAAACTAGAGAGGGGACATCAGCATCTTCACTATCTGTTTGGTAAAACCAGATTAGAATATATGTTACATTTCAGTTAATTCACGATATTAAATAATCCTCTATGTTATTTGGTTATCACATTTTGTGTTCCTCCTGTATTAAAGTATTTTCTATCTTCTTCTTTTTCATATGTTGTCTCTTGTTTTTCTTTATTTGATTCATATGTATTTCATTTCATGTTTTCATAAGACTCTCCTTTTAAGCCATGCGAGCTGCACAGCTCTAGGGGTGGCAATCAGTTGGCCTGTCGTTCCACCACTTGGGTCCAGACCGAAACATCCATCCATCTATTTTCTACTGCTTATCTGGAGCCTGGTTGTGGAGGCAGCAGGCGAAGCACAGCAGTCCAGACGTCCCTCTCCACAGTAACGCTTTCCAGCTCCTCCTGGGGGATCCTGAGGCATTCCCAAACCAGATGAGATAATAATTTCTCCAGTATGGTCTGGGTCTAGCTCGGGGTTTCATATGTGTTGGACGTGCCTGGAAAACTTCCAAAGGAAGGCGCAGAGGAGACATCCTGATCAGATTCCAGAACCACCTCAACTGGCTCCTTTCGATGCAAAGGAGCAGCTACTCTACTCTGAGCTCCCTCCAGATATCTGAGCTCTTTACCCTATCTCTGAGGCTGAGGCCACCCAGCAAAGGAAACTTATTCTGTCTGCTCCCTTCGGTCATTACCCAAAGCTCATAACTACGGATGAAGATCACAACATTGATTGATACACTGAGAAGCTTTGCCTTCTCGCTCAGCTCTCTCTTCACGCTGCAACGCCTGGACCAAATGACTATGATGGCCCCCCGACTTTCCTCCAGCACTACCTTAAGGGTCACATTAGTGGTCTTAAATAAAATGTCACTACAACTATTGTATACATTCATGAAATTTGAGATTCATATGCCCCCTGGGATGAACTATAATAGCTTTGGGGATCCCTTGATTTTTTTTATGTCAGACCATCATCAGTCTACATGTTTATTCATTCACAGGTTTATGACTTGACTTGAAAAACTAATGAAAGTGCCATCAGCCTCAGCTGTACTCTAAATGTCACCATTGTCATTTTGATCATGTTAGCAAGATGGTGTTAGCTTCTAGCTTCAAGCTTCACTTTGCAGTCTCACAGAACTGGCAGCACTGGCTGTAGACTCTTAAACCTTGTGTCTCTTCTCTATTTGATTTGTGTTTAGGGGAATGTCCACAGTATAAAACTATAGGCTCATGATCTTTCCTGGCACATCTGTTTCACTTCTAAATAAGTTGAATAAGTGCAGTTTCAGGTGCGGGAAGATAATTAATTCATTTCCCACCCTACATTTCAGCAGAAAAGCAGAAAACTAAATGATTGAAATTTTATGTGAAGTGCAGGAGAATCAGATCCCCAGTCAGGTTTAGTTGTCTCTCAGCTCTTTCACATGCGAACAAATCCCTCTGACACAATTTGACTAATGCAGTCTAATACATTTGACTAATGCGTTTAACTAATATGGTTTGAATTTTGTGCAGCTTCTGTAAAAGCTCATCTGCATGCATCAAACCAGCACCTATCCTGCAGAAGTAGGCTAATATTACAAAGAATTATGTAGAATTTTTTTCTTCTTCGACCAACTAACCAACAAACATTTAACCCCCACTAGTTACCAGACTATATCACTGATGGCTCAAAAAACAGGCTTTTCTGAACATTTCTTTTGGTGCATGGAGGAAAACTGCAGCTGTATCTCAGTATGTATCCTGTCCAGTGTGGAATAATGGCTTCATCTGTATGACAGACCAGTAAAACACACTCAAACTGAAGATTGCCAACAGTGTTTCAATTCCAATTTATGCCCTTTTGAACTTTTTTGCAGTGCACTGGGAGCCAGAGGGTAAACAAAGCTGATTGTAAACAAAAGAAAACCAGTAACCTGTAACATTAAACACCAGAGATTTCTAGAAAGCAAACAGGTGAAGAGGGAAAAAAATAAAAGAATGCTTTTTCACTTTCTCAACATCCCAACAGCAAGGGGGCAAAAATGCAAATTAAAAAAAACCTTCGACAAACAAAATGCATTCACATAAAATAAATAAATTAATCTCAGTGGCTTATAAAAACAAAACAGGAAAATATTGACCTGCAGAATGTGTAAATTACAAACGCCGGCATCTAATTCATCCCACTGTCGCCTCGGTGGATTTCTCTGCATGCAGTCTCTTAAGTGTGCACAACGACCATGGTGTGATTATACTACGGATTTAACACACTCACACAGACACACACATGCACAGGCACACATGTTTTTAATAGTAATTCCTTCTGTGGTTGTTTATATTACCAACAAAAACTACCATCAGATGTGCGTTGACACACTTAAACATACTTCCAAACACACTCACATGTCAATGCTGCTCTCCATGATTCCCTGCATGTCAAGTGCGTGTTGTAAGGTAAGTGTGCGCACACACACACACACACACACACACACACACACACAGTCACACCTCTGCCCCCCCCTCGCCCTGCTTGACTTTCTCTCGCAGTGTGACTGTATTAGCAGTCCAGGACTCCCGCCGCTAATGTTATGAGCGGTCGAGACCAGCTCGTATACAAGGTACTCATGACCTGGCCTCTCCATGGCACTTCAAACGATGAGGGGAAAGATGAAAGAGGCTTGTGGAAGGTACAAAGAAAGGGCGGCACGAACACAAGCACAGATAATCAGATGTTCATAGTGATTCTAAGGTGATGCTTTGAAAACATCTTAGGTAGAAGACAAGAAAGATTAGAGATGGACCGCGCAGTGGGAAAATATCCATTTTCAAAAATATCTGTACACGTGTAGTGCATGACTTTTAGTGACCTTACATAATTCCAACTCAGCTCAGTCCAGCCTCAGTCTGGACAGAAGTCACCTGCGTGGGAGTGCATGGTCTTTAGAAACTGCACAGTTTAAGAGAGTATATTTTACTTTTTGAAGAAGAAATAACAAAAACAAAAGCTGAATTCATGAATAATAAAACGCACCTTGACTCAATTCAATGTGCTCACAGGTTTGACGCTGAAGACCTGGTCCGGTGTGACCAGTAGCTTATGTAAATGCAAATTAATGCACATTTCTGTCCACTGTTATTATGTGAATATCAGGAGTTGAGTTGGTGACACTAATTCTCCAGTTGCCAGATGCCATTGAACCGTTACATAAGAAGAGGGAAGAACATGCAAACAACCAAACATAATTTTGCTGTTTGCCGACAACGAAAAACAAGGTGTTTTATGTCTTAAGATGATGTAATTAAAAGATCGTCAGTCAAACCTCAAATGATTGAAAACAACGGAGAAAACATGTTGTCTTCTTTTATTCATGTGAGGAAGGTTACAGTCTGCTTCGCTCCGCACAGATCTGATGTGTTGATGTGTTGATATTTTTAGTCTCCTCAGTGGAGCAGTCACCTGCTTCATGTATGCATGTCCTGACATTTTAGTCAATTTGATGCGAAAACATAAATAAATAAGCATGTTATGAAGACAAACACAAATATCAGTCACAGAATAATGAATTTCTTAGTCCAAATTCAGCTGATTAAGAAACACTTCAGTGACAAACTGTCTACCTCTGAGTCATCCTTTGACTGTTTCTATGAAGAACAGATAGCAGGAAAGACAAAAAAATAACTTTCCAAGCTCACATCATACACTGAGAACCAATAAAGAGAGAGATGTATTTCCCCAGCCTTTCATGGAATGGACTGATTAAACTGTAAAACATGAAAAATGAATGAATGAAAAAAATCTCCATTATGCTCCTATAAAACCACAATGAGCTTTAATGAAACACATTTCAGAATGAATTTTATTCAGAAATGGAGATAAGCCAATGACTCTCTGCTGTACGTGGAAAATGAAAGTGAAAAAGAAAAGATGTGAAGCTTAGGATCCGAAAAAAAAATTACATATGTCCTGGTACAGCGGGGCACCAGTGTTACTGGTTCGTGTATCATTCAATTATTTCATTCAATCTGGCAAAAAAGAAAAAAATAAGGAATTTTTGTTTTTTTGTGAGCTTTTTTGTGCTTTTTAAGCATGCATTATCTAGCACGCAGACTCAAAGAAAAACCTTTTTGAGCATTTTACACATGTAACAAAAAATATGATCATGTGATGTTGACATCGAAGCTGAGGTTGTCTCTTTGTCATTATAATGCTTGGCCTTCTACACCTCAGGACAGTTCTGGTCTAATCAACAGACTACAGTCTATACGATTATCATGCAGGCTACAGGTCATCTGTCAGCCCTGGGAAACAGATAGTGCAGGTTATGTAATAAACACTACATCTCCTCAGAAATCATTCAGATGTCTGCGAGTATTGCACTTGTTTGCTGTGTGCATTGCCAAGAGGTGCATGCAGCGGTAGAGAACATTCGGAAATACACAATGATCTGAAGAAATCTCACAGACATTGCATTATTGATTTGGTTTTGTATTTTATTTGATTACCCACTTCACCATGAATACTGTCACAGTTGGTGTGCACAGGGTAACAGGAACAGGACCCGAACTCAGACGATGGAGGTAGAGCTGATGCAGATCAATGATTTATTAACAAAATCCAACAAACAGATCCAACAAGGAGGAGGCAGGAATCCAAAGTCCAGCTAATAAGGCAGGAGGCCAAACGGACGGGTCAGGCAGGCAGACACAGGTTTAGGTACAGGGTCAGGTTTGAGTTCTGGCTTAATGCAAAGACATCAGGTACATGCAAGGATCTGACATGAGAACAGAGGATCTGGGCTGGTGTATCTGTGATTTACTGATGAGGGAAAGAAGTGCAGGTAGAGAGATGGGAAAAGTCAAAGAAGAAAAGGCTGGTGGGCAGGTAAACAATAACGCTGAGGGGGGAGCCGCAATGTACACAGCTGAGGTGGACGTTGTGACAGACAGGAAAACACAGCTATTCTCCTTTTCTGATGACCAGAAAGTTTCCTTTTTCATTTGCCAGACTGAATTGAATAACTGTATGATCAGATGCTACAAAAACTATTTCCTCTGTTAATCGTAAAAGAGTGGACCCGGTTCTGCAGCAGTCTGGGAAATGTACAGAATGAATGTGACTTGTTTCATTTTCTAAATGCATTTCATGAATTGGTCTGAAGGCAAATATAAGTATTTCCTGGGCAAATATCTTTGAATGTCTCATCACTTTAATAATTGTCCATCCCTGCTTCACTTTCATGCCAGTAATCATTTTGTCACAGCAGACGCCAGGTTTTCCACATGATGAACATTTCATTTTGGAAAAGAAACAATTTCTGAGAAAAGAGAAGTCCGATGCAGGGTTTGTTAGTGTAGCTGAAATCTGATTTTCCAATATTAAGGCTAAAAGAAGGAATGAAGGGGAGGGCCAACCAAGAAATGTTATTTTTGACATTTCATTCCATTACTTTTGTCTGTAGCTACTTAGAATGTCTGATGTGCAAAACACCAACAGGGGGCAAATAATAGAGCATACAGTAGCATTCATACATGACAGAAAAAAACATCTGCAACTCAAGCTGACTGTTACTGTTAGCTGCATGTGTAATGGGCCACACATTTTGTCTGAGGCTTAGTTTGATGGCAGGAGAGCAGAGCTTTTCCTCTGGTCTTGGTTATTCAGAGAAGGTCATTTCACAAGATCAATATCTCCTTTTCCTGTGAATCTTAGCCAAAGTGGCAGCATATTTGTGCTACATGAAGCAATGCAGACCCATTATTCACAGGAGGAAGAGGAGTAAAGAAAGGAGGAAATACGTAGAGGTCATTAAAACACGTTAAAACACACCATTGCTCAACACAATTGAAAGCTGTATATCAAAGCATGTGCGCTTGATCATTTCCAACTCTGAGGTTTATAAACTACCAATTTACAACAGCAGATGCATTTATATTTTCCCAAACCTTAACCTGAAGTGCTTTTGGGAGATTCAGGATGCAAAGCACAATCTCCACTGGCAAAGTCCTGCATGTTGTACAACCAGCAGTTTAGTTTTCATGTCACTCATGCCAACCATTGGCACCATCTGAATTGCTGTAAGGTATTAGAAAAAACATGGTGGGCTATGGGATCATGACCTATTTCCTAAAACGATGAGCCTGGCTTTGACTATAACTGGCTCTGTGAGATTTGCAGGTTGAGGAAAAGCCGCCTGAAAACCTTTGGACAAAAATTCTCTATTTTCACTGACGTGCGTCAGCACCGTGGACAGAGACAATCAGGCAGCGCTCAGCTGTTCAGCACCACGGTTTGCCCCCCCACCGCCCACACACGCTTGCACGGACACACACCTGAGCGTCCAGTGTTCAGCTTTAATCCTCAGAGCCAGAACACATGCCAAGAAAAAGAGGCAGAACACACCAATTTCCGCTGAGCAAGGGCTCAAAAACCACTCTCTTGTCTTCGGTTGTCTTCTTGAGTTGATGTGTGCAGCATATGTGGGTCACCTGAGATGTTGGGCTGCAAAAAAGAAGGAGACAACGGGGTTCACTGGGTGGGACAGGGATTAAGAGGCTGCACGCATCCATTTTTGAATGACAGATAACACTGAAAAGCCAAATACTTTAACTTAAGGGTTCAGCGGAGCACCTTTTGGCTGAGCCTAGTATCATTTTAGGCACACAGTATGCTGGAGCATATTTTGAGGGGGACATAAATATGGTCCTTCTTTGGTGAACTTTCCACAGCAGCATTACATGTGCTGAGCAAACTTGTTTCAGCTAACTTTTTCTCTTTGGTTTTGCCTGGGATAAGATTCAATCCACAAAAGACCATTTTTCTTTGATTTTCTTCATTTACTGCTAAGCTCTTGTGAGAAAAAGGACTGTCTCCCACACAAATGATTTTGTGTGGGATGAACAAGCACAGACTTATGGAGGAAACCAGCATTTCACAGAATGGTGTCTGTTTCAGACATAGCTTTTCAGAAAGCTGAAACTGTTGATTTTTAAAGAGGTAAGCTGAGCTCTCTGGTGGCTTCCTTTGGATCACTTCGCACAGTAACAGCACTGGACTTAAACAGACTTGTCACATGACCCTCCACATTCCTTCCTCTCTGTGCATATACACTTTATTTTCTTTACTCTGAAATCCGTTTGCTCTCCTCTGAGTAAGTCTCTCCATCTGTTCCACTCTGCCATTCTCTGTCTCTTACAGTATGTCATCTTGACTGCTTCTCTCTCCATCTGCTGCAGTCTGTCATTTATGAACATATCGATGCCATCTGGTGGACGCTCCAATCCACAGTGAGTCATGGTACTGTGGCACAAGAGCATTCAGTTTTAGCATGGGTGGGCCCAGCAGGAGTTACAGGCTCTAATCCAGAGATTGTTTGTTCTTTTCTTTACTCGTTGAGGTGTACTGATTATTGCTGTCTTTATCCAATCTATCTATTAGTCTGTGGAGAAGAATATTGCGCATATAGTCTTAAAAATGCAACACATGCACTATACACATAATATTATGTGTATACTGCATTTATTCAAGCATAAATAAAGCCACACTTTGCTTTAAATTCACAAAATAATTTCTGAACTTTATCTTTTGTTGATTTAATCTTTTGTCACAGCAACTATCCCAAATCCAGCACGACTGCATAAAATTCAAAAAAGTCCTTTCTGCAGCAATCAAGTCCAATAGATTTGATAAACGCTTCAAGGTGGGCTGAAACAGCTGCTACTGCACAACTAAGCAGTTAAGTAATCGTCTGCGAGTCCAGTATGTTCTTAACATTTTAATTAGACCACACATTAACTTGCTGAGACGGACAGCATTTCCCATCCCTTTCTGAGAGAGCAAGGACACGGAGCTGCTCAGACAAAAAAAGAAAAAAAGAAAAAGAAAAAACAGAAGGGGAGCTGTGCTGAAATAAACATCAGATAAATCAGTCATCTTGCAGGTCTGTCTACAAGTCCAGCAAGTTTTAATGAATTAACTTTTTTAATTGGACCGTGTTTTGACAAGCTCAGATCCAATCCGAGCTGATGCAGTCTTTACCCTTGCTCATAGCTCTGGCACATCGGCGGCCTTGCGAACATCTGAAAAGCTACTTAATCAGCCCGCTCAATTAGATTCAGTTTTATACAAAAGTTTTAATTAGCGCTGTTTTTCTTAATCTGTGTGCCTTTTGACAAAGTCATGAGAGAGATCGGGCGAGATAGAGAGAGAAGCTGATGATTTGGTCCTGCCCTCCGCTTCCTCTTCCTCCTCGTCTCGCATGTGTTTCCATGAGTCATCATCATGTGACTGTGCCAGATCCTAATCAGCTCTCTGCACCTGCTGCTAGTTTCTGCAATGCTACTCTGACAAACACCAAAGATAATCAAGGTTGAAAGGTAGACGCTGCCTCACCTCGCCCAAAATAACAACAACAGTGCCCAGTCCCATGGTGCATTTGTGGCGATGACATGTCGTCCTAATTAATTATCAGTTTATTTGAATGAGTGATAACAGCTCTCTGGCTCCCTATTGATCAGCTGCCTTAACCTTAGCTTGAATTTGCTCCACTATTTGCACAATGATTAGTACAAGTTCTGTAGATTGCTGTCATGGTGCTTGTAACTCTGGCAAATCACAGCACTAAAATAGGCAAACTGCTGTCATTATCTTACCATATCTTTTTTTTTTTTCTTTTTACCAATGCATCTTACTATTACACTATTGCTTCTGTAACATGGCAAATTCCCCTACTGTGGGATCAATAAATGATTACCTTATCTTGTCTTAACTACAATTTTGAGTATTTTCATTTTATTCGTCTTTATAAAGCCATTAAAGCTGCAGTATGTTAGATCGAGAAGAGAGCACACTTAGCCTGAAAATTTGAAGCAACACAAGTTCCTCGTCACTCCCCCTCCGTCTCCACTGCACTCACGCCCTGCCTCCAAGCCCCTCTGCCATGCAACGTCTGTGCGGTTGCCGTGACAACCAGTAATGTTAGCCTTAGCATCGGAAACAAGCTAACTCTGCCCAGCCGCTACATCACAGTCGCTAACATACCGTACGTGCTGTGGAGAGTTACTGTAACAATCACCATACTAGACAATTTCCCCCGGGGAAATTTTGAAAGGGGCGAATGCCAGAGTGTTGGCATTAGCCACAATGCTAATAGCGGCTAATGCTAAGCTAACATTAGCATGTCAAATAACACATTGAAAAGATCTCAAACAGCATTAGAATGCCTTTAAAAATCATTTTAACGTAGGTTAACATGTTAGCATGCTAGCATGCTTCGCACTGTGGCCCTAAGAATAAAAAGAAAAAACACGCAGTATAACAAGTATAACAGCGGCTGCAGCTATAGCTGCAGTGACCAGTGCTCGAGCGATAGCACCATGGCCCTAATTAGCTTTCTGGTTATTTGTTGTCTTAGCCGTATATGCTGTTGTTGGCAGCAGTGGTATGGGCAGTTCCTCCTTTGCAGGTGGCTGTTGCTCCACCATAGCTTTCACTAGCCTCCTGACGCCGCTCACTGAGCTGTTTGACTGAGCAGCAGCTGGCAGCATGAGCGGAGGGAGGGGGCAGTTCGCAGCGTGTGTGAGTAGTGATTGACAGATGTCAGACACTCCCGGAGATGCTCCTCTGGCTCTGATTGGTTGTTTTGTGTTGAGTGCGGTGGATTCTTGCGAATCACAGTAGGAGCAGTAGGTGGGACCAATGGAGCTGTTTTTTTTTTTTTCACAGATTAAATGTTTCATGTACTGCTGTCTGGGCATAGGGACAGTTTTAGCAAATATGACAAAAAAATTACTTTTATACAAGTTACCTACAGCAGCTTTAATGTCTATAAGTTCATATTAACGAATATACACTGTTAGCAGTAGTTTGGGTCCCGTGTCACTTTTCAGATATATGAGTCTTTAGTTTCACCAAAGAGTTCCAAGATTTCCTCTCCAAAGCTCTCAGATGGTTGGAGGCCCAAAACTATGCAATATTTGACAAAAAAAAGTTAGATTAGATTAGAGAACAATCAAAAAGTGAAAAGAAATTTGTGTCACAGAACCTCTTTTCTCCCCCATTAATCATCATATGACCCCTCAGATTTATCTTGTGACCCTTTGGAGGGACCCAACCACCTGGTTCGGACCCACTGCACGACCTAACTTTATAAAAGATGGCAAACTTAGCTCCACCTCAACCAGCTATAATGTGAAATATATTACAACTGTCATGACCAGAAAATTATGTTAAGTTATGTTTAGTTTTTGTCTTGTGTCTATGTTGTCTCGTGGCTTTTATTTTGACATTCCTCTCTCCTCTTGTTTCAGGTAACCTGCCCTTCCCTCGTGTGTCTCTGATTGTCTGCCCCGCCCTGATTACCTCCACCTGTTTCCCATTACCTTGTGTGTGCGTATATATAGTCCTTGTCTCCCTTTGTCCTGTGCCAGTTCGTCTTGTCTCATTGAGTCAGTGAACCACGCCAGTCCCATGCCAAGCATCTTGTCTTTTCAGGTTTTGTATTTCTTTGTTACTTTGTCTAGCCTTAGTCATTGTCTGTCTTGTCCTTAGTTACTTTGATACTTTGTCTAGCAGTCGCTATTGCCTTGCTTAGTTATTTTGATACTTTGTTTGCCTTTGTCATAGCCTGAGTCGCTTTCCTCGTTTGAGTGTTTTTGGTTCGTGTTTTTCCTCCCAGTGAGTGATTTCTTATTTTGTGATTTTCCTCAGTAGAGTGATTTTCTGTTGCTACTTTGTCATTAAAGATTGTTTATTTGTACTTTGTCTCTGAGTCGTGAATTTGGATTCAGGTCCTAGTTCAGTCGTGACAACAACATCAGTATTAATAATCTAATAAAGTCGTATAATAATGTATCCATCACATGCGCATTTTTTTTTTTTCAGAAGTACCTTTACTTTTGATACTTAAAGTATATTTTTTCGGATACTTCCGTTCTTTTACTTGAAAGGGATAATAATAATAATAATAATAATAATAATAACAGTGAACTTAGATTATGATGGACTTCCTCTTGTACAATATGTTGTATTGTTACTTTTACTTAAAAAATTAATCTTAGCACTTCATGTACACATGTACAACAATTGGGAAAAGACACACAAAAGACTTGAAAGTTGAACACATGATTGTATGAAAGATAACACTACGTGAGCTTAGGCTTCTTGTTTGCAAATGATTGCATTTTATTTTTATTTACACTTTTGACAGTACTGCAACTTTTTTTTTGGAATCAGGCTCGCAGGTTGCAGTGTTTGAAATAAAAAGGTCTAACTAACACGCATCTCAGCTGTCTATTCTGTGAAAATGCAAACAATTCTTAATTGAATCAGAGAGCCTGGTATATTATTGTTGAATGTCTGACAATACACAGGATGGTACTGCATATTCCAGACTCACTTGTATCTTGATAGGATTATATTGTGACCCTGAAATTTTAGTGAATACAAAATCAATTTAACATTATTGAATTGTTTGGAGTGCTCAGTATGGATGACAATCATCATAACCATTGTATCATAATGTGACCTGAACATCATCAGTAGCTTTTTCTCCACCACATTTTCATTATATATTTGAAAAGAAAAGTTTCACTTGTTCAGACACTGATGCTTGAATGGTGTGGTAAAAAAGACAACATGACAGGACCTGTGAATGTGCAATTTCGCACCTGTATTCTCTTGTTTTATTATTTTATTCCCTCTTTTTGACATGGCCATTTACGTGCATTTCAACAAAAATGTCCACAAAGGGCAGAAAAAGAGCTGGGAGGTTATTGGGTACTTGAAAGTCAGCCATAACTGACTTCTCATGGAGGAGAAGTGAGCCGCACAGATAATATCATGTGAACATTTGTGGATTTTCCATAAACCATAATGTTCTGACACATGATTACATTTGTACATATTTGGGGTCAGAGATTTTCTTAGAGCACTTTCACTACATTATGAGAACGTGTTATTGCGTCGTTCTACAGGTTAATGCACAAGGTGGCACATCTGAACGAGGTCAGAGCAAACCTGCTATTGCTGGCCTAGTAATGAGCAAGAGAAATCAGAGGGAGTGTGCTGTGAACATTTTTTAAATAGTTTCTCATTTTTTCCAGATGATGATGAGCAGGTCTTATCTCACAGGCTGCAAGTCCATTTAAATTCAACATGCAGCACAAAGAAAAACCTTCACCAAGCAAGGGACGACTCTCATTCGGACCGAGAGCGGAGCGGTAATTGGAAAGCTTAATTGGGGAGATGGCATCTTGTTAATTGAATTAGCAGCAAGAGAGGGAGAGAACAAAAGAAATTGCCAATTCATGACAATGTCATGGAGTGACACGGTGAGATTGAGAGGGAAAGGAAGCGAAGAGAAAGAGGCAGAGGGGTGAGAGAAGCTGACAGATAAACGGTAATACATGGAGGAGAAAAGAGATGTAGACAGGCAGACATAAGTGTCAACAGCAGCTGAAGAGCACTGGAGAGATGGACAAGAGGACTCTTCAATGAGAGAATGACTTATTTAAGAGGAGCGGGGAGCTACAAAAGAAGTGTGAGGTGGTGAATGGAAAGTGAGATGAGAGGAGGAGGAGGGACGGTGAAAGAAAAGGATGTGCTGGCACTAGATATACCTGGATAAAACGATCATGTCAGAGCGATTTCAAGGTTAACATGCATGCTGGACATATGCACACAGACACACATACATACAGTATAAGCCACACACACACACACACACACACACACACACACACACACACACACACACACACACACACACACACACACACACACACTTGGTGGAGTTCAGCCCCTGCATCTCAAGGGGAGGAAACCCCAGGGAGAAAAGCTCATGGCTGATTACTGTTGCAGCTAAGTGAACTGTGTCCTATTTCAGAGACATCGATGTCATGACGAATACAATAATGATTTTTTTCCTTGTATGAGCTTGCTCCGACCTGCTCTCGTCTCCATGTGCACACGTTGGAATGGTCACCGGCCTGTCAGAAAACAGAAATGTTGAACAATAGATTTTGTCACAGCAGGACCGCAGAGTTAAAGCGAAGAGAAAGTCCTGAAAAAGGGGTTTGTTCTGCTAGAGGCACAGAGGAAGTTAAATGGAAAGAGTGTGTGAGAGAGTTGTGATGTTAAAATAATGGCTTTGGGCTGAAAACTTCTTTAGCTGTCAGGCTGGGGCCAAAATGTCAGGTCCGTGCAGGATTTAAGCGTAATAATACGACATGCCCTTCAAACACAGCACAGTAACCAAAATTCACTGATTAAGTCTTAAAAGATGGAGGGAACAAGACATGGCGGCTGAAAATCTCATTTTTTCAGCTTGACCTCAGGCCCTTTAACTTCTGTGTTTGCTGCAGAGAGGCGTACCTGAGGGCGTGGTTACAAGTGCAACACAGCACACGAGCGACAACACCAACCGCAACCACCAACCCAAATATATTAGATTTTAAATTAAATGAAACAAAGAACTATAAAAGCTAGATTGTGGTGCACCTGTGGCTTTGGGATGAAGATGACATCTGACCAGGGACATTTATTGCATCTCTCTCCTGTTCTTCCTCTTTATCATCTCTAAGGCATAAAAAATGCCCAAATACTTTTAGAAATATTGCTGATAAATTTAATGTCAGTCAGTTAATTGATTAGATCATTGTTTCCACCAGAGAGGGTAGTCAAACACTATTAATGAGCCTGCCTGTGAACCCTTTGGGTGTCTTTTACTCTGAAAATCTCATCCTGTTGAAAAACCTCACAGACACTCGAATGAAGCTTTGTTCTGAATGTTGATTGTGTGTGTGCGTGTGTGTGTGTGTGTGTGTGTGTGTGTGTGTGTGTGTGTGTGTGTGTGGTTTCTCGAGTGCTTTTTGTCCTGAACAGCACATCGCAACCTTCACTTTTGTGCTTTATTTGTTCTTTTGTAACTTTCAAATGTTTTACATCCCATATGAGCTGAATGTTAATTTGACTAATAGATAAAAACTCCTCCCTGGGTGTGTGCTCTGTGTGTACTCTGCAGTTCTTTCTGACATTTCTCGTTAAAGAATATGGACGACCGCCTCTCCATGATAATTTGAGAAAGAAAGGAACCCAAATTTCATTTAGTCATTTTATTCTCTGTTTAACCTCATCTTTCTTAAAATTGCGTTCATCTTTGTTCGTCTGATGGATTCTCTACTTCTTTTATTGACCTGTGTTTAACTAGCAAGGCCTGTCGTTTTCTGATAATGACAGAGCAAGAGGATGGTTTAAGACAGAAGTTTTACAAGGTTCCGCCAAATCTTAGTAAAAAGATATGAGGGCTTTTCATTCAGAAGCATTTGAAGCTCACTCTTGTAAAATGAAGGAGAAGAGGAGCTTCATTTTAAATGCTGCAGCTGGGGGAAATTTGTTGCTGTCTTTCATTTGTAATATTTGTGTATTCAGTATAAATTGATTTGTTTGCACTATGTGTTACCCAGATATGGCTGTTTGTTTATTTCAAGATGCTTTTTCATGTTTAATCAAAATCTTTATCTCATGCACATCACTGTAGGAGCTGAAAAGCAGTATTTTTAGGGCCTAAAACAGGTCAGGATTATGACAACATGAAATTAACGACCCTTTTTATGTTCAGATACTGGAGATCAATTTATTGGCAGCATGTCTTGAACAGAAAAGTCACGACTTCTGTAGAAAATGTCCTTTTAAAGCACATTTTTTTCTCTCGTTTTGCTTTTTCCAGAAATGAACCCCAAGGAAATTCTACACATGAGCGACTGCATGATTGTCATAATGACAGATGAGTCACAAAAATGAAAAATTGCATCTCTGGAGAGAGCCTTAGATATATTTGGTCTTTTGTCATCCTTTTTATTCTTCTCTCTATAGTGTCCTCTCTTGTCTTCCACTCTTCTCTCCTGCATGTTCTCTCCTTCACTTGCCATTTCCTCCTCTCTTCTCTGACCCCTTTGTTCTTTGACTCCCCTGCTCTGGAACTCATTCTTTATCTATCCATACATTCCCTCCTCATGTTACCTCTTTTCTATCCCTCCCTTCTCTCCTCCTCCACTCCTGCTCTCCTCTCCTGTCCCCGCATCTCTCCAACTTCCTTTTGTCCCTGTCTGTCAAAAGAGTGCTTCAGTAACAGGATGCTGCTGCATAACAGTGGCCATTATGCAAATCTATCTTTTATTCAATGTATCAAAAAATGCTTTCTTTGTCAGGGTCAGAATAAATCTGCATTGGGTGATTTTCATGAAAAAAGGGAAGACACACAAGTAGATATATTTAATTCTTTAACTATGTTTACGTAAGTGTGGCATTTTGATAAAATCAAATGTCAGTGGTTTTTTTACTTTCTCCCATCACATAGCATAGGAATATCTTCAGCAGCATAACAACCCACTGCACGCTATGACAGCCTTGTGTGGGGATCTGCAGCTTTCCCCTCTTCCTTTTCCTCTTGTGTCTTTGTGTTTCCCTCTCCCTTCGTCCCCTGTCTGTCTCTCTCCTGTCTGTCTGTCTATGTGTGTGCCTTACTGCAGGGTGTGGCCGGCAGGTCTGGTCCAGCCTCCTCCTTTCTTGAGCACATCCGCTCTCGATCAAGACTCACCTGCTGCTACTGTATATGTGCACCGGTGTTTCCACCCAGTATTCATCAAATTGTCAGTTTCTCCACGTGGTGATGACCAAGACCTCTGAAGAACATTTTCTGATCTCTGTTTTTCTGATGGTTTTTCCTGTCTGCTTACTTGCCTTCCTGACTCTGACTCTTCCTGACCTTCTTCTTTCTTCACCTGCCTCAGTCCACACCTTGTCTTTGTGAAACACTGGATTTGGATGCTCTTCTGGCCCGCTCCCCCTCAGTCATCTCTCCAATGTTTTGTGAATCTTCTGAATATGTCTGCTGCACATTCCCTGAAACATTATTAAAACATTGACCTTTTTACTCATCTTCAGCCTCCTCTGTCTGAGTGGGTCCCACAAAAACCTTAACACCTTGACATTTTGCTGATTTTCTTGAGATAAATCATTGACACACAGGCAAGGATGCATTTATGTTTCTGGCATGTGCATCAGGAAAAACAGAAAAGGAAAAAGCGCAACCAACTCCCTACAAATCCCTTTTTTTCTCTGCATAATGACAGTCTGTTTGGGATAAATACAGCAATAAGACTTTCAGTTGTCACTCTTTGCCTCATGAGTGCACTCATTCTTGCTTCATAACATTTAAATGCCAGCTGGTGATCCGTAAGTTTTCTGTTCCTGCTGTAGCTATATATGTTTCACTGCAGTGCCAATGAAAAATAGCCTTTTCTTTTGGCCTGTTATGTCCAGTCTAACCAGTGACAACTTGTACAGCTTCAACTATCAGCACCTGATTTCTGACGCTGTTAAGATCAGCTATAGCTCACAGCTTCACGCTCTTGATTTAGCACTGCAGCACCAGCAGTGTAGGTCAAATATATCTTGTGGATGCTTTGTGCTTAAAGATGATTTTTAAATTCCTCAGTATCATGATGAGGTTTTGCAGTTTGAAAGTTTTGCACATTAATTGTTGTACAATAAGACCTTATACCCATATGACAAATTAGGTCACTTGTTGGTGACTTCTTTGTTCAAGATCTGGCTAAGTTTCAGCAACTAAAGGAAGCTGTGGTGCCTCTGAGATCCAAAGGGCTTTTCACACCTGGAGGTCAGACAAAGGTGTGATCCAAAGTTTGCATCTTTGTTGCACTGTGGATATCTGATTCTATTAGTTTTGCTTTCACGTTACAATTATGTGAGCCCGCTAAAGAATATGCACAACGTACCTACTTCCTGTCGTCATCCCCTCCATTAGCTGTGTCTCTTACAACTGACTACTTTGTGAACAGGATGCATCTCATGCAGGCATCAATTCAGTGAATCAGAAAATTATTTAAATGATTTTTTGAGACTTTTTCCAACTGACTTTTTCCTTTTTTTCGGTTCTGACAATAGCCTGCCAGAACTGTAGTGTTTTTACAACAGAAATGAACCTGTCTATGGTTCAATTTGATCCAGAGCGAGACCACCTGTTTTCGTTGCACGAGGGTTCAGCTGTTTGGTCTGGACTACGGTCCGGGGGATGTTTCATAACCGTAATTTTGGAACATCTCAAACTGAAAAGTGCAGACCAAATGAAGTAGGTGTAAACGGGCACTTCGATGCTGACCATATAACTGAAATGATCCTGGTTTGAGTCCAGTCTGTGTTGTATGTTACTCTCCTTCCTCTTTTCTCTCTGCTATAGCATCTATTAAAAGCCAAAGCGCCAGAGAAAAATACTTCAAGAAATTAAGGCGACTCCATAGACTTGGTTAATCTTAAGGGAATACTGTGGCCATGCTTAAGGTTAAGAAAACCTCCCTCTCATGGTTAAAAGCCGCCAGTGAGAAATCACGCTCCAGTAAACCCAAACATCCAGCCTGACATTCCTCCATCTGTTCTACTTAGAGAGGTTTGTTTACTCTCAGCAAACAAAGGGTCGCTGCAGGAAAACATAAACACAAGGTGTATTAAATATTTGAACAAACATCCAGTGCTGTTGTTTTTTACTGGCGAGTGCAGGCATAGCTCAGCCCCATGTCCCAAGGAATTAGGTTCAAATTGGCTGATTTAGGGTGAGTACAACAGACTTTGGTGTGGAGGAGCGGAATTTGCATCTTGTCATAGCCCTGCGTTTAATGTTTTAACTGTACTGTAGCTGCTACGCTCACATGCTGGAGAGAGAATTTCAATAGCACATCATTGAATGCTTTTTCACAATCGTCCAACATTAAAATTCTACATTCCATTTGAAATGTGTGAAATATACTTTGTGTGACCACCATTCACCAAACCCATCAAACAAACTATTTTCAAGATATTTCCCTCATTGATAGAGGAAAAAAACATCCTAAAAGAAGGTGAATAATGGACTGACAATGATCAGGTGACCACAAACTTGACTGCAAATGAATGATAAGAAATGCTCACATCTCAACCTAAAAGGTCAGTGTTCTGTTCACAACTTGGGGGGCCAAGCGCCCCAACCCCTCCAGACATTTCTCCTGAAATGTAAACGTTTTGTACACTGGTTCTGAAGATATTGTTTACTTTGTGCCACAATTCAAACCATGATTAAAAAAAAAGAAAAAAGGAGAGGGAAAGGTGCAGAGAGCCATAAGCACGAGCACATACTGACTGTTGCAGATTTTTTTCGAGTGAGGGAGGAAATTGGAAATTATGCGAAAAGAGGAAAAGAGACTGGAGGGAGAAGAAAGGGGGAGGAGAAGAGGAGAGGAGTCAGGGGAAAGACGTGGAAGAGGAGAGTTATGATGAGCGTGTTTGCTCTATGAAATGCTCCAAAGCAATCAACTGAAGCAAATTAATGCCTCTTACTCTGGAGAGAGAGGATATAATGATAAAACAGAGAGACAAAATAGACGAGAGAGTGGAAATGAAAAAAAATGAAATAAGGGAGAGAAGGAGGGAGAAAAATCCCTTATTTTCTATTTGGTAAGGATGGCATGGCTGACACAGATGTGCAGATTGCCTATCAATCACTCTGGATTGCATTTCTCCTCTTCACATACTCTTCATCCTCCGCTCAGATCCTTTCTTCACTCTCCTTTTGTCCTACTTCACTTTTCTTTTTTTCCTCTTCCTCCTTGTTTTCCTCTTTTCTTTGTCTTTCTTTCTTTCGAAACGTCCACTTCACCTTTGTATCTCTCTCCTCTTTATCTCCCCATTTCTTCTTCTTAAATTTCTACCCTCTTGTCTTCCTCACTCTTCTTCACTCTAGAACCATTCCTGAAGAGTGTGTGTGTGTGTGTGTGTGTGTGTGTGCATACAGCACGCTTGTAACTGTGTAAGTGTGCGACAGCAGAGACAGATTGGTCTGTATTTAGGGAAGCAGAATATCAATAAACAGAGAAGGCGAAAGCGCTTTCATGCCTGTCCTCTGTCCCTCCCTCCTTCATGCTCACACACACTTGCTGCTTTTAAGAGGCGCTGGCTGGTTGGAAGTTGGAGGTTGGAGGTTGGTGGAGGGGTTGTTCAGGAACGCAGTGTGTTGCGTTCCACTGTGTAGCTCCACAGGTTGCTAAACAAGGGGTTGAAAAATGGCCCGCTTCTGCGAGCAGGCGAGTATTTATCACCCGAATACCTCTTTTATCTCCTCTTCTCCTTGTGTTTTCATTCTTCTCTTCTCCTGTCTTGCTTTTCCTTTTCTCTTTGTCTGCATTCTCTTTTTCCTCTCATTTTTCACATTCACTTTCTCATTTTTCCTTTCTCTTATCTACCTGTTCTCAGTTCCTGTCTTTAACCTACTCTTTCCCCATGTCTTTATCCATTCATTCCTTCACTCCTTTCTTACTCCCTTTGCTTCTCCTCCTTTCCTTTTGTCACACATTCCTATTTTGCCTCCATTACTCCTTTATCCTCATCTATCCCCTTTCTTCTCCATATGCTTTCCCTACCGCCTCATACTTCCTCGCTGCTTCTCTTTTCCTCTTCTTACCAGCCTTTTCCTTTATTCCTTTCCTTCAGTTTGCCTTTCCTTTCCTTTCCTTTCCTTTCCTTTCCTTTTTCTCATCTCCTCTCCTCCATTCACATCTCCTCTTTTCTCTTTACCCGGTCCTGACAGCAATAGAGGCTGTCCAATAAAACAGGCATAAAAACGCAATCCCTGTCTTGTCTGGGCTCAATTTACACACACACACACACACACACACACACACACACACACACACACACACACACACACACACACACACACACAGCGGCAACATAAATCAGACATAAAAAGCCAATCCCTGTCTGTAGTCAATTTCCATAAAGATACAAGGGGAATGCTCCAGGAAGGGATGAGATGGGACTGAATGCACATTGTATGTAATGTAAAATGTATGTGTATGTGTGTAAATCTGTTATTGTTTACTTATATTGTACATGCAGTGACTCTGTATTACTTTTCAGGTGTGAATCTTTATGCACATTTTTCTTGGGTGTGTGTGTATGTTTGTGTGTGTGTATGTGTGTGTGTGTGACCAGGTATTTATCACGTTGTGGGGACAAAAATCTGTTTACACGGTCACGTTGTGTAAATCATTAAATTTTAGGGTGAAGATTGAGGATAGGGTTACAGGTTAGGTAAGGTTAGGTTAGGTATAGGGTTAGGAATAGGCAAATAGTGGTTATGGTTAGGGTAAGGCTCTAAGAAATGACTGTAAGTCTATGTAATGTCCCCACAAGTGATAAAAACACAACGTGCGTGTGTGCGTGTGTGCGTGTGTGTTTATCAGCTCCCAGGTGGTGTATACACAGTGTGAATGCTAGCGGCTGTCGCTATGCTAATGATCCCTGTTTACATCACACATCACACCACAGGCTTCGTCACATTATCCCTGTGACACACACACACACACACACACACACGGAAGATACCCCTCCCAATGAGGCATGCATGTTTGCAGTGCCGTCACAAACCACAGTTTGATCATTAGACCTCTCCTGTGTGTGTAAGTGTGTGTCAGACAGCATGACTGTCACTATTTAAGTACACACACAGGTATGGTTCCTGCAGATGTGTGCATGTGTGTGTGTGTACATGATTATCATATATGACACAAATGAATGTGTTACGCAGTTATTACATCTTTCATCAAAGTGTCTATAAGGTGGCAACTGCGGCAATGTCTTTCAGAGGCCAACCAGTGGCCTTGATGATCATATTGATGGTTCTTTATGCTATGCAATAATGTGGAATAATGAAGAATCCTATTTTGAACAGGATATGATTGTTTGTCAGTTGTTTTGTTTACAGCTTGTTGTGGCCTGTAAGTAGCAACCACCAAACTAACCAAGTCAGCAGTCTAGCCAAAGTCTTACATCTGATCTCCACAGCAACTGTTAGCAATGGTGCAAAATTTCCATATTAACCATGTTATAGCTAGTTACAGCTATTTACTTTGCCCTGTTGACTAATTAGCCTTGTTAAAAAGACTCAAGTGACAACTCTTTAAAAGAAAGGCAGGGGCAACATGTATGATATTTCCTGTGTCAAACAAATTTATATTTGGAGAAAGAGGGGATCTTACCAGATTACACATTTTTAATGGGGTCCGATTATCAATATGCCTGCACACTGGAATCACAGGTTTCTTTCATTTCATTAGTAATGTTATGACTAACTACAACGATTCCAAAAAAAAAGCTGAGACGCTGTGTGAAACAGAATGTGAAAACTTGCTAATCCATTTTGACATATGCTCAATAATAGTTTGGTTTGCTGTTTGATGTTCAGGAACAGACTGTCAGCAGTACTTATGCAGGACATGTATGTAATGCTGCAAAGGAGACTTTTACATTAGTTACCAGGATGTCATTTAAATTCAACATCACATGCATTCAGTATTGTAAAATTTGTTGTTTGGTCCTTGTTTGCTTCATAACAAAACAAATTATATTCCTCTTAATGATGCAGCAAGACATTAACTTGCTTTGTCGGGCAAAAACAGCTGCTGTGACTGACCATGGAAATGAAGCTCTCCGAGCAAAAATCTACACGTGCACGCACTGCATACAGTGTAGTCAGAAGCATTTATACTTGCACAAGGACACAAAGTGTAATGCGCATTTTGTATAGACTGCAGTGCACACACACACACACACACACACACACACACACACACACACACACACACACACACTACATGTCAGTGAGGACAGTGCGACCTGTGTGAGCTAAGAACTACACACCACTTTCCTTTAATAACTACTGCTACATCTAATCCTATTTCCATTAGGTGTATGCTCCAGAAGGGTGTGTGGATATGTATGTGTGTGTGTGTGTGTGTGTGTGTGTGTGTGTGTGAGAGAGAGAGAGAGAACATAGTGCCTGCTTGCATGTGTGTGTGCAGTTTCTTTAATCGTGTGAGTCTGGGTGTGAGTGAAGGCTGAGATAGTGTCCACATGAGCATGCATGCTTTAGGGTTGGCTGTGTGTGCGTGTGTGTGTAAATGTGTCCAGTCCTTAATTCTCTTTCTGTGCGGTGGAGTGCTGAATCAGCCAAGCCCTGATAGACCCGCTCAACCCTGGCTACTACTTCAATTGAGGAATCAGAGTACACACACACACACACACACACACACACACACACACACACAAGCGCGCCCACACACATGCTTGCACACTGAGTCATACATAAGGACACACGTGAATGCACAGTTATGCAGAACATCAAGCAGAAACTGCAGTCCAAACGGAAGTGATTCAATCAAATATCACACGTACTGCATACAAGCATACACACATACGGTACACATGAGGCCTCTTTAATGATTAGGGACACTGCAGAACTCTTTAATATATGGTTTTGGTCCCAAGTCAAGTTTCAGATCGAGTCCCCATATGTACTCTGCTAATAAGAGTCAAGATTAGAATATTGCATCTTAAATTTGCAATTTAAATTCCCTGCGGCATCCTAGAAGTAATTCTTTATAGTGTGGCTAAAGCAATGACAGGTCTAGGGTACTCAGACTGAAAATGCTTATATCATCAAGGAAAGGAAAGGAAGTGCTTGTGTAGACCTGCGGTTATTAAAATGCTCATCGTACCACTGCTTTGCAAACCACAGAGCTCTAACCGCGTGAGCATCAGGAATGACAGAGGTGACTTCAAAGTTTTACGCCTGCAGTGTCGAGAGTATTGCTTTTGGAGACACAAACAGGACATCATTAGTTGCACTGAAGGGTTTAATTTGATAAGTTTCATATGAAATGTAAAATCTTAGAGGAAGTAAATTAAGTGGAGTCTAACAGAATGTGAACAGACTGTTTCTGCTTTGATGATGTAAAATGTTTCATAACCATTCTCAGCATTTTAATGTGGAATAGTGGAGCACACTTTTTGGGAGGATATACGGCCTATTTCTTCCCAGTTCACAGCATCATTTTTTGTACTGCTTCTACCAATTCTACAACTGTATTAGCGATGTACCTGTACAGTATGTACTGATACATATATGTGGTTGCAAGGGAGCAAAATCTGAAGTTAGGGAAGGAGGCGATTGAGAATTAAAGATTTAAGTATTTTCTAAGTAATGGATACCTAATATGTTAGTATGTTCATCTGTTTTGGGGGAATTGAAAGATGGAAGTCATCCTCAGTTTACAAAGAAAACACGTCATCCTCACGCTTAGATGACTGGATAGGCTAGTGCCAATGACACCCGAAACTACGTGCATCACTACTGGAAATGATCACCAGAGTCACTTACTGCATAAACATAAGTATGAGTTGGAATTACTGGTTTGCAAGGTCAACGGATATAGTCATTTGCCTGGTGAGGACGGCCTGTCTGACAATAATCATAGAGCGACAAAGTTACACGTGTTAAAGCTGAGATATTTCATTTGTAAGAATCAGCCACTAATTCTCATCTTTGTCCTTGCAGTTAAATGTTGTAGTTATGGGTTTCTTTGATGAATTATATGCAATTACAGTCTAGATTGACCAGCTAATGAGTTTCTTGATCTACAGGTAAAACATATTTTTATCACTTCATAATGTTATTTATATTGTTGTGTGAAAATTCAAGAAGATAACATTGTTAAACTGATTTATATTGTTGGTGAAACAAATCTATACTAGTTTTCTTGTGTTTTAACTATTTTATATTTACTTGCCTTCCTCATTACATGGTAAAGGTGAAGTTAATTAGTTGTACAGATGTGCATTGGTGCAGAGATGTACAGACAAGTATTTGTATGGTAAAACCATATTAGCATGAAATCTCCAGGCCTATTAAAAATAACACTCCCATCTGCTTTGTGGTAAATGGTAAAAAAAAGAAAAATGCAATAGAAGCTCAGCATGAACTAAAGTTGGACTTTGAGAGTGGCCTAATCTGCATCCTCTATGCTTTGACCCTTGATGTGGATAAGAAGAAAACCTGAAGAAGTGCATTAGAGGAGTGATCCCTCTTCCAGAATGGACACACATGCAATAGATGTGCCTCATAATTGCAGTTCAAGATGAAATTTCTGTGGGAAACACTCTCACACTGTACTATTCTTCTGACCTCAGAGGTCCACACATTCTCCCTTTCCTTTTTTCACTGGGGGGGGGTCCAGTCATCCAATTATCCAATCAGTGCGCTCACTGTCTGGGGTATCACCGACTATGCACCTCCTCACCTCGCTCACTCACCTTCACAGTCAATTTACCGCACATGCCTTTAATATCCTATCGCCTTCTCATCCTTCTCTCCAGTCACCACACAATAACCTCGTCAATCTCCTCTGTAGTATCAAACACAATGCAGGACCTGAAGTGCCCCAGAATTCCCCTATAATCTGCTGGGCTGTTCCAACTTCATACTAAAAAGCAAGACAAGAGGTATACAAATAGTCTGAAGTAGCAGTAGTAGTATAACAGAGTTGCCATAATTGCATAGATAAATGCCACAAATGGCTACAGCAAAATCATTCTTGATTATTAAATAATCGAAACCTGTTATTAAATTGTAATTTAAATTCCTCACTGGGACTGCAGTGGCCTCGGGGCGTAATTTTCATTTTCAACTTGAGGGAAGACATCTGCTGGGAAGAAAAGTCACTACAGATGAGTGTGTCTTACTGATGAACATGATCAAACAGAGAGAGGCGAATGAGAGCAGACTGAAGGAGGAATGAACAGAAAATTCATCTGTAAGCTTTTGTTTTCATGACACTCATTTCCCTTTTCAGATCCATCCTGGCCTATCTGGTCAGAGTCTTTAGCCTGGACTTTTCCTGTAGTTTGTCTTTGCAGGTTCTTTCCACCGTGACATCACAATTGGATTTCTTTATTCTGCTGTGACATCACAGTTGGAGGAAAGATGATGCAGAGAAATGTGAGTAAGTAGGAACAGGACATCAAGTCAGCAATGGACTGAGATGTAATGTTGTCTAATTATCACCCTCTGTAAAATACTTAGAATACTTAGATTTTATCACACAGATAAAATCTAAGTATTCTAAGTATTTCTAGGATTACAACCACTTGTATCCTCATAGCTTATTTACTGTCAAATCCAACAGTGTGTACATAGTATGTCAGAAGTAAATCCAGTACTCACTGTTTTGCTCTTTTAAGCCACCAGTTGGTAACTTCTCCATTACCATGCTCCCTATGAAAGTGAAAAGTGGCCATTATGTAATATTATGATGGCATATGCATGTGTTTATATTTGTGTATTGTAAGTGTGTGTATTTGTGTGATTTTTCACCAGAGGGAAAAACAAGTGTAAACCACAGATTCTCAGATTTGTCTCTGCAATGTGTGTGCGTCCTAATATGGACTCCTGCAGAGACCCTATGTGTGAGTGTGTGTGTGTGTGTGTGTGTGTGTGTGTGTGTGTGTGTGTGTGTGTGTGTAAAATAAGAGTGTAAATGTATATGTTGTCTTGTGTTCGTGCAAGCTGGAGGCAAGTCCTTGTTCTTTTAATATGTATGTGTTTGTGTGTGTGTGTGTTTGTGCGCACGCACGCCTGTAAATAAGCCGCAGTTTGTGTGTATATGTGATTGAGGAAGCATGTATGTGTGCACCTATTATATGGTGTGCTTGTGTGTGTGTCTTCAGCCTTAATTTGATGTCTAAATAAGTGGTTCCTGCCCCCAGGGGTTTCCTGGCAATATATCACTGTGGCAACAATGGAACTGCTGTTGTCATCGTCCCTGGGGACCAACCGCTTGCCCGCTCATGCATAGCCTTGTGGGAAATGCAGACCTGGAGAACAGCGTAAATGATGCGTGTGTGCGCGCGCACACACACACACACACACACACACACACACACACACACACACACACACACACACACACACACACACACCCCCACACACACACACACACACACACAGCATGCACTCTCTGATATGTGCTCACATAGAACCTGCAACCTCCTCATTTATTTTTCTTTTCATTTCCTGATATGTTCACTCTCTTTTTTTGTACTTATTCCCCCACTGCTCCCGCTCTCTCTGTTTCCTTACATCTTCCTCACCTTTTTTCCCTGCTACACTTCCCAAGGTGAGATGTTTGACAGTTGCTTTAAGTAAATTGGTTTATAGTGAAGTGTCCAAAACAGCACAAAGGGTATATTGAGAGGACCTTGGAGAGATCCACTTAGAGTGGAGAGACAGACAGAGAAGGGGAACAAGGAAGAAAAACAGAGCCCTACAGCAAGCTGTGAAATGGAATTACAGACCACAACTTGGACAGCATTTTAGCATCATTATTTGTGTATGTGCACAGCTATTAAATAATAAAGGTTGAAGACAGAAAAAGCCTTTACTGAAAGCCAACTGTGAAACTGTGAAATCAGTACTGGACAACAAATTCAATGATAGTGAAAACAAATCAAACATATTGAGTAGCTGCAGCTGGCAATTTAACCTTAGGACAAACCTGAAGATTACATGAAACCTACAATGACTGGACTAACCACACATTAAGATTGTTTCCACCAACTTGTGTAGATTTTTTTTTAGTATTTTACAGGCATAAAGGAGCATGAACCTTATGACACACTGGTCAGTAATGACTGGACTTCTGGTGACAACCCCGGCAATTCTGAGAGAATGCAGGAGCCGTGTGGTGTGTTTTTGTCCCACCAGAAATATGGAGGGTAGCCAGCAGCGTGCACTATATGCATTGCAATTTGAGCTGAAAAGACCAGAAGAAGAGGGCAAAAAGCATTCTCCATTTGGGTGAGTTCCTGGATAGAAAGGCGACTGTGTAGCCTACAGAGAGAACTGACTGAACTTCAAGTAAAGTTTATTTTCAACTATGTCTCCCTCAAGCAGCACACTTGTGACACCATTATCGCAAGCATCAAACATGTTCAAAAAACATCTTAATGAGAACGACTGGATCTCAAGGTCTTGAGCCCAGGAAGTTGCATACTTCTCCCAGTCTGCTAATAGAGCTTTGATCAAATTAAATTAATGCAGAATTATTCAGTGAGATCAGAAGACTGTCAGGTGCTTCACTGAATGTAACGAGGTTGCACAGAGCACCGCGGAGCAGATCAGTGTCACTGTAAGATGCACTGAGAGGTAGGACGCTAGGATAGTTCTGAAGCAATGACCACCCAGTTATTTATCAATGGGTCACTCTCAGGGAATGCATTTGCATGCTCACTAATAGCCCCTGAACCTGCCCCACTTACAAAACAACAAGCTGGTTTGCAAGGATTCATTTAATAATTACAAACATGAGGCTTTATTATGTGACTGTGGATGCTAGTGAACAATAATGAGTAAACGCAATCTGTAGCATTTACTCAGACAGCTTGCGTTACTGAATACACTGTGTTTCATTTAATATATTTACATATCATTTGCAATAAATTTCTCTTGGTCTAATGGTAATAGAAGTCTACATGATGGAGATTAAACAAACAGACAATAGTCCCACAGGCAGTATTAGAAATAAAGCATTTTATTCCCAGTGTGGATTTAATTGAGCAGTACTTCTCAAAAGCAATATATACACAGCAGTAAGTGCGACAAACAGGATGGGAAGTTATACAGCTTTCCATGTGATCAGCTGGTGCTTCATTTGTAAAATTAGGCATAGGCTTGTATTATGTCTTCTCTGCTTTTAACTGCTTTATGAGATTGATTCCTTAATGCAGATGGAACTAAACCACTCCTTAAACAAGATAATTAAGTTTCCAATCAATCATTGATGACTGAGATCGGGTTCGGTTTTTCAGATCCAGATCAATGAACGGATAAACAAATATTATGAACACATATTTTTTAAAAAAGCTGAACACTATTTAAATTTTTGTCAAATAAATTTAGCAGAAATGTTGCAGTGCCACACGTCTTTGTTCCAAGACAAACTAATCAGTCATCGTTAGCAGAGGTCAGGCTCTCAGTCTTAATTACCTGTGTGACTAAGATGTAATTTTCTCTCTCTAACTGTCCCTCGCTGTCATTCTCCGTTTGTCTCAGTTTCTGAACTCTCAGACAATCAGCTCATTTCACCTTCCAAAACAAATCTCCCTCTAGCCGTGCAATCAATTAGTGCACCGGGAAATCAATTAAGCTCACTGCTAAATGAGCTATTTATAGAAACCTGACAAACAATAGGCTGCAATATATCATGACCAGAGTTGATGTTTTTAATTAGTGCAGCATTTAACATGTATAATTATGAAGGCATAATGAAGAAATATTACAGAGTAATTCTGCTTGGACGTGGTCCCAAGAGTGTGTATGTGTATGAGTTTAAGAAGTATGTTCAGACTACACTAGCTGCCGGCTATCTATCTATCTATCTATCTATCTATCTATCTATCTATCTATCTATCTATCTATCTATCTATCTATCTATCTATCTATACACACACACACACACACACACACACACACACACACACACACACACACATATACATATAGACACACCTATCTGTCAGTCATTTCGGGTCCCTTGAGGGACAGCCAGTGTCTTTTAATCTGACAAAAAGTTACAGGGTATAATGTAGAATTGTTGTGTCAGTTGATTAGTTATAAAGAAAGGAAAATCCAGCAAACTTTATTACTTTAAATACACAAAGCTAAACTCAACGTGCTTTACATTGTAATTAGAAACAACAGAAATAAAAAGTCAAAAGTTAATGAGGCCCAGTCACAACTAGAGATGCTCAGATGCAATATGTTGTTATTAAAAGACAATATATTGAAACAGAAAGCTTGAAGTGGTTCTCAAATTGGTGGTCAGGCCATCAAAACTGGTCAGAACAGAACAGAGAGGCAGAAGAAACACATTTCTACTCCACAAGGTTAAGCTTTTCTTGTAAGACTTTTCTTAAATAGTACCTCTTTTCTTGTACATCATTAGATATTTTTTCTTGTGACTTGTATTCAAATAAAACATGGAAAATAAGATTTTTTTGGATGAACCAGTGGGGTCATACACAGTGTCTTGGAAATGACTCCTTTCATCCCTTTATGTCCCTTCCTGGTCAGACACAGTTTTAAATCTTTTATTTCTGTTTTATTCACCTGTTCAAGTGATATTTTCTGTTTTATGCCCCATTGTTTCCCAGTTATAAATGTCAAATTCAAGCTTTGTCCACACTGCCAGGAAAAAACTCTGTAGTGGGTAAATAATGACTCTTTTATTTTTGTACTTTCAATCCTTCTATCAAACTTTATTTGTATAGCACCTCTCATACAGCTTTGTGCAGCTCAAAGTGCTTCACAGATGACTGAAGCTGATAATAAGACAGAACGAGTGTGGAGTTACGGAGTGAAATACTTTGCCCTAAAAGTAGTTTGATTTGAACACTGTTAATCTAAAAATACGGGAATCTGCCTATAAAATACCCACTGCTGCATTTTACTGGTACTTACTGTGCAGTGACAATAAAGTTAGAATCTAATGTGTAGCTTTTTAATTGTGGAATGTAACTTCCTGCAGGCTGCTATACCCACAAATTCTCACAAGAACATGACTTCAGTGGTAGCTCAAGCCCTGACCTGCTCACAGCTGGTAGATGTCTTGAAACAATGTTGAGGGGTCGCAAACACACTTCTCTTTGGCAACCAACGATCTACAGCATCACTGTGGGATGCTTGCATGCAAAATGCAGATGGTGATTCTACCTTGTAAATTGACTTGCTACAAAGTGAAATATTAAGCAGCTGTTAATGAATTGGGTACATTTGTCAAGGTGAAGAGAAACCCATTTGTTTCTTGGTAACAGCGTCCTACAGTGCATTTCTGCCATTTCTGCCCTGTGCAGCTGCAGTGCTGTCGTGTTGCAATGAGTGAGTGATTGAGAGAGGGAGAGACCGAGATGGAAAAAAAGAGCAAAGACACACAGATGGTGGTGATAGCGGTGTAAATATGTCAGTGTGGCCGAGTGAGGAAGCAGGGGAGTTGACCTTGGTCATAGTTTAAGACCTGTCTTTTATCGAGCTAGCAAGTGACTCCGAGAGCCATTTGTCTGCACAGTACCATGTCTTTCTCTCTCCTTCTCGTTCATTGTGTCTCTTTCTGTCTTTATATCTCCTTGGTCCTGCTTTTATCTGTCTAATTCCTCTTCCCTCTTTTATGAGTCACATCAGAGCTCAATTCAAAATCCTTGTTATCACTTTGAAAGCTTTGCATGGTCAAGCTCCCTCTTGCATTACAGAGGTACCACAGCCCAGGGCTTGTTAGTTGAACCTCACTTCAGACTTAAAACCAAAGACACTTGACTTCACACTTTTGAAGTTGTGGCTCTGAGACTTTGCAAACACTCCCACAAGAAGTGATCTGTGTGGACACCTTTAAAAGGCAGCTCCACACCCACATGTTTATACTTTCATTTGTAGAGGTTTGAGCTTGTTTTCTTTAGCTTGTTGTACATATTTTCAGTGTTTTCTTGCTTTTTTACACTTCAAAAAATGTTGTATTCTAGAAATATTTATTTGAAAACTAATGAAATTAATAATTCAGGCTGACTGATTCATGTTCTTCTTTCCTGCCTGCTTTCACAAATTCTATTATTCCCTTTCATAGGTCAACAAGTGGAAACACACACCTATGCATAAAAGTGCTGACAAAGACAAACTGACATATTCACATGTGCACAGATAGATTTTATCTAAATCTTTCTTAGGAATAAACATTCAACACATCTAACCTACATACCATACTGTGCTGTGTATGGTATACATATGATTTTCTGGTACTCAAGACAGTACCCACACAGACAGCAGCGTTGCACACACAAACACAGCAGCTGCACTCACAGAAGTAGACGTTAGTCTTGTTCTTTGTTTTTGCCTTTATGCTGCTTAATCATGGGTCCCAGGAGGCTAATTTAACTAAATAAATAAATAAGTAAGTTGCGCACCCCCCCCCAACACACACACTCGCACATCCTTGTGAAACGACTCTATTGCAGACTCAGTTCAACATATTTTTTTTAAAATTGGGTTAATCAGGCTTTGTGATGTGAGTAGTGGCAACATTTAAAAGACCAGTGTGTAGGATTTAGTGGCATGTAGTGATGAGGTTCCAGATAACAACCAGCTGATTACGCCGTGCCTCACCACTCCCTCACCAAGTCTATAGGAGAACCTACGGAGGCTGTGAAATTTGCTAAAAATGCAAAAAGCGTTTCTGTAGGGTTTTTAATCCCCTCCACCTCCTAACAAACCAGGCACCTGAACTCATGTTAAGAGGCAACATGAAGTACAGCATCATGAATTTAATATGCTCCAACAGTAGCTACAGACCTTACAGCAGAGATCGTCAACTGGCAGCTCACAGGCTACATCCGGTCTGCCAAAGCTTCCCATCAACCCTAAAAATATGAATGACATCAGAAAATATGTGCAAAAATGTTATTCACCCCTGGAAGAGGCCCAGTCCATTCTAAGCGTGATCATCAATTAGCTTGCCAACCCCTGGCAATGACCCAAACAAACAATTTCATTCATAATTCATAGTTTTCATAGTTTTTTAATTCTACAGAATCAGATTACTGTCCAACTCAATCCTCTCTACTCATGGACCTGTCATCAAACCGCTTGGCTCCCAGACACTCCCTGGAGCTGACAGCAGCACACTGGCCAGTCTACGGGAGGAAACTCTGGAGCTGTCGGAGAGTCATTAAGCTTGTCAATTAGACACAAAAGGCATCACTTGGGTTTATTTATGTTGGCCAACTGTTCTATTGATTCTCAAACTGAGTTTTTTTGTTGATATAAGGACTCATTCATTGGTAGATGAACTTTGGCTTTTATATGAAGCACTAACTGTCTCTGTGGTGGGGGTCTGAGAGCATTTTATAGTTCAGCATCTAGTTATCATTATGGATTTTCCATGTTTTTCAGGAGTCTGTTCACATTGATATAGGCTCATAAAAATAAAATTAATTTAAGTAAAAATATCAAACAATAATAGGCCTACATACATTTTAGTGTTATTATTTGAAAGGCTGTTCAGAAAAAATGCAGCCGAGGACCCCTGCCCTATAGAAACTACTTTACTCGGTCACATTAACAACTGAAAAAATGTGCATAAATCCCATAAATTCAAGCTATTTAACTTATAAAACTGGAGTGCTCTGAATCAGCTGACATGTCAGCTTAACTTCCATATCACTATCACCAGCTGAGCGGTCTATTTAAAATGCTGCTGTTTCTTCCATGTTCCCCCTCGGGGGCTGCATTGATCTTTCCCCGCTCTCGCTTTTTTTCTGTCTTTAAATTAGCCTTCACAGGGAGTGATGTAAAACAGAGCCCTCATGCCAAAATAAAATCTATATTCACATGTATTCACATTTTAATGCTGCGATTCAATTACTGACTGGCCGTGTTTTTAATCTATGCCCTTGTGAGGACTGGGCTGAGATGCAGCAGTATTCTTTGAGTCTGAAGTAAAAAAGATATTTACAAGGCGGCCGAGAAGGCAGCCTACACAAATCCTGGACAGACTGAGCAAAATCTGCAGGGACAGTGAATAAGCGAGGCTCTCCTTCCACCTTGATAATGACTCTGAGGCCTCAGCTGCTAATTAAGTCAGTGCTTAAAGGTGCAATGATAGTTGCCCTGCTGAGGCTGCTTAGTGCTCTTATGTCTGGAAAACTTGGCCACCAAGCAGCTCCATCCAGGCCTCGGTCCACTCATTTCTGGTTCTCAAAGTCCCACGATCTTGTTTCCTTCAAAACCTCAGCTCAGGGCAAATCAATTGAGCATGTGTTTGTCTATTTCACTACCTTTTACCAAATGCATGCTGGGGACTGACTACTCTTGACTCTGATTAGGAATGAGTATTAAGGACTGAGGATGGCTGGATGGACACATGACTAAATGACAGCTATGATATAAAAACAACATATTTTTCACAGTCTCAGTTTGGTGGAGATTAATGAATAATCCATCTGTCATTTCTTACCAGTTTTGTAGACTCAGTTGAGACGAGATGAAAAGACGCAAGGCAGCATTACAAATACTGAGTTAGGCTGCTGCAAAAAAGACAGAGAAGCATTTGTTGTATCAAGCTCTCAGTTTTACCTGAAAACCATCATCAAGAGAGATGTTTGGAAACAACAGCAAATGAATACCAGGTGTGCCAGCTGATTGCTAACTTGCATCAATGATGTCATAGGCCCAAATATTAAAAGTAATTCCTGAGATATCTTAAAGTCTTAAAGAAGCATGCGCCATCATGTTGGCGCATGTTCGGAAAGTTTCTTTGGAACTGAAGTAGTTTACATGACGTCGTGACCACTAGGTGTTGATGCGTGTTGATGTTTTGCAATATAAACACTGTGGGCCCGTAAAATCATCCAGCTAAGTGCTGCACCTGAGCAATCAGCTGCACACCTGGTATTTATTAGTGATTTACATCTCTTCCTGCACCCAATGATGGTTTTAAAGAAAAGCCAAATGCTTGTAATGCCTCTGTCTTTTGTGGAGTAACTTTACTCTTAAACATTCTTGATATTAGGGGTTCCTGTGGTTATAAGTAAGTGGACTTTATAGCCTAGTAACTGTAAACACTGGATGTTTAAAAGTGATGAGACTACCTAGTGGTTTTTATTGGAGCTCGTGTCAGTCCCTTAAGTTTGGCTTGATGTGTCTCTTCTTTTGCAGCCAGCTGTTAGCGAAAGTTGTGTCCCATGAAGGAGGCTTTTTCCATTTTTGATTCCAAAAAGCTTAGACATTGGTGTTCTCTGTCCATATTTAAATAGGCATTCATAATATGATTGCCTAGTCAAATTTAAAAGCTTAATCTCCGTACCAAAGATAAAGCACAACTACTTGTTCGAATTCGGGGATGACAGCTCCCACAAGGCTTTGACACTTCTTCTGTAGCTGTGTTTAACATGATATCATTGACTTTGTATTCCAAGACAGAAACTGTTTTCAATATGTTTCTACTGGAGCCAGATCATTTTTGGAGGCAATGTCTACTGCAGTATGGTTTTGAAATGTAAGGCACTTCCAAATTCAGCTTTTGGTCATGGTAATTGCCACTTACTTTGCAATGGCTTCATAAATCTGTGAAACTGAACATCTTCAATATGATAATGCACGAGGCTGCTTGTAGCACTATTGATTGTGTGACTTTTCATTGTTGCACTAAAGTTTGGGTAATGTTGTCAATTTCAGAGCTGTTTTTCAGTTTACATCTTTCACTTCACCGGCCACACTGTGTGGCAATAAAATGAACATGAACTATGCTTGAAGAGGGATTGAATCTCTTTCCGAATCTGTCATCCAGATCCAGGTTGTGTGCTTATCCATGCAACTGTGTGTGCATTTAAATTCAAGGGTATGGGCCCTTTAGGCGTGTGCATGTATGTGTGTTCATATAAATATGTATCTGTATTTGTGCAGGTATCCCTGTGTGTATATGTGCATATGTGTGGCTGTATTGTTTTGTGAGCTTGTACAGTAGGTGCACATTCATGTGTTTCGACGTAGTGTGCATGTGTGTGTGTGAGAGACGGGCCAGGATTAATGTCTTGCTGTCACAGGGCCCCAGATGATGAAGTAGTCAAACCACAGGAAGATGGAAAGAAGAAAAAAAAAGTCACAGTAAGAGAGAGAGAAAACATGAATAGATGAAAAAGACCAAGAGATCAGGGAGAAGATATTTCTTTTTTTTTTTTTTTTTTTTTTTTACAGAAAAACCTCCATTAACCATGAGCAATTTCCAAATGTCACACTTTTGTGAATATTAAAAAACTGATACGTCTTTGTTTTAAACCAAGAGAAATTTCATAGATAACAAAACCAAAACTGTTTGCAGCAAAATAAGATGCCTTTCAAAATGACTAACAAGGCAAGAGACCTAAAAATGACAAATTCAAAGATGAGAGTCATAGTTTCAGAGGCTCGCGCAAGTGCCTTGATAAAGAAGTAAAAGACAAAAAAGCTAATTAGAGATCAGTTAAACACCCAGGAGAGAGGAAATATGATAACAGTGAAGTGCAGAGGGCAAAATGCCAGTCTGGTTTAAGATATAGGTGGTTTATATATTCTGAGTGCTGGAGATGATTTGCCAGAGTATATAGTATAGTGTATGTACTGGCAGGTTAAAAACCAATACCACAGCCAAGTCATTTACTCAAGTTACATAGAAATGTCTCAGATCTTGCCTGAAGAAGCAATGTTAAAGACAGTGGGAATAAAGCACAATACATAATATACAGATATATGTATTGAATGACTTTGACCTTGAGAAGCATTCTGTGGCCACCCACAAATGCAAAGCTATCGCCGTAATTGTTGAACTTAACCCAAATGAGTGAGTTCCAGTTCTCTGCTAACAGGGTGTGACGTGAAAAGTATTTACTTGTTTGAGAAGGTGAGGAAAGAAATGTCCGAGAATCTAATCAGCACTCCGAGGTGTGACAGAGGCTGTCTTAAGGTCCAATTCACTGCTGGATAATGAGAGAGGAAGTGTGAGTGTGAGTCTGCGTGCACATTTATGAACATGCCTTACACTGTGTGTGTGTGCGTGTGTGCATGTGTGTGTGTGAGCATGTGTGCGTGTGAGAGAGAGAGAGAGAGAGTTAGAGAAAGATAAAGAGAGAGACGAGTACACAGTTACAGGAAGCATATCATTGGTACAGCTGGTGAACCTCTGGGTTGCCGGCGGAAACTCCAATCAGACCAGCTGAAGCCATCACACTTCCTGATGCGAGTCCAGATTAAAACCCCCAGGAGTGACCTCAGCTGTCATTGACACACACATACATGCGCACACATACACACAGAAACACACAGGCCTCCGTATGTACACGCACATGCACAGGCAGTGTGTTCTATGACATTCACACACATACTCGAACAATCGAGTGATGCACACTGTGATGCTAATTAAACTCCACACAAACATGACACACACATATGTGCAGGTGTTAAAATGTATGCAACCCAAAATGCAAATTACATGCACATATCACTGTACAAATTAATCCACACACATGTGAATAAGCACACACAGGCTTGATGACACACACACACACACGCACGCACGCACACACACACACACACACACATACACACACACACACACACACACACACACATACACGCACACACGCACACACACACACACACACACACACACACACACACACCCACACACACACACACACGCAACCATACACACTGCAAGGTGTTAATTAAACATTGTGACAGGTGATGTCACTTCCCTGTGCCAACTCTGACAGAATACTGATCCTAATGCCCACTGTGTCAGCCAGCTGCCACGTCTCTCGCTGTCTCACACATAGACACACATATTCTTTCCTAAACTCTCCAAAAAAAGATACCTTTTTAATTAGAAATTCATGAATTTCTGCAAATTTTCACTGCCAACATTGAGCAAATTTTAACAGATCTTTTTGTTGAGAGCATCTGCTTGCAGAGTGTGTCTGGGAAAAGAAAAGCAGCCCCAAGGTTTGATGAATTTCATACCCTGCATTTGTATAGCACTCAAGCTAATCTAACATGGAGTCTTTTTACACAAAAACTCCTTAATGCCAGTCATGTATTACTCTTTAATGACGACTTTTATGTCTGTTGAAATATATCACAATTTTTCTGCTGTGTTTGTGCTCACAATAGTCCTGAGTAACCCATCCTCCATAACAGCAGGTGGCGCTATGAGTCAATTTAAACACACTGGGAAATTGAGCAGAGAAGAGCGGACTGAACAGCCATAATTGGATTTTATTATAAAGAGATATAATGCCCTTTGTAGTAATTAGTCAGTTAGTGAGTTAGTTGCTTTTAATGTAGTGTGTTTTGATCACACTCCCTGTGCTTACACTTGCTATTGCACTAGATACAAATATCAGGTCAAGCACTAATACTGTGTTTTGTATGCTATTATATTATGTTCCTTCCCCATTACTGAAACACACTAAACAACAATCATCTATTATCTCTTTTATTATAAACCATTTGCATTTGCGCCATTGCACCCCATGATGACTTCTGTGAACTTGAATGTTATCTTGATACAGTCCCCCAACATCCTTTAATATATCATGACTTGGCTTCCCATATGGCTTAGAGTGATTAATTCTTTCTATTCTACCTCTTCATCAGTCCATATCTTAATCACAACTGAGTTGTGATCTCTGCTCACATGTACCTTACAACCTTACAACTTAGTGAATTCTGAATGAATGTTGCAACTCCTCCACCTTCACCGGATTCCCTGTCTCCTATTTTTATGTATGTATGTGCTTGTATACATGCTGTATTTGTTTCTGAAACATGACATATTAGAAAAATGGGATTTGTCTGTTAGCATGCTAACATCTGCTAATTTGCACAAACATCAAAGTACAGCTGAGGCTAAGGGGGACGTCAAGTGCAAGTATTTTGTCATAAATCAAAGTACTGGCCAAATTCAGTTTTGACCTGATGGTGTCGCACAGAGAAAAGTGAAAAGTGGGATCTCCAAAGTTACAAAACATCGTGAACATCTGCACCAAATTTCACTGCAGTCTGTCCAACAGTTGTTGAGACGTTTCACTAAAACCAACAACTAAAAGCAGCAAATGTGAACCTAATGGTGGCAATAGGGGAAAAGTCAGATCATAAAAGTGAGATTCATCCTCTGGGGAAGATGAACGTCTTTGGTTGCCAAAGTTCATGGCAACCACCAAATAATTGTCAAGATATTTCACTTAAAGCCAAAGCCATCACAGTCAGTAGGCTCATCCTCTGGGGACTATGGATGCTGTTTAGTCTGGACAATACCGGTGGACTGAATGCGTGAATGACCTTGCCATTCTTGGAGCCATGTCAGTAGTGTGGCTAAAGCGTACAGGTAAGACAGCTTTTAGCAATTAAAGAGGAAGGAATCCCAATATAATGAACTCAAAATAAGAAAAACATTCAGCATTCATGGCTGTAAGCAGCAGTCAGAAGAGGCAGATAAAGGCAGAAACTATAAACACGTTCAACGTTTTATGGACAAGGCTGGCTGAAATTTACACATATCACTGACGTCAGACTTGTGATGTGCTGATCACTGAGCAACCAAGCAACCTGCCGTTGGTATACTGCATACAGCCTAAAACAGCTGAAATGAATAACTAGTCATTGTCGTCATTGTCTGGTTGTCACAATGGTGATAACCATTATAAGAGATGCAGACACAAATAAGTAACCAGCTCCCTAGAAACTGACAGCAGCAGGATCAGGACCATGAAGAACGCCCCGTAGAGTGGGTATTAGGAGTAAATGTTTAATTTTAACACTTACTGATCTTTATTTCATCATGTTGGACCATAATGTTGCTGAAGTTTCTGCTGTAATCTTTTGGTGTTAAATATATATCACACTGTAGCTTAATGTACAGCAAAAACACTAAACTGACTGTATCAATGCACTTTGTCTTTCTTTTGTCCTTCCTTATTTACCAGTTTGGTTCCTTATCTGATTTTCTTTCATTATCTTGTTTCTATCTCCGAAAGCCATCAGTATTATGTTGGGGTGTGTGTGTGTGTGTGTGTGTGTGTGTGTGTGTGTGTGTGTGTGTGTGGAAGTTGTCTTTCAAAACATCTGCTGAGGGATATAAATGATGCACCTGGATACCTGATCTTGAACATTTACACAACTGCCAATTCCTGGCTGAAAAAAAAAAAACACACACACACACACACACACACGGACACATCACTGCCTTTGAGTCTTGGCTACATCTCGCATGGCATTCAAACCTCTGCTTACATATTCCTGGAAGTTTACTCAGTTTCTAATATGTGTGTTCGTACGTGTCCATGTGTGTACACGCATGGATTTGCGCCTCTCCATGTTAATAAAGCCTACAGATATAGCTGTCAGCTTGCTGTGTTGATTCAGGCTCAAGGCCAAATGCTCCAATATCCTCACTGACTTGCTGTCACCATCTATCTACATATTTCCATCTGTCCTCCTCTTCTCTCATCATCTCTATCTGTCTGCATCTGTCTCTCTGCCTGGCCATATGTGCATGTGGTCATCTGTCTGCCTATTGAGGTGTCTCTCTAACTTCTGTTACAACTACTTTTACAGCAAAATTGAGGAGAAAATCCTTCATAGAGGCTGTTTTGTTTTTACAAAGAGGGTTTGTGGGCAAAGAAAAATAAAAATTCGCAACAGGTAAAAAAATTTTTTATATTCAGCTGTGCTTTGCCAAGAATGTAGTTGTGGCAAATGACAACACTGCAGCAGGAGAGCGTGAAAAGGAGCATTTTCTGTGACTACACTGCATCCTGTGATGAGAAATTGGCCAGTAGGGCTGCATCCGACACAGAATTTTGTCAGGCGAATCATCAGATCAGAAAGTCCATTGATATGAGCTTCAGTGGTTTGATTTTGATATCTGCTCTGCAAGCATCACAACATGATGTCACATTATCGATGTTTGGACAACCTCCAATCAAAAAGATGGTGTAGGAGCCTAAATGCAATTCTTTGATTTTTGGTTAAAAAAGGGTTAGTGAATAATTTAAGTTAATTTAAAAACAGTTAAAATACATGGCAATATAAGTTAATTGATTTAGAAGGGCTTAAAAGGCCTATTTACAGGTATTTTCAGTTCATTTGTATGATAATGTAATTAGTTCATGATTTAAAATGCGTTTTGATGGTTTAAAATGGATGAAAATGTAATTTATGTAATATTTATAATGAATGATATAAGAGTTTGGTGTTTTTGAGGTGCTGTACACCTTTAATTACTTTGGTTGAGGCTCCCGTGAGGTCAGTCAGTCATTCAGTCGGGCAAGGTGAGAGTGGAGCCACACGGTTTTTTGACCTCTCTAACTCTCTTAGCTCTTAACTCTCTACCTCGTTGTTAATGTTTTTGTATATAATGGATGCTTAATGCACAATTTTTATATTTTTCTGTATCACCCTTTCTTTGTTTGTTTAAGTAAACTGTTCCAACTTTGACGAGCGGTCCTGTGGATTTTTTCGTCGATGTGGATGATAACGAGGGGATTATTGAGAGCGTCAAGCCAAACTCCATTGTGTGGAAACCTACAGATGGGCTCTCAAGCACCATTCAAGAGCTAGAAAACTGGAGCAGTGGGCACAGGAGAAGTGAACCACATACAAGCAGTAAAGATTTGAGATCGCAACTGTTTTTTTTACCACTAAGATTCCTCTAGATATTGAGAAGCAATATTTTGACAGCTCACCACAACACAAAAGACATGCACCTCTTTTCAAGTCACACCTGATTGTAATGATGTGCTTTAATGTAATGAAATGAAATGTAATTCCGCCTGTGGGATTGTCTCAGTTGCAACTAAGAGCTGCGCCGGCCAAAGATTCCTGGAGTCACTCTGGGTGGAGGAGACTGGACTTGTTGAGGACCTAGGAGATGTTGTGGTAACAGTAATGGTGCCATGTGACTCCTGTATCTGGGAACTCTGAGTTGACACTAAGCCAAGAACCCAAGAATAATGCTCACAGACTCCTGGTGTGACCGGTTCACTGAAGGCTTGGCAGGCTGTGCAACATAAAATGTGGAGCTTGAGGATCTGAGACTGAATCTGAGGGTTTTAGGGCAACAGGGAACAGGACTACAGAGGCTGAGGACACAGGCAGAAGGCCAGTGAGCAGTGTAGCAGGTGAAGCCCTTGCCAGTGGTGGTACAACCCAGAAGGTTAGTCAGGAGAGATGCAGGGAAAGAACTAGCCTGCAGGGATGCAGGAAGAAGGATAGCTGCTAGACTGTTGTTACCAAAAGGGGCGGCAGGTATCTAGTTAGAGGGATCTGGTGAGCAGCAAGACCAAGAAACTTAATGAGGGTGACTTGTAGAGATGAGGCATGATAAGTTAGTATATAGAGACATACAGGGCTGAGGCTGAAGAGGAGGGAGAGGGAGTCAATGCAGGCAGCAACAGTGGTGTGTGAGTTTATTTTCATTTTGACAGCGGGTAATTGAGTACATTTACATACCCATGAGAAACCATGTTACTGGGAGGAAGAAGGTTATGGAGGAAATTGGATAGCACATTTACATGCATTGTAGTAACCCAATTTATTATAAAATCCATGTTAACATGCATGTAAGTAATCATTGCCTCTGCTCAGTGCCTTATTTTGAAAACATATCTTGTCTATTTTAAGTGTATTACTGGTGAAAGACCTGCTGATGTAATTTGAGCATTTGGACTTACAGTGCAGAGAGAGGACAGGCTGCAGTGACAGAGGGCATCGTTTTTCTTTTTACAAAGGAGCAACTGTTCAGCTGTAGGAAACAACTTATATAGTCTTATAGCGGCTACTTAGTGTCAGTTTCAGTTTTAGTTTGACTTCAGTACAGTGATGCAGTGCTCTGTCTAATAATCGTTCCTTTCAGTCTCAGTGTATTGCTATGATACCTTCCCACAGATATTTCCCTCAGGAGTTGGTTGAGACCAAAACAGAGACACAAGGGAAGTGAATATTGGATTTTAATTAGATGACCAAGAGCATGACTCCAAATGAATGCTTGTGTTTCTGCGAGTCTGCTGGATGTGTAAATAGGCAACTGTTTGCTAAGAAGTTTGCTTTATCAACTCCAGCTGATGACAGGATGTCAGTGTTGTATTTACGGCTTGCTCCACAGCCCCTAAGGAGCCAAAAAAAAATCAATCACTGCAGCTTAAGAAGTCAGGTTACTGCAGAAAGCTCGCCATAACCCAGTGATGATGATGACTCCCTGTGATGTGGCATCTGTAATCTGTTTGTTTGATCTGTATCATTTTTTTCCCCTTATGGATCTTGGCCCTGACAATAAAATAGAAAACCCACAGTCTTGATGACAGGAGGATGGAGGATGCAGCGGTTTGTGGTCGTCGCTCCCTCCTGTAAAAACTGCACTCCCTTGACCACAGCTTTCTTATCGACTTTCAGCTCAGCCTTTAATACCTTCGAGTGGCACCAGAGGATCAAGAAACTCCAACATCTCAGTCTGTCTTCATCTGCTCTGCGCTCGGCTTTACTTCTTAGTGTGTGACAGACTTCATACAGGCTGTACTATTCTCCCGCCTCTCTGCCTCCCTCCATTTTTTGTCCAAGTTGTCTTTATGCATTTGTCTCTGTCTTTTTGATCACCTTCTTTCATCATCTGAACATCCTTTGTGCTGAGTTGTGCTGTAGCTCTCCCTCTTGACTCTCCACCTCTCCCTGTTCTATCTCCCTCTCCTCATCTCTCACCTTGCCCTCGTCATTGCCATCTCTCTCTCTCTCAGTTGGTCCCTCTCTGTTTTCCAATTTCACTCCCTCCCTCTGCACTCGCTGTGTAAATCCCCTCTTATCCACTCCCAGTAACAACTCGCTGCATCCGGCCCTCTTGTTCTGTCACTAAGGATATTTGTTCTAGATTAACCTCTCACGCTCTTCTCCCATTGCTTTTTCACTCATCTCTCTCCATTTTCTGATTTTCTTCTTCTTTGCATCTCCCTCTCACATCTGCCTCCTTCTTCCATTTTTTTACTCTTTGGCTCTTCCTCGACCCGCTCCTGCTCCTCTGGAGAGCTGCAACATCAGTTTAACTGGCATCGTGGCGTCTGGTCCAATGAAATATGAATGTCTGTCTCCCTATTGCTCATTCTCTTCCTCCATCTCTCTCCCATTTGCGCAGAAGAAGAGGAAGAGGGACCCTGATGAGCCACCAACCGCCGACAAATTCCTGGGGATGACACGCATGTTTGTGCCGCACGATTGCCGTTTGCTTTTCATCTATGGGATGGATTGAGCTCTTGACCCTCCCCACTCCACTTCCTCCTCTCTCCTTTTTCCTTTCTCAACATTTCCTTTCCTCCACTATTCGTCCCCTAAAGATGGACTTTAGACAGAGAAAGAAAAGAAAGAAACATTTTCTTCCTCTACCTTTTCCCCTTTCCTAAGCCAGTACATGTCTGTGACATATTGTCCAGACTTCAGTGACAGCCCAACAAATAATACTTGTTGTAATTAAAACAACAATCTGTCCCGTGGGGTACTGTTTGAAACTGTTTCTGTATGGCATGAGAAAATTATACAGTTTTAAAGCCTTACTTTTGGAAAAATGAAACAAATATTATGATTTATTAAATTCTTATTTAAACTGATCAAAGAAAAAGTAGACAACAATACAGATCTGACAGTAGGCATTTGATGCTAACTTGGTACCTGGCAGTTTTGTACACTCTGTGCTACAGACACATTTCAGCTGGTACCAAAAAACTTGTGATGTTTGATACCCAGCCCCACTTTTCAAACATACAATCCAGTTTCTGTCATTAAATATAATCAGAATTCAATGAGCTGGGCTTTTTCTCCCTTCTTTCCATCTGTAAAAATGCAAAATGTCATCTTCCCCTCCATCACATTGTTTGTCGAATATCGATTTATGTGTCTACAGAGCAATTGTAATTTTAATACAGTTTTATAATCCAAATAATCTAATAAAAGGTGTTCTGAGTGAGAGAACAAAATGCCACACACTGTGTAAACAGCAAACATTAGTTTCAATCAAGCTGTTTATGCTGTGAGTGTCAATGTCAGCAGCATACTGGAGATGTATGATGAATCTGACTGCAGAACAAATGTTGAGAACATTTCTGAGATTGCATTGTAATCCAATAAATTTACTTTATGAGGCAAAACTTCATGTTGACATACTTTACAGAACAGTTTATGTGACTGATTTACTCAATCATTCATTGTATGAGGGAGGAAGCGTGTGAACAATGCCTCAGTGTTGACAATTATATTTGTTTTGTCAATAAAGAGCAGACACAATGAATTCATGGTGGACCCTTTTGTTTGGACTGAACTGCATTTCCTTATTCACACAGTGAGCAATGTCATGCCCATGTGTTCACATATTGAACATGAGGCTCAGTGTGTTGCTCAACGTGAGACACGTGGACCTATGGATCAAACCACTGACAATTAATAGATGCATCTCACAACCTCCTGAGTTACATGAATCAGTTCCTTTATGCAACCATGAGGTGCTTGACATCTACCTAAAAGAAGAGTTAAAGCAGCAAAAATCACCACATTCATCCACCCGGTTTCAATGTGAAAAAAACACCTGAACTAAAAGTGTAGTGTAGTCTACTGATAGTGGCTGTGATGAGCTATCTTACTGAAAAACAGTTGGTTTCAGGTTTAACTTAATTTTGTGCATTCGTGTCTTTCGTGACAATGTGTTATCTGTATATGCATATGCTTTTGTTGTGTGTGTATGTGTGTGTCTCTGTGTGTGTGGGAAATTTAGAAAGATAGGGAGAGAAAGAGGAAGGAACTCTGTCTGTGTGTGTGTGTGTGTGTGTGTGTGTGTGTGTGTGTGTGTGTGTGTGTGTGTACGTATACATATATGTATGCATGGATGTACTTCATATCATTGTGTAGTGTTCGTATGAATTTGTCTTTCAGGTCGCCTGTTTGTGTAAATGTGTGTGTATCTAAAAATGTCTTTGTGTGTTTGCTGCACTTGGTAATTAAAGCAGTGTGTGCCAACCCAGTGACAATGTAATACCACTCCAATCATCCTCTGCTCTCCCATCTGTGTGCCCAACATGACTCTCTCTCTCTCCCTCTCTCTCTGTCTCAGACACGCACACACACCCACACTGAACCAACGCTCATATTTTTTGTACATTAGAATTCTCACTTGAGACAGACAAGAGAGACACTCAGAGGGCCAAAAGCCAGGGTGCTATTCAATTAGAGAGACAGACAGAGACATCCTGTAGATACACAAAGCCAATTATAGGGAGACTAAGACATATACAAATATATATTTCTTGTATGGTGCTTTATATGAGGATTGAGAATGAGCAGAGGATTTGAAAACATTGGGTGGTTGTTTAATTTTGCCCATAAATTATAAGAATGAACACAGTTGGTCAAATTTTACCTCTTAATAAAAGTAGACTAACTCAACCTTCCTCTGTGTTTTCCTCCCTGAATCTATCTCTTTTATGACTGTCAATTGCTCCAACGCTCTCTGAAGAAATGGAAGCAGTAGAGGTTTGTAACTACACACAGCTACATACACACACACACACACACACACACACACACACACACACACACACACACACACACACACACACACACACACACACACACACACCAGAGTAATAACAATCCAACAGACTTGTTGGCCGCATTTTGGATGGTAGCTCATGGTGAATATAAAGAGTCTAATATGAAGGGATTTTCTTCACCCTGTTGTTCACAAAACAAGGCCAAAAAAATCCAAGTGAGTTTTGATGTATGAATTAGGCAGTCGCTCACTGATTTGTGGCAAGATTATTTTAAGTTGTGCCTTTTAGTGGGGAAATGTTTGAAACTTTTGTCGGTGTGTATGCGGTGGTTGAATAATGTTTGATGAGAGACATATTGCTACTGTTTGTTTTCACATTTACAGTTGTATCATGATGAACGGGCTGATATGGCAGTATAGCATGTCTTTATTGCAACGTTGCACTGAACACAATTTTAGCTTAACCAGGTGATCAATATTCCAGTCAGTCGGTAGGTTTGACATTAAAACATAGAGTTCAGTCTTTTGCCTTTTTGCCTTCTTCAAAGGCACAGAGTGGTAAGAGTATTACTGGTATGTCCTTTTTTCTTCCAAAAAGTTCTCCATTAAATTATTTTTCCTTTCGTGCCAGACACATTTTATTGGAAAAGAAGCAACAGGGAGCCAAGAAGTCAAAGAGACAAGAAGTCCACATTTTAAGAATTCACTCCACTTCTTTCATGCCACTCGTGGCTCCTGCCCCTTCCGTCCTCTTGTACCTTCCTCCTGCTCCCCTTGCCTCTCCTCATCTCCAACGCTTAGAAATTGGATGGTCTAATTTCCAGCCGCCCACTCTTGACTGCTGTGTCAAACAGGATGACAGTGTGGTGTTCAGCCTGTTGGACACAGCCTGTCAGTAGTATGTAACAGTTTTAAGTGGAAAAGCTAAATTTCCAGCCCTTCAGGCAAGTTTGCTTGGCTCTCTCGACCAATGATACCACAGAATCACCTCATGTTGAAAATTCTCTCAGACTCATGAAAATTTCAACGATGTGCAGGATATGATTAATTGTCTGGGGCTGCTGAGGGGGTCGTGGCCTTTATTCCTTTGAGGGATCTATGGTGAGAGAGGGCAGGAATAGAGATTTCAGGAGTACATATGGGAACTGCGTAGTTCGACTGTAATGGTTGCTGGTAGATCCTATTCAAGTCAGATGGTGTCTGGTGTGACGGCTGAGCTGGAAGTGGTCTACATGCACAGGCAAAAAGTAGCTATTTTGAAACAAATACATTGCAGTTGTTTAAAGAAACCTAACACTAAATGTTCTTGTTATTTCTGTTTGAAGACACAAGAGCTTGTTCTGGGCATTGAACCAATAAACCCTTACTGTTGATGATACTGTCTGCAATGAAGGTACATAATGAAGAAAGGTAGAAGGTGTACAATCTGATAGATGAACAGGAATTCTCTGCCAGCTGTAGTAATTTATTACTTTCTTGGCCCCAGACTGAGGTCTGCATTTATTCTGCGTGATTTATTTCAAGTTTACTTTTCCCCAATATTCTCCCCATTTGGAAAGTCCACAGACATTTACCTTTTGTTTCCTTGTCACTGCTGACTCCACTGTCGGCCTGAGCAGGCGGTAAAAAGCAGTGTGCTTCTTCTGCTATGCTGGTGGACACAGCTGTGTCTTTTCTCTGAGCAGACACGAGCTACATTCAGAGGACATAGATCCAGTATTTGACAGACCAGCAGGAGTCACTACTTCAGAGACAAGGACATAATCCCTCACTGACTTCCCACCCATTAACATGGCCACATGTATCCACTGGAACAAGCAGTCAAGCAGGAGGTGGCAGGCAAACCCGTGCATGGGGCAATAGTTTAATGGGTGAGAACCTCCGCCCTGTGTTACCCACATATGCTAATTTGAATGTAAAATGTGAAGCAGCTAGCATAGTTTTGGCTGTGAAAGTCAGGATCAAATAGCGAGGAAATTTATTTTAATGGTTAGCCACAATAAATCAGGTTATAACATTTGTGCACACTGAAATAGCACTATTGTTAGCAGTTATAGTGGAAAGTACTTTGTGAAATCTAAGGGTCTTGGTGAGCTTTGAGCTTGTTGGGTTGTCTAACAAGATGTAAAACCTCATCCTTTCACACCCTTTCCAGTATTGGATTGGAGAAGGAGTGGGAAGTAAGCAGCCTCTTCCCCAGCCCCCTTTTTCACTGTCTAGCAACTATTTTCCTCACGTTTGTGTACAACATCATGGAGACTTGAAGGAGAAACTCAGAGTTTATCTTAATGTGGACAATTCATGGAGAGAGAGGCAGTGGGATGGCTGCAATGGCAGGCTGTTTGCCTCATCTTGAGTGTGGCCATTTAGGACAGGTATAAACATTTTTGCCTTCAGAAGTGGTCAGACCTTGTAGTTTATTGTGGTTTGTTTCAAACCTGCTGAACTCTTATGTGTCTCCGTCTTTTCTGCTGCTTTTCTTTTTCATTTACCTTTTCCACCTCCCCTCCTCCTGGTGTCTTGATCAGCTCAGGGACGTAGAGCTCATTTAAGACTCTAATTCACAATTACATGGACAGGGGCTTAAGCTGACCCTGAAGACACACACACACACACACACACACACACACACACACACACACACACAGACAGAGTTCCTTCCTCTTTCTCTCCCTATCTTTCTAAATTTCCCACACACACATGCACACACACCTGTCTGGCTACTGCTCCCCTGTGTGATTTTGTAGTGAAAGGTTAATTTGAGTGTAAGGAGCCCAAGGCGATGACTAGGAACAAGGGGATAGAAGGGTGGGGTGGGGGGGCAAGTCAGAGAGAGAGGAGGAAAGAGTGCTAATTCAGTTCAGGACAAGCACCCACTTTAAGGCAGAGAGCAAGAGACAGCAAGAGACAGGAGAGAGAGAGAGAGACTTGAGCACTCAGAAGCGATATTTAATTAGCCTTGGATGACTAGCTGACTTGCTATAAAAAGGCCACTCTCCCTGCACTCTTCTCTCCTGTCAAGTACCCTGTTAGTGAAACCTCCTCTGAGACAGATGGAGGGGGAGGAAGGAAGAAGAGACAGGGAGAAAGCAACAGATGGGGAGAGGGAGATCGAGAGTCAGAGACAAAATGATGGAAATGGATAGAGAAAGAAAGAAAACATGGAGAGGAGGGGATATACTGACTGATTAGATTATAGCCAACTGTTGGTTGGACAACTTTTCCCAAGCAAACAGGACAAATACATGCCAAAGTCAACATATATAAGCATGCCACAGTACTGTAAGCAGAGCTGGTGTCTATGTACAGATATATGGCATATACCCTCCTCTGGGCACAGGGCTTTACCATATCCCCAAAAAATAGGACTGTGCAAGCACACCTAAACCAAAGAGGTCAGATGCTGAGCCATAAGTGAGCAAATGCCCTGCAGGGTGTGAGCTATTTATTTCTTTACTACATCCTTACCTTGAAATAGCCAGAGATATATATCAGCATCAGGGGTGGGGGAAAAATTGATTCTTAGATGCATCAAGATTGTGTCTCAACGCAGAAAAGTCAATAATCGGAAACATAAAATCAAATTCTCAACATTATGATCACCTGATGTATGCTCCATACAGCTGAACCACTTGGGTGCTGAAACGTGATGGACTGACGTTGACATGTGCATCATCTTAACGTTCTCAGCTCACACGATTCACCCTCTTCATCTGTACATTTTATCACACTGTGCTATAGCTTAAGCAACTCCCTTCTCTTCCTGCTGATCCATAATCTGCAGGCTTTGTGAAGGGTTATTAAATGGATGAGAAGACGTTCATGCTCATGCACAGAACAAGGGGAAGGGGAAGGCAGACAGGGGCTGGGGGAGGTTGGGGGACGATAAATCTGGCATGCTCTATGTATAATCGCATTGTGAAGAAGGTAAGGTAGCAATATCAACAATCTGTCTCCAGAATTACTCACCCCACCTTTAACAGTATCCTATAATGCCTCATCTATCTACTGACTGGTCAGTGTCTGTGCCAATTACTCACACAGTGGCTGTCCCAAATATCCAAAGTAATGAAAAACAACAAAACCAGAGTATTTCTAGGGAACATTTTACACTTCCTCTGCCCAAAAAGGAAGAACATACTGAGCATCTCTTGCACCTTTTTCTATGAAGAAACCCTTCTTCTTCTGCCAAAAAAGCTACTAAGAATCAGATTCTAAAAATGTATTGCATCACATACACAATCACTGACCTGAGATGTATTTGTTTCTCAGCTGTAAACACACTGGCCAGATCCTCTTCTCTCCTGAAGTGATACTGATATTAGGACCTGCATTTCTCTCTCTCATTCTCACAAGCTGGTGACTCTTGAGATAACTTGCCGGCTCCACACATTACAGGACTTGTGCAGGAAGCTGCAGGTGGCAGATAATACATTTAAAGCATGTTTGATATGATTGTGCTGGCTATTCAATCACGCTGAGTAAGATTTAATCTCTAAACCCTTCCCTCTGCCAGATAATATTTGCTGACCATCAATCCCAACTGTGTCTCTTCTCATACGGAAAACCTGGTACAAAATGGCCTGATAATCATCTCTTGTGTCCTCCAGTAACTGTTTTACTTTTCATTTTGTCTTTCTATTTTGCTTACCTTATATAATGTAGGTCTACTCCATCTTCCAGTGCTCCCTTGTTCAGACAAGTACAAGAGTGGAAGGTACTGTAATTTATTAAATACCAGGGATTTTACACCGTGTTCATGTTAGGTTCACGTTACCACAATTTCCAGTTTCTGATCTGTAAATACGGTTCATGCTAACATTGAAATCATGCTCATGACTGGTGTTAAATAGACTAGCTTTATGCTAATGCACAGGTGACTGAAAAGCCAAGGAAGACGGATGTCTTATGTCAACCAATGTCAACTGAATGGATTGGCATAATATTCATGTCCCCAGATGATGAATCCTATGGACTCAGGTGATCCTCTGACTTTTCCTCTGGTGACACCAGCAGGCCAAAACTTTCACGTATCCAGAGAAATATCTTAGATAATGACAAAATACCTCCAAAACTAAGAGTATCCCTATCGGGCTCAGCTGTGTGTTAAGTACTAATTTCCAAATGTTAGCATGCTAACAGGCTAGATTAGACAGATTTTGTGAACATGGAAAATATTATACCTGCTAAACAGTATTTAACAAACCAACTCGGCCTTCGTTCAGCCATCTTGACTTGTCCAGTGATGTGAATTTACATATCTTTTGCAGGCTTCCTGTATTATTATCATTGTTCACATTTTTATTCATTGAATTCATGTGATGTATGATGTTTCTTACATTTCTGGTGTGATGGAAGTGGAGCAGTCCAAGCTCCCATCTCTGTAATTTGTGACAGTAATTACAGAAAGCTCTTATCTCATGCAAATTATCCATTAGTATTGCAGATGTCCTGTGCTAACAATTACTTATACACTGTCCTCAGAAGTGCTTTTCTGTTCCCCTGTTTCCCCTCTCTATCTGCCCTGCAGCCACACCTTCCTTCTCGCTGTCTGTCTACCTTGATAAATGGCAGCTTGTTGGGAATGCACATCCACAGGGAAATGATAAATATCCATAGAGAATGGATTCACAATCTTCAAACAGTCATCTAAAAGACAGCTCTCACCCCTGAGGAAATACTTCAACTCTATTTCTCTCTTGCTTTTTATTTCTTGGTGTCTTATTCCCTCTCTTTAAGAAACCTTTTAAAACTCTTTTTTTCCCCTTCCATCTCAGTCTACACACATTTCTTGCATTCACCACCCACAGGAAACACTTCAGTGCTCTCTCTTCATTGCTCTCCCTCACTCTTGGTCCTAAAAGCCAATTTGGAGGTCCTGACATCCAGACTATCATGGATCCCCAGAGTTAAGCCAGTGAAATAAACGTTCAACCTTTCCTCTGTAAGAAAAAACCTGTTTCCAGAGAGTAGTGGCTTTGACCAGTATGGTCAGGAGTGCTTTCTATGTACAGGTACAGGTCATCTATAACATATTGATGATTTGATCAGCTGATGATGCTTTCCATTTTGCTAATCAATATGCTTTATTAATGATGGATCTGATTCTGTGTATTATATGAAAGGAACACAGATAATTATCACCTGAACAGTTCCCCCCAGCTCAAGAGAGCCTACCGATTTGCAGTTTTGGTTCTATCTCATCATTCCTGTTTCCAGCTGTGAAGGACAGCTGTTTGAAGCAAAAAAAACAAACAAACAAACAAAAAAAAAAACAACTCTGATAAACCCACTATACACTACCTACCCTGCACTGAGCTAAAAAGTCAAATATTTCCTTCAGGAGTTGGTGGAAACCCAACCCTTACATTTGCTAGATGCCTCCATGTGGACATGAAAATGATGAATACTGCTTTAGCATACTAGTATTTTTGCAGTATGAAGTGTTCCTTCAGAATTTCATGTCCATAGTCCACTTGTTCTTATTATTTTTGAAGGCAACACACATCTAGTAAGATGTTTTCACTTATTCTGATTAAACCTCACGTTAAAGTTGGGTGGAGCAATCCTAAAAGGCAAGGGTATAATTTCCACTGGGGATGGGGGGAGGGTATGTCTCATTTTTCAAAATCTAATTTTTGTCTGCTTCTCTTTTATTGTTACAGGTCCATTTTCTTACTGATGTCTCTCCCTTACTGCCCAGCCACTATGGTCCAGATAAGAGAAGATAAAAGTTGATAAAAATGTTGACACACTTTGTCTGAGTCCCCTTCAATTATTACCATGTGCTCAAAGCAATAAGCTTGACAGCAGCAACAGTTGCTTTGCAGCATTATTTGTCCTGGTTTCACCTCTCAGGCAACACACTGGCTGCCCTACCTTACAGCTGAGGATTGGTGGGGCTATTTACAGCTTAAAAGGAATACCTGCAGACATTACTCAGGGCTGAAAGGCTACTACCAAACACAGTGAACTTAATGGCAGTTTAATACCTTCTTAAGGTATTAAACTGCCATGAAGGGGTCAGCTCTCTGCTATATTCATTTAAATGGTATCTTACCAAATATTTTGAGGTTTGTTACACTGGAATTGATCATGATTTACAGATAACGAAAATCCAAAGTCCAAGTCAAAATTGAATCGAAAGTCCAAGTTATGTGTGTGTCGTAACTAATTCCAAGGAGATTTACACACACGCACATGCACGTGCACACACAAACACACACACACACACACGCACACACACACACACACACACACACACACACACACACACACACACACACGCACACACACACATACACACAGGCACACAAAGTCAACACTGATAGGTTAGGTCAGACTTGGCATAGAGGCTTGGGGAGTCTGTCACATCAACTCAGTGCACTTTGTTTTTCAGCTGAAGAATATTCGAAAGATTGTGTTATTGTTTATTCATCATAAAATCTAAAATGACAAATGACTGATTGAGTTAATTTTAATATTGCAACAGATCTCAAAAAACATAAAAATATAAATCATTGGGCTGAGTGAAAACGAGAGATTATCTCTGTTTGAGTCAGCTGTCGGCAGATATCCATCTGAAAATGTCAAATATTTGAACCACTCTTGATTCAACCCTCCAGGTATTTGAACAATCATCAAAACTAGGAGCCACTACATGAATTTGCAGCCTAAAGAAAGAAATCCCTTATTGTTTTGGTGCATTGTTTGTCAGCCTGAAATGGAATACTTGAAGCATTTAATTACAAACACTGTGAATCCATTTGGGGAAGAGTATTTTGAGGCCAACATGAAAACCATTCAACCAGTCATAATTTCAGAAGTACTGGCCAGTTGTCTGCTGACACATACTGTAACTGCTTACCAAGGACAAGGCTAAAGATGTCCTAAACTAAATGTTGATTAACTCCATCAATTGCTTTCATGCAAGCAATCATTTTGACAGTTATTTTGGCAGAAAAACACTTTGAGTAGGCAGCTCTGTTTTCCACGCTTTTGCTTTATCTCTGTTTAGCTATGTTCAACAACCGCACCCACAGCACACACCCACACAGACACACACAGACAGACAGACAGACAGACACACACACACACACACACACACACACACACACACACACACACACACACACGCACGCAACCATGACATGATTACAAGGACTGACAGGGGTTTCCAATCTTCTAAGGTAAATAGTTGCGATGTTTAGACAAGGGCAAATCAGTGTGTGATCTCTTTGCACGTGATCTCTCTCTCTCTCACGCACGCACACCACACACACGCACGAACGCACCTACATGTACATGCATGAACATGCATACAATATACTCTTACACTGGTATGGGTATATACAAACATACTGACACACATACACACAGAGAGTAAGAGGTTTTGAATCCAAGGAACAAAGAGATGTGATCTATCAGCAGAGTTTGCATCACATTTGAGGTGCTTTGACAGAGTGTGGTACTTTGCCATTGCATCCTTTTAAAATGTCTACACATACAAATGCCTGAAGAAGTGACGTTCTGTGTAAACAGCCTGCATTCGTTAGTTTGCCGTTTGTCCACCGTGAGAAGCTTTAAAAAGGGAGATACAAGGTCCCCACGGAGGAACCCTAAACAAAATAAGGAAGATTCACAGTTTAGTGCATGGGGGTGCTGTATAGCCTCCTGTCTGCAAAAGCAAAAGAGCTACCTGTTCCCCTGAAAGTGCAAAATCTAATGCACCAATATACCAGTTTTCACTTTAAATGCTTAAACTGTGGTGCTTCTGTCACTGAGGACGCAGAAATTTAGTGGGTGGCATCACCCTAAAACCTTCTTCTTCTGTGTGAAATTCTTGTAACTAAACAAAAGAAGGCTTAAACCATCAGATATTAATTATACAAATTATGACAAGAAATTATGCCACCGTATATAGTATAGTATAGTATATAGTATATACTATAAGGCGTCTCTTTGAGCCTTGACTTACTAAAGACAGACTCACTAGATAACAGAAATCACTATCTGACATAATGTGCCACAAAACATTTATTCAAATCATTTTGCAAATCAAGCCTCTCAAAGATGTTTATAATAGAATTAAATGTATGCTGATTTGAATTATTTTCTAAATGAGTTTAAATGTATTTTGCGGTTTCGATTAGTGCTAGTCAAAGCAAGAAAATATTGGTCTTGTGTTGTTATTGATATGAAAGAAGATGTTTACTGTAAGTTCAAAGGACAAATCCCTCAAACAGCCTTAGGAATTATGAAGAAAGCAAGAAATAGGATGATGCTGTTAGTGAGCCACAAAGGCAGGTTCTTACCAACAGCCAATGTTGCTGTCTTTTAACCATAGCTGTGATTGTTTCCTGAAGAAACTGAGCAACCATGATCTTCAGGTATCCCTAACCAAGTCATGTTTGTGCCGAAACCAAACCAAGGCAGTCTCCGATCAGAATGCAGTTTTGATTTTCCAACAGTGATTTTCAATTTTTCCAATGCAAGTTTGTGGCTGTTTTGGAAGACGCATGCAAATAATGTCTGCTGAGGCATTAGATCAGGAAGAACTAACAAGTGCCATTCTGGAGGGCAATTACCAATGACATATTTTGCGTATATATTGCATATTTTCGTCATTAAGATTTGGAGGACTTGTTGGATACAACAAACAGTCTGTTACCAGGCATTTGGATTGAAGAAAGCCTTTCTTTAAAGAAATCCAAGGGACTGCATGGTGGCAGCATGTTGTTTCAGCTGCCTGTGATATAGTCCAACAAGGCTGGTTTGAGTAACAGAGGAGTTTGAACATTTATCAACCACCAAAACAACGCAGTTTATAATATTATGAGACAGGATTTCAACAACTCCGGAAGCCATGGTCATTAAATCTACTTTGATGAAGTTAAAACTTACAAACACGTTGGTCATGTTACAAAGAAACCTACCTGCAATGTGTGCGTGCACGTTGTTAATTGGCTAATGTCGCGCCTGCCTGGAAGACTTCACAGTTTGTTGTGGCAGAAGTTAAGCTTTGTTCAACTCTTTTTTGCCAAAGTTTTTATGTGGGATGCAATCTAAAGCTCAAGAACAGCATCTTAATATACCTTGTGGTGTGTTTTGTCAACTGCTGTTTGTAAGGTCAAGAATGACCTTTCAGTCTCTATAAATATGTATATATCTCTATAAATGCCTGTTGCCTTCTGATATCTCATGTAAAACACTTTGACAATACAGAACTGTCAATGGTATGCTATTCACCGGACGGAATTTATGTTGTTGTATTTCTGAACTTGGAAACATCTTAAGTGAAAATGAAGTCTGCAAGTTTTGTCTCTCATGGCCTTCATCGCTGTTTCATAGCTTGAAAGCTAATGTTTTATGGCAGAGACAGCCACACTTTACAATTCAGTTCAGCTTTAAGAGTTGAGTTGATTATGAAAATTACATCAATAAAAAAACTTGTAAATCGAATCAAATCAGCATATTTGGATCTGCCGAGCAATGTTTCAGAGAAGACAGATGGTGGAGAAAAGAGAGAGAGAGGGAGAAAACGTCTCGTGGCAAGGAAAACTAAAATCGAGAGAAATACTAAGAAAAGACAGAACGACAGAGAGGAAGATAATCTATCGAGGCATCGTCCTAAATGGCAGCCAGCAGTCAAGTAATTATATTTGAGCAGCCAACTGATATCTCTTTGTGGTGTGTGTGTACTTTCTCTTGTGTGTGTGAATGTGTGCTCGCCAGTGTGTTTCTCATCTCATCTCTGTGAAGATATGAATATTAATGACCCTATTAGCAGACACAGATGCCAGACAGTGCTTTGGTTGGAGTAACATGGGGTTATATTGAAAGCAAGTGAAATAATGTGAAATATTGTCTTTGTGTGAGAGCAAGTGAGAACTGGTTTTAACTGTTCTTATATCTGTGGGAGTCATCACAGAGGTCACACTGCTGAGGTGGAGCTTATTATACATTCCTTGTGATAATTTGAATTTGAGCGTGTCAATCCAAGTGAGACAGCTTAATCGAAGACGAAGTTTCTAAAATAATGACACCATTAGAAAGTTATTTTAGCCGCGATTCAGACTTTATCAAGCTTACAAGCAGTGAGGACTCCCAGTTTTTTTCTACATTTTAATGAATTTGAATGAATTTTTTTTTACTTACTTTACAACAAGATATAGTTTGGAAGTGAGAGGGCTGAGAGAGGCTCGAATGTGAATAAATAAATAAATATTTTTTTAATTTCTGCCCTATTGTCCTATTAATTAATGGGAGAAGAAAAACTTCAGCTCTGTACTGTGCACCTGTAAGTGAAAAGACTTTTAAATGGAATGACACCTTTCCCGAAATCTAATGTTAAAGCTGCTATAATCAATATTTTCACATCAACACTTCATTAAATGAATGAATGAATCCAACTCTGCAGTTCCTCTCAGCTCTAAAGACCATTTCAGTGTTTTTCAGCTCATTGTTTTGGTTTTACAGCTCACAACTTTACTGTTTTATTTCAGTCTCACTGTTTTCATCAATGTCTTTTTCAGGTGTAGCTGGCAGATGTTTTCAGCAAAAAAGATCTACAAGGATCTGTGCGCTGCTTGTCCAGAACCAAACAGCAAACAGACATTTTATCGAATGGATATGGCTTTGTCATACGTGGAGGAAACCTTGTTTAGGGGGTAACAGCTGCTCTCACTGAACAATGGTGCGCAATTGCAGACTAGGCGCTAAGCTTAAGGCTACGCTAATGGCAAAGCAGTGGAGGTACAAGTCATGGAGGTACAAGGAACATGAACTCACTGGCCAACAAGACAGATGAGCTGGCTGCCCTGGTGATGAATCAGAAGATCTCTTTGTGGTGTGTATGCTAATGGAAGGGACTGTCGAGGGACTGCTCCTCTCAGACAGTGGTCTGTAGCAGTGGTGCACCACAAGGGGACTGTGCTGTCCCCTGTCTTGTCCACCCTTTACACTTCTGATACGAAGTATAACTCTGAGTCATGCCACATGCATAAGTTCTCAGATGACATTGCTTGTGGGGTGGTGTGGGGTTGCTTGCTTGGTTGTGGGGTGTACTGCGGGTGGACGGTAAGATGACAACAGCAGTCTTGTGGAGGACTTTGTGACATGGTGCAGGTCAAACCATCTGCAGCTGAACACCTCCGAGATCAAAGAGATGGCGGTGGACTTCCACAGGGAGAGGCCCCATCTGTAACTGGTCTCTACTGAGGGGGTCATCTATCGGAAACTACTGCTGATGTTTTACCAGTCAGTTGTCGACGGCGTTCTCTTCTATACTTTGGTGTGCTAGGGAGGCAGCACTAAGAAGGGGGACGCTAAGCAGCTGGACAGGCTGTTGAGGAGAGGTGGCTTTGTGGTTGGCAAGGAACTGGATTCTGTTATGTAAGTGGCAGGGAAGCACCATAAACTGTTGTCCAGCATGTACAATGCCCACCACCCTCTGCATAGCACATTCACATCACAGAGCAGTATGTTCAGTGACAGACTGCTGTCCCAGTCCTGCTCAACAGACAGACTGAGGAACTCTCTTGTCCCCCAGACCATGTGGCTATTCAACTCCTTCCAGCAATGGCAGTGAGAATGTGACTAAATGCTCACCTGCATTCTGTCATTAGGCTGCTCAGGTCACGTACTGGCTGTGTTAGCCATATGCACAATTTGCATTTACATTCGTGGGGATGGCTGTGGCTGTGGCTGTGGCTCAGGAGGTAGAGCGTCTGCCAATCAGGAGGTTGGTGGTTCGATCCTTGGCAGTCTCCATGCAGAAGCATCCTTGGGCAAGATACTGAACCCCCAAAACTGCCCCTGATGCTGTGCCATTGGTGGGTGAATACATATGCATGTCGCTTTGGATAAAAGTGTAATTGTTTGAATATATTTCTCTTTGATTTGCATTTTATATTATTCACAGTTCTCATTATTTTTGTAGTGTTTTTACTTTTTAATCACTTTGCATTTGCAATAACTGCCATGTTAATCTCCTTACATTTGCACTACCTACACATACTCTTCAGTGAAAACTCTCTGCAGTGGCCAGATTGTCACTTCACTGCTCTTATATTCTTGTGTTTATTCTTATATTCTTGTGTATATTAGGGTTTAGCATGTGTCCTATAAGCTACTGGATGCCAAAATTTTACTTTCCATCTATCTCTCAATCTAATTGTGGACATTTTTCATCCACTTTTTTAAATTAATGTAGCAAAGTACTAGCATGCTTTGTAAGAGGATAAATCATCAAATCAAATCATTTTTAGTCTCCAGTCAGGCGACAAATATCTGAGATGTGGACAGTGATTCACAAGTCTGGAACAGGTTATGCACGCACACACATTGAATACAGTTGTCTTTACTTCAAGGTCACATAGGGTATGGTACTTTCACAGACACACATGCACAATTCATACAGGCATTTGAACAGACGGAGAATAAAGTTGTACCTCAAAACAGGTGGAAACACAGAAACACGGACACACACATATTCCCTCACAAAGATGAGGACACATGTATGCACAAATAAAACATACACCTACACAGTAACCTTGGAGAGATTGGCCGCTTTGTTAAAGACTTAAATGTCTTATAGAAATAGTGACTTCCTGATTGTGGAGTGGAGCATTAACAGGCTGTGCCACGATACACAAGTCTGCAAAATCCTGTTTGTATCAGCTCTTGAAGACACACTGGAAAAATGGAAATAAGGGCTGTTGATACTTGGCATTCTTGCTTCTATATGTTTGCTGACACACTGGAAACAGGTAAACCATGGGGGCAGTCTTCTTTCTCTTTTACAGATGAACCGATACTTTCCATATTTACATTTTAATCAAACATCAGCTTTTATTCTCTTTTTAAAATACACTCATGTACATTCTTCTATGGCACGTGTTTGAGTTTTCCTACATTCAATCTTGTGTTGTTATTTGATTTCTAATTTCAAATATATTCAGCTTATATTAAACAGCTTTGACTTTTAATTGTGTTGTACAATAAATCAGGCTTAGGGTTTGATAAATTATGAAGAAAATATATGCAGTTCCAGACTTTTTTTTTTTTTTTTTTTTTTTGATTTGAGGTCTTTATTTTCACTTTTAAAGGCATAAATTTTGCCAGAGAGAGAACTTCCTTTGGTTTAAAATCACACATGTAACCAGTCAAACAGCCAAAATAATAGTAAATTATCCAGTTATCGCAACATATGCTACTTGTTTTCCCAAGTTGGTCGTATAACGAACTTCATGACCCTCCACCTGTATATACTGCAAGTTAACGCTGCAACATGCAGGAGAAAGTAATGTTCATAAAGGCCTCCTGCAAACCCTCCCACCCCCCACAATTTAAGAGAAAATGTTGCACCTTTTCTGCCTCCCTGCAGAGCAGACAACCCTCCCCTGTAGTGGGATCAAGGTGTGTCTAGCTGTTCATAACCTCATGGCTTGCCCTCAAACACACATCAGCAGCATGCTTTCATTTGAAAGCTTTATGCAGCATCCTCAGAAACGTGTGTGGCTCCAAACCCCTGAACACCCAGGTGGCTTGAGCCCCCTCAGAGCCAGCCTGGTGGTTAACCTTCACTGACACTGCATGTGGCGCTTTCTTCTTCACTTTGCCTGAACCCAGCTCTGGAATTTTCAGAATCTCAATAGCTATATTGACCCGGGTTAGCACTATTGTGCATCAGCTGAGCCAGGAAGCATGGTGTGAACGCCATCCACGGCCTGCCAAGCCGAGAGACACGACCTTGTTCTGATCTTTGCTTCTAATCCTGAAGTTCTTCAGCCCTGTGATCCCTCTAGGTCACAGATTTTGGTGACACCTGCCTCCTTCAGGCTGGACTGCGAGCTGGCAGAGTGAAGAACTTGGCAGTAATGGGTGTTGACTGTTGTTCACAGAGGACTGTGGTTCTTTGAGAGTTTGGGATAGTTTGAAAAATACAAATTTAAACTCAAACTCAACTTCCTACATAAATAGAAATACAAGCAACCACCAGAAAAAAAACCCTGCAAGTTAGTTGCTGAGGAAAAATCTACAGTCTACACAAAAAAATGCTTTTGGGCAGTGGCCTGCTTCCTTTTCATGGAGTAAGAAAGACATAGATACCGCATGCAGCACCACCTAACCCTAATTTTAGATCCATGCCATTATTTTACACCACGCTACTCATAAATCAAAGTGGTCCAGTGGTTTGACTATAGGAGCTAACAAGGTTATGAGCGAGCAAAGCGCATGCACACACACACACACACACACACACACACACACACACACACACACACACACACACACACACACACACACACACACACTCTACAAGCTCCTCTTATGAAGAATGTGATGATTAGTGTGGAGGTTTAATGAGAGCATATGCTCTACTGCTGTTGAAGTGAATAATGTTTTGCACGTCAGGTACATCTTTCTTTGATCTCTGTGGTTATGTAAAGTGAAAGTGCTTTGTGAATAGGGATTTATTATTTGTCCATTTGATTTTCAGAGAGTGTGCTTACATGCAATAAAGTAGTTCTGTCAGTAACTTGTTTTCAGAAACATTGTGCAAACAAGAAACCTGGTTTCATATCCAGATTTCTGCTGGACAAATCTGATTTGGCCATTGACTGAAATGCTAACAGGGGTTTTAATGTGCCAGTGTACATGCAACTGAGCAGTGCAGCGAGCTCAAAGTAAGAAGTCATCATTGTCAATCCTTGCACCTAAAAATAATCCTGGGTCAAACCAAATCTGAAATAAACACGTCTAAATGTCTAAAAGTCTGTTCCCACACTTGTCACAACAGACTATTTTATGTATGAAATGCATTACATTGAACAGAGTGCATTGCTGTTTCTCAAAGTGTTGTTTGCCACTGTAGGAAAGAATCAGTAGCACACCTGACATTCACAATTTGCACAAACTCTTGCTGTGTTACTTCATATATTTCACCTCATTAGTAGATATAAATAAAAACTGTAACCAACCTGAAAGACCTCATGTTTTCTGTCAATGGGAGTAAATCAGAAGCTCAGTTCTACACAAACAAACACACAGTATCTGCCTCATGACTGCCAACCCCTCAGTTGAAGCTGAGTACTTTGTCCAAACTGTGCCTTATGGGAATGACACACAAAAGGGGTCAATGACAAGATTGAAATTGATCAAGCATAATTAGGGACAATGTTTAGCAAAATCACTCCTTCAGTGACTGGTGAATTATACAAGTTTGAATTTATCTGCATGTTCAAACAACAAACTGAGAAAACCCACAAAGAAATCTAATATGTGTAAGTGAGAAAAGCCCCCAAAAGGGCTTATTAAACGTCTGACCATAATCGAATACATAATTCACCCAGACTGGACTCAGTGGGCTAAGATGTGCACAGACGGTCCCAGTTCAATTTTGCATTTCTGCTACAGAAACCTGCTACAACCCTCGAATGATTTCTGTTTGGAAACAAAAAAATAAATACATAATTTTGCAAACCATTTAACTTGTAATAATCAGTCAATACAAATTTCACCCAAAGCTCATGGTCACAGAGGCCCCAACCTCCATTCAAATCTGTGAAAATCAGTTGCAGGTGTGTTGATCTGGTCTGTAATCACATCTGCCAGAACTGAGAGGCAGAGCTTTTCATGGACTAGAGACAAAAACAAAAAAAAAAAAAAATCAGTCTCCCATGGTCACACAGGGATGAAGGGGAGAGAATAGATGGACCAGGACACTGTACACCGTAAAGAAACTGCTGGACATGCAACAAACTAAAATACTGTGTATATTTTTGCTATTGTGAGGTTTAGAGGAAGCACATGGTGAATACCTGAAATAGACATGACTGAATGATTTTCAGACCAGAGAAATACAGTTGACAGAGTGATTTCAACAAAAAACCTGTTTCCATGAAGCAAATCAAGTCAGAACCCAGAAAACAAAGTGTTTCCCTGCAGAGAGCAGCATGAACCTGCCAATACTAAATGCAAAGCATTAGTTTTCATGAGGAAGAGCAAGGGAGCTTTTTATTTTTGTCAGTGGAGTTGCATTGTCCATGCCACAATGAAAAACAATCAAGTGTCCAATCGTAGCTTGGAGGTGGATCCAGGGGTGGAGCTTATCAACAAGAGCTAATGGAAGCTATGACAGCCTTTCACAATAAAACAGTTTCCTGTGGACCAGTCACTCAGAAAGGACTCTCCTGTTGACTGTACATTAAGTTACATTTGTGCTTGACTGTCAGCAATCTCAAGGGATGGATGGCACGTCATGAAGTTTTACAAACAGGAAATACATATTTCACTTAATTTTTTTGTTTTGTTTTTCTTGGGCATTTTGCATCTCCCAGACATGAAGAGCTTCTTGCAGGATCTAGGGTTGAGTGTGGTTACATATGTATGTAAGGGGCAGACCAAGTCCTTTAAGGGGGAACTTCATCAATTTTAGACATCAAAGTCTCTTTGCGGATCTTGGGGAGTTTTGCTGCAAATGTGAAAAAAGCCTTTTACAGGTTCAGAGGGAGCTGCACAAAGTCTGATAAACTGCCTCAAGTGATGCCACATGGCTGAAGTTTGTTTATGAAAAAAAATGTTGGGTTTTGAGAAAGAAGTGAGTTCACCAGACCTCTGTAACCTGCTCCTTATCTCTGTTTTAGGCTACTGGGCCAAGGCAACATTAACCGCCAGCAGTCAAATTGCACTGTGGGTGAAGTCGACGTCTCACCATATTCTCACCATTATTCAACAGAGGGGTATACAGTATAACCTTTGCCATACTTCAAATATCATGAGTGCAAGGTTAACCTTGCCCTTTCACATACTTCTCTGCTTGGCCCTTTATCACCTGTCAGTGGTCTAGTTACATATCTCATGTTGATCTCCAATCCTAATCCTGCCCTGATAGGGATTTACAGTGGAAGCAATGATTAAGTGGGCTGACCTTCAACTGGAAGACCTGGGTTCAAGCCACCGTGACAGCAGGCGTACGTCGTTTTTGAAGTATCCTCTAGCAAGATGGTGAATCCTCTTTGCAGCTCCGGGTGTGCTGTCCTGTAGCAGATGCTGCACTTTGACCTTGCTGTGAAGGGAAAAGGAAGAGTTCTCAGTAGAGTATTATAAACCAATTTACCAGCAGAATATTTCAGTTGTGAAGACACTGATGGTTATGTAAATAATACATTGTCTTTGGTGGAGAACAGAAAGCTGTGGACAACTGGAGAAATCTAGTTGGTGAGGGTGAATGAGTGGCATTCTTGTGTATATCAAAAATGTAGGGAGCGCTGCCAGGCCATTGTAGTACACTGGCCAATTATTCAGTTTCCCTGTGTTATTTTCTTTCCTACCCATATTCTGTGAAAACCCGGCCCCAGTCTGCCTCTGACTGTCTCTGACCCAGACATTTTATTCTTTTAACTCTAACCATTTAATCAACCATCTAAACTTAACCAAGCAATGAACACTAGCCAATCAGAGATGCCCTCAGTAGTAAGCAAGCTTTCTACTGTTCAAGCTGTTAAATGCCTGTATGCACACTGTATGTATGCAGCAAAAGGCAGTCTCAGGTGTGAATAACATATCTGTGAAAGTTTACTGTTTTTGTCTGGAACTGCTGAGAAAAAGAGATGAGAAGCTCAATCAATATTTCCCAGATAAAAACAGGATTTAAAAGAAATTACCAAATCAGAAATGCTGCATTGAATAGTGAGGCCATTTCAATCAATTGCAGGGTGCAACATAATTGGTACTCTGATTCTACTTCCTCTGAAAGAGGGTATAAATTTACTGGTTTGGCAGTTTTGGGATCATAATCAGAAGGGCTAAATGCAGGACTAATGGCATGTCTGCATTAATTACCCTGCCTGAAAAGGGTTATCTTTGAGAAAACATCAGCCCATGTGCCCCCAACCCCTTCCTCCCACCCCCAACCATTGATTGCTTTGTTGATGCTGCATGTTAAAGCCAGTGCATTGGGAAAATGAGGTATTAGCAGCCCTTCTTTCATCATATATTAGCTGCTAATTACTGACAACACAGAAGCTTATTAAAGTCTTTGGAGAGCTACAAGACAGATAAAACATGGGCTGCTTGATGATGCAAGGATGGAGCTGTTATTAAATATACACTCACAGAATACTTTTCTTTTGCAAGTACACACCAAAGGGTACACACACACACACACACACACACACATACACACACACACACACACACACACACACACACACAAAGCACTGACATTAAGGATAATCATTGTGTGTCAGGCTTTGTTCCTCTCTATCAAAATACACAGCTGAAGGTGCAGTCATGCCTACAGTTCACTGAGTCTGAACCATGGTGTAAAAGTTTACTCAATGGATTTTTGGATTGGCACAAATAAACCGGAGCTAGCAACAAACTACAACAATACACAGTGTCATATTAAGATCATATTTATTTGAGCTTTGGTAAGGGGATTTAAATACTGTAAGATTTTGGCAGCAGGTGGATTCAAAACAAATGTTGATTCTAGTTCCTGTAATTTAAACAAAACTGTTTCCTTTCTGCTCTTTGTAGTTTAAGATTGAGGATTTTTAAATGGGCTCCATGTACGTTTGCAGTGGGGCATCACAAAGATGGCCGCGAAAGCGCAGGGTTAAAGTAGAGGGGATACATATAACTTCAGACAATGCCTGGCTTATCATGAGCAATGCTTAGTGAAATTGTACTCTACGGAAAAAAGTCCACAGTAGAAAGGTATCATCCATTTGGTGTGTGGCTTCCATCTGATTTGCATGTCATGAAAGAAGTTTGAATAAATCTGCCTTCATCAGACCAAATCAAACAATACAAAAATCTAACAGAAAATCTGATTTTACAAATTTAAATAAAAAACAAAACAAAACAATGCAACAGTGAGAACTTCAGTGATTGTAAAGTGTGTTAATCAGGGTCCTCTGGCAGCAGGAAACATAATGTTTAGGTGTATGGAGACATAATCACTGGTTTAAACAAGTCAATCTGTTTCAAAAATGGCATTTTTCAGTGAAAATTGGTATAAAAAAGGAAAGAAAATGATAGGACTTAAAACCTCCAGGAAACCTGGTTTTAGAGCTTTAATATTTATCTGTAATATTCATCATATATAACTAAATAAATCATCAAACTAAACTCAAACATTACAGCTCAACAGTCCTTTAGGTTCAAATGACAGCTGTACTTATGATTAACTAATTTGATTCAAATATCGCAAAAAATCCCGGCTGGTGCACAGGAGTCCATCAGCTCACTTTTTTCCACTGAAGCCAACTTCTCAGCTGTGAGAAAGCAGCACAAACAGAAATCTTTCAAGTGAATCACTCACTATTCTAACTTCTAAATGGTACATTCATGTACAAGCCCTTCACTCAAAATTGAGTTAATTGATTAAGAAAACAGGTTTTCAGTGCCTTTAAATGTTGAGCGGCAGTCATGGAAGAGGGCTCCACTGTTCAGCCACGCTTGCCAAACAGTTCTTGGTCATTTGGTCATTGATTCATTTTTGAACATCTGCTGCCCTAATAGTGTGATAACAGATCTATATGAAAACAGACAAACACATTAACAACAATTCTTTAAAAACTCACAAAAAAGGTACCTAAATTCATCACTGACAGGTTTTATATGAGAAACATCACAACCTCCCTGCATGTGAAACACTAATTTGAGTCCAATTAAACAGCTCCTCATTTTGTGTCATGATGCGGGATGATAGAAACAACTCTGTGACTTTGTTTGTCCTTTAGAATTGTAGCTAACTGTGGCTTCATTTGTCTGTGATGGAGTCCAACAGGAAAACAGAAGCCCAGTTGTTGTTTTTGGAGAGAAGCTGTAATTACCTGTGGGCTTCTCTCTCACTTGATTAAGGAGGAAAAACTAATCCTGGAGAGCTGAGACTGAAACACACACCAGCAGAGATGCAAAGCGTGCACGCATACCCACACATTTCAATATATGCACACACACACACACACACACACACACACACACACACACACACACACACACACACACACACACACACACTAAAGCCCAGAGGCCCGCAGTTTAATTGAACTTTCCCACCGATCTGCCGACTGTTTTTTCACACACTTCTCTTTTTTCCTCCTCTCTTTCTTAATCAGCAGAGAGTTGGAGGTGGCGAAAAAAGAGAGACAGAGAAACCAAAAAGGATGTAGAGAAAGAAAAATAAGAGAGAGAAGAGGGGGGAGCAGAGAGGAGGGGAGAGAGAAAAGAAAAAGCTCAGGTGAAAATCTAGAGAGAAAAAGAGGGAGGTGGATGCAGGAGTGGAGGTGTTAGATGGGTAATCTAATCCTGTGGAGGAAACAGTTAGACCGAGGGGGAAATGAGCTTTTACAAAGGCAACTTTATCAAAGGATAAATTGGAAAAGTGGAAAAAGGTATACTTCATAGTTATCCGGAGAAAGCCCACAGCAGTGGAGGAATTTAGAAACTGATTATGAGATACTGAAGTGGTTGTCGCTTGGAAAGGTTTAAGATGATCATCTCAACAAAAAAAAATGTTTAATTGTAAAGTGCATGTGACTGTGTGCAGTGTCTGGGTTAGTCTGGGTGTTGTTTCATAACACAAAAAGTTCTGGTTGCAAAACATCATTCACAAAAAAAAATTTTAGGGTTCAGGAGAATAAAGTATTCATACGTTTTAGTGAAAACCGCTCAAGGTTGTTCTACAGCAGGGAAAAGAGCTACTGCAATGACTTCATCCACTGAAAGTGATGTATTCAAGAGGTATTCTCTGGGCTGTGCTCGCATAGTCATCAGGATCTGCAGGTATAATGTTTGCCATGTTCACTGTCAAGGCCAAAGTACCACTAGTAAAATTGTGGTTACTTCCAGAGGATTGAATTACCACTGATCCTTATGGTTTTCTATAGTGTTCAAGGTTCATTTATTCATCATTATTCTATAACTCAAGGTTGTACAATGAAATGCAAGCCAAAAAAGAAAAAAAAAAACATTGTTGAGTTCAGAGAATGAATTGAGGAAAGAAGCTGCTTTGTCGTCTGGTGATACAGCAGCAGATGCTTCTGTATTACTTGTCAGATGGCAGTGGGGTGAACAGGCTGTTGCTGAGGTTGGTATTGTCTTTTAGTGGCTTTGGCATAACTTGTTCAACTGAGTGCATTGTTGGGCCACAACCATGTGGATTGAAGCTTGGCAACAAATCAGAAATGGCAAAGTACAACCTGTGACTGACATTCACCATGTTAGTTCAACATGTTAGCATGCTAACATTTGCTAATTAGCGCTAAACACAAAGCACAGCTGAGGCTGATGATGTTAGTTTTGTAAGTATGTGGTCATAAATGACAAATTAAAAATGGAACCTGATTATGGTGATGGATATAAAGCTACAGTAAGAGATCACCAATGTTATTCTAATTCAGTATGAAGGGGGAATGAATGGGAATAAAACCAAATTTCAATGCATTCCATCCAACAGTTGTGGAGGTACAAAATGTCATGGCCATCCATTCAATAGTCTGAACCAAAATGGTGGATCAACAGAGAGACTGACATTGTCATCTTTAGAGAGATGTTGCTAAAAATATTCAAGTGTCCAAATAAGCCATGACAGTGTGACAGTGAGGCAGCATGCACAACACCAGGACCTTGAAACTGATGCAGCTAAATGGAATTCAACCATCATTATTTACACCTGTGCTTTTCATACTGTAACATGTCAAAATGTCTTCCATGAAAAATCTTTGAAACTGAGGCTTTATATTTATGAAGTATTTCTCGACTGCCACAGCTCGGAGCTGAGCACAGCTTATGTGCTGGGCTGAGTTGTTATCTCGCAACTGCACTGTCACTTACACTGGCTGCTTGTGGCTAAAAAACATGGACAACAAAAACACTCTTGTGGTCAAATTTCCACATAGAAATTGAACGCACCTTTTGAATTTCCTCAGTCACAGATGGTGGATTGACTGAAAGGTCATTGGAAAAATCTCATTATTTTGATATGTGTGTATTCTTTATCACTGAGTATTGTAAATGTAAACCGCTTTTGCAATTTTGTTTATTTTCTGACAGTGATACAGAGTGAAGCATCTTTGAATTTGTGCAAGTGAGGGAGAAAGAGATGAGGCGCACACATATCTCGCTGACAGCTGAAGCTTTCTGTCGTCTTTTTCTCCCTTTCTCCTCTGTAATTGCAAACGCATTTATTCCTGCTTTGTAGCTGGCTTATTCACAGCTGCGTCTAGATAGCAGGAGGCAGTTTAAGACACTTATTCTTTATTCCCCAAATTGAGAAACATACTTATCAATGCAAATGAAATGAGTGCTGTGAAAGCAGGAGGAGGAGGAGGAGGAGGAGGAGAGGCAGTGATGAGAGGAATACCAAAAAACAGAGGGAAAGAGGAAATCCACAATGAAACCAATCAGTTTTCAGGCTGCTGGGAGAGAGACAGGGCAACAGGAATCATAGAAAGTGACCAGTTTTGTCATTTAATTTAGTTAATTTTAGTTGTCCACCACAGTCTTCAGCACAGTTTGACAGAGAGAGTGTGAAGGTAATCCAGTTAGCTGACAGACAGTCTTGTCTCGACTCCCTTCTGCTCACTGACTGGCTCTTTTGTGCGGGCATTCTGATTGGTTGAGTGCTGACCAGGCTAAAAGCTTTTGAAGTAGAGGTGAAGAGCAATTAGAGTCACTGTCACACACACACACACACATACACACACTCACACACACACACACACACACACACACACACACACACACACACACACACACACACACACACACACACACACACACATTTTTCCCCTCTCTTAAACACTCTTCTGCTCACACGCATCCTCATAAACACTCTTTTCTCTCTTTCACGCTCCTGATTAGGCATGTATTATAACACAAACAGCAACGAAGAACACACACTGAAAGTTTCTTCGAGTCATACACACACTTCCTCCCTCCCTCACTCCCTTTCTCCTCTCATTCTCTCTGCCGTCACTTCAATAAAGTAGCAGTCATCCAAAAGTACCGACTGGGTGGTGACAGGGCCCGGGCCAACCTGTGCCTGATCCCCGTTGGGTCCCTGTTCTGCACTTGGTTGATATCTCATCCCTCCTTGATGATGTAGTGAATGCAGCGCCACATTGTAATGCCCCTAAGCACCATGAGTGGAAACCAGCTGCAATGCTTTAATTATCCACCAGGAGGAGCAAAGCTCAAAAGGTTTACTGCCATCAGTGTGCTGTAATGTGACCCTTCAAGTTTGCCCATTGCTGCTAGACATTTCCATTCACCCAGTGCACCTGAAATCAGATGTTCTTATCATATTTGATGTGTATGAAGGAGTGTTCAGAACTGCATGAAAAAATTAAATCAATGCAGGTGGGAAAGAGTGACGCACAGGAAGAGACAGCTGTGTGTGTTAGCCTACATGCCTGTGTAGCATGTCGGCACAAACTGGCATTATTTTTTTTAGACGAGGGAAGAAATAACTTCCATTACATTCACATGTACTAAAAGGGGCTCTGACTCAGAGTTTTGTTAATCAAATCATTTTTGCCTGTTCATTATTTGTTACTTCTTCCAACTTCAGCCTACATGAGTCTCATGTTTTACCTGTAAGACTCAAAGTGTGTCCTGCTTATAGTTCAGTTCTGAAATCCCAGCTGAGCTGCTGGTAGTGCTGTCAGCTGAAGAGCCAATCACAATGCATGCCTCCTCCACTTCTACCACCCATCTCTGCTTCCATCACAGTAAGTTTTGTGGTCATATTGAGATTCAAGTTTACAGAATGCCGCACTGCTGCTCCTGTAATGCCATGTGTACAATGACAAACAGCTAAAAAAAAAACAAAAGTGCATTGATTTGACTGACAAAATGCGATGAAAGACTCATCAACTTATAAGGGGCAGTAATTAAAAATGTGTCGCGGACAGCATTTCATAAAGTTTACAAGGTTTTCTTAAACTCAAAAACTCCCAAAAATGCACAATTTCTTAAGGGGGTCTTGTTCTTCCTCCTTATGTGACAAAGGAGTATACTGTAGTTACTTTTCACTGCATTTGTTTAATTTTACATGACTTCATCATAAAACTTTGTAATTCATAGATAATAGAGAAATCCATTGGGAAAGACCCTTTTTTGTGTGGTAACTACAGCCAAGAACACAATATACAATGTTGTTCATTTAAGTATGACAAAACTGGTCTCATGGTCTCAGTCTGACTTTTGGGGAGGTGTATCTAAAATGACACGCAAGACATCAAGAACATTTCTACTTGATGGAATGGGAAAATAAGTGAATAATAATGACTGACAACTTGACAGCAAATCTTTCAGTTATTCATCAGAGCTTGTGTGAGTCATGTTTTTCCACACACATAACACACCATCAAAAAAACCCAGTTACACAGTTGGCCTTGAAATAATCCTTGACACCAGATGCGTTCATGCCCATTCAAGCTGGGGGTGGGGACCACCAGACTTTTGATTTCTGGATTTTTGATTTCAGTAATTTGCTTTGGTGAGGTTGGTGCATGACACATCCATTAAAAGAAGCTATTAAAAAAGTAAAAATATAACAGTAAGTGAAAAATAAAACAATCAGTAAAAAATATAACAATAGTAGAAAATATAACAATAAGTAAAAGACATAACAATATAAATATATATACACAAGTCTTTTTTTTTTTTTTTTTTTCCCCAGAAGCACAGTCTGTTTTTTCAGAAGGGAGTCCAAGCTGAGCGTTAATGTAACGCATAGAGTTATGGTAGTGTCAATGTGACAGATGAGGCAGAGGTGGAGTGTGAAGAGTGTCGGGGGGGTTCCGGGCCTTGTTAATAAGGCTGACAGCAGACGGGAAAAAACTGTTCTTGTGGCGTGAGGTTTTGGTCCTGATGGACCGCAGCCTCCTGCCAGAGAGGAGTGTCTCGAAGAGTTTATGTCCAGGGTGGGAGGGATCAGCCACAGTCTTACCAGCACGCCGCAGGGTCCTGGAGGCGTACAGGTCCTGGAGAGACGGGAGATTGCAGTTGATCACCTTCTCTGCAGACCCAATGACACGCTGCAGTCTGCCCTTGTCCTTGACAGTGGCAGCAGCGTACCAGATGGTGATGGAGGAGCTGAGGATGGACTCAATGATGGCTGTGTAGAAGTGCACCATCATTGTCTTTGGCAGACTGAATTTCTTCAGCTGCCGCAGGAAGTACATCCTCTGCTGTGCTTTCTTGATGAGGGAGCTGATATTCGGGTCCCACTTGAGGTCCTGGGAGATGATAGTTCCCTGGAAGCGGAAAGACTCCACAGTGTCAATAGTGGAGTCACAGAGGGTGATGGGGGCAGGTGAGGCTGAGTTCTTCCTGTAGTCCACAACCATCTCCACTGTCTTTAGAGCGTTGAGCTCAAGGTTGTTCTGGTTGCACCAGGTCACCAGATGGTCAACCTCCCACCTGTAGGCGGACTCGTCGCCATCAGAGATGAGTCCAATGAGGGTGGTGTCATCCGTGTGGTGTCGTGACTTGTGATAGCTTAGCTATTACTACTAGTAATAATAATAATAATAATAATAATAATAATAATAATAATAATAATAATAATAATGGCTCATGGAGCACTACTATGTGATGTCAGTGCAGTCTCATCTGCTCCCTGTGCATTGTGTTACCATGCTGGCAGGGTTCCTTTCATCTGTGGCTTTATTAATTTGCATTTCCTTAAAATCTTTGGATGAAGCAGACAAGATTTAAGTCTTTTTCCAGAAAAGCAGCAGCAGTGTAGAAAGCAGTGTCGAAGAGAATGAATAAGTGAGTGTCATTTTCAATAATCATAACAGCACAAATAACTGACATGAAAATCTCGAAATAAATATACAATATTGACTCTAATACAAAGTGGAGATTACTGAGCTACAAAACTGATTCAGTGAGATTTAAAATAATCCCCCCAAAGTCTTCGAATATTTAAGTCAAATTGCAGGAAATTGCATCACTGTCTTATTTATTTATTATTTCTGGGGAAGGACCCCCATGCCCCCTGCTCTAATTGTGTCCTCCTGAGAATTCTGGCTGCCAACATGGTAGCAGCTGTATTTTCAAACGCAATGTACAGAGAGCAGATGAGACTGACGTCCCTGCTTGACAAAAACTTTTCTTGCTCACTTGTGCTCTCTTTTTTCTTTTGGGTATGCAGACGAATGTGCAGATATCTATATATATACGCAACCTTTCCTCCCTGCTCTCATGTCTGTCTGTCCTACCATCTGCCTGTTCATTTGCTGTGTGTGGCTAAGATTAAAGTCAAATTCAAAAGTGGCTTTACTTCTTTCTGGACTTTTGCTGTCTTGAACGATTGGCTGGGTTGTTAAAAATCAATAATAGGGGAATAAATAACATATTACATTATTATTTCCCAGTTCTACTCCTACTCCCCGATGCTCTGCTATCCCTCAGTGCCACCCCTTCTTATGCTGCTCCCGAAGCTCTTGGCAGGGAGCGCTTTTTTGAAGATGATTCCAATATTGATTCACAGCGTTGCCTTAAACCCATACACAAATACAGGTGCACACAGAAGCATGACATTAATGCACACAAATGTGTGCACTTGCACAATGCACACTGTCAGCGAGCAGTCAGCTTTGCCAGTTGACAGGCTTAGTTCTGTATTTGGTGGCAACAACGATGAGCTTTTTAATGCTCCATATTTTTCTGTAGGGTCTAAATTTCAGTTATTTCAAAAATGCTTCAGCCACAATTGTGGCCGGGTTCAGAATGAGGGAGCCATTTGCATTATAGATTACAGTTTTATTGAATGCTTTTATGTCCGAGCCTATTCGCTGAACGTATGTCTGACCTTTAAACCTCTGTGAGGCAGGTCAAAACCTATGTTCTTCAGACTTGATGAGCTCGATTTAAGCCTTTCCTGTCAAAACTGTGGAACGACGCTTTTTTGTTTTGCATAAAGCACTTTGTACAAAAGGCTTTGAAAGTGTTATACAAGTAAATGTTTCCTAAAATGAACCTGAGATTTAAACCTGCAACCTTTCTTCTTTTAACCACCGACTCCTGCTCGCCTGTGTTGATATAGTACATACATATGCCATAAATACTGAGCTGTTTAGGGGGCCACTCCAATATCTTGACCAATTCAATGTGTTTTGGTTGACACCGCAGTCAAATCAAGGGTAATAAATATTGATTTGATAAATATTGATCTATGTGATGCAAAGAGCTTGATTGAATTTTAAATAGGATGGGTCAGAGGTGTTTGTGTGTGTGTGTCACATGTTTGACATGATTAAATCAGTGCTTCAAAGATCACTTTCATCAGGAATTTACGGACATTAAATGCTGTACGGCAACAAAGACATATGGAATATTTGCAGCTTGCAGCGCGATAGTCTTTTAAGCGTTTATCATTAATAACTCTATCACTGAGACATTCATTCATTCTCTTTCACTTGATAAAACCAGTGGACATCATAGCACAGAATGTCACATGACACATGCATAAATGGCACTTAAAAAATGTACGGCCACACTTGGTCTGTTGGAAATGCTATTTTATGTGAAAAGAACTAGAGGTTTTTTTGACCCTTTGGTTAAGGTTCCAAGCTTTCTTAAAATGTTTCACTACAAAGGAGACCATCTAGCAAAGAGAGCACTCATTGTAAAAGGATTGTGTGAGGCTTCTGCTCTGAGAGCGTACATTTTGAACAAACAATTGACAGCGCCTGTCTCTGAATTTGTGTGCCACCTCATCACAACTTATTACTTTGGACTTAAAGCCTATCTGACATTGTTTTGATGAAATGTTGAAAAGCGAATGTTTGGTCAGGAGTGCAGTGGCGTCGTTCTAGCTGCCATGGGTGAACACTTGTTGCAAACAGTATGACGTGTCCAACATAAGCTGAAATGTGTTTTTATGTTACGTATCTTGATGTAAATGCGTAGAATAATGTGATATAATTGTGCTAATTTGCGGGATTTGTTGACACTGTTGTGAACATGCAGCAGAGACGATTCTAATAAATGAGATAAATGAGACAGGACAGAGAATAGCCTGCTAAAGGAACGTAACTAAAGTCTGCTGTCTTTTCTTTTTCCTATAATTGCCTCTCTGAAAGCATTAGAACCACTTTTGGTGGACATGAGGGATCTCAAGTTGTGTGTTTTTAACTTGCAAATCAGTTTTCCTGATGATGGATGTCGTCTGGCATGGTAACCGGCCTCCTCCAAGGCCTGTAGAGAAATAGCTGACAGTGGAGCAATTTCCTGAACATCACCATGCATCGTCTTCGAGTGGATACCAAAATTGACTCGTGGCCCATGATAAATGAGTTCGAAGCTGCACAACAACAATAAATAGTGACTTTGTGTTGCAAGTGAAGAGGGGAAGAAAAAAATTAGCTACTGCATGTTTAATCGATTGTCCTCAGATTTGTCAAGTGACTTAAAAATATGTCTCTCCCGTTGTTTTAAAGACAGGCCGCCCTCCTTCGCTGTAGCAAAAGACACGTTTGTACGATGAATACTAAATTGATGGATTACGTGGTGTGATGGTAAACAACTGAGTGTGACTGCTTTGATCAGCTCACCATAGTTTTATTGAAGTACTCAAAGCTGAATCACTTGACACTTTATCACTCAATCGTGCAATTCACAAACTTTTTCTTCAGAGGCACAAGCATGAACTCGGGCACCTGCTGTGATTTCAAAGTGGCAACAACGATTAAAAGTCGTATGAAATTTTTGAGGATACATTAGACAAAAATACCTGATGGTGTTTAGAAAAAAAAAAACAAACCAGAATCAATTTGTCCTGCTACATCAATGCTACACACACACACACACACAAACACACCATCTGTCACTCACTGTCGTATAAACACTCGCACCACCCTGTCACAATACACACTCACACCTATTTCTCCTCTACCCGTCTGTCTCCCTTTCTCACACAAAACACACACACACACACACACACACACACACACACACACACACACACATTTATTCCCTNCACACACACACACACACACACACACACACACACACACACACACACACCTTTATTCCCTCTACAGTAGGGGACATTTATTCTGATTATGTTGGGCCCTGGAGATCGAAGATTGTAGTAATCAGAAAACTGGCCAGACATCTATCACTGCAGCAACCAATCAAACAGACCGCTCCACCAGCAGCGAATGGGAAAAATTACACACAGAAATGATTCCCACCGGTCTGCGCGTGTGTGCATGTGCTTTTTTGTACTTCTAGCCTTGTGAGGACAGATTTTAGAGGCAGGAAAGTTTTCTAAAGTGAGCTTTTATTGGTCTTCACTTCAATACATGACTAATATGAAGGCTATGGGTTAAGATTAGGGTTAGGTTAAAGTTGGGGTGAATCAATTAATGTACTTTGGGGTTGAAGGGTTTGAAAGTTAATGTAAGTCACCGATTGGTCCTCACAAGAATGATTTGTGGTGCGTCTTTGTGTGTTTGCCAGGGGAGCGTGAGGCTATTTATTTTAGCTGATGATAAAGGCGGCTGTGTATTTGGAGAGACAGAGAGTAGGGAATTATGAGAAAGAGTGTGAAGGTAGGTTTGGTACCAGCATCGTTGGGAGCCTAAAGACCGGCCAGCACGACACACACACACACACACACACACACACACACACACACTGGTACACACTTCACTCTGGTTTTGGCAGACAATCGAACATATACGCTTTCAAATACACCTTTCCTCTCTCTCTGATTCTCATTCACTGACATGACACACACACACACTGGAAAACATGCAATTACCTTGTGTGCACATTATCCGAGACATGCACATGCTCACACGGGCTGGATTGTCATTAAGGCTCAGCTATTCCCTGTTGGCAAACAGATGAATTTGATGGCGAGCATGAGATGGGGGGGGGGCAGAAAGGAGGACAAATGAGAGGGAAGAAATAAGATGTTGAAGCAAAAGGACCTAGATGCACCAAGAAGGATAAAACCAGTGTGCTCCAACTGTCTGTGTCGCTGTTCTACATTATCCCTGCTGGTGTCTGCCTGCAGCCAACATATTTGGATATCAGGCCTCATTTCACTATATTGCCCTTTTGTTCTTCTACATTTTGTCTTGTTTTTAAGTTTACCCATCATGGAAAAAAATACTGACCTATTTTTTTTATCATATCAGACGCCATAACCATGGGCTCAGTCACCTGACAGCCATTGGGAGATCTGGAGGTCTTCACTGGGGAGAAAGCCTTAAAGCTGCACCAATCTATATTTTTAAAATTAACAGTGGGTCAAAGGCGGCTCGTAGAGACAAACCTACAGATAATTATCGGCTAACTTTGCAGTTGGCAGTTCTTCAAAGCACTTTAGTGTCTTTAAGGGCCATGGCTTAGGTTTAATGGGCATTGTTCATACGATTCTCTCACCAAAAAAAATCCATTTTATGCAACATGTACCAAACAACAGAAAGACAACACCGACAATTAGCAGGGGGGCATTTAGCATTTCCCTCAGAGTTGGTGGAATCCAAACCAGAGCTAAAAGGACAGTGAATAGCAGACTTACATCTGTCAGGTGGCCAGAAAAACTCCAGATGAATGCTAATGGATAAATAGGCAACTGGTTGCTAAAATACTCTCCAGAACAACTTACATCAGATGATGACATGTCAATGAATGTCAATATGCTGCCTCCAAGTGGACAAAACATCAGTTAATGCTGCTTTAAACAGCCTACAAACCTTGTAGCCATGTCTTGGTTTTATTGGGTGCATCTAGCATCTCATGCAAACTTTGACTAGATTTTTGATTAAGCTCTTGTGCAACCAAATGCATGACTTTGTATGGCACCAACAAACATGCACAAAGATGTCTGACTTGTGACCCCACTTTAGGAGTTAGTGAGCTTTTTTCCATGTAAGTTATTTATTATCACAAAAAGCCCATAGGCTGCAAAGGCCATTACTTTCAACATGATTCAAAATATTATTCTGGCTTATGTCAACTGGTATTTGCTTTTTATGTTTTATAAATTAATCATACCTCTCTTTTTCATGACCAAATGATCTCACTTGATAAATACTGTACTTAATGTTGAAGTAAATATTCTCAGACATGTTTGAGTGGTCAAGAGACTTGGGTCAAAGCATGGCTCTATATTTTTCAGTGCTGAAAGTTAATCAGTGAGACCATTAATGTGCCACAAAAAAAAAAAAAAAAAAAAAAAAAAAAAATGGTGACGATGCATTCTATTTTTTTATGTGTTTCTTGAGGAAGCTTCAGCTGCTACACTAGAAACATTTTTGACTTCAGTCCAACAGGACTTATATATTAAAAAGCACAATTCAGACTTTTTTCACTGAACATTCGCAGTGTCAGTTGCATTACTGTACAGGCACACAAAACACAGCTGAACAAACGCCAACATAGGTAATTATCTAAACGCTTCCTCTTGGAGTAGCAGAAAAAATGAGGCTACAACAGCTACATCTGTACATGATTTTAACATGACACGTTACACCCACCGTCCCACACACAGACAGTGAGCTGGAATGAGCTCACATATGGTGAGGCTATGGGAAGCGTCTCGTCTTGTGGAAGGTGCCTTTGTAACCTGCACAATGACAGCTGTATGCAGGTAGTAAACACGCACAAACACACGCCTGTACACACACTCACAAGAAGTTAGATCAGCTAAAGCTGGTGGCAAAGCTGCATGTTTGTGAACACTGAGGGTGTCAGAGGGAGGTCAGTGTGTGTGTGTGTGTGTGTGTGTGTGTGGAGGGGTGGGGTTACGTGTCTCTCAATGACTGATATTTTGTGTGTGTGTGTGTGTGTGTGTGTGTGTGATGTGTAATGTTTCCCTCCATCTGTTCTCTCTTCCTGCTTCAGATTCCAGTTAAGTTTTCCTACTGTGATCCTGCTGTTGTTAGTTGTGCATCTAAGGAGCAAGGCCCCCTGTGTGTGTGTGTGTGTGTGTGTGTGTGTGTGTGTGTGTGTGTGTGTGTGTGTGTGTGTGTGTGGGTGTGCATGTGTGTGTGTTAGAGAGACTGCTCTGAAAATGGTCCATTTGGACAAGGTGATATTGTTGCACAGGGACTCCTCCCTACTTCCGACACACAAACACAGGCATGCTCATGGACATGCATACACACACACGCACGCGCACACACACACACACACACACACACACACACACACACACACACACACAAACACAGCTTATCCCTTCCTGGCTCCCCTGGTTTACAAAGCCTCATTAAGCTGCACGCCCCACAACACAGACTCTCACTATGACAAACACAAATAAACACACACACCAGCACATGCTACCAGCATCTGGTCCCAGTCTGCAAAGTCAATAATTTCCTGTCACCTGTGTGTGTGTCTGTGTGTGTCTTAGCAAAAGGTAAATCACAATTTGAGGCTATCATCACAGCTAGATACATCCTCAGTGCTCTTTTTGTCCTGCCAGGTAATGGACAGTTGCAGGAAAACAGTCTGTTTGCTGGTGCAATCATCAAAACGAAAATAATGCTTCTTCTGTTGCCTGAGACGAAAAAATGGCATTTTGAAGATAGGAAGTTGCACATAAAAAAAGACCATGACATAAAGGTCGCAGGGAGGTTAATCTCTCAAGGTCAGTCAGTTGAGGTCGAAGCCGAGGAAAAAACATCGTTTTGGCTTAAGCAATGAAACAGTAAAGCAGTTTGAAACTCAAACAGGCTGTGAAGTTGTTGCTCAAAGTGAGCAGTGATTCAGGCAGAACATTAAAATGGAATCAAAGCTTGGGGACATAACTTTGTCAGTTGTGGATTTATCAACATCTGCAACCACAGCTCAAGACATAACCTCATAACAAGATATACGTATAATTTTCCAGGTATGCATTTACTATGTACTATAATACTGTTTGACACAGTGGGACCCTAGATTTTTCATGGTCCAGGATACGACAGAGTCTACATTTCACAGTGTTTACCATGAACTGTATGATGCCACTTCGTTGAACGAGTGGCAACAAAAGGGAAGACTGTAATGTTGCTATGTTGTCCTCACTGGTAAACTCTCTGTGGCAGTGGTGAGGTGCTCATATTTTAAGCCAAAACTGGGACAGAACAGTTGCACTAATCAATATTTTATATTAACAATGAAAATAATGACTTGTGTGACGTGAAAGGGGTTTCTCATAGTGACAAACTTGCAGAAAATGATCTTTGAGTGAGCTCATTTTTTGTGTGTTTTGGTTTTACAGCCTTCACTGTTGGAATATCACTAATATATCACCAAAAACATTTTTTCCTACACGTTGGCCAATATGAGAGAGCATTAAAATGAAGTTTGATTCACCAGAATGATCAACCACTCAGGCGACAGGGGACCTCAAAGTTGACCTATATTGGACTTGCACAGCACAGAAAGACAATGACATTTCCTTCAAAAACAAATATAGCAATATGATTCTTAGCATACAAACAAGGTTATCCACAGTTTTAACACATAAAATACATAAATATGCATATTTGGTGAGAATATGGTGGGTAGGTCAGTCTAAGACAGTATTTTCTGTTGTGTATGGCTCCGCTGATGTGAGCACATTGCACCCAAATCAGTCACACAATGATGTGGATGTTTTGGAAAAGTAAATGATGTGGAGGGTCCGTTTGGTTGAAGGAAGGTAATTTATTCCAGATATTGCTTTAGATCAAGAGACACCACCATACCAAGCCACCAGTCTCTGCCATACCGAACTGTAACATAGCCTGTGATTTCTTCAAAGGTTAGGACATTGTCTTCAACTGTAATTGGTTCTTCTATTTGAGTTGTTGCTCAGAAGAACTGACATGCAATGACCTTTGTCATGGAAATATGTTGAAGGTAATGAAAGTTCCTAACGCCTGATAAAGTTCTTGCCTTACTCAGACTTCATTCTCAGGAGTTTGTATTTGGTCCTGTAAACTTCAACTGTGACAGATAAATGTGTTAGACCTCCACCAAGGACAACAGTCCACTCTTCTATGATGTGCAAATCTGAAGTACAAACTTCACAGTCAATATTACTGTTAGCTCCAAAGAAGTGTTAAGTTTGAACATTGTTCCTTAATATCTCTGGTGGTTTGATGCAGACAATTCACAAAGTATAGTTAGTTGCATGATTAATGGAACTGAATTGGAATTGAATGGGTTCCTCCTTGGCGGGTGCTACACCCTTCAACCAAGTTTCATGGAAACTGGGCCAATATTTTTTTCTGTAATCCTGCTGACAGACAAAAAGACAAACAAACCTGTTCTGTGCTGTGCTGTGACACCCCGTATTTAAGACTCTGTGTGACTTCCATGTTCTGGTGGAACACAGAAGTTTGACTTGCACTCTTTTAATTAGGTCATCTCATTGCACCCTCTTCTTCTACAATGGTTTAATGGCACCCAACTACAGTATTTGAACCATTAACTGTTTATCTTAACATGACCAACTCCTCTTCCAATTCACATGATGGTACTGGTTGGAAACGTACATTAATTTCCATTTTCTTTTTCCAATTTTCTGGAAAATCTGCACCACATTAGGATGGAAACCTGACTATAATTAGTGACTAACCACGAGCCACCTGGGAAACAAAGGGGACACAGCAACTTGAAGTTTGTTGAGACTTCTCCTACATGGTGGTGTGTCCCTTGTAATGTTGATGACCAAATGGACAGTGACTCTACAACAGCTGATTGTGTCTATCTATCTTCTGTGTCTGCCTGCCTGCAACTTTACTGGCTTAGTATATCTTGCTCTTTCTATATCTTCCTCCCCAGCTACTGTCTCTCTGGCTTGTTTTCTTTCCACTGCCAATCTTTTAGTACTGTTCATAAAATTGGCCCAGATTGCTCCATGTATTTTTACCAGCTAGAAAGAGCCAGCATATTGGCATTTGTGTATATTAGCTACCAGGCTACAGTATAAATCTGTATCGATGATATGGCAGTCCCTATGGGACACGGTGGATGAGAGCCAATCCTGGAGCCTATTGACTGGTGTGGAATTGCTTTTGTAATATTGTTTGGGAAGACGGACGACTGAGGGAAAGAAAAGGAAAAAAAACAACAAATGTACAGTGAAGTTGTGATTTTTCAGTTTTTTTTTATTGTAGTTTTCTGAGAGAAAGCTCAGAGGACTGAAGAGATGAGAAATAACAAGAAGAGATGTAAAATAAGAGAACAGAATCAATAAAAAGAAGGAACGGGGATGTAAATGTATGAGACACAAAGAAAGAAAGTGGAGTGTGAGTGAAAAGACAAGAAAGAACAAGTGAAGGAAACACATATGTGAATATAGGCTTGAATCAGAATGAGAGCAACGTTAATGATATCCAGAGGAAACGAAAGTAATGGCTGTAATTATTTTGATGAGGGGTCTTGCATGATTGCACGAAGGAGAACTGAGTTTGGAGAAGAAAACTTTCTGTTTATGTGAGCGTGTTGGTGTGTTTACTATGCGTCTGTGATTTTAGGGAGCAGTCGCAACACCCAGAAGGATTACTGTTGTTCTTGTCTCCTTCACAGGGAGATGGGAAATATGGTAATATCAGCAGTTTCTGTGTTATATCCCAGCCAGTGCATGTTTGAGCAACACACAGGGCATATAGATGTATGCTGAGGGAATCTCACATTTTAACCCCGTACTTGCTGTGTTGGTGATGCACTGGATTGGTGCTGGCCCTGAAACTGACCTTTTTAACCCTCTGGGTTAAAAGGAAAGGGCATTTTCTCCATTTCTACATCTTTTTTTAAATTCACCTTTTAGGTACTTGAGTATAACACGATGTCCATGTGTTAGATATGAAATTTTGTAATATTATTTATTTTGAGTAAAAGTGTTCTGAGAGAAAATGGGACTGAATTATAATAATATTATATTATTATAATTCTTATTATAATAATATATTATACTTATATAGGGCTTTTCAGGACACTTAAAGACGCCCCATAAAATAATAGGGAAAAAAGAATACATAAGGTATTAGTAGAAGAGACTGTCAGAGATGGAAAGCAGTGACATGACATGATATTCAATGTGCATGTTCACTTCACTTGATGGCAGGCAGAAAAGGAGGTGACGGCTGCTGGAGAGATGCTGCTTGTGGTTCACTGGGCAGCGGCAGCTGTAAATTCTCTCTGTGAAAAAAATTAATATTAAATGTCCGCCATTCATTAATGCTCAGTTCATTGAAATAATGTTGTGTCTTCTGTCCTGACCACCCCCAGCAGCTGCACATCGCTCCCATTTCACTAATCTACACTCTGCTCACTGTGTGAATGCACTAAACAGTGATTTCCCGTCATTTTACATTCAGTATAAAATCACACACACAAATAAATAAATTCTGTAAAGGATAACTGTCATCTGTGCAGACCACTCTGTTAAAATAGATCGCTGGCTCACTTTTACACAAAAAAACTAACTTTGACACAGTCTTTAGTAATGGATACACACATATTTGCCAAACAAAGTTCATGACTATTGACAAAAATACATTTTACGTATTGTACACAGAAGCAGCATTTAGTCAAGACGATCTCATTTACAAATAAAGTGCACTATAACTGTGATATTGTAAAACAAAGTTTTTGTGAAATAAAGGCACTTACCCATCTTCAAATGGATCTTCTGCTGCTGAAAACTTCTTTGCCATTCTTCAAGCTTATCTGATGTTGACTGAATGAAAACTACAGAGTTTGTAAGGTGATGGATAGGTACTTAATGATTTCAGTGAAAGGCAGACAATGTGTGTGTCGAGTGATTTTTTTTCTGCCTCCTACTGGTTGAATCACGCATGATCTCACAAATAAGGTCTTGGATGTGGAGATTCTACAGATTCCAGAGACATCTGCATCATATTTCTGTGGTGCATTTTCTCAAAGATATTAACAGAATCATTGAGAAAATGCATTATCACAGCTCTCAACCCCAGAGGGTTAAATACAGTTTTTCATCACTGTCAATAAAATTCACCATAATTAACCATAAATCACATTGATTCAGTCATGTTGAGTCACCCAGCTCAGTTTTTAGTGCCTCAGCAAGCGATGGTGCATAAGTGAATTCCACAAAAAAAGACAGCAAAGATAATGGATCAGGACCTGAGCTTAGGTATCAGAGTAAGTATCGGGAGAGAAAAAGTTGGATCCCTTGTATCCCTTTTGTAGTCTGTGTGTTACTTATAGGAGTGTGAAATCAGTTTCTAAATTGCCTTCACAGGCTGGGTGTGATATAATTAAGATCTTGTATTATTTAAAACATTGGTTGACAACCTGCTGGGACATCCAAGGGGTCACAAGATAAACTCGAGGGGTTGTGAGGTAATTATTGAGATAGTAGAGGCGGAAATAAACCCTTGCTTTTTCTGATATTCTATAATCTTTTTGCAGAGTTTCGCCTCTTCAGACCTACTGAAACAAAACAATCTGAAATGAAACATAGCTCTGTCTATAAGGTGGACTGCACACACAGATTTCAGATGCATGCATAAGTCATAAGCAGACACTGCTTCACTTTCAAGGGTCACAAAGCAAAAAAGCTGTACACACACTCACAAGAAGGTAGATTACATACCGGCTATCAGCAACTTTTGTCTGACAGAGCTTGGATTGTGGTAGTTCACCTCATGTAAACACTAATCATACTAGAGTTGTCCCTAATCACAGTGACACTGACACCACTGACATTATTTGATGTACAACACGTTCTAATATGTTTCAACATTTATATTATATCTATGTTTAAAATCTGGCACATTCATCAACAACAACCATAACACAATGGACAGGTGCTAATTTGACCACATTTACCCCTTGACTCATTCATTTAGCATTTAACAAATGTATCAAATACCTATTTGTGAGTTTTATTATGATGCTAATCAGAGATGCCAATCATTTCCCAGCTTAGTGCCTCATTTCCTTGTTTGTGCCCACATCCTCCTCTCAACATGCTTTCCCACCTGCTCCTTTTATTTTACTGCTCTCTCTCTCTTCTGTTTCACTCTCCTGCTTTTCTGTGTTTGATGTCTCTCCTGTAATTTATTCCCCTGATTTACATGCAGGTAAATTTCCCACAGATACTGAGGTTTTTGACCAAACAGTCCAAGGAACTATTAATGGCAGGACGTAAACGTCAGTAACTAATGTAAAAACTCTTTGGAGCATTTTTGTTTTGCTCTTCAACAAATGTGAGGATTTGGCTTCAGAACGCAGACTTGGTGGTGAGAACAGAGACAGAAAATGTCTGTATAAGAGGTCAGTTTTGAAACTACTGAGCAAATGTGTTTTCCATTTGTTGTAACACAAAAGCAATGAGACAAACCCAAACCCAACCCTCGCTATGGAGTTACCCATTGCGAGTAAACCTCGTCCTTGTATTGATATTAGTAGGAACCATTGCTTGTTTACAGTCTGAATGCTATAGTCACGTTTTGTAGTCTTAAGGTTACCAGTCAGCAACATCCCATGATGCCAACTTCACTCTGATTCCCTGGTATTTGAGTCTTACTTCAGGACTATTCTGGGGAGAGGAACTACAGCCCAAGAACCAGTATTGTACCTTGTTTCTTTGGTGAAGAAGCAGTTGTGTTCCCGGCAAAGCTTCTAGTTGTTAAAAGTCTGTTTCTTCTTGTCCTTTACCTCACACTTCTCCTCAGTACTTAACCACAAAGAGGCATCACTCCAACCCTCTTAATTACAACTCAATGACCCTGGCTTTTACGGATGGCTATTAATAAAGGCCTCTCACAGGAATGAATAGCAGCATGGAAAGCCATCTTTCTCTCACTCGATCTCTCCTTTTCCTTGTCACTCACACGCTGCTTTCAATTAGTTGCTGATTCGACCCTCTCTTAGTCCATCTTCACACTAACAATAGCTCTGGGCCATTAAACCCCCCAAAACACGGTTTCTAATTCATTTCTCCAAAATCACTGCACTGATGCATGAGGGGTGCTGCCCGAGGGTAGCCTGGTAAAAAAAGTTGAATCCGGCTCAACCTTTGCTGCAGTGCTAACCAGCACTAGAATGCCAACATGGAGAGCACCCCCAACCTTGTAGCCTTGTGCTAATCACCTAAATTTCCTGGAGATAATAATTCAACCAAAGCAACTGGCCTTTGTAGCATGGTTCCTCCTACGCTCTGCATTGCCAAATTTTAAACAAGGCACTGAAAAATTCACTTGATGTGTTTTAAACTCGAGAATTATTAGGTCAAAATCGTCTGCTGGTCACTCTACTCTTACAACTTATCCTGTTTTTTTCATGAGCGTGTGTGTGTAAGTGGGAGCATGAGAGAGTGTTGATCGTTTTGAATTAAACAACAGATAATATGAAATGAATAATTAAAAGTTTAGTTAAAGTCTTGCCAAGTTGTGATGCATTTTCAAATGTAGTGTGTGTGTGTGTGTGTGTGTGTGTGTGTGTGTGTGTGTGTGTGTGTGTGTGTGTGTGAAAGAGAGAGAGCGGCAAAGAAAGAGATGGAGCCTTTTCACTAAAAGTTTGTGTGTGTGTGTGTGTGTGTGTGTGTGTGTGTGTGTGTGTGTGTGTGTGTGTAAGCATTGTTACTTATCTAACAAGCCGTCTTTAAGACTCCCAAGTGGATTTCTAAATCCTTCTGAGTCTTTTCTCCCCTTTCATCAGGGCTCTACACACACACACACACACACACACACACACACACACACACACACACACACACACACACAGATGCACGCACACACACACACACACACACACAAACAAAGAGCATAAATAGAGTCCTATATAACAGTGTTTGCAGATACAAGCACACATGCAATGCACTGCAAATGCTTTGATGAGACTGCATGTGGACACTTTGCATATGGGTTTGTTGCAGAAGGTGAAAGATTTTGCAGTCATCTCACTCATGAGCAATGCACACACACACACACACACACACACATACACACACACACACACACACACACACACACACACACACACACACACACACACACACACACACACACACACACAATCAGTACTCAAAAGTTACACTTGAAAGCCTGTCAGAGGAGAAGTGATGACAGTTCTCCAAGATGATGAATGAATCTGACTTTTCATTCACAATGAGTCTGACTTACAATTCAAAACTGTTCTGAGGACATTTTGCATTTTATTCCTATTCCAGGAATCCAGATTGACCAAAATTGAATGAGGAGGTACCTAGTCAGTCAGTATTAATATGGAGGAGACGGTGCAGTCCATCAGTTTGAAATGGGGAGAGTTGAAATGCTAAACATGACAGCACTGACAACTGAACAATCAGCAATTTGGTGTTTGCATACAGATCTCATAAGCGGAGCCAAGATCATCTGTGACTTGATGTTCTCTGTCTGCACAACTTGACTGTTTACAGTTTGCAATTGCAGTAAGTAACCAAGTTTAGATTTATAGCATATTTATCCAAGAGCAAACATCACCAAATAAATGAAACAATGGCAAGTTGAAACGGGTGAGTCTTAAATGTGTCCTCAGATCTTAGATCCAAAGGGAGAGAGTTTAAAGTGTAGGAGTCTCCTTCTGTTTTACACCTGAAATAAGGAACATATGATGGGGGCAGACGACAAAGTCAAGTGACTAGGGCTGTACCATTTTTTTAACATTTAAAGCTTCAAAGTTGCTAAGCTAGCGAGCAACAACAGGCACTGAGGATGTGAGTGTGTCGCTCAGCATTCAGCCTCTGACTGCACTCAGCACTCAGACTCAGACGGTTCCTTCAGTTATTTCCTTCCAGTCTCTTCTCTTTTTGCTCTGTACATTCATGAAGTACAAGCCCACTCCAGTGAACAGTCAACAAAGAGAGACTAATTATAGTACAGGTCATCGTTGCAGACAGGTTGAAGTGAAGATAAGTCCACTTTTTAATCCTGAAAGTTGCAAAAAAATCAACTCTGAGCTCTCCTCCCAGCAGTAAACGGCTCTGGATCAGAGAAGAATCTGGTGTAAGGACATACCTTCAAACCTCAAACCTACTAAGGCAAACAGGACAGTCAAGCAGACCCAGCACAGAACCCTGGGACACAGAGTTTCAGATGAACATACTGTGGCGACAGAAACTGACAATCTTTTATAATAGAAGGACGATAATAGCATAAGAGCTGACCCAGAGATGCCTATACCTTTCCTAAATCTCTCAGTCAGTGTGGTCCACATCTTTAAAACCACTGTCCATCAAGCTGTCCTTTGAGCATCTGAGAAGAGCTGTCTCTGTTGGGTGCAACCAGTGGAAGCCAAACTGAAACCTGTCAAGAACATAGACTCATCTGAGCAGGGCCGTCGCAGGGGGGTGTGAGGCCCTGTGCGAACTTGAAATGTGAGGCCCTGCTCTTTGACATGGATGCACAATTGCGCATGAATAACAGTCACACGGACACAGGTTTTCTAGTTCTACTGCACGCATAATCCCACTGCAATAAGTTTTTATCAAGTAGAATAATACAGCATAATCATGCACATAGTCTCAGCTATGACTTTTTGTTCCTTCAATCCCTTTGAGGTATTGAAGTGTTTTAAGTGCTGTAGTTGTTCCCTTTGGAATTATCTTTCAAAGTATCCTCATCTCCGTGAAAAGGTCCTGTGTATCCTGAGATTCGGACGGTTCAGACGTGCTACAGTGAGGCCTAATCACATAGCGACTGTGCTGAATTTAGTGAGAAAAGCACTTATTTCTTGAAGGCTACACAGTACAACTTGATTTCTGTATTGAGACACAAAGTCCCTCAATCACTTGCATATTTACTGTTTGGATTGGTGAGAAGAAAAAAAAAGGTTTTAATAGTTCAGCAGCTCTGCAGCAAAAAGAAAGTTCTGGCGACATCTGCATGATGCAGGTTAGACACCTTGTAAGGAAAGTGAAGAGTTTGCAAAAAAAAAAAAAAGCAGCCAGTGCAGCCATTTCTCCAATGTGACACAAGCTGTCGGCCAATAGCACTAACACACACACACACACACACACACACACACACACACACACACACACAAAGAAATCTTTTGCAGTAGGCAGAAGTTGTTTGTATTGATGCCATGCTCACATCCCCGTGTGTATAAACATAAACATGCACACCATTTCTTTTTTGTGCATATGCGTGCACACAAGTGACCCAAAACACACATACTGTGTCCCATTGCTATCCTACCCTCTATACACAAACACACACACCTACACACACAGGAGATAACTCAGGAGTTCCTGCAGTTGCACCCCTCTGGGGACACATGCAGGATAGCACAATGTAAATTGTATTCCCTGCTATTGTCTCTATTTGCCCATTTTTCTTCTGTCCCCTTGAAGAAATACACACGCAGATACAATTGCACACACACACACAGGCACACACACACGCACGCACGCACGCACGCACGCACGCACGCACACACACACACACACACACACACACACACACACACACACACACACACACACACACACACACACGTAGACAGAGGTGTGCCAGGCTCAGCGCTCGGCTACTGCTGCAGAAAAGCCAGAGCTATTGTTATTGTTGTTGTTCTTGTTGGATATTGCACTGTCAGCAGAAAATACTACTGGTTTCTACATGCTGTGTGTATAAGACACAAGAATGGAGAGAAAGAAAGCAAACTTGTCTGTGTTAATGTTTCTAAGTGTGTGTGTGTGTGTGTGTGCGCGCGCGTGCGCACGTGTTGTGGCCTTGCTCTGTCTCAGCCCTGTCATGTGGATTCATAACCCAATCCCACACAAGAACTTCGGAGAGAGGCTTCACTGAAAAATCACTCTCCGCTCTGCCACAGAATACTCAGAAAAATGTTTACGTGCTCAAGAAGATGTTTATGAGGTAACATGGACAGCCACTGTACATCCCACCACCTATTGCAGCAATACTGCAGAGCTTTGGGGGAAAGGAAAAACAAAGGAAGAGATTAAATCACATTTAAATTGTACCAGACTGTTTAATGTTTTGTGTTTATTGTGGCAAAACTGATTTTTGTAATTTTTTCTTCCTGTTTACATCAGAAACAAGGTTTTTTCCCTAAAATTATGTTACAAAACTTTACTAAAAGGAGGGATTGGTAGAGTGCAGTAGTTGGAAAGACAGATGTGGAAAGGCAGCTAATATGGAGACAAGGAGAGAGACATGGTTGAGAGGACAAAGATTAGAAGAGAAAGCAAAAAGGAAAAAAGAAGTTTGGAATGTGAAGGAAATTGAAAAAGCAAAAAGAAGGTTGTGAGAAAGAGCTAAGGGGTTGTAATCTTCCATTAATTTGGCTTGCGCTAAACCACAAGGGGATGCTGGGAAATCAATGCAGGCTGATTGCTACTTTTCCAGAACTGCAGAAAACACAGAAAACTAACTGTATCTGCAGCTATTTCTCTACCTCTACGTCCCTCTCTGTCACACACAATCCTGCTCTGGTAGCGTGTTCAGTTTATTGGGAGAATATTAGACAAACGCAGCTGAACTCACAAAGTGGAGAGCAATGTTAGAGTTGACTCTGTTTGACTGATTGCGGTGTGTGTGAGTGAGTGAGTGTGTGAGGGTCTGTGTATGTGAGATGGAGTGAGAAGCAAACTGCAGCCTCTGAGGTTTGACTCCACCACACACCAACTCTGGCCTCTTGTTCACTAAGTATGTACACAGAAATACACACTCGGGACAAATTTTGGCACTTAGCTATCACTCTTATCTAGTCTGACACACGCAAACACGATGATTGGCAAAAAAAGTAATATAGGCAGTTGCCTCGAGGGCAACTGGCTAGCAGTGACACAGGATGCAGACAGAAGCAAATATGCTACCATGCTTGAGTCACATCTTCTGAAATTGATTCAGATACGCACAAAATATTTTGCAGCGCATGTTTGCATGAGCTCGCCTCGAGCGCCAACAGTGTCACGACCGAATTGAACCTACAAAAGTGTCGCAGTTAAAATGCCAGCGTTTGTAAGCAAGCAGGCCAGTGTAGCGGAAGTGAAAATTGAACAGGAAGCTTGTTGGCTGGTTGGAATGGGAAGAAATAATGAAGGAGCAAGACAAGGCAGGCAGCAGAGGATCCCGTACAAAACCAGAATGCAATACATTTGCATCTATTCTGCATTCATACAGGGTACATTTTTACAGCAGACTCACTTTTGGTGGGTCACAACATGCCATTGGCCAAGTATGGTTTTGTATTAGACTAGAGACTAAAGTGAAGAATACTGAATCACTGATCTCTGTTGGTTAGACGTCTGTTGCACCTTAGACCACACACAGCCAAAGTCAGGTAAGTAGTTAAATCATTATTATGATAAAACAAGTTGCTCCTTGCAAGGTCGATGGAGAAGAGAGACTTATCTTAACAATGCCTTTATTGTCAGACATGCTTTGGTTTGAGGCTTTCATCAGGAACCCTTTCAATAAGATATAATTTCAACATGACTGTTGTTTAAAAATGTTGACTGCTGACCCTGATTAAAGCCACAAGCTAAAACATGTCAGTCAGAAAAGTGCTGTCACAATATATGAAGTAAGTGCTAAGTGCTGAGTCAAAGACACCAAGCGGAGACATATCGCCGTTCACACCTGCCTCTATCATGCATCTCCAAGGTGCCCAGCTGACCACTTGTATTTGGGTCTCATTATTACCTTTGTGACTTCCACTAGAAGGTCAAAGAGCCCATCATATCTCCTCCCTATTTGGCACGCTATATATATATATATATATATATGTATGTATACACACACACACACACACACACACACACACACACACAATAAAGCAGAAATAAATGGGTTTTAATGTGGATTGTAATTAATACAGAGAGTATCCTGGTGCTCCTACTAGTCCAGGTGTTCATGAACTGCTTAAAGGTGAATCACCTTTCATGCTGTCAAGCAGCGACTGAAAGCAGGAAACCAGACTTTAATGATAAATGTTGTGGATTATTACTTTAAGTCAAATATTCATCAAACTGCACCGTGTAGCTTTCTGCAGCTGCACAGACCGCAAAAGTTGATTTGTTTTTTTTTTTATCCGGTTATTCCTTCTAGGGCGGCAGCAGCAGTTCAGCCAGCGTGCAGTTTAAAAAGTGGAACTTCCAAGGCTTCATCTTTAAAGTTGCTGCAATAACAGAGCAGCAGGAACCGGCCCTGTGATGGGAAGACGGATACCACAGAAGGGTTTTCACAGTTTTCATCACGATACGCCTCACATGGGGTTAGCTGAGGCAGCTGGAGAAATTAGACCCAAACACATCCATCATATTTACATATATTCATAGATAGTTTTTGGTGTGCATGTTTCATCCAGTCAACCACAACACCCCTCCCTGTTTCCCTCCCGTCCACTCTCCCCTTCTTCCTTCCTTTTCCCATCCCCTGGTCTCGCACCCTTCCTCACACACACACACAGACACCCCCACTCCTCCATGTCCCTATCATTAATTCAGGGCAGTAGGTATAGCTGGCTACCAAGCTATAATATAAGCAGATGAGATTGAGAGAGGGCCAGTTTCCTCTAACAAAGAGTCAAAAGGACAAAGCTTGGCCACTGTGAGGCAGGGCTATAATGAAAGCATTAAGATAACTGTTCAATATTTATGAAAGTGTGCTGGTCTCAGGCCATGCACGCACAAACACACACACACACACACACACACACACACACACACACACACACACACACACACACACACACACAGGAAACAACAGTCTGTTGGGCCATTCATTATATGAATTGATTTAGTTGAGTTTTCCCTGGTGGTCCGTCTGCGATATCAAGCTTCCTCATTCCATCCAACCTCTGTGTGTGTGTGTGTGTGTGTGTGTGTGTGTGTGTGTGTGTGTGTTCAGTCCAAACAATTTGTGTGTATTTTAAAAAGACAAGAACGGAGAAAGTATTTGTGTGCGTGTGTATGTGTGTGCACTAATGCATGTGTTGACAGGACAAGGAGAAAGAGGGAGTTTTGAGTGTGTATGTGTGTGTGGCAGAGCAAGAGAAGGATTTTGTCCTTGTTAGCATGTGTGTGTGCATTCTGGTGATGTTATTGTGTGTCAGAGACACAGAGAAAGAGTTTGTGTGTTTGTGTGTGGTTTTGGGTTCACAGGTGACGTGTATTCAGGGAGGTACACACATTAAAAGTGTAACTTTGGAAGGTGCATTTTCTGCCAAGAAGTTGCACAAAGGCAGTTCGAGAAAGACTGCCACTTTCTCTGTGTGTGTGTGTGTGTGTGTGTGTGTGTGTGTGTGTGTGTGTGTGTGTGTGCGCGCGCACGTAAGACAGCCAGAGGAAGAAAAAGAGACAATTCTTCACATTTCAACATCATCTCCATGCTTCACCTGCCCAGACAACAAATTTTTTAAATTTAAGAAAACAAAACTCTGACTTAAGATGATAAGATGGCGAGGATGAATCCAGATGTTGTTGCAACAAACAGAGCGTATGACGAGAAAATTGTTACCTCTTTGGATTCAAGGAGATCTGTTGTGACAACAACAACGGTGGGGCCCCAGATGAGACAAAGAAAAAGAGGCATGAGGGCCGGAGTGCTGAAATGAGGAACAAGCTGAGAGCTCAGCATCCACCCCTTCCCAGTTTCCTGCTCACAAAAGACTCCAGAAACAAAGCACCACACCTCAGCAAAAACAAAAGCCACACAGGCGAACAGGTGACTTGAGCACAAATGTGATTTTGGGGATTTCTAAATCAGTTCAGGCAGGCCCTGTCCATGCTGCTGAGTATTTCTGTATGGACGCACAATGACAAGTGCCTGCAGATCTGACAACAATACAACACAAGCAACCACATTCATAATGCGGCTGCCTCACAGCCACACAGTGGAGCTCGGCGTCCCATCAGTTTTTCATCTCAGTCAATCATTTTGGGTCTTTTTCCTATCGTGACCTGTTCCTCTGGAATAATCTCCCTGTTGACATCAGGATGATGATGTTGAGGCCTTCAAATCCAACCTAAAAACAAGTGCTCATCCTTCCATACCTCAGACCTGTTGCCACTATCTCTACAGCAGCTCGGCCTCACTCTCACTCAATCTGTTAACTTCAGTTCTCATGGTTTATGTTTTATCCTGCCAACGAGAAATCAACAAACAAACTGTAAACTTCTGATAACCACAGCATTTCTCGAACGTCTGTTGTTTCTGTTTCCCACAAGCTGCCAAACTGTGTGCATCTCTCTCTCTCCTTCTCTCTCTAGTTTTCGCCTCCTTCTCCTCTCTCTTCTCTCAGCCTCCTCTCTGCTGGACCACCAGCCATCCCTCTCTGCTGTTGGTGCCTCATCCAGAAGTTTGGATCTGGATCATCATGCCCCTGGAGATTCAGCCTCTCATCTTCTATTCCTCTCTCATTAGTTTGCATGCTGTCATGTCTGTCTCTCTCTGTCTGTGTTTGACAGTCTCTCATTTGTGAGTGTTTGTGTGGTACTTCCTTTTTTCAGGTCTCTGGTGGGGAGGAGGTCGTGTGACTCAGGTTCCACCTTTCTGGGGACACCCAAAGCTGCCTTTCCTTTCCTGTTCTTTTGGTATACATAACAAGAACAAATGAGGCCTTTGCTGTCATTATAGGCAGCCTCTATATACAATTTTCAACTCATTTGACTTTATGGAAGAAGACATACATTCAGATGCTCCTGGACAGTATTGAAGATTGTCAAAAAAACACTTTAAGTTTTTAGCTCTTGCTTTAATTAATAACTTTTATCAACTAATTAATAAAAGGTATTTGTAGCAATTTACATCAATCATCAATTAAACAAGTGCGAAGAGAGCTAAACCTCTCACAGCCCCTCAGAAACGAGCCACAGAGAGGAAACGGGATGAACAAGAGGTGTATTAGAATCATACAGGCTTAATACTTGTTAAGTGTAATTACACCAACATATTAGAGTTACTTAGTGGTTTAAATTATGATGCAACTTTGACTCTTTTCCCTATTGACTCACTCCATTCAACCGTCCACAGATCCATATGTGCACCCATGTACAGTATCCATGGATTCATTCTTCACCCATCCTGAAGCGCCTCCATTCTGTTCCCTCTCTCATTAACTCCTCTTTCTCCCCATCAATCCATCTGTCTCTGCCCCACCCACACGCTCCTCCTCCCCACCCCTCTAAGTGCCAATCATTAAGCTGTCAGTCAGCTGGAGTTTGCATGTTGACGGAGCCTCAGGAGTCATTTTAGGATTTATGGTTCACAGACGCAAATGTACAGGTTTCCTCTTGACTAATTTATCTTCTCCCCACTGGTTTTACCCTCCCTGAGTTTCTCCTCCCACTTCTTCAATGTCTGACTCCCAGTCCCACTCCCTTTTTACCTCTTTCTCAGCTCTTCTTATCCTCTTTTTTCCTCTTTTTATGCTTCTTCCCCTTAATATCTGCCCTGTTTTGTCCCTTTTCTTTCCTACAAACTTTCTCTCAGGCCTGTGACTTCCCCATCCATCTATATATTTTTATTATTTTTATTTATTTTTACAGCCACATCTATTAAAGTACCTTCTGACTCTATTCCCGTTTCACAAAGCCAAAGCGATTTACACCCCTATTCACACCGAGGCGGCAGAAGTGGATGCTGGGATGCGGTTGGGGGTGGGCCTGGGGGTTTGAGATGAGCCATCACCAACCAGATTTATAAGTCTCCCTTGGACAATCTCCCCTCCATTCAACCTTTGAAGGGTTCAAGGTTCAATTCCATTTGGAGCCTGTTTAGTAAGGACGCATCCCTCGCTTAAGGAAAAAAAAAAGCAATGGCATTTTACACTCAGAGTGATGGCCGTGTATGTTTAGGCCGCTGCCAGCAGCGAGGCAGAGAGATTTACGTGTTGGTGCTTGAAGGAGCGAGAGCTTTCGATCCCTGTAGCGTAATATTTTATAGTGTCAGGGATACAACGAGATAGGCTGCTCCAAGGAAAAAAGAAAAAAAGCCTGACACCAGAGTTTTGGACAAGGAAGAATGAAGAGAGAGGGAGAAACAAGGAAAGATGAACAGAGCATGAGTGAGCATTGTACAGCTTTCAGAGAGCTTAGAATAGAAAGCTGGAGGGCCATATAGGCATCAATCAACCCACTGATCAATGAATTGATTAGTAAATCAGGCACCATACAGTAAGTCAAGGCTGAAGCTCCATTAGGGAAGAGCTATGTCATCATTACAGACCAGAATCCAGAGGCTTTGGGTAAAAAACGGCTATTCATTTTCACAAAGGCCTTACAGAGGGGGTCAATTGCACAAGAACTCGGACAGTGGGTTCAGGTTAAGTCTTTTTTTCTGGTGTTGACTCATCCCACACTGTGATATAGAGTTTATGTCAAAAGCTGCACATTAGGCAAAACGAGCTACAGCCACTGAAGCAGTAATGACACCAAGCTAATATCGTTTACTCTTTGTTTTACTCCACATCTAAACTGCAGACAGTAGACTGCAGCCACTTTCAGAGCTCCTGTATTAAATGAACTGCTACCGCACCTTTCTTCCACTTCCACATATACATTTTATTATCTATGACTGCAACTTACAGTCATCCTGACTTTTGTTCTTACTGCACAAGGCCACATTACTCCAAAAACATGGTTATTTTTTTTGCAAATGACAACATCAATTTGTCATCAAGTGACATGAGCAGTATACTTTCTACTCTAGAGTCAGAAGTTACAAGAAATAGTCTCATAAATACACGATCAAGCTATTCACTTGGCTATGGGCCTTGCAAATTTAGGTTTGAATACTAGGATCGGCAAAAGGACAAAATCTTACATTTAAACTACACAGCTATGACTGTACAGAGTTTATTGTGTAAGCCTACACAGACTAATGCAATCTAACATAAGTAATGTATTCTACAATAAGGTTGATTATTGTAAAGCACACATGGCAACATTTAGCATCTGTATGAGACGCACTGAATGAAATGGAAAGTAGGGATGTGCACGATTAGTTGACTTAAATTTTGCAACTGTCGCTAGTCCATCCAGTACCAGAAATACTGTCGGCTAAACTTATCATTCTACTAATGTACACATCTAAATTACACGATAATGTGCTGTTCATTATGCACGGTGCAAAGTGGTACACACAGCATTCAAAATACAATTTGGTTATTGAAGAATGTATGAATAATACTGGATACTTTTTCAGACAATGTTTAACCCAATAAATGAAATCGTGCTGAATTTTGACTTTTCTGAGTGTTTTCTTACTTTTAGAGTAGTTGACTGGTGTAAGTTCAAACTTCCATTTCAGCATCAGGGAAATTCGACGTTAAGAACGTCTCTGATAGAAAGAGTGGCAAAGTCCCAAAAAGGGTGGAGGTCAGGGTGGAGTATTGGGTCACATACATGACTTTCCTTAAAACCTAACCAAGTAATTTTGGTGACTAAATGGAACCAAACTGTGACCGTTTCACATTAACTACGTGTTGGAAAGCTTTTCTGGCAGGAGGGCTCTATGTGTTGCACACTGATAAAAAATGATACCCTGTGTGTCTGTAAGAGATGCAGAGGAGCGAGACAAAACAAGGTCCTGAGTTAACTTTACTGTATGTGTGCATGGTGTTTGGTTTGGGTTGCATTTCCAGTAAAAAGTGTTTCTAACACTCGGACCACAATGTACATCATGATGGGCAAATCATTTTTTTAAAAAAAAATGAGGAAAGAAGTCAGCTCTCACTTAAAGCACGAGATGGTATGTTCTACTTTGATGATGAATATTAATTCAGGACAACAGGATAATTTGTAAGTCACACTCTTTTCATAGAATTAGCAGTTAATTTGCTTATTAATTTCTGTAATAAATGACCTTGATCCTGCCTAACGTTTTGCCACAGGTCCATCAAATGTGTGGGAGCATGCACAAAGGTAGAATAGGTAAGGTAAGTTCTTCATGAGAACTTACCAAACTTGCCAGAGATGTAAAATCCAACCTCAGGTTTGCAGTGTGTTTAGTCAAAGCTGTGGTTTTGGTCATATAGACACAGTTAACATGTTCCACAGCCTGTTCAGACAACACACACACACACCTTTAACCACAGACAGACTACACACAAACACACACACCATTCACACCCACCCACCTGCTCACACACACACGCGCGCGCGCGCGCGCACGCGCGCGCACACACACACACACACACACACACACACACACACACACACACACACACACACACACACACACACACACACACCTGTATTCACCAATGTTTTACACAGTATTATTGATTATTGTATTTGACAGGATGTGTTGTTTAATGGAATGGGAATCTCCTGAGGAAAGCGTAGCAAGGCAACAAATTGACTGTATGACACACACACATGTGCAAACTTACACACATACAAGTATACACATGGTGGAGACAGCTGCAGCTCCTACAGCCAGTCAGCGTTTCCCAAGGGACTGCTTAGCTCGACGTAGGCCCTGTGATAATGAGCCATTTTCCTTTATGCATAAAAGCTGTGCAATAGAATTTCTAACTTTATAACCTGCTCTGATATCAGCACAGCTCATTTGCCCTCCTGATGTTCTCAGGAAATAACCCCTGTGAGAAATTAGCAACTGTTTTTAGTCTGGCCCACATGTATACCCTACATTTATTTTGGTGAACTACAGTACTAGTATATATTCATTTACAGTACCAATTGTACATGGCTTTGCTCACAATTTGTTTCATTCCACTAAGACCCTATCTTGTGTGGGTTTGTTGAGAAAAAGACGCTTCTAATAAATCTAGGCCACACAGTTTGATGTTGGTCCATCCCCAAACGCCATGATGGACCCATTCAGAGGCTCAAGGCTTAGTCACTGTTTCTTCACAGAAGTGACGTCCAAAAAAGGACAAAATATGCACAATGGCTGTAGTATAATTACAGTTTCAAAATGATCATAGGAGAAGTAAAAGTTCAGATGTATGTTTCACTTGAACACATGCTGTGGTGACAATTGTCAAATAATGATTGTGGTAGGCATGCAATTAAAAAAGTAAAAAAAATATAGCAATATATATAACAATATATACACAAGTCTGTGCTTCTGAAAAAAATAGACTTGTGTATATATATTTACATTGTTATATTTTTTACATTTTTAATAGCTTCTTTTTAATAGATGTGTCATGCACCAACCTCACCAAAGCAAATTCCTCGTATGTGTAAAATTGTACTTGGCAATAAAGCTTTTCTGATTCTGATTCTAATCCTACCCTGTGATGACTGCTTGTTTTCCTGACTTCCTGACAGCCGTGTATGCTGAGCAGACAGTGTAAAAGATGAAATGAAGACAGAAGATGGAGAAATTTAATGGATCAGTGATTGGTAAGTATATGGCAGTTAATAGTACCATATGCATCATAATTTAGTGAATACAGTGTAGTGATTCCTTTGCACCATGTGCTTGATTTACTGCTGCTGTGGACCTGCTGCTTGGAAAATCTAGATTTGCTTTTCAGCTGTCAGAAGTTTCAAGGAACAGGTAACTACTTGGCTGATTACACCTGGCCTGGCACTGTAGCAATTTGCAACTGAGTGACGTTTATGCAATTATTCCTAGTACGTGAAGAATAGAGGCTGGGTAAACGCATGAAAAGGGACTTTTGTAATGGCTACCACTGTAATAGGATATCATTTAATAGGTTGAAAAATATCCTCTGAGTCAACTCTGCTCGCTCTCACCTATTTTTTCTCTTCTATATCACCTGGCTTCTCTCTAGATAATCAAAAAATGACATTGAAATGGGTTTCTGAAGAGAATATGACTTATCATTTGCTGGACCGCGTATTTTCGACAGCCGCAATACAGTCTCTATTCTGAACTGAATTCCTGCTCCTATCTACTGACGCCTACTGCACCGTGTATGTGCGTGCTTATCAAAGAGTAGAAAATGTTGTGCGCTGTATATGTGAATAGACATATTTGTGAGTATACACATGCGTGTGTTCCCTTCCAACACATGCATAAGCTATGTGTTTCTGCCATCTGGTACTGTACATGTTTATTTATTCCCTGTTGTGTGTCTGTGTGGTTGTGTACTCTGAGTGCCTTCCTTCAGTGCATTTGACTTACAGTGGTGATGTGAAGAGCAGACAGCTGGGAGAGCTGCCATTTTACTGATCATTTATGAAAGGGAGGCAAAGAGAGGGAGAGATGAAGGACAATGAGGATAAAAACAAGAAGGAAACAGACTCAGGGACAGTTATAGAGAGAAGATGATGGTAGAGAGACAGAGAGAAGGATGGAAAGATTGCAATAAGGAGAGTTCAAACACTATAAACGGTATCAGGTTGCAACGTTGGCCCGTCTATAAGGTTGTGTTACATTTTACTCCATTTCTCCCACTGTAGTGTGACACATTACTGGTTGCTATGTGTTTCCTAGACATAGTAAGCCACTTTTTTTCACCAGAGGTGAGAGTTTCCCCCTGGGTGAGCACAAGCTCCTCAGGCTCATACATGGCCAACTTATTTCTGCCAAGAGGCTTGTTGAGCAGGAGCCCTCCCAGGGGACCACTGCGTGCGGCGTGAGGGTCACATGACAGATGGAGACAGCAGAGTGCTCCCGTTTTTTACCGTTGCCAGCTTGTGTACTTGTAAAGAAGACTGTAACACAACAGAACCTTTGATAAATGGAAATAGAAAAAAAAAATAACAAAACTCTCGACAGCAATGGGAGCAGCACATGAAAGTTTTATCAACCTGACACTTTTAAATCTTTTTTCTAGTTACTTTGACACAACAGCATCCCATTACTGCAATTTAGATGTAAAAATATATTTTTTTTAATATAAAAATTCTTATGAAAGAAATAAACTACACAAAACTTCAAAATATGACATCATACCCTTTATGGACAGTCATGGAAACAAAACATTTAGTTAATGAGATATGGAAAAGCACAATTCTAACAATTTTACACATACAGCTCAGTTAGCTCGTCACAGTTGGTGTTACTTAGCTTGTGAAGGCAGACATGTCGTCTGTGGCTCTGCAGGAGGATAACCCCGATGAAATCACTATAAGATCATCATGTCACCTTTTGAGGGAAATTACAATCTTTGGGCAAGATATGAGGTGGTGGCTGTCTTAGCTTTTTATGGGTTTTGTCACATCTTTCAATCATTGATTACCTTGTATATTAAAAGGAAAGTGAGTAAACAAAAGGCTGTTTGCTCCATTTCTTATCTGACAAAAATGTGTATCTTGACATTCTGGATTAGTGCTCTCTTTCTCTGCCTTTTTTTTCTCCCCCCGTCCATCTCTCTTGCTGTCAGTCAGCATTGTTTTACATGGCGCGTGTGTGACATGACAGTGATGTCATGAGTGACATTGATCTGAGCCGTAACAGACCCGCCCTGACCCAAATTGCTCATACCCACCTTGCCCTTTTGACCCCTTGTTCTGCTGTTCATCTCTCACACATACATACATATTCTATTTCCCTCTCAATGCTTTACCCACCTACATCATTCCCATCTCATTCATTTACCTCCTAATTTCTGCCTTCCCTTTGCACTTTGTGGATTTTATTCTCTCAATTTTCCCACTTGATCTGATTCCATCCTCTCGCCTCCCACCTCCCTCTATCTATCTCCCATCTCACTCCCTTTCCTCTCTCCATCTCAATTCTGCTCATCTGGTTTCTGCTCTCATCCAAGGTGACTTATGGAGAGCAGTCCCTCTGTTGCATACAGAGAGAAAGAGGCGGCAGCACACCTGGCTGAGAGTGGAATACACTCAACTGAAATATTTGTCAAGCAACAGATTACATGATTGCAGCTCCTCTAAGGCACAGCGGTAGCTACTGTTTGAAGAGTCAGAAACATGATACAACCTCACCCCTGGAGCAGAGAAGACACACTGACACTAAACAGTAGAGTAAATGTGGCACAATCTGTGATACTGTCATTTAACAAATGTCCAGGTTGGAACTGTTTTTTGTGCAAAATAAGCCACACATGAAGGCCCTCTGACAGAACACTGAAGGATGTGATTCGTTTGTGCTTTCAAGGCACACGCAGGAGAAGAATTGAGGGATTATCATGAGCAGCAAAAGGCAAAGAGGGCGAAGACAGAAAAAAGAGCCTCGACTGTGTCCAGTGGTGTGAGTGAAGGTCCAACTATCACAGGATAAAAATGCTCCATCATAAGTAAAGGTTTTGCCTTAACAATGTTATCTAAGTAAAAGTACTACAGCAAAATGTACTTAAAGTATCAAAAGCAGAGGTACTAATCATGACCCACTAGCTTTAAAACTGTTAAGGATGTTGATCAATTATAATGCAACACTCGTCATCATGCTTTTTGAAAGGAAATTTTAACCTAAAACACAATTAGACGAGTAAAAAGCACAAGGAATTTGCCTCTATCATACAGTAGAGTCAAAGTAAAAAGAACAACATTGAAATAAAATAAATAAAAAAGAAAACACTCAACTACAAGAACCAGAACAGACGTATATCACACAACGTACTGTATAATACATGCACATGCAAAGCTAGACAATGTGTACTAAACACATTTTAACGACTACCTGCTTCGTGTCTGGGCCCCTGTTCTCAAGCTTTGGCTATCTTATCATATCCAGCCTCATTATTATTATTTTAACTATTTTGTGAATGAGCTGAAACTGAGCTGAGCTGAGATATATAGTCTGTAAGTCTTTCCTCAGTCATCTTGGCAGACAGACACAAATTAAACAGGTAAACAGATCCTGGAATAGAAGAATGATACATCACAGACTGTGCTTTTCCTTCATCAGTGGGGCTACTTGAAAATAATCCCTTAGATTTTTACTTGATTTCACCAGGCTCAATGCAAACCATTAACTTGAAAAGTTTCATTTTTTTTAAATTAATCCTTCCTGCTTGCATAGAACAAACAGTTTTTTATTTTTCAATAAACAAAGAAGAAATAATGTAAACAACATGAGTTATGATAGAAATTAGAGGTAGGATAAAAATGAGCACTGAGCAAATAACTGGAAAGGTTCCCTACAATTCAGACCTCCTGTATCTGATACCGCTCACAAGAGGAAATAAGACAGATGGTGAGGTTTTAACAGTATGTCTTGTTAGTCTAATTTTAACACTTTTTTAGTTGTCCTATAACGGCTTGAACAAGTTGCGTGTCTCTGAAGAATGTGTGATACAGTCGAACAGCAGTGTGGAAGTCTGAAACAACATGCTGCTGTTCTGTTTTTTGCCTCAGAAAACTGGACTTTTTGGAGTTAGACATTTTTTTTAAAATGGGATGTGCAGGATTTTTACTCCAAGCTGTCAGTTTCTGATGGATAATGATTATACCTGCACCCAGCTTGAAAACCACAGTTGAAATGTGTCTTGATCACATAGACAGCATGTGTCACATCAGAGAAACATGGCACTATACAGCATGGTGCATAAAGATAATTATGAGGCAGATTTTCGAGTAATTTTATAGTGATACATAACAAGGTAGTTTGTGCTCTCTTTTCTTTTAATCACTATCTCTCTGTTTGTTTTGAAACTCTTTCCTCGTCGACTCAGTACAAATCTTCTTTGAGGATGTCTTTGGTTTTCTTTCTTTAGCCTCTTCTTCTACTACATTTTAATCTCCTTGCTCTCAGTAAATCATTTCATGTCCATGTTGTTTTCTGTTTTTCATCCTGTGTACTCTTGTTGTCTTGCTGTTGTTTCTACATTTGGCCATCTGTCATTGGTCAGAACTTTAGAGGAAGCAGGAAACAACAGACAGGGGAGACTTCTAATTGGTCCACAGAGGATAAGGGCCTGTTCAAGAGAACAGTCTTTGGTGGAGAGCTGATTAGAAAACAGCAGGTGCTGGTGATGGCAGGGTAGTAGCTCTCAAACGGAGGTCCAAGACCTCCCAGGGGGCCCCTGAGAGGGCTCTAGAGGGTCCCCAGAAAATATGCCAAATTTTGTTGTATGTGGGAAAATTTCCAAACTAAATCAATTATAAAGTAAACACACTCCTTCACTCAGTATCGACACACTTAGTATACTAGTGCCCCTAATTCATCTCACTGTTTGACATCTTTACTTTTTATTTTTCGTGAAGTTTTAAAAGAACCCATAAGATTTATCCTGTCTCAACATATTATATACTGTATTGTATAGCTGTCGCTGTTGCTGTGATGCTCAGAAACCCCATCCACATTTCTGTCTATATCTGGCAAAGAGCCTTTAAGTTCGACTTTTTAAATCAGCAGGCCTTTTTAAGATGACTGGCTGCAAATGTTGATGTTGCAAATGCAGCAGAGTGATGAAAGCACATCGCCAGATGGAGAGCCTCTGAGCAGTAAGGCAAGAGTTAATTACACGTAATATGACTCAGGTTATAAAATCATGTTAGAAAAATGGGCTGCACAGTGACATCAGAAACTCGCAGCAACATGGAGAAATTAAGAGCAACCAAGAGGCGGCCTGTCAGGAGGAGAACTGTGACAAAACATGAACTGTATTATTCCCCACATCTCGCTTCCAGAGACCAGCAGCTGCTGTGTCTCATGATCCAGGACCAGGAGCTATGGTGACAGGGCGCTCTCTGTAGCTGCTCCATAACTATGGACTTCCCTTCCTCTTGCCTTAACCTTGTCCCAATGGACTGAGGTTTTCAAGAGCTGATTTAAAGCACATCTTTACACGCTGGCCTAACCTAAGCTTCTCTGTACTTCTTTTCAAGCTTGTGCTTGTTGTTTTTACTCGTACTACTTTCTTTGTCTTCTTTCTTTCTCTATCAGGATCAACTGTGTTGCATGCAAAGTGCTTTATAAAAACTGTTAAGTTATTTATATTAAAGCTAGACAAAAGCTTTTCAGTGATGATGGAGAGCGGACAGTGTGTTAGCTTGCACTCTGTCCAGAGAATGCTGGACATACCAAATTAATGTTTTAGGATGAAGTGATCAGTTTAGTAAAAAGGAACTAACCTGTGTGCAAATATGTGTGCAGGTGACATGTACCTCTAGCTGCCACCTGAACTAAGTGGTGAATTTGCTCTCTTACACATCTAGAAGCTTTACGCTCAGGATGTTTGCACATGTTCACAACAGAAGCACAAACTCGAACTGTCTCCATTCAGCCTGAAGAGACGCTGATCGAAACAGTATTACTATTTACATTCATTTTGAGAAACATCACATGGCTTTAAAGATTTGTACCGATTGCGAAATCAAAGAAGCACTATAGAAATTACTTCACTTTAAACAGATGTCTTCATGAATCATCTTGAGCACAACAAAAGCATGAATCATAAAACAGACAAAATCTGCTTAAAGTGTTGTTTTTCTCTCAAAATACAGATTGTATTTGTTTGCATCATCTTTTATAACAGCTAAGAGAAAAACAATTTCCTTCATAAAAGTTAAACAAGCCATGTTTTGCATGTAAAAACACACTCACAGACTCATTGTTTTGTGTATATGATGAAAGATCACCTGTTTTTTTTTTTTTCTTTTGTTAACCGTCATGTTTTTGTCTGAAGTGCAAATTGGCATGCCTGTAAACGGTGGGACAGTCAAGTGAAGCCAAGCCAACAGTGCTGCTGTGACAATATGTTCCCCTGTAAAATATGCATGCTGCTCAAATAAACATCAGTCCCATCAAACTGAGGCTTTACGAACAGAAGGTGTGGTACGTCGTACTGATTGTAAGCTCTGAACAGACCTGCCTTTCTGGGTGACCTGACCTGACTTGAAATGAAAGCGACATTGTTTGTCAGTGCCTTCCAAAACTGTTAATGACTGATAGAGATTCTTCCGATCTGCTGATGCTATTGATACACTTCTGATTGATTAGTCTTGATTCATTTGGTGGACTACTCCTGACCTGAACTGGAGTCACATAATTACATCTTAACTGACATCAACTAGAAAGCATCCATCTTCACAGTAGTCTTTTTATTCAGATGTTGATGAGTCTCTGATGCCACATCACTTGTTTTCCACTTTGATGCACTACAAGGGCTAAAACGAGCTAATTTCACAATATTATGTCATTTGATCTTGGCATAACAAATTTTGAAGCTCTACAGTGTAGTCCAGGACGTCAAGCTTCATTCCATATTCCACACAACCACTAGAGGACCTTGTCAGGTGAATGTTCAGTCATTTCAGGGCATTTAAACAAGGGACTCATTTTTTGGGTGAAAGGCTTGAGTGTCTTAACCAGAAACATCCAGCCCAGTTTGTTTGTTTGTCTTTGCACCATTAAGACATTACATGTCTCATTCATGTTGAGAAAGATCCATACCATGCTGCATTTCCATTCATCACAGGGGTATGTGCAACACTTCAGAGCAATTTCATTGACTTCCTTTTCTGGTAATTTTCATAAAAGTCCATAATAATGAAGTAGACAATACCAGAACAGCAAAAATATTTATAAGTGCATAGATGAACACAGATGAAAGCGGAGCCTCTCAAGACTCTCAGTCAGAATTGAGAGACGCATCAACGTAAGCTGCAGAAATCTCAAACGTCCTGGATAAATGACAACTTTAACTATAGAAAAACGTTCATTCTATCTTCAATTTCTCACTCCATTGCCCCTCTCTTCCTCTCTATTTCTTTTTTCGTTTCCCCCTTGAATTCTACCGGCTCCCTCTTCAGCAGCACTGTGCAATCTGTCAGTCATGTGTAGCCTCCGTCAAGTTTTCAGCTAAGACCCGGGTAATCCTGCCATCGCTGAGGCTGTTAACTGGCTAATTACGGAATATATTGGCCGTCACAGCCCCCTAATCCTCTGCTCTCATTCACTTTCGCCCATTAAGGATCCCGAGGGATTACTGTAACAATCACACCTCCTTCTCTCTTTGATGGTATGCAGGGATTAGTATTAAAATATACAGTGTGTGTCACAGAAACGATGGCAGTGCTGTCAAAAGAGGGGGAGAAAAAGAACTGCGACACCGTGGAAGTTGTACACTCTAAAAGGAAAAGTTGTCAGATACGTTTTAAAAGAAGCGTTACACCAGCAAGTAATGCTTTAGACATAAAGCCACATACTACCAGTTCCTTCGAAAATGTTTTACACAGTGGTCGTAACTGAGGAAGTGGAACTGTATGGATTAATCCGGCATCTACCCTGCATCTTGCACTGCATATACATTGCAAAATATTACAGGATATATAAGAGGAAATCAGTTTAATTTGTGTTTACAACCAATTCCCTGGCTTTTTTGAAGGCTGGGAATTTAGCAAAACGTTCTTGTGGGAATGGGGAGAAAGTAAAGCCAGTTTGTATCGTACTGAAACGCAAATTCCACAGCCCTGGAACTGGAAAATAGCTTCTAAGATTTTAAAAAGGTCGTGCAACATGTAATGTCAGAAAATAAATTAATTAAATGATTCAATCAAATACAATTGTGCAAAAATCCTGCGCGAATAATATTTCCAAGAGAAACATCAATGTAATTCCCTCGGTTGCTCGCTCTGCAGGACAGTTTTGTCAGCAGATGACATTTAGTCTTTGACATGTTCCATGGCAGCTATTTTCCATGGCAGTCATGTGCTCTGTTCCTCATGGCTGTTGTTGGCAACCATTTGAGTCTTGCTGAATGTCTCACTATGGTGACGCTCCGTGAAGTCTTTTATCATATATCTACTTTCAGCGCTTTCAGGCAGAGAGAAGTGAGAACAAAATGAAGTCTAAGACTGAAGCCGACCCCAATTACACACCATGAACAAAAGTCAGTCCAAAGGTATTCTAAAAATGAATTAGTGCAGTAAGAAGGACACTGGATTTACAACAGTATACGTTAGCTGCAACATTAAGTACCGCAGGTGATCAACATTAAAGCTCCACAGGAAGTACAAGGCAGGAAAAAGTGCAGAAATTATGCGAATATTTAACCATATTTTTACAGATATATGCATAATTTCTAGTTAGTCCAACAGTAAATGAACAGTCACTTAGATGTTGCATTAGCAACACATTAGCCTCAGACAGCTATGGTTAGGTTGGTTAGCAGTAAACTGATGGCAGAAAACATCAACCTCTGGCTCCTCAGCGAAGGGGAAAAAACTTTTTTCCAGAGTTCCCACTCAGGTCTTTTTATGCACAAAATGGAATGCACATACAAATAGGTGGATGGAAACGCACTTATTGGAAATTTGTGTAAAATAAATAGGTTTATGCAAACTGAGTCTGGAGATTTTGAACCAAAAATAAAACTTTTTATGGAGTAGAACAGCCATTAAACATTTTTCATGGCCCAATTTGTTCCTCCACAACATCGTCGCTGAACTCTAGTTTTTCCAGGATTAAAAACATCTGTTTTATCCTCACAACTACCTGCAAAAAATACTTTTTCACACTAGATTTGAGTTTCAGTCCTTGATTTTCCCCTTAACTTTCTCAATAAGTTGGATGAACTTTTTTCAGAAGTTAATATTCGGTGTGACAAAGTGGGACAGGGAGATAGAATAGAAGGCAGAAAGGACAAAGACATCATAGCGCTAACTGATAGGAACCACATTAAAGCACCGCTCCTCTGCCTCCCAGCAACACTCCGTAGGAAGAATGGAACAAAAGAGACAAAGAGGAGGGGAAAAGGAGAGGGAAAATGATAAGCCAGCATATCTTTTATTATTTCACAGGTGGAAGAGTTTGGTTATCACATGTGTTCGCCTCCTCTCCCTCCTCCACTCTTCTTCTGCCATTTTTCGTCTCGTGTATACACTTGTACACGCTTTCTGGTTTTCACCCACCCCATTCTCCCTCTCCTGCCATCTTTCTCTAATCCACACCTGCACACGCTTACCTTTTCTTCTTCCCTGCCTCATTTGAGCCACCCCGTGCTCCAGTGATGCTCCTCTCCACCTGCATCGTGCCTGTGATCACAGAAAACAACGTGTTGAGTTTGCTAACGAGTTGTTGTTTGAATTCTGCTTAGCTGGGAGGTTGATCTCTGCCTCCCTGCAGCCTAATGTGTTAACGTGATTTTACAGACGGAGATAACACCTCTCTTGGGTTTGTTAGTCATTTTCAGGCTTTCACTTGCACTCTAAGGTGCACATACACATACATTTAAGACTCTCTCTAATTTCCACACATTTACACCCTCACTTCTTTTTTCCTTCCTCTGACATACACTTCCTGTTTATCCACCTCAGATCAGTCAGTCAGCAGGCACTAAGGAATAGAGGCTTAATCATCACCATCATCTGTTCTATGTCTAAAACGCCGTCTTGTGAAAAATTTTGCCTTCAGAATGAGTTTAATCTAGCTGATTTCAGATAAGTCATTTGTATATTTGCATGATGAGTACAGATGGGACCAGTTTGATGTCAGTACAAATTCCCAGATTCTCTTGTCAATTATTTGCCGTCTCATGATTGAAACCCTGGTTTTATGGTTAAATACTAAATACTAGTCAATACTTACAGCCTATTCTTTAATATACCCCGTAATATTTTTTTTTGCCCTTGTCACTGTCAAGAATGCAATGATGCTCTCAAAGGAGACAGCTATTTTCAGATATGGGGGTGGGGGTGTGGGGGTTCTAGAAATGAATAGCTTTTTAAATTGCTCTAATAGTAAAACATTACAGTGAGGATCCGTATAGATGGATTATGACACACAAATTCAACTAATGATGCAAATCTAATGGAAAACATGCTAAATTAATGTAGTGCAAAATATATTCATAGAAATGAATGAAAGAAAAAAGAGGTGAATGAATAAGATTTACTGAAAAGCTTTCTGTCATCCCCTCCTATGGAAGCTACAAAATTCAATGTGTTTGCTTAATGAGCGTCAACAATTTGTGGTTTCTTCCTCGTTAAAAATATGTTCATCTTATGCCTCAGCGACTCACCTGAATCATGATAACCTTGCCAGTGTTTTGTCAGTATTTTTGTTCTGCTATTGTTCCCAAAAGAATCAGACATAAACCTTTTAACTGGGTTTTGACTGAAAACACAGGTGCATGTCATAACATTAACGAGCATGGCTCCATTCCAACAATCGCTGTGGTGCCACACTGCAATCAAAAATGGTATTAGTTACACCTGTGTTTGACAAGACAAACCGTCTGCTGGGAAAAAGGTCCGTTCACCTTTAGTTTCACCCTCTGCAATGACTTGCTCCACATTTCAGGAGCTTCACCTGATCATGAACACATTAGTTTTTCCATGTCAGAAAAAAGAAGTAAATTTTAACAGTTAGTTTACCTTAGAGATAGTTTTAATGGCAGCACTTTATTCTTTAGGGAACAAAGGCTATATAAATCATTGTATTTTATACACAAATACTCTAAGCGTGTATCATCAACGAAGAAAAAACATTTATGGTGTCCAATATGATGATGCTAGGATTCTCGCACATTGTTTTGCTTTGCCTGATTTTTGGCTGTTAAACTGTAGGAAGACAATAGTGAGGTTTACAGCCCTGTGCATTGTTTTTCCGTACAGTGTCCTTATATATTGAGCTTTTATGTCTTTGTGCCTTGTGTCTTTGTTTGCCCTCAGCATGTTGTTTTGTGAATGTCATTAAAAAAACAATTCCTGTTGCTGAAGTGGTGCCATGATTCAGACTCTAATTAACATTCATGAATGATTTCCATATAGGTCAATGAGAAAATTAATGGACACACTAATCAGTCAATGTGAGCATCAAGGCTGGTATTAGTGGCCTCTGTGCCAAAGTGTGCCAAGAAATTTTTTTTTTGACATATTGACTCCAGTAATTTGTACTCACAGTTAATATTTAAGCTTGCAAGTCCCACAAAATGTTCATGTGCTACATGGGCACGGTGCTACTGGAAGCTCTGCAGTTTCACTCTTTATGATTCATTCTTAAAAGTTACACACCTTAATTTTGTTGTAGCACCCAGCAGCACCCCTAAAACTCAAAATCCTGGATGTTTTATTGTGTGTTTTATTTCAATATGGTTTGGATTCAGTGAAAAAATACATTTACCATGATGCTTTGTTCTTGTGGATTACCATAGCTCATTTACTGGGTCAATGTATTTTCAGTTTGTTTGACTGATGTAACCTAAGCCAATCAATTTTCTGAACCAATCAGAGAGCACTGTGGGCAGGTGAAAAGGATTGGAGGGAGACTGTTTTGCAGGTAATCAAGAGACACAAGAGTTAACTTGAGTTGCCAGTTAGAAAATCCAAGCGTTTGGTAATATTTTGAACATTTCTCAGGCCTGTTAAAATGACCTGTTAAAATTACACCTTCTGAAATTTGGACTCTTACTGGTTGTGATATATATATATATTTGCTTTTGATACCTGTCAAGTTTATGTTCAAGCTAGTGGCTTTTATTTGTTTATTAATTTTTCATTTATTACACACACAAAAAGCACTGGTGGACATACATGCAAAGAAGGGGGTTAATTCTCTGTGTCACTGTGAGAGAGAAAATAAAAGGGAAAATTGATATGGTTAATGTTGCCCTGCGATTGACTGGCGACCGGTCCAGGGTGTACCCCGCCTCTCGCCCGTTGACAGCTAGGATAGACTCCAGCCCCCCGCAACCCCGAAAGGGATAGGCAGGTATAGAAGATGGATGAATGAATGAATGAATGAATGAATGAATGAATGAATGAATGATATGGTTAAGTTTATGGGGACTTTTATTTTCTTGTTTTACTGATAGGGGAGGAAATGGAAGAGACATATAACAAACTGTAACTATATTTCTGTTATTTTTTTAATGTTGTCCTGAATATTTTTCTGTCCTAAAGGTTTACACTCTACCATTTTATATACTTCCACAGTGTTATTTACCATAGTTCACTGCTGTGTACATCTGTGGTCAATAGAAAGGCAGCATTACTTTAAGTTCATACATGCTTATTCTTTACATTCAAGCCTTTACTTGAGAATGGGAAATTTGTAATATTTTTGCACTAAATGACCAGTGACGTCTATTTGAATGATGGTCTTGAGTAAGTTGATATTCATTCTTCACATTTGTTGCTGTCTTTGTCAGGTATAAAGTGCTGTTCCTGAAACATACTACCACTGGTCGGTAAATGAAAAGGAGACAAAATCCTCATTTTGTAACAATGAAAAAAAAGCATCTTTTCGCAGCCTTGACGGCAGATAGGCTGAGTTCACTGTATCATTCAGTTCAGCAGGAGATAGTCTTTGTATGATTTCTTGATTGTATGCAAATGTAGTGTAGCTGCAGCAGTGGTTGAGCATTAGAAGGCGGCACTTGTTTAGATCTGAACTCCTCTACACAGCTTTGTTTGTGCTGAGCTAGATGCCACTGTAGTACTTCCACTTTTTTGCTGAAATACTACTGCAGCCTGGCTTTGCCACCCCAATGAATAAATGGTTTTAATGGTTCCTAAGGAGAGGCTGAAATCATTTTGGACACAATAACCCCCCCTTCCCTCAGCCCTCTTCTAACATCCCCATCCACCACCACCCTCTCTCTAGTGGTTAAAAGCAAGAAGCAATTTCTCTCTTTAGGGTGAAAGTGGAAGGCCAACCCGCACAAAGCAATTACTGCAAGTTCTCGTTCATACACACATACACACACACACAAGCAGGGCAAAAAGTACACACAGAGTAACACTCTTTCACACACACTTTCGCACTTGAGCCTTCCTTCTCTTTGAGGCTTGTTAAATTAACAAGCTGCCTCTAATTGTCTTTCCTGCTCAGAAACGGCTCAATTAATCAACATTTCAAGAGATGCCTCAAAAGAGAGGAAACGATAAGTAGAGAGACCCTAACAACACATCATATCTCACACGAACCCACACACTCTGACACCACACCACACACACACACACACACACACACACACACACACACACACACACACACACACACACAATCGAAAAAACAATCCTTGCCATCAAACTACCACACAAGCACGAAATACAGTCAGAGCCTTTTGTCTCCCGTGGCGCATAATCAGCAGCACCTAAATAAAGACAACTAACAGTGGCAAATGCAAAGAAGAAGGCTGAGAGAGACAGGACTGAAGGGAGATGAGAGAAAGTGAAAAAAGAGACAGATGAGAGGAGGAGAGGGGAGAGGAGATGAGAGGAGAGGAGAGCAGAGGAGAGGAAGGGTGTGAGGGGGAGTGTTACGGCTTCTTGGCTCTTTTGAGTGTGTAAAATAAAGAATCACTTGTATTGCTAATGACTGTGATGTGTGACAGTTTTTAGAGCCATTAGGGGAAATATGAGCCAGAAAAAAATCCCACAATGCACCACCCACACACTCTCCACTACTGCAAGCGCCAAGGAGGGCAAAGG
>JBBMOE010000008.1:622720-664257 GCA_037975065.1 Chaetodon trifasciatus
CAGGGGCAAAAGAGGGAATCAGAGTAGTGAAAATACAGTGGAGAAGAGAAAGCATGAAAAATGCGAAGGAAAATTAGAAAACGAGGGGGAAAGTGAGAGATTGGGAGAGAGAGGGGGAGGAGAAGAAGGGAGAGGGAGAGTGGGATAGACGGGAGGAAAGCAAGAAAGTGAGCCAAAGTGTGAAAGGATGAGATGAGGGGGGGTCTGGTGACTACAGGCTCTCTGGTGTCTTCTATCTTTGATCTAAATGTACTTTGGCATTTCTCCTCTCCACTCCTCAGATGCAATTAGATTCCTCACTAGCCAAGCAGACGCAGATGAAATGGCTGCTTAATGACTTCCTCGGCAACCCGCCCCGGCAACGCAAACCTTCCATCTGGAGCCTCCTGTTTCCCTCCCTCCCCCCCTCCCTGTCCTCCTTCTCCTCTCCCTCTTTCTCCTTCCCCATCTTCTCCATATTTCTCACTTTGATTTTCTGTCATTTTTTCCTGTGTATTTGTCTTTGATTTGCTTGCTTTTCTTTCTCTTTTGATCTCCACTGTCATACATTTGCTCGTGTAAATCCCTTTTTCCTGCACTCCCGTCCTTATTCCCTTTACTTTTTTCTCTTGCCTCGATTCTCATCTTTTGTATTTTGTTGCTTTTTTTGATGCCTCTTTCACTTCTTCCACCAAGTGACCTGATAAACACCCGTTCTGAGTTGCACAAACTTTTCAACGAAGAGCCAATTTCTATTTTAAATTTTGATTCACAACGAGCACACGCCATGTAAAACTATTAAGTAAAAACTGTGGAGTCCCTTTATTTGACTGTTTTTTAATCTGCTTACTATTGTTTAAGAAAAAAACACTATTTGACTATTAATACAATCTTATTTGACCAGACTAAAATCCTTTTTAAACAAAAATGCGTCAATAGATACACTAAGTAATTCCAGGAGTAGGTACACAAAGTGAGAAAGGTTTAAAGGACCACAGTGCTGCATGCTTTGGACCAACATTTTAACATACCATCACAGAGAATTTTCATGAGCAGCACAACCCATCAATTAACAAGGACGTTAAAATCAGACGACTCTGCAAAACACCCGCCCACCCGTTGATCTATAGCACGAGTGAGATGCGAGCTGTCACGCAGCCTACGTAGACAACTATATTAATCAAAATAGAAATGGATCTGTTCCATCAGATGAGCCTGAAACAGAAGAACAAGCTGAAATGCTTCCTGAACACAAGAATTCAGGCAAATGTGTGAAGATTATCCTGTATGTAGGTCAGACTTGTTACATGCCCCTCCACCCTCACCTCCACAGCCATCTCAGTATATGAATGGTACACTCCCCATTGATGTCACATCTTGAGGTGCAGAACTGTCCAAAAAAGATGTAATTTGTTGGAACACTGGGCTGCTCAATCCTGTCTGCTACATATCATTACTTTATTGCTCGCAGTCATCGTTACTGATGTCAGTTTTTTGTAAGGGAGGGGCATTAATCAAATTTCATTTTCATTATTACTTATTACTTGCAACAATCATGAAAACAAGAAGATAAAACTGCTATTGTTCCGCATTTCCTTTCACAGTGCTCTCGTTTAGTCTTGTTTTATGAATCAGCTCACAGCAGTGTGCTTCGACCTTCCCTAAAAGCCCAAACTCACTCTTGGCCAGGCTGTGATGTTATGGTACCGGTGCTTGGAGTGGCCAAAAAGGATAAAAGAGTTGCATTTCACCAACCAAAAATAAAAAATGACATTATAACACACATAATCTATGAAGTTTTTATATTGTATACTATATTATTATTATATAATATAACATTTGTTTTTCAGTTGAATTATATCTTAAAGGAAATCTGCTGTTAAACATATAAATAGAAATACATATGAGCCGCCCCTTTTATTGTCATCTAAAATGGAAACAAGACCCAGCTTAAAACGAAGTCCTGTCCAGGCAGCAAAGTTTGTGAAGCATCACACGTGCATCGCCCAGAGAACATTTCACTTATCCCCGTGGCTGTCAGGGGACTGACACAAAGTTAAATATGANCTGGTAACACCGTGTTTAATGTCACAACACTATGAGCTGTGGGTTACTCTCTCAGGCAGTCTGCAGAAATGCGGACTTATGGAAGGCATGCATAAAGGGATCAAAAAGTCTGTGAGAGAGCATTGTGCATTGATAAGCAATCTCTGATCAAATCAACATCTGTGTGTAATCCCACTTGTCTGGTATCCTGCTGTGAGTAACTAGTGCCTGGTCAACATATCAAAGACTGTAGATCACGTTACCGAATGTTAGCTAACAGAGTTAGCTCAGAGTTTAGTTAAGGTATTATCAGTTTAGCTAACATACTAACGTCAGATATAAGAGGGAAGGGTCAGCCTGTTCACTACTGTGCTCACTGAGAGCTTTGGGTGTGGCACGTGCACTCACAAGCTACACAATGACGAAATGACCCTTCCTTCATGTGTACTTTCTTTACAAAATGAAGAGAATCTAAACCTGATTTCACCTTCACATCTCATAATGATGGTTGTTACTGCGACAGGCTGGTAATCACTATTTGTCTTGTGGGGATGGTATAGAAATCAGTAAGTAGGTAATGATTCATTTTTTTCAGCACTTTTCCAAGAAAAAGTTACAAAGTGATTCACAACTGAAACCATTAGACCTGTACCATCAAACAGGCAGGAGAGTAAAAGAAGCACAAAAGAGGAATACAACCAGACAGAATTAATCCTGGAATACCATAACCAAAACAGCAAATATATCAGTCCAAGACAGCGAGGCAATATAAAGGAGTTTTGAGACTCTGCTGGATGATCTAATAGTCAGAACTACTCCAAATGTTCAGCAAGCTAAAACAACAAATGCATGGTATCCCTGTATTTTAACTAATCTTAAACACTGGAAATAGGGGGAAACATCGAGCCTGGCTCTGTCCACAATTCACCAATACTCCTACCAACACTATGAAGCTCACTCATTAACATGTTGTTTCGTGGGAACCACCTCATGGTTCATGCTCAAAGCTACCAGTCCAACCTTTTGTTGTTTGTTTGTGTGTCAGGTTTTAAAATAGCAGAACTCGGGCAGAACAATTGATCACGATGATAAAACAGGCTTTGTCTTGATCAAGTGTGGAGTTTCTTTTCATACTGAACAAAAGCATCTCTGACTGTCTCCAACTCTGCTGACCATGAGCGGACAGCACCAGGAGCAAAGTGAAGCAGTGGGGCGGCCAAGACATTTCAGTGAAATATCACTGGTTTTATCCTTCCACGTTTTTTAGCTATGTCATCTTATTCACTTCTGTCTCTCTCTCAATCTCCATCTCACCTGCTGTGTGTGCTAACCAGTGATAATGAAACACCTTCGCTGTGGCAGAGCAAGCTACAGCCTCACAGCATGAACTTCTACTGCTGCCCAGTGAGTGTCTCACACATACGCACACGCATGCATGAGCGTAACAGTACATCCACAAGCATTAGCATACACATGGCGGGGTGACACCTGCATACTACTACTGTACATGCTTTCACACAACAAACACAAGAAATGTACACAGAGCACAGGAGTAGTAAGGGATATCTTGGCAAATCTAATCAATCTATTTCTTGCTGAGAGTTAGATGAGAAGATCAATACCACTCCTTGCAGAGTATGGAGCTGGAGCGAGGAGACAATTAGCTTAGCTTGGCATAAAGGTTTGAAGTCAAGTGAAACAGGTAGTTGACTAAGCAGTATCTGGTTTGTTTAAGCCACAAACAGAAATGTGAGTTGGGGTTTTACAGTGTGTTACATGATGTAACTGTTGGTGCATTAAAGTGCTTAATGTCAAGAAATAATTACAGCACATAATGCATCCTAAACCCAGAAATTGGTGTATTTATCTTTATGTTTGTGTTCTGATTAAATAAATAAAATACAAGGCATCCAATGGACATTTGAGGTGGTGGCAGGCACAGAGGCAGGACAGCCATCTCCACTCTTTATGTTAAGATAAGCTATCTGTCATCTGGCCTCAGACTTATACTTGACACGCTGTAATGAAAGTGTCATTTCAACTCAACTCCTGGATAAAAAGGGGGCAAGCATTACTATTTCCTAAAATGTTAAACTATTCCTCTAAAAAAAGGGCTCAACTGATTGGAGATAAGACATTTTCTAAATGTTCCAGAATAATCAATACAATTTTAAATTTGATTTAAACTTCGAAATCAATTTAATTGACATATAGAGTAGGTGGTTGTGTGGCGGGTCAGATGGTGACAGACATACTTCCACCAGTCATGTAGAAGGTTATCTAAATATACAGAGAGACAGAAACAGAGAGACGACCAAAGAGCCTGGCGGACTAAAAAGCCAGAGAATGAACGTGAATGACACAAGGTGACTTCAATTAAACTGTACATTTTTCATGCACTTGCCAACTTGGCTTACCCCAAATTTACATTATTAACATATCTATGATTACACTGCCACAAATGATTAAACTACCGTGCTTATCTGATGGGGTCATTTATAATCATTTCAATATTTTTAAACAGTGTTGTTGGTGTCTGCCTCATAGGAAATTAGAAAAAAGGTTTAGTGTTGATAACACCAACGCCCCTTTGACATTTTAGAATTTGTTAACTTGTTCTAACTGTAGATATCTTAAAGCATGTTCTCTTTCAGACAAAGTCAAAGGGCAACACCAGCTATAAATGCAATAAAATGTGTCAAGGTTAAAGGAACAATGATGATAACCATAAAGAAATTGCTGCCATGATACTGTTAACGTATTAACTTTTACTAAATCTCAGCACTTATTTCAGCATAAAACAAACGAGTTGCTTGTTCTATCTCGAGTAAACTACTGTTGTTGTGACAGTGAGCAGCGAGCATCAGGTAGAATCCTTTTTTGTGAAAATATGCACGGGCCATTTGGGAATTAAACTCTTCATTTATAGTCAGATGACACTTAATATCTTAGTTTGAAACAGCTGAGATTAATTAGGAGAATCATCTCCAGATTAGAAGAGCTTGATTAGCTCAGTTAAATTGATCCCATCAATTACAGGTTTGATTGGCTGTGACACAGCCCCTTAAGAGTTATCCACTCGTCTATCTCTCTCTCTTTCTCAGTCTCTGACTCTCCTTTTGTCAGGAGTTGTCTCTGTCTCTTTTTCACCAGCTGTGGAGTTACTGGTGCCTCTCTAATAACGCTGCAAAAGCTAGGAACGGAAAACAGAAAAGGTTTACTCTCAGTAAACAAATCCAGACATGTTTGTCATAGCTGGTCATATTTCATAAATTACTGAGGTGTGTCTGCACACTCCTGCATGAGTTCCTGCTCTATCTGGGTTTGTACAACAACCATTAGTAATGATAATGTCCATCGAAGCATAGACTAACATAACAGTTTTGTTTTTTGTTTTTTTCCCTAATGAGACGTCAACAAAAAGGAGTGTATCAGTCTCTAACTTGCTGACAATGTCCTTAATATATCCTGGTAACAAATTTCTTGCAAATGTGAACTTTGTCTCAGTCCCACTGATAGCTGAAGGAGAAATACTTAGATCCAGAGGTTAGGGACGGTGGAACAGATATGCAGGCAGCTACAGTATATTGTATAGAGGAGGTTCAGGTAGTCTCTCACTGCCACAAGTGTGACATGTAATAGGGATGTCAAATTTATACAGGTACAAACAAAACTTGATCAGAAATGGCAACACTATGTCCAGAAAACGTTCAGATACAACTAATTTACATTTGCAAATTAATTCTGTTGTAAACACGAGGCCACCTGGATTATGTTTTTATCACCATGAACAGGAAATGTTTTTGCAAACCGTTGACTGCTGACGCAAAATGTTCACACTGAATGTATCTGCAAAATGTTCATTGTGAACAAATAAAGTTTTTCTTGCACTATTCCCATCCAGCAGCTGTGGCATTATAAACATTTTTGTGGCTCCACATAGGCAACTCAAAGTGCTTGGTACAGTTTGGGGAAAATTGTGGTCATAGTTGAATTCTGATTTAAAGCATGACACAGGACCATTGACTTTTTCAAAACTATACACATATATATGCATAGTGGGAAGGGGAATTGCTAACAGAAGGTAGAGTACCTTTATAGTATGTGAGTATTAACATTTTCTCATTCTTCTTTGTTCATAATTACTCACATTGTAATGCACAGCAAGTGAACATAAATGAGTGCCAGCAAATGCTCAATCTAAACCAAGAAAGATGTTTGGTCAAAAGTGCAAAATATACAAGGCAACTGACATTCAACAAAACATTTTAATATATATATATGACTTTGTAGAGATGCGTTTTTCCCTTGAATGGGCAGTCTGGGCAGTCAAAGAAACTCATTCGACCTCCTACAGCGGAAGAGAGATGGCAGAAAGCAGGCCAGGAAAGGCATACAAGTGTTTAAAATAGCCACTGCATTCTTCCATTAGCTACTTTTATGGTGAGTTCCTTTTCATGGATACACTATGCTATCAGGCAAGACCAGGGCTGAAACGTGGTCATGGATGAGGTATTTACACCTCACCGGGCAGCACTCCTGTACCGTCTGTTCCTCAAGGTCTTCCACTCCTGTTGTTGATAGTGCTAGATCTGGTCACACACCCACCCACATCCACACACACACACACACACACACACACACACACACACACACACACACACACACACACACACACACACACACACACACACGTACGTCATCATCACAGCCCAAGTTGCATACTCATCGCTGTTGCCTATGTTTACTAACTGCAATTAGACTCTAACCAGCTTTTATCATATGGTAAACATCATAAGCTGGCTCCATAAAATGCCATTATTGGCTAGATTCATGAGAATGTCAAAAAATGCACTAATTTCAACTTAGCAGTGAGCGTGCTTGGGAAACACTGCAAATGAATGTGGCTCAATGCTGGAAGTGGTCCCTAGCACTAGAGCAAACGACTACAGGCGGGACCAAGACACATGCCTTTTCTGATAGCAAACAACGTCTATGGAAGTATTTTGAGAGGTGCTGATTCAACTTTATGGCCATTTTAGAGGGTGTTTTAAATCGACCCTCACTGATACAAGTAGGGTGGACAGAACATTACAAACACACATTACAACTCTCACTATAGCAGTCAGTACCTAGGAATTATTGCACAGCTGTTGTATTATGTTGCATAAGATTTGGCTCTGTGTACTTCATAAACTGGCAACTGAGTGACAGCAAGAGAAAGCATGAGCACTTTGTTCAGCTGAAGGAAGACATCCCATAAACTGCTAGTTTATGTTAACCACTCACCTTCAGTGGCATTGTTTCATGATTAGTATGGCTGTGTGTGTGTGTGTCAGCTATCCCCAGCGCATCCTCCTTCACCCCCTTGAGGGCACTGTTTACTCAGTCTTTCAGATCAAAATCATCATCCAAGAATTTAGAGAAATCGATTTGGCCTCTTCACTCCTTTGCCAGAGCAAGAAACTGTCAAACTCTTCTGCTGCAGTGCAGTCAGTGTCATCAGGATACAGTTATTTTTAAATGTCTTTGGCTTTAAAGGAGAAATGTGTAGTGAACATCCTCCACGCTATGCAACTTGTGCAGCAGTCCATCGTCCATACCGGTATCAAGTCCCGGGTGAGCGGAGAGTGGCAGCACGCTGAGCCCCTGGACGCCAGTCCAGCCCGGACAGCTGAGGCAGCGAGGTCCAAGGCTGTGCCAGCAGAGCAGAGGTCACCATCTGCTCCCTGATGGCGTCCCGCTGTGCCCCACAGTCCAAATCCATTTTCAGCATTAACTTAAAGTCCTGCAGGTCTGCGACATCAGGCTAACTGTTGCACTGGGTAATGCAAGTAGCTAATGCTCCATAAAGAAATGAAAAGAATCTAAATGAAATGAATCTAAAAAGAGGAAATTTGGGCAAAATAAAGCAGAATTTTTTAGTGATGTGTTTAAAAGTAGTTTGCAATTTATATGATCCTTCTTATCTAATATGTTACTTTACAAATCTATCACTTTACCATTAGTTCTTCACACTCATGTACAATACAGTGGTAGAGATGAAATTTGAAAATTATCATCACAATGTGATGCCATATTTATTGTATTCTGGTTGTTGATTGGTTAGGGAGGACATCCACCGTTGGAGCATCATTTTACATGTCCAATTGATATAAGAGATCCCACCCAGAGGACAACAGCAGGAGCCTGTCCTCCTCTGACACCACCACCACTTCACACAGACTGCCCTTTTCCTTCTTGCCTGCTCTGATGGTGTGGCTGTTCAAGCATTTTAAGCAGAAGAACAGATTTTTTTCCAAAGAAGAGAGAAAAATATTTTAGAAATGATACTGAGATTTAGATGAATAGTTGTTATCAAGCATCTACTCTTCTTTAAATTTTGATCACCTTCTTGCTTCTCAAAAATAAAGGAGCAATCACCTCTGTATCTATGGACCACTGTCCTCTGGTGAACATATGGTCAGGCTAATGACAGTTATGGAGCTAGCTAGTTCTGAGAGTTTTCTTTCACCTCTTAAATGACTCTTTAATGAATGAAATCATGTCATCCAAATGCTGTAGTTCACCAACTCGCCCTATGAGTAGCTCCCACGTCACCAAGTCTCTAATTCCAAGCCTCATCTGGTTTCTCAAAGATGCATGGATTAATCTCAGTGTGCCACAAACTACACACTGCTGGTTCTCTGTGACACATGGTTGGCCAAATTTAACTTAAGAAGAAATAACAAAAAACTATGTTGACATTCTTTGAAACCCTTGTTAAATAACAGGCACACCAAAATGAAGGCAGACATTCAGACATTTGGACATGCACCCAGGGAATAGATGGAAGCCAGTACAATATCTCCAAAACTGTGTGTGTGTATGTGTGTGTGTGTTTTTGTGAAAGAAAAAGACCCTGACATGCAGAAGCCCTGATGGTAAGTGTGATGGATGGATGTTGTTACACACACACAGCTGACACACTGTTTGTCGCACATGCACACACATACGACGATACACTTGTGGACAATTTTAGCTTACAGGCCTTCTTTGATACCAGGAGCGTATTCTTCCATGCACAAACACACGCTCATGCGCGCGCGCACACACACAGTCATTGTCAAATACACTTCAGCATATCATCTGTCCGCCATTTATTGAGGCTCTGTACTGAGGAATGACACAAACCATGCTCTGTGTGTGTGTATCTGTGCACCAAACAGATAAAAATGTTTCCCATTTGTCTCTGAAACACTTTTCTACATTTTTCCACTTTGATTCAGCCCATATATCTTTCTTCATTCCACTGTTCTCCCTTCCCTTATTCTGATTTCTATTCTTCCTTTCTTCTGTCTGTCATATCTCTAATTCCTCTCTCTCCCCATCCTAAAATTTGGTATCTGTGAGGTTGGGTTGTCTCTTTTGGAAAGGAGGTGAAGGCTCAGTTTGGCCTTCAGATTCTCAGACGGACCTGACTTAGTGGGCTGCATCCTTCTGATAATGCATCCCCTGAATGAGACACAGTTTATGTATGTTCTCCTTTCAGCTTTTGCTCCAGAAATAGCGTTTTCCGGGACTGCAGTATAACAGATAACATGTTCCCATGAGAGTTCCTGCTCTCTCTCAGGAAAATGATATGTTCATACGCACATATATACATGTGAACAAATATACAACATACATATGCATGGACAGATATGACTCATGTATATTGATGTACTCACATGCAAGAACGTAAGCATATGCGTACATACAACTCACAGTATTCATACATCCACACAGAAATGGTCCACACACAACAGGTAGCGTACACACACACACACACACACACACACACACACACACACACACATCAAAGTGAAAATAGTTTTTCTTGATATTACTCTGGGTGTCAGCGCTGGCAGCCTGAGAGCCAGAGATAGAGACACGGCGGGAGAAAGAGGGGAAAGAAAAGGAGAAAAATAGACAGAGGCATTAACTGGTGACATCCATGCGAGAAGGTATCTGATGACTAGAACTATATTTCATTTTCACTTTGTCCCCTGAAAGAAGCAGCCTTTGTGTGTTTGTCATTTTTTGTGCTGTGTGCATGGAATAGTATTAGAATACTACTTCATCCATATATATGTGTATGTATGTTTTGGGCCTGGTGGTTTGGATGTCTGCAATTTATGTATGTGTATGTGCAGTGTGTAGGAACTGATCATTCTGTTCATATTGTCCAATATCTTAGTTAAAATACCTTTAGTGCACCTGTTTTAAGCTTTGGCGGTACCAGGGGCAACTAAATCTTAAAGTCTTTTTTAACTAAGGATATGGCTTGCAGTTTCCTGTGTAGCTCCCAGTGGTGGAAAAAGTCTTTGAAACCTCACTTAAGTATGTAAGTATTATAAGCAAAATGTTCTTAAAGTATCCAAAGTAAAAGTACTTATTATGCAGAACAATGGACCCTGTCAGTGTCTATTATATTTGATGTTTTTGGATTGATATTACGGCTGCATTCATGTGTATGTTTCATTTTGATGTTTAAGGTTGAGCTAATTTTATATACTGTTGGGTACTTTTCTACAGCAATGCATCATGTTCCATAGGATCATCATATGTTTGTAGCTGTCACTGTCCTGTGAGAACCTTGTATCTCTAAAAAGTACATTTTTCTTGAGCAGCCCTGTTCAAGAGGATTTTTAGACAGTTTATTTATCTCAATAAGCAGGAGCTAATAATAATCAGCCTATTAAGGAACACTTAATTCTTCAGTTTATAAAAAAATAAATAAATAAATAAATAAATAATAACAAAATATATGGTTTTCACTGGACAGGAAGGGTGTGAAAATTTGTATTTTTTAAAGTAACAGTAACTACAGCTGGCAAATGTAGTGAAGCTAAAAAGTACAATATTTGCCTCTGTGATGTATTCGGGTGGTATAAAGTTTGTGTAAAGTGTTTTCTGGTTGTAACTGTTGAAATTTATCAAATGACTTTATCATTATTTATTGTTTTCTTCTGCCCGTCTCTTTTACATTTGTGTCTTTTTCTTTTTCAAAGTGAAACGTGACAGGTCTGAGACATGAAAAGATGCCATAGGGTGTTAGCAGCACCATCTGCCTTTGTCCCAAAACACACACTCACACACTGGCCCATCTGTGTGGAGAAGCAGTACGTGAGTGTGTGTGTGTGTGTGTGTGTGGGTGTGTGTGTGTGTGTGTGTGTGTATACATGCATAGGTTTGCATCACTGCATGTTTTTTAAAATGAATGCGTGTGTGTGTTTGTATGTGTAGAGTCATGCTCGTGCATGCTGATGTGGCATAGACGCTCTTTCTAAATCATTCTAACTGCAAATATCTTCTCATTTCCAATTTTCTCTCTCTCTCGTTCTCTCATCCTCCCAGTTTCTCTCCTCTGTCTCTCTTTCTCCTTCCCCCCTGCTCCTTCTATCTCGTCTCTCTTTTTCATATGCTAACAGTCTGATTAGGGATTTGTTGGCCTCCTGGCGGTTTGAACCAATCAAGAGCTAGTTGAACTGAGAACGCTCACACCTGTCCTGACAGGAATGATAATGACCGTGGCCAATCACCACCACTCTGTCGCGTTGCCACAGTGATCAGCCTGTTTTGGAATGCCCACAGTGGTGTATGAGGCGAGGTATTACATTTAGATGGCTGCATGAATTCAAGTCAGCTTGAAAAGAGGAACATTTCCTTTAACTTTGCATTTAGGCTAAAATACGTTTTGACTAATCCCTAACCTGTGAGCTGGCTGGTTTCCCATTTCCCTTCATATCTTAAACATTTGATTTCATTTTGCCTCGTCTATTTCTTTCTCCCTTGACTTTTTATCGTAGTTGGTAAAGTAAGCTTATGTGCACTGTTTGATGTCTGGTCTTTTGTGATCCCCTTCCTCCAGGAGTCATCAACTACATTTTTCCCTGGCCCAGAATTTTTATAAGATGACACTGTAGGGGCCAGACAAATGAAACTTTTTTTTTATGCGCCAATCAGTATGAACAGATTCAAACATGGGTAGTCCATAATAACAACTAGATACTTAAAACCCTTTACCATTCCGACGGTTGGCAACGTTTGATGTGGTTTATTTTTCTTCCTGTCTATTGACACAAATGCTACCTTCACGTTTATACTCATACTATACACCATTAGTAAGCTAAGATTCTTGTGAGTCGATTGATGCAAACCACCTCAAGATACAATAACAACGGAAGGCACAATGAACGCTAACAGCAGACAAACAACCATTTTTAAAATGCAAAATTGAGGCAGCTCACTGATTATGTCTTTCAGTGATCCACAGATGGCTAAGGTATAAAAGGTAACATCAACAAATGTTCACACGATCTACTGCAGTAAAGATATTTAGCCCAAAACAAGATAGTAATCAACTGAAAGACGTTTTCTACTTTCAAATTAGCAGGTGATGCGCTCGTCTTCCACTTGTCATCTGTTTTTTCGCCGTTACAACTTACAACGAAAAAATTATGAAGGGAACTGTCTTTCCTCCATTTACTCTCTGGATTATCAGGTTTAAAATGACTGACCAATCATGATCTGCCACATGGAGCCTACCAACCAGAGAAGCCAATAACCCTTCTCTTCTCCCGTGTAAAGGTCAAGCCAATCACAGCCGATCTTGAATATGACACCTTGAATTTCCAATGAAATTCTATGCACGCCGATTTACCACTTCAGTGGGTTACTTACAGCTCCAGCACCCCCAATGAAGGATTTCCATGATAATAGCAATATTATGTACAGTTTGAAGTCATAAATGGCCTCAATATAACAAAGGTACATATATCTTACATATGAATATAGATGGCAAAAATTTAGATGTCATGAATATAAATACAGATATTTATGTAGATAAATAGAGAAAACACGAATATGTTCAGTTTCTGTGCTACTGTCATCAGTTTTTATTGAACTTGGACAAAGGCCCCATTGTGTTTTCCAGTCCTATAGTCATCTGCAAGCATCTATGTACAAAAACAAAATACATGGAGAAAAAACCACCTTCCACTTTTCTGTTTTCAAACTTTTACTTTTACTCAATGCCAGTACTTACACAGTGATTCTGACTGCTGGGGATAAAAGTTCAGAGTGTTAACTTTCAAGAGACTCCAAATCCATAAATGTCCTCCAAATGATTAAAGAACAGCTGCCAGTTTACTTTGCCTCAGAACGGCTTTTTGGGCTCAATTTACTGGAATGGTAAAGGGTTCAGAAAATGCTATCATAACAAGGAGACAGTCCAGTGCTCAATACAAAAGCTACAGTTCAACCATCAACAAATGAGTCCTTATTTCAACGAAAAACTCCTCTTCAGGATCCAAGGAAACAAACAAAAATACTCAGTTTAAGACTCAATACAACAGTTGGCCAGAGAAAATAAACCCAAGCATCTCGTATAAGCTTAGTGATTCAGCAACGACTCTAGTGCTCTGCTGTCAGCTCCAGGGAATGGTCAGCCTGGCAGTCGAGGGGTTTGATGGTGGGTTCACAGAGTAGGGAGGATGGAACTGGAGAATAATCAGATTACGTAGAACTGGTGAACTATGCACACTGTTCAGCTCATTGTTGGGGGTTGGCAAGCTAATCAACGATCACTCTCAGGATGTAATGATAGTTGTGCACATTTTCTGAATTAATTAATATTCTGTGAACCGGATGGGAAGCTTTGGCTGGTTGGATATGGCCCCATGGGTGACCAGTTGACAATCACTGTTTAAATCCTGGAGTTAAGCAGCATGTAAGCTTGTCATTATGCAACACTACATCAAATTATAAACCCAAACAAATTCTTTCCTTTCAAAAACAAGAAACATCATCAAGAAATTGATGGAAAACAATGTTTCACAGATGGATTGTGTTTGAGTTGTCACACTTCCTCTTTCTGTGAACAGGCATTTCAGTGAATTTGTTCATATCTAACAGTTTTTGACTTTTTTGAACAGTATATGTAAAGAAATCATGTAAAATCCCTTGCTGGCAGCCATTGTCATTAGTCATAAATACACATTTCTCATCTTAACACATTTGTTTTTCACCAAATGGAGTAACCTAGTGTGAGAGATCTCCAAAATTAATTTAATTAAATGGCTACTTTGGTGTTTTGCCACCTACAACAAAACGTCAAACTGAACCCGAGCATAAAAAAAGAGTTTTCACCAAGATGTGCTGTGGCTTGAAGCCAATAATGAGTACACCTAAATATGGTGCAATTTATGTCCATAGCATTTTGGACAGGCTCACAGAATATGAATCATCCGTTATTTGATAAAAACAAAAAAAGTAAGGGGAACATTAATGTGGCATGAGCTAATGCTAACAAACACGCTAGGCGTGCTGAAAAGTCCAGTCGTCTACTTGCTAAATGGTGAATACTGAGAACAACAGCAAGCTCTATGTAATGTTGTAATGTAATGTAATGTTTCTCTACTAACACGTTTCATTTCTGGACCTGATTCTGCAGACATTGTCCAGAGTTGTCCGGACAGGGGGTGCGCAGTGCAAGGTCACGTAATCTGGGCTGCAGGACTGCTTACCGTTTTCTCATGTGATCTTGTTGGAGTTGTTGGACCCTCGCGGTTTTGCAGTGTATGTGTATTTTGACAACCCAGGTGTAAGAACAGAGTCAATCACCAGTGCAAACTGTTTTTCACATTCACACACTCTTTTCACTCACACTGGAGAGCTGTGGTGGACAAAACACTGTCTGGATTTCAATTTGCTTATTTTAGGCAATTCCGCAGGAACTCTCATGGGAACGTGTTATTAAAATATGCCTGGATCGGCCCTCATACTGATCATTAGGATCAGCGAGGGATACTACTAATTCATGCCAAATATATCATTTATTAATCCTTTAAAGATAAGTCACGCCATTAGTAAAAACAAATTTCAGGTTGTCAGGTTTGGGAAAATCCCTCTGACTGGTATTTATCCTCTCTTTTAGGAAGTAATCCACTAACTTTGTTCAGGTGCTCTACAGCTCTTTCCTAAAGCCAGCGGTAAAACAGTCCATTGAAGTTTTCCTGAGGAACTAAAAAGCTTAAAATACAAAGTGTCAAAGTGTCAGTACAAACTGCTGGAGGAGCATAAACCAATGAAGGAATTTTTCACAACTCTGCAACTCAAAAGTTGTTCTTCTTAATTGCTTATACTGTAAACCCTTTATAAAGGATGCCTTATTAGAAAGCAGTGCCTCTTTTTTAGCTGTTCTGAAGTTAACGATCACAATCTCTAATATCACATGAGCTCTAAACTTCTCCACACTTATTAATCAGGGTGACACCCCACTTCAGCACTCTCAAATAGTGATAGGCAGAGATATATGCAGAGACCATGATGAGGAGATGGATGAAGGACATTAGACATAAATGAGAGATATAACCTTTCATAGATTCAGGTAATTCTTTGATATTGTGCAATGCATGTTTTCAATCTCAGTAAGTAAATATACATTTATTATGGTGTACTGTTATATGGGATGCCAATAAAGTTACGGCAAGAATGAACTAAAAATGAAAGGTAGAGAGAGCAGGAAGAGACGTAAAGGTAGAAGGGCTGTCTGCTAACCCACACACCTTAGCCTTTCATCAGTGCTGTATGCGTAGGCGATGGTGGCGTGTGTTGGTTTCTATTCATCTGATACCTCTGACTCATTCTTATTAATACAGTCATACCTTTATTTATTCATTATCATGCTCATATTTAATTCATCCCTTGTTTCATTTTATTTTTATTTACTGCAGCGCTTTCAGCAGAAAGTATCATCAACTGAGTGGTGGAGTTTGATCAAACAGTGACAGGATTGAGTGTTTGCGTGCATGTGTGTGTTCGGGAAAGAGATGGGAAAAAAGCAAAAGTAGAAAGAGAAAAATGGAGGGAGGTAGTGTGGTAGAGTGGTAGAGTGATACAGAAAAAGTAAAAGTAAGAAATGATAATAACAATAGATAAAAAATCCACTTCATTAAATGTTACTTTAGTTTAAAATCCAATATATCATCTCTGAGATATAAATTAATCAAACTACACACATTTTAATACTTGTGTGTGTTTGAACTTTGAAAATAGCACACGCACACACACACATCTATGTAGCACAAGAGCCTCGTGCCACCCTTCCATCATCTTGAAGCAGGCACATCATCTCGTCATTTTAATTCCCCAAAGACACATGAAAGAAGCCATTTTAAAGATAAACAAATTAAGGGATGAACATTACCTCAGACTATGAAACCACTCCCCAAAACAACCAGAAACTAGGGCAGTGAACAAAAAAGTGTGCCATGGTCTCAGATTCTTTGCAGATGTGTGCTGTAACCCCCCCCCCCCCCCCCGATCAGCTTGAACAACCTTCTGGGGAAATGTTTGGACTAAATAACTTAACCCACCTATGTGCATATGTTGCTTGTCTCCTTATCTCTTGCCATATTAAAGCGGCAGCTGTAAAGCAAGCCTTTACTTTCCACGGAGTCAATCAAAAGTAGGTTCTTTTTTTGAGTTTATGACATAAAGTGACAATTACATTCCTGTAAAAGCTTGAGCAAACGTCTGAAGGACTAACATTTTCACTGTGACCCAAAAGGTCCTATGTTTATAAGTTCCACTCTCACTACACTTTTTGAGTGTTGCTGTTGGACATTTTGGCTTGGGTCAAGTGCTTTAACCAAGGGATCTCCTACATGATGAGAGAAGGAAATTTTTCATTTACTCCCTCAGCTGTTTTACCAATATGATAAACTGACCTCTGAGTCACTTTATCACAGTACCCCTAGGTGCTGAATGTAGTTATAGATAAGCCATAAATCATGATTTTCTAAAGGAAATCCAAATCACAGGAGAACAAAACCAATTTGCCCTTGGGGGAACGCTATACTTCTCACACTGACACATATTGGGAATGAGGTCTAGTTTTTAACTGATGATCACATTGATTGCATTAAAACAGTATCACAGAAATGAATGGGCTCTGATATAAAAAAAAAATCATCACAACTACTGGAAAATTTCTTCAGAACTCCACTCCAAGTCTTCCACAAAAGGTGAGATTAAGATAGACCAGTATACACGTTATCATACATTAGTGTATATCTGTGAGCACCTATTCTCCATCTGTACAACATTGCTAAAAACTTTTTCTCACAGTCTCAATATTGTGACTTGGCTACAGTAAATTAATCATTTTCTGCTACTTAAGCATTGTCATCAATCATTAATTTAACACAAATATGAAACCTGGAGTCAGCCTTGTGGTTCTTGAACGGTACATGATATCCATTCCCAGCTTATTGTAGGTGTCTGATTTCAAGAAGTAAGATTAATAAGTAATCATAAATTAATAAAGAAGTAAGACTGAGATTTGTGAGGGCACGGGAGACTTCTAAAAACAATCAATTTTTGTAATTTGACCCGCTCACTAACACGTTCAGCACTTGCAGCAGCAGTGACTGTGACACTGCTTATGGAAATAAGGTATTTTAAAATCTTTTACACCAAAATGGCGCAATTTGTGAAAAAAAGATAGGGATGCACCGATCCGATACTGGTATCAGTATCAGTCCCGATATTGAAGAAAATTCTAGATAGGGATTTGGTGACAATGGGCCCGATACATAGGGGCCGATCTATTCAGTCTCATGCTATGCTATAGGTGCTGTGAGTGGCGTCATGCGCAAGCAACATGCAGTGCTGAAGCGCACATAATGTGGACCGCATTATTTTCAAAATAGAGCGAGTGAAAGGATCAGCTATCTGGAACTTTTTCAAACTATCTCAGCCTACAAACTCAACGGCTACTTGCAATGCCTGTGCAGTAAATGTTCCAAGGGGTGGTGGTAAAACACCAAGTTACAACACGACCAACTTAATCGAGCACCTACAAAGATTTCACACCAGGGAGCACGCTGAGTTCATTGACCTGAATAAACAAAGAGGAGGCGGTATGACACAGTTAACTTTGAAGGAGATGGAAGAAAGAGGTGAACAATTTCCACCTAATAGTGTGCAGGCAACAAAATCACAGAGAGGGTGTCCCGTGTCACTTTTAAGTTTAACTGCACACTGGCTGGATGAGAGTTCCGTGCCACACAGTGCAACGCTCAATGCTACAAACTTCAGTCAGTCACACACCAGATCGCAGTTACCCTGAAGGAAATGTATGACGTACATTGAGTAAAGTCCACGTGATTCTGAGGGACAATGCCAGCAACTTGCAAAAGGCAATGGACAGCATGAGAGTGTGTAGTTTAGGCTGCGTTGCACATACAATGCAGCTGTCAACGAGGGACTTCTATCACAGCACTGTGAGTGATGCAGTTGCAAGTGGGAGACAGATCCAGTAACACTTGTTATATTTGTTTTACATGTTGTTTGACCAAGCAAGAGAAGCTATTGGTTTAAGATTGTTGTACTGATGCACAGTTATTAAATAAATAACTCAGTACATTTATATCTGTTTTTAAAAAAAAAAAAAAAAATTAGGAAAGAAATGTTTAAGTCAAGTCTGATGTACAAAAGAATGATCCCAGTCTTTTTCATACAATGAGACATAGTGTTTGTTAAGTAATTCAGCGCTGTTTTTCTGTATTTTCTGTATTGGTATCGGCTGATTACTAAACCTCAGATATCAGTATTGGAGGTGAAAAAAGCGGATCGGTGCATCCCTAAAAAAAGATGCAAAGATTGCTCAACTTATAGCCCTCAGTGTCGCTCACTGAATTCATGGTAACATTTTACTTCCTGTTGACATCCCCTAAAGCATTATGGGAACTATGGTTTAACAAATCAAATTCAAAAATCATTTTAATTTTACCACCATCTTATTATTTCACTAAATTTGTGCTAATTATGCCAACTTTACGGTACATTTCATTGGTTTTTGGTAGCTCAGGCCACTATCACAACTTTGCTCTGCTCCACTGAGATTTAAGTTTTGTCAAAGCTTCCCTTCCTGCTCTTCTGGATTAAACTCCAGCTGCACAGCTGCATCTTGAGGTCTGCAAGTATATTTGCCCAATCAACAGAAGCTTCTCTAATCTGGTATTCAGCCCTGAACTTGGCAGATTAACATATACGGCTGCACTTACTGAAAGAAAAAAAAAAAAAACTTAAAAAACTTAACCTGGAAGCTATCAGACTCTTTGCCTCAGAAAACTTTCTGCTGTGTCATATTGCTTGACCCCTTCCATATACATGGTTTGCCAATGGACTTATGGCTACCTTGAAACATTATTAATCAAATTAACTGCATTGCCTGGCAATTAAAAACAGGCACCATTCAACAGCTGAAGTGATTTGGTGAAACCAGCCTTCTCAAAAATCAAAGGAGGGTTGAAACAAGTGCATCTGGACACAGTTGCCCTTGTTTTCCTCCGTCTGTTGGGCTTGGGCTAACTTATGCTCCAGTGGGTGGTGAGAATCAAAGCGTAAGTATTGGTCTGTGTGTGTGTTTGTGTATATTCATATGTGGAAGCTCCTATCCTCTTCAGTGTGAACAGCACAATCCAAAAAGACCAAAGCGTTGTTCCTGAAGTCCTCTCATGTGAACTTCAGTCCTACCCTCCACTGTGCTGATGTGCACTGTGAAGGCCTACACCTCCTGGCTTCTAATTTTGACCCATGTGTTGTCCACGTTATCTGAACCAGTGGCTCAGTGCTGTTCATCTGAAGGAATTCAGAGTTCTGCCTTCTACTTGTTCCATGTAGAGGTTGGCCACTTTCATTGTAATGAAAGCAGGTGGTGCTCAGACAGAGGTCCAGCAGTTCGCAAATCTAGTCTGGTCTGAGGTTCGTTCTGTTGTTCAGGGTGTTGTGTTTGGTGGCACGGTGGAACAAGTGAAGGTCCTGGGTCGAATCCCCACTGTGGGTGCTGATGGTGTGTCCTCCACCATGCCTTCTGTGCCTGCTGCTCGAGGAAAGGGGCCTTTCTGTGTGGAGTTTGCATGTTCTCCCCGTGCTCACCTGGGGTATCCCCCATAAAAATACCCCCACTAAAAACATGCAAGAGGATCACCACCTGACCAATGGTGACGAAGAGAGTTGGAGCTGTCAGCTGACAGCCCACCACTCCTGGTTTGCCGTGGAGGTAGGACAACCGGGATGGGTCAAATGCAGAGGAATTAATTTCATGGGAAGCATGGCGTGAAGCATGTAGTGTGCAACATGATGTGTTATGTGATAATAAAAAGTATGATTCTTCTTCTTCTTCTTCCTCTTTAGCAGTCATTTCCTTGCAGTTTCCATCGCCTCCATAGTCAGGATGCATGTAGACAATGAGGTCACATAGCAGGACACTCATTTGGGTCCAGTTTCAATCCCAGAACCTTACTGACAAAGTCCATGGATATTTTAATATAATGAGAAGTGCTGCCAACTAAGATGGCTAAGGACGTACATATATGTTTGACAATAACTGACCGAATTGATGCTGCTGAAAATAAGCCTGCAGAGGGTTCCTTCATTGTGAATCTTGAGGAGCCCATACATGTTTGGGATGGCCTCTCCAGCATACAGGGAATGACATTTCATGGCTGATGGTTTTCTCCTTCTGTAGCTATTGTAGACATTCTGTTCTGTCCTTCTTGTTCTAGTCTCCAGTTCTATTAAGTTGCTGTTGTGATGAGGTCTACTTTTGGTACATGCTGTGATGGAAAAGTTTAATCCTTTGGCTGGGACATCTTACTGTGGTTGGGTAAGTTCCCTGTCTGACAGGTTTTTCACCCATCTGTTGTGTTTCATCCAGTGTGAAGTTATTTTTCTTTTGCCTCCAGGTAAGTTTGTAGTGTTGCTGGCTTGTGGTTGTAGGTTTTGGAAAATCTGTGTCTGTCTTTCCTTGCTTCTAGTGTGTTGGTGTAGTTGTATCTTCTCAACATCTATCGATCTCCACAACAATGGCAAAAGGGAAGATGCAGCCAACTTATCCATGCAACTAGAACAAATGTCTGCTCCCAAGTAAAGAACACAAAAACATGAAAGAAACTGAGGACTGCTCTTAAGTTGACCAAGTGGGTAATTTTCATAACATGTAAGGCACTTGTCATCTTATAGAAAGCAACAGTCATCTCTAGCAAGGCTAATTAAAACAGAGCATTACTCTAATGTCTTGATTTATTGTTCAAATAGAAAGTTTCAGACAAAGCAACCATGTGAAAAGGGTATGAAACAAGGATAACTGATGTAGCTTACCAAACTCAGTAGACAAGGGTTCCCATTACAAGTGAAGAGGTAGAGAAACAAAGACATGCTGAGTCATTTTAGTGGGAAAAGCAAAGGATAACCATTGACATTAATGAAGGCTCTTTTTGTCTTCGGCCTTGACCACATGCATATGGGTATTTTTAAAAACAGATATTTGGTGTTATGCCAACAGCATGTGTATAAACTTTGAGACAGTTAGAGACGCTCACTGAGACCTACTGAGAAAAATTAAATTGAAGCCTGAGGTGAAAGACACACAACAGACTGTTTATTAGAAAAAAGAAAAGAAAAAACAAAACCTTTATGCCACTAGAAACAGATGAACTGTTTAGACTTGTTTTGCTGTTTAGACTTGTTTTGTGGTAGCTGAAAACAATAATCATCTGCTTAGTCGGGCAACACAATACATTCATTAAATGTCTGCAAGCTTCATGTGGAGTACCTGCAATTACACAATGATTACTTCCACTGAGATTTACACTTTTACCATTATAAATATATGAAAAGACAACAATTATTAGTTGAAATAACCAATTATGGTTTACTCCTGTTTCTGAGTGTAAATTTAAAGTGTTCGATTAATCTGACGGATTTCCCTTCATCATAAATTACACATTTCCCTGTTTTTGAGTCTTTTTGTGTGCACCAGTCACTCAATTAAATGAGTAATGGCTTCGTCGATAAAACATGAGCATAGATTGGGGAACACACAGACAGACAGGCACACATGCACACACACACACATACACACACACACACAAACCCACATGGATGGTTGGATCAATTTAGTGTCAGCTAATTGGCTGTCACGACCTCTTCATCGAGCTGAGACCATGAAGGCCTTGATCTGGAAAAAAGGCCTGAGGGATACACTCAGATATACAAGCAGGCAAACACACTGACACACACACACACAGTACCACACATACACACGCACACACACACTATCTCTCACACACACACAATAAGAGCAGAACCAGCATCACAATGGGATCAAAAATAAACTCACAGGAATCTTCAATGTTTAATATCAAAGTCATTTCTAATGTGTGCTTGTATTCTTCCACTGATCTTCTATCATCTGCTCTCGTGTCTGTAGCTTGAGGTGGTGTATTTGCTGTAATACCCGTCACAATTGTCGAAGGAAACTAGGAACTACATGATATCACTTTATGGCATGAATGCAGGGCTTCATGCAGGGCTGTAAGCATTTTCTGAAAAAATAAGAATGGGTGGACTGTGTGGGAACTGAATCCTTGAAGCCGTGTTGAATATATAATTAATAAACAATGACTGCAGTGGCAGAAACAATTAAGCATGTAAAGTAAGTTCCTTGTATGTTGAATTTGGACAGTTGGTCTTGTAATTATACAGTACAGAGATGCTTTTTTCCATCATGAAAGCTGGAAATAGAGCAAATTTTCAATTAAAAAGAAAAAAAAACATCATATAATAGATTACAGAACCTGCATAATCATATAAATTTAAAGTATCCCACATTGTACTCAATTTTTCATAGTTATTTTTTGCATTTGTTGTCCTTGTATTAACATTACTGCCTGATAAATTGATAATTTTTGCTCCACAAGGAGGGAAAAAATTAGCTGTATCTGCAAAATGAATATTTTGGGGTTTGGATTGTTGGCTGGAAAATACAAGGGATAAAAGACTGCAGTTTGGGCTCTGCAAAATTGCAATGTGCATTTTTCTATAGTTCAAGTATTTGTATAGGCTACTCTATTGATTAATCTGTCAATTTTATTCAAAATGTGTGCATGTTTTGGGTGTATGTAGAAAAACAACTTACATGGAAAAATGTATCTGAGTAGCAATCAGATTCTACCAGATTTTGAAAACCTTCAAATATCCATGTCTCTATCTGCCATCGTCAGTCTCTCTAATGTCAGTCAATCAGACTCTTAGACTCTAATGTCCATTGAACTGGGTCACTCACACACACACACACACACACACACTCACACACACACACACACACGCACACACACACACACACACCCTCACACACACACACACACACACACACACACACACACACACACACACACACACACACACACACACACACACACACACACAGCTATGTTGTTAGGCAACACAGTGGTTGACGTTCTCATCTGGTAAGAGAGTTACATCCATCAGTGAGTTGGTTGTTTAACTCGCCTGAGTGTCATTCTGTGAATCTTGTACACCTTAGGTCCTTCTCAGTCTGCTCCAGGTACAACTCATCTCATTCAATCTGAAAGCATAATATAACCAGTCCACTCAACATTCTTCCTCTTCTTTACTTCTACATTTATTTGCAAAAACCTTTGAGCTGAATGAGTGCTCAGAAGTCACAACCATCACAGTAATGGTCAAAAATAGCAGAAAGGCATCATACACCTTACTGAACGTAGAGGTTTCTGAGTGAACACAGAAGCCACTGCTGGAGCATCCACTCTGAGTATTTAAGCATTAGCACATTAACCAGGCGCAGCATGCATCTGTTTGTCATGTAACATATTGGGCGTGTCTGATTTGGGTCGTTTAGCGTGCTCACCGGGTGATGCATTATATCAGTTTTTCATGTGACATTTATTTTTAATCTGTAATGGATGCAGCTTGAAAGGTAAAGAACAATACTTCAGATAGAAAATATTTAAATGACATTAAAATGACTTATTTTTAAAAGTACACAAAAATGACTTTGTTGCAGTAACGAGAGTAAATGTAATTCTTGACATCAGTACATTGGGTTTTGGCTATCAGTCATAGAGAGAGGACAACATCAATAGCAAAGAGCAAAAAGACACAAAAGAACAGAAAAGCTAAACGTCACAAGACTAAAGATGACTTTCTTCAACACCAGTTCAAGCACTGTGTGTGGTGGTTACTTTGGCCTCAGGCTGCTGTCACAGCACAACAAGATGAGCGACAAGTGTTGGGATAAAAACTTAGGTGACAAACAGGAAGCTTACAGAACCAACAGTCCTGCCCTGAGGTAAGAATTGTGTATTATAGCCATAAATGGGTAGCGGTTTGTGTGCAGTGTAGTAGCAAACAGAGACTAACTGTCCCCTAAAGGTAAAGGAAAACACTGTTTAACAAACGGTAAAATGTACTGTTGCTGAAGTGCAGTCTGGTCCATACCAAAGTGGTGTAAGGAGAAAAACATTATCAGAACACAATTTGGAAGACTGCAAAGAGGGAACCTGGTGATGAAACTGATTCATCTGTACAACAACAAAACACATGCATCTATGTACAATGTCTGCTCTACCAAAAATACAAATGTGACAAATTGTTTTCCTATGTGGTCTTCCAAAGTAAAAAAAACAATAAAAAAAAAAAAACATTAAAAATATTGGATTTGCAGCATGAGAAAAAACAGATGTACCGATCAAGAATAAGACAGAATAGTAAACATGACTGACAAAAGACATGGAGTAGCAGTAAAATGGCAATGATTCTAAAAAAGGACAGTGACATGACCTTCTTCTGCACCATGACCAGAAAAGCAGAATACACACTGTCCAAATTCACACACAGTTCAAGGTTAGGTATACATACACGCAAGACTTGGAAATAACTGCACCAGAGGTTTTGAGATCACTCAAGGAACAAAAAATAAGAAGTACAAAGATCGTACTATGATGACAGTCTTTTAATGTGTCTAACCTGGTCTCACTCAACGAGAAGTCTTGTTCTGAAGTCTTGCAAGAGTTGAGTTGTTGCAGGAAGACATCAGTGAAAACATGAGTGAGAGTTGGAGAGAGGAATGCCGGGAAGAGTTTGTTGTGTTGAGTACAGAAAGCATAGCTTAGTGTTATCTAAAAGATTTTCAGTGTTACGGCTGAATATTTAGCTGATCTTGACAAATATGTAAGCCACAAGGCTTTAGAACGAGATGAGACTTGACAACAGACAACAGGCTGGATCATCGAAAGGTAGAGAAAACATTTCATTTCTCTGTAGGTTCCTTTCCATGATGTTGCCAGACACTCATAATAACAACGTGAGCTTGTCAGTGGTGAAAACAAGCACTTTTAACCCATTTTGTGGTTACTGCGAGACCAGTTTCAAAAATTGTTGCTGCCAGTAGTCACTTGGACACAGAAAACATAGGCAAGTAGGGTCCAGGCTGAAAGATACCAAAGCTTCCCTTTAAGGTGATGGAATGATCATGGTCATACTTAGGAAAAACCAGGTTTGCTAATGGGAAACAAACAGCGATCTAATGTGCTAAATTCCAATGTTTTGGTGACCCCCCCTTCCACCTCCTCCTCCTCCTCCCCATGCAGACTCCTTCATCATTGTGCAATAACATCACCTGATTTCCTCCTTTGCTCCCATCATACTTATTACATCCACTTTGTCACTGTAATGTAAAAGTGTGTCTGTCGTTTTGGGGCACCTTCTGAACCAACTGATGCTTTCGTTCTTCTTGTGAAGACTGTCTCAAAAGAAGACAGAACGTTGCTTATCTATCTGACAGAAGCATATTAGAGAACAGCTTCAATCAATGCACAGACACACCAACCAATTCACAGCCATCCACTATTCTGACTGTGCTTGCAGACCCTTGCCAATGGGAAGTAACCTGGATGCACTGTGAATGTCTTACAAGAGTTGCAACATCTTAATAATTAGAAATGTTGGGTATTAGCCCTCTGGTAAACTTGTGTAGTGCCCAGCTCTCCAGCAGGGCCCTTATCCCCTACTGTAAAACAAAACGATCCGGATGTCAACCTGCTTAAAGTACATGAGAGATCAAAACGCAACCACTTTCATTCCAAGTGTTTGCCTCCTCAGCTCACCCCTCGATTCTTCGCTCTCCATTTGTTTCATCTCCTGCTGCACGGTGAGCAGGTGCTGAAACGCCGAACATGAAAAAAAGAAAGATGAAGAAATTTAAAAAAAGAAAAAGAAAGAAAAAAAAAAAAAAAAAAACCTTTCTCACATTCTATCCACCATTCCTGCCACTTCACAACCCTCTCAGCGGTTTCTCATCCAAATCCAATTTAGCTCATGTTTCCATCCTCACCCCCCACCACCCACCACCCTCCCCTCTTTTACCTCTCTCCCTCGCCCCTCATAGTTCTCTTTTTCTCCATCTTCCTCATCCTTTTCTTCTCCCATTACCTTCTCCCTCCTTCCCTCACTCCTTCTCCCTCATTTCCCGTCTCGCTTCCGTCTTTCCTCCATCTCACTCCTTCCCTCTCCTACTCGCTGCCGTCCGTGCCTCTATATCTCAGTGGAAACATGAAAGGCTACCTGTGTGCTGATAGCCAGGGGAGAAGGAGGGCAGAGAGTTAATTAACTTGCTATCTGGGACTGACTGTTAATAGGAATTGGAACTGTTAATAAGAATATAGTGTTGCGCACCGTGTTAGCAGAAATATAGCTTTAGACAGCACACACTAGGACAGGAAATATGTGGTGGCGAGTGTGTGGAGTATTGTTCAGTATGCACTCATACACATCTATGCTTGCATGTGGATGAGCACATAGGCAAATATGGTAAAGTGTGACGATGCGCACACAGACCCACACTCACATATACTGACAGTACACAGACAGGAAGGTGGCAGGTGTAATTTCACGCATTAGAAGGACTCAAGAAAAAAATCTCCGCTCTAACCAAAACCCACGCCCCTCCATACACACACACACACACGCTTCGTCTCCCATCCCCCTGGCTGTCTCCTCTCTCTCCACCGGAACCCTTTGAAGATAACTTTTTCTTATTACCCTAACAATGGCGGCACGGAATGCAACTTTAATTCACGCTCCGAAAACGAGACGGGGAGGAACAGGACACCGTGCCGCTCGCTCTCTCCTCTCACTTGTTCCCTGCTGCGGGGTGGAAAAGCGAGTGAGGAAGAGGAGGGAGGAGAAGAAGAAGTGAGAGAGAAAGAGGCAGGAGAAGCAGGAGAAAAGTTCAAACAGAAATTGCTAGGAAAAGCTTTTTTTTTTTCTTAAGCGTGAAAACGGTTCTCAGTACCTTTTCTGTTTTTCTTTTTCTATTTTTCTTCACCAACTCTGAGATTGGCAAAGCGCTGACATGTGCTCTTCCTAACATGGGTGAGAAGTCAGATACTTTTAACACACACTTAACAGAAATGCACCTGATGCTACTCATCTGGTGAAGTGCCACCCACAACACCAACACCTCCTCTTCGCGTCTCCTTGAAACCCCTGCTCTCAACTCCTCTCGTTTTCGTCCTCTACTGCTTTTTTCTTCTTTTTTTAAGCATCCTTTCCTTCTGTCTCCCATCCCCTCTCACCCTCTCTTTCGGTCTTTCTTGGTCTCTCTTTGCAGTAGGTAGGAAGGCAGGCAGGCAGGGCTGACAGGTCCTCTAACAGACAAGGAGGAAATGGTTGCCCTTTGAAGTGGAATTGGGGGCCTGTGGAACTGTCTAGTGCATGATTAGCGTGGAGCTCAGAGGGGAGAGAGAGAGAGAAGAAGCAGGTTAAATGCAGGGTAACGGCAAGGAGAGAAGACATACAACTGGTAGAGAGAAATAATAAGGATAAAAGAGGATAGAAGGAGGGAACGGAAGTACAGTAAAGTCCTTTTCAGACATGCACTTTATAACATGAATACGCTGGAAATTTTGAAATTGTCCTCACAAGAAAAACGACTGGATCAGTTGTTCAGCACATGCCTGAAAACGATATACGTTTAAGGTGAAAGCCCTCTAGCGGCCAAAGGGGTATTGACTCCTGTCCATCAGGAATAAAAGTTGGAATAATGTGACGTTGTTATAGAGCTGTTTCTATTTTCTACCAACAGTCAATGTTGACTTCTTCTAACCATGATCGTGATTGTTGTCTTATTTATCAAAGTAGTAATTTTAACCCAAACTACAGTCTTTTTCAGTAATAGTACTATTTTACTTTCCCAGTAACATTGGGTGACAAACGTGGTGGCTGCTGGAGCTGCACTTTGTTGTCTCAGTATTTGTGCTCTGTGCAATGACAATAAAGTTTAATCTAATGTAATCTTATGTTTGCAGCCAACCCTTTTTATAGAGAATGACTGGCTGCATTTATGTACCAGGCACAAGTTGTAAGTAGGTGGTAGGGGTGGATGGTGAGCACATAATCTGCAGGACCTTGACACTGAATATCAAGATTTGCCTTTGGGGTTCCCACTTGTGGCTAGATTTAGGCAACAAAAGCACTTTGGCAAAGTGGTTTCTATGGAATGTTAATTATTATATTGTGTGTCATGAACAAACAAGTTAAATATGTTGTTAGTGACTATTTTAATGATATGTTCAGTATCAACAATTTGCAAACATTGCTCAACATTACATTAGTAGAAAATATGATCCATGCTGCATTATTTCTTCCAAAACACATTTGCCATGCTACTTTTCTGTAAAAGTTGCAAATACACTTACACTTCCAACATGTCTGTATTGAATCCTGTCAAATTAATGTTAAGGTGTCATACTACATGGTTGCATAGGGTTGAAGATCAAGCAAAGAGCAGATATTTGGCGGCCTGCACCACCCTTATATCTACAATGCATCTGCCTAGGCTAAACTACCATCGCACACATGGCTTGCTCAGTATTCCAGCTGTCATCTTGTAATACAGTTGTTGTTGAATTACCTCCTACGTGAAAAGAAAAGAAACAAACCACAAACCAGTGTGAATAAGCAAATTGTAAGTACTTAAGGTGATTCTTCTCTGACCCTCTGAGTCCATAAAAATGTGTTTGCATTGATTTTTTACCCCACAGTGGTGCAAGGCAAAAGAGATCATCAGACCATCAGCATCAGTGTTCCATACAGTAAGATTCTCATGAGATTAAAGCTCATATTTGATACTATTTATCATCTACATTTTTCCAGAAATAGCAATTCAGTGTGTTCACATTATACATATTGTACAGGAAACTTAATTGTTAGTGGCTGGGTCCAGTGTTGTGCCTGAACACGTTCATTCATTCATTCAACGATAGTTCATGAACTCGTTCATGTTTTGGGTGAACGTGAACTGAACGTACTGTATTACTGCCTGATGAGCGTTACTGTGAACTCGTTCATTCTGGTGTCTGTGAACGGCACACTCTCTCAGTTTAACTTCGTTTAATAGGATGCCAGATTTCCATAGAGCCTTCCAGGCAAAAACCTGGCTAAAACACACCATAAACAGGCCTTAATATGTAGCGGAAAAAACACCCAATCTGGCAACACCAGCCACCAGTGTCGCATCGCCGCATGCGTCATCAAAACAAAAAGCAGCAAGGAGGCGTCGTATGATCATTTTAACGAGTTTTATGACAAGGTCAGTGAGGATGGGAAAAATCTTACATTTCTGTGCAAACTTTGCCCGCCGGCTTTCGAAAAGAAAATCCGCACTTCAGTCACATCCACAGCAACCCTGAAACGGCACATTGAACTGAAGCACCCGGCTAGCCTTTCAAGGTATGTTCTGACGCATAGTTACAGTGTTAAAACTGCAACTATGCAGCTCGCAGCAAACAAATGGGGAAAAAAGAACTATGAACTAGTTCATTTTAAAATTTGTGAACTGAACTTTGAACTAGTTCATGTAGAAAGTGAACTTTCCCCAACACTGGCTGGGTCTGCCATTCCTGTGCTGGATTCAGATGACCTGTTTGTACTGGTTTTGATACCAGTCTCCCTACGGCAATGTCAGAGCTGTATTTAGTTACTACGAATGAAAACCTGCTGTTAATTCAAATGAAAAGCACTCACAGCACATGGGGTTAACAGATTTTTCAGACTCTTCTGTTGTATTTCTGACAAAGCTGCTGCTTAAACAATGTTTGCTCCCTCTCATGTACCAGGTGTCAGATACAGCGCAGCTCGAATTAAGCAGTCTTGGGACTTTGTGAGCAGTGTGAACGTGATTTATAGTTAAGAAGACACTAGAGATATCCAGGTAGTTTGCCAGTAGATGCTGTACAGAAAACAGAAGGTAGTGTTGCTCTCTTCTGACTACTTGCAACTGCCACCAAGCTTTCTCATTTAGTAAACCCTGATGCATTTTAAATCAGTCACCAGTTATTAACCTGCCAGAATGAGGCAGAGGAATGCTTTTGTGCAATTTGTTGTCTACAGTTTTGACTAATACAAGTCCTGTTTAGGTATCTACATCTATCTCTAGATGAGGTACTTAGTTCATTAATATGTTCTTTAAAGCACAGCTTGTCATCTGGCAAGAAACCAAGATAATCATAGTAGGATATTCTTTTAATTGGAGTCCCGTTAAGAGTAGGAATATTAATTTCAGTGGGACTGTTTTCTTGAGAGCAGCGTGCATTTTGTTTTTCTGGGTTGAACCGTAATCACCAACAGAAGGCACTGTTGTATATAGAACGGTGTCATCCGTGTACAGATGAACTGCACTGTTTCTCATTTTTTACCTAATTCATGAATAAAAACTGTGAATGAAACTGGTCAGAGAACAGAACCCTGTGGCACACCTTTGTTAACACTCATAAAACTGGACTGATAATCACTGACCAGAACAGCTTCTGTTCTACCACTGAGATAATTTGGAGGCCAGTCACATGATTTTCCAGTAGATTCCAGGCATTTCAAAATTTGAATTTTTGAATTTGATGATCAACAGTATCAAAAGCTTCTTCTTATGATTGTTAAAAATGTTCTCACCTGATAATTGATTAGTTTTTCCAACACTTAAGCTAGATGTGAAAGTTTGGAAATTAGTTGACAGTAAATCAGCACATTTGAATGTCCCCCTTTATGCAAAGGGAAGACTTAGGCTGCCTTTATGCAAGTCAGGGATATTTAACATAAACATTCAAAAATAGAGCTACAAATAATAACAGTATCGGCTCTGACTGATCAGCTCCCATTTCCTTTTTTTTCAACAGAACAAAGAGCATGAAACACAAGATCTGAATGCCAAGTTTGCTGGCCAACCAGGAAACACTACAATTAGAGCCAGAGGGAGAAGATCCGACATTTTTAACATATACCCAGAAGAAACAAAATGTGCACTGAAAACATCATATATACTCTTTACAGTGGGGATAGTTGTGGAACCTGAAACAACCTTTAGTTATAGGTGATTTGCACCAGGCAGCATCTCTGTCATGTAATATACAGTTGTCTGCGAAAGTCAGGGCACCCCTTTAAAAACAGCATATTTTATATATTAAAAAATTAATATTCATATTTATAGTCTCTCTGGTATATGGAAAAAAGACAATATTATAAGGAAACATTAATGCATAGTTACATTTTATTTTATAAATTGAACAAAATTACAAAAATAAAAAACATCATTTTGGCATGTGCAAAAGTCAGGGCACCCTGAGAGTTTCAAAGTGTCAGATTTTTTTTTGACAACTCAGACCTTTACCAGCTCATTAGTCCTGAAGCATGTGTCAACAATTGTCATTAGGGAGCGCCAGCTGGTGCCAATTTCAGGGTTTCTTAAATACGGCGACTCCACAAACCTTGTGCAAACAGTCAGCAACCATGGGTTCCTCTAAGAAGCTGTGTAAGACAGGAAAAATGAAAGTTATTGATGCCCACAATGCCGGGGAGGGCTGCAAGAAGATAGCAAAGCGTTTTCAGTTTGCAGTTTCCACGGTGCGAGGTATAATTAAGAGATGGCAGGTGAGGGGAACTGTGGAGGTCAAGATGAGATCTGGAGATCTCGGAGAGAACAGCTTGTAAGCTGGTCAGAAAGGTAAATCAAAACCCACATTTGACTTCAAAAGACCTGCAGGAAGATTTAGCAAACTCAGGAGTGGTGGTGCACCCTTCCACTGTGCGGCGATACTTGCACAAACAAGACCTTCATGGAAGAGTCTGCAGAAGAAAACCTTACCTGCGTCCTCATCACAAAATACAACGTCAAAAATATGCAACAGAACATCTACAGAAGCCTGATGACTTTTGGAAACAAGTGCAGCATTTCATGAAAAGAACACTTTGCCAACTGTTAAATATGGGGGTGGATCCATCATGCTTTGGGGTTGTGTTGCAGCCAGTGGACAGGAAGCATTGCTCAGGTGGAGGGAAGAATGGATTCCATTAAATACCAGCAAATTCTGGAGGCAAATATCACAGCATCTGTAGAAACGCTGAAGCTGAAAAGAGGATGGCTTCTACAACAGGATAATGATCCTAAACATACCTCAAAATCCACCATGGACTACCTCAAGAAACGCAAGCTGAAGGTTTTGGAATGGCCTTCACAGTCTCCAGACTTAAACATCATTGAAAATCTGTGGGTAGATCTTAAAAGAGCTGTGCATGCAAGACGACCCACGAATATTGCAGAACTGGAAGCCTTTTGCAAGGAAGAATGGGTGAAAATCCCAAATAATAGAATCCAGAGACTTGTAGTTGGCTGTAAAAAGCGTTTACAAGCTGTGACATCTGCCAGAGGGGGTCTTACTAAGTACTGAAGGTACTGACACTGTAGGGTGCCCTGACATGCCAAAATGATGTTTTTTATTTTTGTAATTTTGTTCAATTTATAAAATAAAATGTAACTATGCATTAATGTTTCCTGATAATATTGTCTTTTTTCCCATATACCAGAGAGACTATAAATATGAATATCAATTCTTTAATATATAAAATATGCTGTTTTTAAAGGGGGGCCCTGACTTTCACACACAACTGTATTTGCAATTTTTGAAACAGAACCAAGGATTGTTGTTTTTTGACTGACTTTCTTAAAAGGTGCATGCTTGACATGCACATGCCTGATAGGTGCATGCCTGACTCTGTCAGCGATGGAATTGCTTTCATAAAAAAGTCTATGACCACATTTGGCTCAGAAACCCTGTATCACTCTAGTACAAATCTGAAAAAAAGCTTGTTCAGAAAAGTGTTTGAAATTCCTTTTGACAGTGATACATGGTTTGGATCTTTCTAAGTTTGTGTCATGCTATTTGACAGAAGTCACTGTAGTCAAGAGGGAAAACACCACTAGATTTATAATGTTGTGGTCTATTGCTATTGTATTTGATCTCAAGACTTATTTCTGTAATCTCACATCAGCTACAGCTCCACAAATAATATATAATGTTATATATTAAATAATATGTTTTTGGCTGAGCAACTCAGGATTAACAAATCATGAAAATAAAGAAGAGAGAAGAAAAAACCCTCAGTGTGCCAAAGGGAGGAAGGGCACTTTGGGAATAGAACATACATTCAAAACATATATAGTGTAACTATTAATAACAGCCAAATTAAGTTCCAAATTAAATAACAGACACAACTCTCCTGCCTAAGGACGTCAGGCTATGTAGCATGGAAGTGAAACTTTAGACAAATTACTTTAAAACACATATTTACATATTACATATCAACTGATGCTAGCATTCAGCTCAAAACACCCTTGTGTTAAAGTACAGCCTCACAGTGCAGCCATCACTGCCGTGGTCTCCTTGTCTTTATTAACCCTTGTGTGGTGTTCAGGTCTGTGAGACCCATTTTCAATGTTCACTAAAAGGAAAAATGTATAATGAAATATTTTTTCAACCTGAAACTTAATGGCCTTGGGTCATTTTGCATGAGAAACATATAAAAGAACACATTTTCAATGAGTGCACACTGTGTAACACCCCCCCCCCACACACACACATTTACATTACATGTGTGGTGTTTGGGTCCGCTGGACTGGGGGGTACGAGGCACCAACAACTTGCATTTTCCTTTACTCTTTACTCTCTCTAGTATGTGACACTATACAAACACACACACACACACACACACACACACACACACACACACACACACATACACACACACACGCACACACACACACGCACACACACACAGGTTTCAACATTGTTGCATTTCAAGCACTGAGCCTGACTGCATTTCCCCTGGCTCTGTACCATCTGTGCTATGTCAAGCTATACAATGTTTTCAGAGAACCTGTATAATTTCACTTCACATTAAAAGTAAACATTCCATATTTTGTCACACTCTACCCCAAAGTGGGGGAGGAACACAGCAAATAAATAGCTCTCCGTGTCAGGCTCCTTATTACTACCGATCAGTATGGCAAAGAAAATGTCTGCTCAGAGGGCCTTAGAATTAGTTTAAGAAGAGACAGACGACAGTGTGGAATGTGTCCCTGGTGTCTTACGTGCAAAAGAAAGACAAAAACTGAAACTCATGAGTATGCTGCACAGGGATGGGAGAATCTGTGACCAGGAGCATCAAAAACCAAAGAGAGAACCACATGCTGGACGCCGGTGAGATTCTACAATTTCTTGGACATCGCTATATATTAGGAATAACCATGAAGGACATTGTCCCACTTATGCCATGGTCACACTTGACAGAGAAAAAGAAAAATAAGATCATTCATTTATATTTTCATGCTTTTTCCAAAAAAGTTTTTCACAAGCCATTACTCAGTTTCAGGAGGAAAATTACCATCCCATAGGGGTTGCACGCCATGGAAACCATTGATACACCAGCAAATAGGATGACCTATCAACGGGAGATATTTCTAGTTCACACCCTGTGACTCAGCTATTGCCAGAAAGCTTTTATTTGTCTAATTCAAAATCAGTGAGGCTGTGTATGGATGACAAACAGTAAATATTATTTGACAGTATGTTTAACAAGACTAGCTAGCTATCCAGCCATGTCAATGGCCCCAAATCAATATGAAGATTTTCACACACAAACAAATAGGCTATGTTTACTCTGTCTCAGCCTGAAGTAGCGAGTAGAATAGCAAATAGTGTGTGAGATAATCGTTTATCAGTGAGTTCAGAGGAGCAGTGTACTTCTTGCAGCTTGAGTCTTATAGACAGTGTTTAGAGGATGGTGCACTGAAGGATTATATTTGTGCACTTGTGTTGTAAACAAGATTTCATTCTGTGGGTGTTGACACGTTGTGCCATTTCGTCCTTTTCTTCTATTATGTTTACTTGAAATACCTCAAGAAAAAGTAGATCATCATAAACTAGCACCCCCCATTTTAAGTTCTCCCATTTCAATACAGTATTGCTATAATTAACATTACTAACAGCTTTGAAAATTAAAGCATAGAGTGACACATCACGAATGGGCCTCTACTTAATGACATTAGGCAGACACAAATCAGGTCGATGTTTTAAAAAGTCTAAAGTCATTTCAGTGTTTCCTCTAGGATTTTTTTCAGCAGCAGGGGCAGGCTCTCCGGGGAGCCATGGCGGCATAAACAAATGACACTTGACTGCAGATTTTATTTTTACAACCTATTTGTTGAATGGCCAATTGAAAATTCCTTTTAAAGGCTGAATGTGTGTGTGTGTGTGTGTGTATGTGTGTGTGTGTGTGTGCACGTGCGCTGTGTCTGTAACCCCCGCCACCACACATCATTTAGTTGACCAATCACGTGCAGCTTGAACGAAAAAACTGTTGAGAAAAAACAAAACAAAAAAAAACAAAGCGGCTCCCGCTCCAGCTCCCAGGCAGGAGCCGGCTCCGATCGTTCAAAGAGCCGTTTCGTTTGCGACCAACACATCACCACTGACTAGCGTCATCTTCACCAGCTTTCTTCCTCTTCTTAGAGAAATATTTCGGACAAGCTCATCTGAAAATTCAGTCAGCAGTTACATCATGGCGTGTAGATATTAGCTTAATGCCATCAATTAGTTTACTCACGTTAGCGACACTGAGTTGGCACCGGGCCCAATTAACTTAAGCAACCGATGTTACGTAGCATTAGCTGGCCATCAATATTTTGTGAATGTCTATTTAACTTGTAAAATCTATTACGAGTTATCTTAAGCTAATAAGCTTCAGTAAGTCGCTGCCCTGTTTTCCAAGACAACTCCTCTGACTCTCTGACCTGGTGCCTGGGTGCTTGACGTGATGTCACTTTCAAGGCCACGCTCTTGCGAGTAATTAACGTCGGACTCTGCTGTGAAGATGGAGACATGTGGCGGTGGTGTATTTGTGACAATAAAAAAAAAAAAAAAAAGAAAGAAATTTGAAGGAGCGGCAGCTAGAATTTAGGAATGGCAGCCCGCTACTCCTAAATGAATGTAGAGGAAACACTGCATTTTAAACTGAAATATGGCTTGATGATAAATCTCATTCTCTAACATTTCCCATATTTTTAAGATAAGACAGCTAAAATTTCTGTTCTTGGCTTTCAGCAAGAGTGTGACAAAGTTGATACCATTTCAATGACAATGATTTAGTGATTGTGTTCTCAGACACGGAGGTCCTGTTGCCCTGCGGATATGAGCATTTGTACATAGTTTGTGCTTTTATGCCCTTTTGTGTGCAAGTACAATGTTATTTTGGGGCTTCTGTTTGCAAAATTCAAACTGTTATTTGTTTCACCTGTGGTAAAACTCAAGACAAAAAGAAGGAATTATACTGGGATGAAAAAGTAAGGTTACTTTCCTTTTCATTTGTGTACAGGCCCATGTTTATTTTGTGCAGCGTTTTGTTGCAGGTGAAGATCTGATATTATTTAAGACACGGGACAGCTTAATGAACATTTTCACAAGTCATTGCCCTCTCTCGTACCATGACCCGTCAAAACCCTCAATCAAACAGAGATAATACAAAAAAAAAAAGAAAGGCTGAAAATGAATGTGACATTTGATATTTACTGCACTGAAGGATAGATTAAATACTCGCTATGGAAGAGGAGGGATATGGTGAGTGATATATGAGGATAGAAAAAGGAAATAGCCATGAAGAGGGAAAAACAGAGCCACACTGATTGACAGTCTGTGTGCTCCATGTTTCAGCAGTAAAGAGTGGAACCAACAGTCTTGCTCTCATCTGTCCCTGATTCACTTTTTCCATCTGTCCGTGTCTAAAACAGTTCTTCACAATGACACAAATTTTACTGCACATATATAGATATATTCGACTTTTCCTTCCTGTCTGTATTTTACACAGTGAGCTACTGAAATATGTACTGTAGTCTCCACTGAAGTGTGCAAAATAAGCAACTGTAAAAACACAGGAGAACAATTGACCAAAATAAATAAAAGACACAAACCAAAAACAAATGAAATAAATGTGTGCACTGTTAAATAGAAAACAAACTAAAAATATGTTGAGCTTCGACACTTTTGTAGGTGGATCTCTAATCTGCTGACTTGTGACAGGGAGAAGCATCCTCAATGAGTTCCCGTTGCCATGGGGATGTGCACATAGTGGGCATTTGTATATAGTCAGTTTGCTTTGTGGTTTTTTTTTTTGTGTGTGTTTGTTGTGTATGTGTGTGTAACAATGTATTTTTAGAATTCAAATTGTTATTTGCCGTACCTGTGGTCAAGGTGACATCAGCATGAGGAAAAACACCAGGGAGGAAAAATAAGCTTAGTATAGCAAGACTTCTACCAGAGCTGGATGAAGATATCCCAGAACCTCTTTGACATATTTGCTCTGGCCACATGTGTATTTCAGAATGAATTTTAGGATTAAGCTTAAATTTAAAGGATTTAAAGCTTAAATGGTAATTATGGCCATTTGCATACGCAGTTTGTGGACAGGAAATAGAATACAGTTGATCAGAACAACAGTCACCAGTGACTGAAAAGGATGGCACACCTAGCAGTGAAATCACATAGCTGACAACAGCAAAAGGACAGTATGGTCATTATTGAATCATTTCTCTAAAGTGGGCCCTATGCACTCTTCATGTCTGTTAACCACGCCCACACCTATACAGTAAATGTCATTAATATAGATGCTCAGAGAAAAAAGACAGGGTTGTAAAGTAAAAGGAAAGGGGGCAGAGGCTAAGTGAGGCGACAGATAGAGCAAGTGTCTGTGTGTACAGTGAGTGAGACCAGTGAGTATGTATAAGAGCAAGGTGGATAAACTGACAGGGAGCAGAAAGGGAGAGAATGAAGTGTCCCCTCAACAGCCATCTAACCCCTGGCCTTTGTAACGAGCTGCTGAGTGTCTAAACGTCATTCGGCTAACGAGTTATGGCCCCGTTGACACTAAATGGCAGTCAATGGACAGATAGATGGCCCATTGGGAATGGATGAAGTCAATGGGCAGTGAGAGAGTGAGGTCCATATTGCATTAATGGGAGCAATACAATATACTAAATGGTATTTAGCAGACACTTTTATCCAAAATGACTTGAAGTACCTCATTGAGTGCTTTTATTTTTAGAAAGGGTGGCCCTGCTGAAAAGCAGGGTCCCTGATGCCTAAAGCCTCTGAGACTTGGAGTACTTTCCAAGATACAGTGGTCAGATACTGTGACTTAGTCAAAAACTGTGGGGAGGTATGCTCAGAGTACTGGCAAACATTTTCACAATGGATGAAACATCCATGTGTTTTACTGTATAAACCTCTAAAACATAAGATGGTTTCATAAACTGATGTTAAAAGAAAACCTATTAACTACATGTTAATAATACTGTTTGATGCGAACAGGTGAAATTCACTTCACTCACTTTGAGATAGTCATTGTGGGGTGCTGTTAACAGGTGAACTAAATGGTTCACTGTTGGATCACCACATTTATATTCCTGTACCTCTTTTTAAAGACCAACATTATAGTCAAAAGATAATTTAAACAAAGGGATACAGTAAAGTTTCCCATTTTCAGACTGTCTCTCCTGGAAGGCATTCATAGTGCTGCAGAAATAGTTGTGTCAAGAATGAAAAAAGGAAACTATAGAGAGAAGGTCAAACCCTGCTTTTAGGGAACTTCCGAAGTTGAGTGAATATCTGTCAAACGCTTCTGATGGAGTATATGTGCCCATTAAGCCATGTTTATTGCTACATGACTGGTGGCAATACACAAAGAGTGCAATGGCAAATTGACAACTCCATCATAGAGTTTACAAAATTAATATTTGAAATACAGTGCAATAACTGAATGGAGGAATAAATATCTATACTATCAAAAACCCTTTCAAATAAGTTAACTATAAATAGACTATGTAATCTGGATTGGTATGTAGATTGGTGATGTCACTGTGATAACCGATAAGTATGGCACCTGATGCTGACGTTGGATTGGATCGGCCCCAACTCTGTTGACAGGAGTCCTAATTAAAGAGTGAATTTTATGGTTAATTGGTGTTTTTGAATGTTCACTGGTGGTACTGTGTGCAGTGTGTTTCTTCTTCCCTTGAACTGAATTTCCCACAGGACAATAAATGGCTTTGTACATTGCATTATTTTGTTTGATATTCTGCCAATGACAATGGGATCAGGCTGACCTAATTTATTTTCTATGGCTTCAACTATATATGGTCTGATGGGAGAAGGAGTTAAGACCCATGAGAATTCAGAAGCGATTGAGGGGAGGGAAGCAATCGATGACAAAATGGTATCAGTGGTCCTTCAGCTGTGTCACAAAATTACAGTCACACTGCTGGTCAATAAAGAGATGATGCAAAGAAGAAAAAAGAGAGACAGATTACATGTGTTTCTAAGGGAAAGAGGAGACTGTAGTAATCTGTAGTGAACATGCTGAGAAAATTCACTGAACTCTTCAGCTGTAAGGGTCACTGAAAATCTACCTTCAATTTTATGTTGGCCATTTCTCAAAACCCACCCTGATGCAAAATTCATGTTTATTGCTTTGATCTTGAATTGAAATCAATATTTGTAAAAATGTTCTACTTCTCCATAAGGCAGGGCATCAGAAAACTAAGGACTCACTTTGTCTAATGAAATGGTTGGGCAGTAAAACAAATTGCATTGAAAACGGTGAGGAACCTAGGTTGAGTAAGTGGACTGGTTGCCATCTTAAATACCTGAACAAAGGCAGGTTTTTTTTCTCCTGTATTATTCAAAGGAATAGGTCAGCATTTGGGAGACAGGCTTAAACTTATTTGCTTTCTTTCCGATGGCTGGATGAGCAGATTGATGTCACAAAGTCTGTGCGGTAAATCTGTATCAATTGAGTTTTGACCACCTGGTGGCAGTGCAACAAGCTGTAAACGTGTTCGTATGAACATGTAAGCAGGCTGGATTCTTCCCTATACATCAAGCAGGTATACAGCAAAATTAGGTGGCCAAGGTGCCAAGCAAGGATAAAAGGCTCTGAGAGCTGTCAAGGCAGGGTGCAGAAGTCAACAAAATCAGACATAGGACAATAATATGGAGTAATGCTGGCCAGTGAAATGCGAGCAGTTAACTGCTGTTTGCTCTGATCTTTGATAAGGCACTTATGAGAGAGCTACTTCCTAGAATTTTCCTTTATAACAGCTTTTAGGACAGCAATTCTAAAGGTTTGCCATGATTATGTGCAGGTGTAGACTCAATGACATCACTCTACAGTACAGAATGGTTTGTCACCTTGAAAACACAGTGTGTGATGAAACTGTTTCCTCCTTCAGGCCTGGATTGAATTCTTTTGTTATTGGTATAGTCTTTGTATAATCTAATAAATCTAATAAATTAGCAACTCTGACTTCCCCAGAAGAAGCAGTGCCTTGACTGTTGCAGAAGGAGGTAGGAAAAGTTTTCAGTATCAAGTCAGTATCAGTATCAAGTTTTCAAGTCTAGTTCACTCACAAGATGACCATAGTGCACTCTCACCCTCTGCTCTCCCACCTTTACATATTTTTTTTATCTCTCCTCTACAGTTAATTATCACACTTTGACTGGTTCTTTCCTCCCCTCTGCCTCTGTTCTGCTCCCCACTCGCCTTTCTTCTTCTCTTTCACTTAATCTTTTACACAAATTTATCATGTTGGGAGCAGGTAGAGGCAAATATGAAAATATAGTTATTGATATCAACAAAATTATTAATAGGAATTCAGAATTAGTGGACACCATCCTGGAATCAGGGACTGATAAGGGAACCGTGGATGCAATCTCACAAACGGATGTTCACTTGAAATGTCAATATTTATTTTATGTATTATATTATATTTTATTTTATTATATTTATATATTATTTATTATAAGATATATTTCACATTTAAGGTGAACATTCAAGGGTTGAATTCCAGCACTGACCATCACAACCAGCTGTCATCACAACGAATATGCACAAATGAGAAACATGAGTAACATTATTAACACATCTTGACAACAAGATGGAACGGGGGGAAGCTGAGCTATGCTACCATGTTATCTGTGCATTTAAAGTGTGCGCAGATTTGTGTGTAAAGGCATGCATGCATGTGTGGGTTTGTGAAGGAAAGCAAGAGAAAAGAGACACGTGAACTCGGGTTCATCAGCCATGGAACTGGTCTTTTAACTGATAAAGTGCAGCTTACTTGTTTTACATGTGATGGCAGAAACGCAATCAGTGTAACATGTTATGCACAAAGACACAAGCAGCAAGCACAGTGACTGAGGCATTTCAAACAGCAACAGGAC
>JBBMOE010000008.1:673804-681304 GCA_037975065.1 Chaetodon trifasciatus
TTTATCTCTGTAAGTAGGGTGGAAGATTCATCAGCATGGATTTGATGTTTAAAAAGTTCAAAGGCAGACGGCAGGTAATGACAAAACCACCTTGAAACTTGACAGATGCATACCAAACTCCTTAATTACACAACTTCCATGGCAACTCTGTAAATTACTGCCTCATCACTTCTGTAATTATGGTATAATTAGACAAAAACAAATTGCAATATGATGGCAAATTATAGGTTGTTAAACAGGAACTGCTAACAGTGTCAGAAAAATACACACTGGGACATAAATCTATTTCTATATCCACTGTTTTCATCTCAACATTAGACAATGAGTTGCACTTTTGGCAGCATTTCTTATAAAAACGCGTTTAGTTTGGAAATATATGTGAAGCTCACACAGAAGAACCTCATACACAAGCCTCCTCAGCTATACACTGAAATGTTCAGGGGCTGAAAAGGGAACACTTTTTCTAGAAGATAAGAGTCAGAGTGAAGCAGCAAGGGGAAGAAAATGTAACTTGTACATTTGTTGTCACAGAGGAAATCACTTCACATAAACAATTTCAAGCAGGACCTGATCCAAATTTGTTTTTCATTCCGTGCTATAATATATTCCATATTGATCATCCATCCTGCTCACTTGTATAATTAAGCCTCCCTTCCTCAACTTTTAAATCCAAACTGTTACACTATATAGTACAGTTCTTTGTACTATTTAGGGTTTTATGCTGCTAAAAAAGCACGAAATACTATAAACAATTTAAACCTGTGAAGTAAGTGGTGTACAACAAAGCTGAAATGATATTTATATGCCAGACCTCTGCATCTCCATGATGATAGATGATACGTGATATCGATTGGTGCATCCATACAGTGATGCTCTGGCCACAAAGATGAACCTCAGTCACCCCAAGGTCCCCAAACCTGCTGATGGAGGAGTGAGTATGCATGTTGGGTGCACACACACACACACACACGCATAAATACATAAGTGCATGCACTTGAAGTAATGTCAAAATTTTCACTGTTTAGTGTCAAACTTGGACATTATCTGCACTTTAAAATTTTTTCCTTCGTGTCATCTTTATGTGCGCATAAGCTAAAACTTTAAACTTCTTACAAAACAGAAAATCTCTATTTGAGGTTCATACTAGTGTGAGAACACAGAGGAAGCTAATGATCACAATCCCAAAAATGTTGAAATTGCTGGTTAACCAGCCTGAAGGCAGCTCAATACAATCTCACACACACACACACACACACACACACACACACACACACACACACACACACACACACTCATTCAAGGCACAAAGATGAAATAATCGCTTCAATTTCACATCTCTCTCTCTCAGTACAAGATTACATTACAGCTTCTTTTTGATGTCTGCCCAGGAGGTTGAGTCCAAGGGTTTGGGAAAGTTTTTATGATGTACTTCCTTGAAAGTTTGGATTCAAACTCATGCGAATGCAAAATACAAGCTCGATTTTACCGTGATGACTTTGCAGAGTGATTCACATCAAAACGCTGTCCCTCTCCTCAGAAAAATACTCTGCCCTCCCATCTAAATGGAAATGTATCTCAATCACCACAGCTCTTTTCATCCATTGGATTTCATCTTTTTTGCCATTCGTTTCATTTTCTCTGTCTTCATCTTCATCACCATCAGCGCTACGTTTTCCCTCAGAAGACCTGAGATGTGTATTTTTCCCCAATAACCACTCATTTAAAGCGAGCATTAACAGCTCACTGACGACTTGTATTCTGCCAGAAAATTCTCAAACCATGCCGACCACAGATGGTAAAAATCAAATTAATACATCTTGTTCTTCATCTGTCTGGCACTCTGGAGCTCAAAGAAGCTGTCTGGTAAAGTTGCCTGTGTGATTCCCGTACTGGGTACGAAAAACTGGTGGAGGAGTAAAATGACTTGTAGTACTGCGCTCAATAGCCAAGAGTGGAGATAACAACAACAACAAAAAATCTGAAAAAGAAGTGATAAATTTAATTTATTTTTTTATTCATTTCTTTCCTTTTATTTCTATCCTTTATCATCCTTATGTTATGGGGACAGTTCTATAATTCAGCTTACAAAAATACACATTTTAGCAGATGCTGAAATGTGTATTTAATAAAGAAAGAAAAATGTTTGTGACAAAGTATCTAAACTTTTATTCCTCTGACTCTTCAGGCATGACTTAAAGTATACGTGCACACAGTAAAAATATTGTGTTGATGATGTATATCAATACTTTTTAAACAAGATGAGGTTTAGTGTTTCTGAGCGACATTTTCCCTCTCTGTATAGGAAGGCTAAAGGGACATGAGTGTTTAGTATTTTGTGCCAGTCTGGTCTGGTTCCACTTTGTCTGAATACAAATGCACTGAGCTGTTTTTCACTGGTGTTCAACACAAACCTCATATCTCCGATTGTTACTTTTTATAGTTTGATAATCAACACTGTGTTCTCCTGACACAAAATATATCATGACAATTGTATAAATAAAGGCCTGCTTTGGCATTTCCAAAGCAAAAATCAAAAAGCACAAAATGATTGCATTTCCTCATGCTGGATGTATGAGGTTTTACCAGTACACTGGAGATTTTACATTCTGAGTGTCCTGGTGGCACTGGTGTAATGGGATCACAGAGGTCCGAGCCCTGGAGGACCCTGCAGGCACGCTCCATCTGCTTAACCAAACACCCCTGAATACGTCCTGTCTGCTAGTTAAATATGACATACTGGCTGGCTGACTTGTCTACATGCGAGCACATTTAAACAACACGCACACACACACACACACTCACGCAGACTAGTTAAATATCACCAAGTCACTTGTGAGCATTATTTGCATGCGTATGCACACAGAAACACAGAGTCATTCTCATTCAAGCACACCACCGCCCTCTCGATGAAACTGTTATTACAGGACTGTCATTACACAGTAGAACCTGAGGAGGAAAAAAGAAATATAAAAACAATGTTCCATCAGCTGAAGAGGAAGAGAAGCGCTGAATTCTGGGTGGAAAACTACCAGGATCATAAATGGAGGAGGGAGGAAGGAAGGAAGGAAGGAAGTGCACAGTCAAGAAGGAGGAAACAGGGCTACCTCCAAACACACCTGTGCCAGTGAGAAGACCCAGGTGGAAAAAAAATAAAAAATTGGAATAGAAAATGTCTTAAAATGAGATTTTTCTAAGTATATTGTACAACTAAGAATATTTCTACTCATATCGCAGAATGCCTGCTATATATGTTTGGTACTTTCACGTACTGTGTGCAGCTTTAGATGATCATAAATATGTCCAATGTGTAACGTTTTCCAAATTTAATGTTGAACTGAATATTCGTGCCTGATAATTTTAATGATAACTGGGTGCTAACGCCTGTACTGATTTTAAAGTTACCTTTGACACTAAGTGAAAATTTTGTGTCCATTATTAATCAAAATGCAACAGCTGACATGCAGACAGAGCATATTCACACATTCACTTAATAAGAATATAACTAATGTACCACAACATTCATTAACCTGATTAAACAAGTGACGCTTTCACTGACCCCAGTGAGTCTGACTGCTGGTGATGGCAGCTTACTCACGTCACGAGGAGAGGATGCATCTGATCTGAACAGTTATTGAAACAAGATAAGAAATTTCAAAAAGCATCTACTGGAGTCATGATCTTCAGAAAGCCATTGTTGATATAAGAGCAAGATAATAGATTATGATGGAGATGTAATCTTGTTATAACAAGATTAACAAAGCACAGCTACTTGGGTAATGAGAGACTGCTTTACTTGGGACATCTTCTTTTAAGTGGCCATGCTGTATATTTATTTCTTTGTCCCTTTCTTTCTAAATGGACAGCCACCTTTCTCTTCTATCTTTTTCCATAACAACACTTTTCCTCATCTTATACTCCCTCTCTCTCATGTTCCAATAAAATCCTACATGCATTCTAGCTAGACTAACTTATCTTGTTGCAGATTCAGCGCCCAGGGTCAATTTCCCTCCAAATGAGAGCATTATCTGCGACAAGCTGTCCCCTGATGTAAGCCAGTGCCCCTGCCGGCTTCATTTGTTTCAGGCAGACAAACAGAAGGCTAAAAACTCTCCCTGCATTTTGTTGTCGCTGCCTGATTGCCCTGTCAGCCTCTGTGTTTCGTTATTTGGTCTGAGGCCTGATAAGGAACAACCAACAGACTGGAACAAGAGGCCTCCACTCACATGCAAAAGACGGGGAGAGGTTGGAAGAGTAGGAGGTTAGAAGTGTGAGGGGGAGAAAGGAGCAGACAGGAAGAGAGAGCAGTACTAAGTTGAGAAAATGATGTCGAAAAAGGCTTAAAATCTGACGCTGCTTTTCCTTTGGTCAATAAAGTTGTATGAAGTGTCACATTGGAACGGGACTTTTTAAACTATATCTGACCAGCAGGCACCTCCCTGTGTTAGCCACACTGTCTTAAAGGGCTCTATTGTTGCCTTACATAAAGCTTGGGGACTTCCTGGAGACAGATTGTAAAAAATAGAGGTCAAAATCAATGCAGCAGAAGCTCTTATCCTCATATTTTGTCCCTTAAAATGGAGAAGCTCCAAAAACTTTGGATCCTACACACAATGCGAGTCGATAGCATCTTTTGTCAGAACCTTCGTGCCTGGGAAATGACAAAATCTTTCCAACCCCATGTCCATAGCCTGAGATGAAGGATTTCTCAGTCCAATAAGAGATTGTATCTTTCAAACTGCGCCACAGAAAACATACCACTGTTTTCACAGGCACAACACTGACTAGTTTTCACTCTTCAATTCACATGTAAAACCAATTTAAAATATAGGCAGGAGGCGGGTGTTCAGAGGTCTCTGAAGCTGCCCATTTTATGATTTTTGTGTTCCTGTTGTGTGCCTCTTGATGTCAAGACCCTATCAGTACATTTCCTGTGGGTACTTCAAGTAAAACTAAGTACATTTTATCATTTGTTGGAACTGATTTGAACCATTCACCAGGGCCCGAGAGCACACACACCCTCTTGGGTCCTGATGGCGTGTGGTTAAGAACCAGACAGGGATAACAAAAGGCCAAATCAAATGAATGTAAAGCATAGATCCTTCTGACTTCTGCTGCATTCTTTTGTGGTAATATTCTTGAGGGGGGAAAGTGAATGCAGGGACAGATGGCTGAGAGTGACTTGCCGTTTGACTTTAGGATTATTGGTTTCAGTCTGAGCTTGAGCCTGCTGGGAGGCAGTGAAGAGCAGTTTTGCCATGTGAACATTATCTGTCCCTCTCATCACTGCCCACAGCCTGCCTGTTCATGCAGCTGATAATCTATGTTTGTGGAAAAGTCACTCTGAGAAGCAACAAAGTGTCATTTCTTTTCAACTTGCATTCACCACATAAAAACTGTGAAAAGGGAAGATAACATCATGCAAATGATTGCATTTTACAAAATGTCTGCGGTAAACAAATTCAGTGAGTTGAACAGGTTCAACAGGTTTGTGTCCCCAAAATATTCTCCCCCCGCCAAGTTTCCTTTTGGGTTTAACAAAATATATGTTAATAGTCTACTTATGGGAATACCAGAATCATTGCTTCATTAAACTACACAAGCAGGAGGAAGAACAAAGGCTCAGAGTGCCAGTCCATTACTCTTCAGGATTAGTATTATTGGTATTAGAATATACTGAAATCTAATCACCTCAGTCAACTCAGTTAAGTAGTTCAAACACGTGTCACTGACTAAAGACAGAAACAAAACAAATATTAGCACTGAACACACACATGCACGCACACACACGCACGCGCACACACACGCGCACACACACGCGCACACGCACGCACACACACACACACACACACACACACACACACACACACACACACACACACACACACACACTGAACACAGAGTTCAGGAGTTCACCATCATACGTGCAAAATAAAGCATTGTGTGTGTGTGTGTGTGTGTGTGTGTGTGTGTGTGTGTGTGTGTGTGTGTGTGTGCATTAGATTTAAAGCCTTCAGTGGATTTTATATTGACTGGCACTCATTTCCTTGAGACTTAACCTAAACCTAACTGTAACCACTAACCCTAACACAACCTAAAGCTAACATTATGGGTACCTGCAAAGAAGACATATTTATGTCCCTACAACATGAGTAACACACATTCACAAACATACATATGCTAAAAATGGCTGAATTTAACATCAATAAATTAAAATTACAATGACTTTGAAACTTTGTAACTACCGTTAATCAGTGGTTCCCAACCTCTTTACCTGACAGCTCAGTCTTTCAGATGTGAGCATGTCTTCGAGATCCTTTATCAGACTGTTTCATTTGAATACTTTCTTGAGGGTACAGGTTAAGCTTTGCATTTCACAGAAAACACAAACTTTAAAGGAGAGTTAATGAAACAAACTTCACAAGACAGAACACTTCTGAATCCAACTGACTGTTGACAACCACAATCTTTAACCAGCCTCTGCCCTCATTTCTCACTGTGTATCACTGACAGCTTCCATGGATTAATGGGATTGGGTCAGCATGTTAAATCCTCAACCCAACCTGTTCCATAACTGGCAATGTATGGTCATTGTAGGTGACGCACACACACTACATCCAAATATTTCCAGTCTGTGGTGCCACTGGGTCAGATGTCATTTATGTAAATCTGTAGAAGTCCTTTAATAACACAGAGAGAATTTCTTAACATTGCATTTTAATGCACCAAGTTGTTTGATTTGTATGCATGATTTTTTCTTAGTGTGTGCTACTTGCTACTTTTAAAACAGTGTATTTGTAATGACCACTAAATAAACACAAGAAATTACTTCCATTATCTGTCAGCCATCCACACCAATGGTCAAAGAGTAGCCTAACTTAGAACATGAACACGGCACAAACATTTTTACATCTCCTACATTTCACCGTCCAGTTTGTGAAGCCATAAGGAACGTTCAAGCCTGATCTTACAAAACCGTTACAGGCAATCATAATGCTGAGAATTGGGTTTTCATTTTCAGATTATTGACTTTCCTGCATCACGACATAATCTTTCAGGAGAGAATCGTGAAGCATATGAGAATTTTATTTTAGAGAAATGGAGGTGGGGGCACAGAGCAACATGGAGGACGTGCACCCACACATCCTCTTACAATGTCTCAACATTACCACGGGCGTGCAATAGAGCCAACAAATCCTCCTGACCATGGTCTCATTAGTTTATGGTAATTATACCAAGCTCTCATGAATAATTTGACAATGACATGTAATGTCTGAAAATGCTAGCAGCTTTAGAAAACGTGTTGGATCCAAAGACTGCAGGAAAGGAGAAAAAAAAGAAACAAAAGAACATGGAAGTTGTAGGAAGAATGAGGAGGATCGTCATATCTGCTGAGTATTCATACACTCTTCGAAGGGATGTTACACATGTTGTGTCATTTTTTAACACATCCCTTCTTTAAGTGTGAGGGTGGAAAATGACAAAAACAAAGAGTGGGACAAG
>JBBMOE010000008.1:686304-780139 GCA_037975065.1 Chaetodon trifasciatus
GATGTAGTCACAGACAGGCAGGTTCGGTAACAAGAAGTCAGTCCAGTGGTGAAGGCAGGACAGTCTTAAAGGAAAGTGGTCAAGGAACTGAGGAATGGAAGGCTGGACTGGAGTGGAGCTGGGTACCTGAGGCAGATAGCCTGAGGACTGGGAATAGACAGAGCAGGAAACCTAATGCAGGTCGCTTGGGGGTTGGACAGGGATGGAGCAGGAAACCTCAAGCAAGCAACCTGAGGACATGACGGGGTACGGTACAGGAGACCTCAGATGGGTAGCCTGGGGGCTGGACAGATTAGTGGAACAGCACAGGAGGTCAGGCAGGAGGCCGGTGGCAAAGGCAAAACCCTTCTGGAGGCCAACAGCGAAGGCGAATCCCTTCTGGGGCCAGTGATGGAACAGAGGGACTGGGGGCCGATGACTGGACAGCAGGATCAGGAAATGGCTCCCACTCTGGCTAAGGAAATGGGTGCAGCACAGGAACTGAAGATTGCTGCATCTCTGGCACAGGAGAATGCAGCAGCTCTGTCGTGAGTGTCAGCCAGACCACCGATGGGGAACCAAGAATAAGTGTTGATCAGGCTACCCAAGTAGAACCAGGAGCAGGAATTAGCCATGCTGCTGAAGGGGAACCAGGAGCAGGTGTGGGCCAGGCCGCCAACCAGGGATTCCGGGTAATGGACTGGGGACCAGGAGCAGGTGTCGGTTGGACCACCAAGGTGCTGGACAGAACGGTCTCCACGGCACTGGGCAGTGGTGAGGGCAAGGAGCTCGGCAGTGGCATGGCATGACGTTGTCTGCGGCCCTGCCTCCTTCCTGTGGGGGTGGTCTTGAAGGCCACCCCTGTCCCCCAGGATGGAGACCCTTGGAACCCGCCAAGAGTGGACTCGGGCAAGAAGCTTGCCAACTCAGGAATGAGACATGGCAGGGGATAAGAAAGCTGTTGGTTAGCTAACTTGGGGGCTGGAGTTAGCAAGAAGCTAGCAGGCCTGTGGCTAGTTGACTCAGGGGCTGGTGCTGGCAGGGGTGAGCATAAATCTGTGTCAGTGTGAGTTGACTGAGCTTACCCTGTTCAATATTCCACACATCTGCACAGAAACATTGGTCTTAAAACTCAACTAATTTTCATTCAAAGCCTGGTGAAGAGTGTGCATTTGAGATAATCACCCAGGTGTGGCAAATTTCAGCTTCAACCTGGGCCTGAGGAACAAACAATACCAGCACCATCTATTTTCTATGTGCATCACTTACTATAATGCATGCTGTCACTAGTTAGTGCAGACATGATGAAAATAGATGCAGGATATTATTCTTAAAAACATGCCACCTTTGCATCTGGCCTTTCCAACCCAATAGAGTTCATCTCTCTCTAAGGTAAGACTCAGTAAAGTCATATAAAAATGTGTCTTCCATAGGTTCTGTGAAGCAGTGTGTGCTTTAAGAGCACACCTCCGCTTCACAGTCATTACAGTAAATGCCACAATTTCTCCTTCTGATGGCCACAGGCCATAAACACTCTGTAGGAGGTTGACAAGTGCTTCTGCTTCTGATGGCCACAGGTCACAAGTACTCGGTAGGAGGTTGACAAGTGCTTTGCTTAAGGAAACTGTAAAGTAGCTGCTGGATTGTTGGGCAGTACAATGGAATTAACTACTCCTGCTACAATGGTGATGTGTATGTTTAATCTTAAAACCTGAGAATATAAATTAGATTTCAACCATTTCCACAAATGACAATGTTAACTTACAGGTTCCAGGTAAAAATGGCTACACATTTACAGCTGAAGATAATGGAAGAAAACTGAAATATGAATTAAATCAAATGCTCAAAACATTCACACTCTTTTCAAGTCATAATTCTCAATACATCTTTAAAACCTTATTCAACACACTCATTTACATCAGGTGAGACAACATCATGGACATAAAACATTGCTGATAAAATGTAAATTAGACTTTGGGGCAAAACCTGTAATATTACATTTTTGGCACGAAGTCCAATATTTGGTCAGCACCATAACCACTCAGCTGTCAACACTGTGATTCCAGATGGAGTGTGGATGTTATTGTAGGGAGGCTGGGGGCTGGATAAAGCCATCAGGAGGTGGAAGTAGCTCCTAAATAAGCAAATAAAGGATAAATGAGAGGAGTGGGCCTTTTAGACTTCCATCATTGGATGAAGTGAGCAAAGAGTGAGCTGCCTTTTAGTTTTTAAACTGATAGAAAGATAATAGCAGTTAGCAGGTGTGGCTTGGAGGGGGCAGTGAGTGGAGCAGAGTAAATGAAGTAGTCTTGATTTAATTCTTGCTAAGGTCTATTACAATATCAATTATGAAACTACTGCAAATCTGCCATTGGAACAAAACTATGCTATGTGGATTGTGATGAAGACTTTCAACCATTAGCCTGAAGTGAGAAAGTCTCTGTAGAGAAATTTAGAGTACATGATCCATACCAAAGTGATACCAGATTCACTGATGTGAGGACAGTGCAGCTGTATGACTGCAAAAGTCAAAAAGTCATAGCAACGATGGTGTCACTTCAGTTTTTCCAATCATGCCGTGTAAACATGCAGGTTTGCAGGTTGTATGCAACAGAGTTATTAACCTTTTCACAGCTGTTTATTAAAAATGAGTGACTTTCTGTTGTTTATCTCACTATCTATTGCATCTATTGAGTGACTTTATTGGATCAGCAAATGCCTTTCTTCTAATATTAGCATTTTGTTCTTGACAAGCTGGAAAACCAGCACACTGTTTGATCATCTGCAGCGTGGGCTACGGTGTTCCTACTTCTAGTGACGAAGACTGGTAGGGCTAGCTAGTGCTGCCAACACAAACTTAATGCGGAGAGAAGCAAGAAGTTCAAATGTCAGCAAGAACTTGGTAAACGCCGCCAGTGTTGTATGCATTGTGTCTTTATTAGATGTGCAATGTTTGGCCACTGAACCCAAAGAGAGAAGAAAGGTGTTGTCCTTGATATGTCGACATACACACAATCTGGGCTTCTATGAATTGGCTGCTCCACAAAAACAGATCCTTGAAGGTAAAGTCAGAGAAAGCAGCAGGTTGGGCTTATTCATCTGATTCATTTTCCATGACTTGTGGAAAATTCCTCATGAGGTGCGCAATGGGATAGCCAGCTAGTAGTTCGGAGTGCAAAGTTCAAATAAATGACAAGTGATAAGTGATTATATATATCTGCCAACATGGAAGTGAGGTTGTAAAAGTTGGGGTATAACTTCAAATTGTAGCTGCTGAATACGGGAGCTGCATGTTATTTTTAATACATCTCAGCAGTGGTTTCAATTCACAACCCAGGCTCTGTTAAGCCAGTGACACAACTGAACACACTCTCTCACTTAAATGCACAGTGCTGTGGTAAACAGTGTCACACAGTTAGAGGACTTTTCTTTTCCTCTCCCAGCGAGGAACTCATTATTAGCCTGACAAATGCAGCATTAAAAATGTGTACCAATTGTTTGACACTGCTTGCATGGGCGTGTGTGTGAGTGCACGTCCAAACCAACTTCTTGTTTGTGTGAGAAATAATTTGACAAACTGCTCCCCATATTACCATGAATGTCCTGGTGATGACAACAACTGCTACCATTAACTTCTTCTCCTTCCCTCTCTCCCACTCCATGTTTTGGACCAATGCTGTGTCTGTCACACACACACACACACGCACGCACGCACGCACGCACGCACGCACACACACACACACAGTGGATTGCCATCAATGTGCATTTCTGCCAGTAAAGCCAACTAATCTGCCTCAGCAGCATTTCATTACTGTGCTGACACACTGAGTGTAAAAGTATGTGTGTGTGTGTGTGTGTGTGTGCGCGTGCGTGTGTGTGTGTGTGTGTGTGTGCACGCACACTCTGTTGTATACTGCTGTTTCTGTTACCCGTATGTGAGAATGCATATGTGTGTCTTCCAACCTTGTGTGATTCCAGTATATGTCTGACATGTCCACTTGTGTATGTGTGTGTTTGTGGAATTGCATGTGTGTTTTCTGCCACGCATTCTGGCCTCTCTGTTAAAGGGGAGATGTACTACCAGCTTTTAAATTAGTCACGCATCACTGCAGGCATAATACATGCAAACACACTGGGACAAGTGGCACACACACTGGAATGATGCATAGACACCAGTGTGGCACACACCCACCCACCCACCCACACACACACAAACACACACAAACACACATACACACAGAGCACACTCAGTGGTGAATAACAATAGAGACAGGCATAAAGCCTGGAAAATGCTTTCCTCTCTAAATGTTAGAAAGGAGGAGAGAAGCAGCCGGGGTTGATGGCGGGGGCATAAAATCAGGAGAGGAAGAAACAACTGTGACAATGAAACTGGTGATTCTCATAATTGAGATTCTCATTACATGGCAATTTCTAACAAAATAACACCTGTACACACATGCAAACAGACATACATACAGTACAATTCTTGTTAATGAAAAGGCCATGGACTTGTGTGTGTATGTGTTTGTGTGTGGGTAGATGTACTGTGGTAAATATACTTAGCTCCAAATTACACAACAGTCAGTCAATGTAAGACAACTAATACAGTATAATATTCATTTCAAATTAACAAAATCATGAATAACTCAGGGCTCCAGGTCAAATAACATCAATATCTCTAAGCGCGACATATTGACATCAAGCAAAGCGGTTGGTGAATATGTTATATGTTATATGTTATATATGATAACCCATTATATTCTCTATTCCCCCAGCTCTCATTCCTCAGTGCTAATCTGACAAAGCATCACTTTGATGATGAGCACTGACTCTGTGTGTGCGTGTGTGCATGCACTCGAGACTGTGTGTGCTTTTAGTGGTGGCTGTATATGAGTGCTTCTTTGTGTGTGTGTGTGTGTGTAGCCTATCGTCCGAGATACGTGGTTCACACTTTGCCATTAGATGGTATTGTGCCCTGATGAATATTGCAACACTGAGTCACGTGTGCAAAACTGTTGAATAAAGGACACTAAGATTTTTTTTTTTTTTTTTGCCACCAATGGTGATTTAGTTGGTCCAATGTTTACAGATTCTGTACGCATGGGCTGAGTGACTCATGACAGAACTGTACATTTTGTTACTGCTAATGCTTAAAACACATAATGTGTGTGCATGGTACCGAAAATAATGTTTATTTTTGATGTATAGTGCCGCATGGGGTCGATGGCCTGTCGCCACATGTGCACTTGAGTCAGCACATACACAGAATGCAGCGGGTATATCGGAATACCCTGCTCCATTTCATCAGGTATTAATGTACCACATGTTTCATGTTCTATCAGAATAACTGTATGTGGGTTTGTTCACTTTCTTTGACCTTAAAATGAATAGAAGAACTACCAGTACAGTTATTTCTACACTGATTTAAACAATGAGTATACTTGAGTTTAGGCACTGAGCTGAGTGACTGATTTAGTTACAGTTTTCAGGCACTTTAAGTTAGCCTAGTGCTCCAAATGAATTTAATACTCTCCTCCCATGGTGAGAGTAGACAAGAAATGAAGGTCCCTGAATATAGTTTTATGTCTGATGTTGTCTGTGTATGTGTAACACATACAGTATGTGTGTAGACAGATAAATAGATACTGTATGGATAGATGTATGCATGTGTATATTCATCTATCTTTTGTCCTAAATGGCCCTCTTACATGTAGCACTAACACTTTAGTTGAGAATGAAAATTTCAGCCCACAAGTGGTTTAATACATTTTCACTAAATATTATTTTTTTAGGGAGACAACAGATGAAAACAAACAAGAACTTCATCTAATGTGCACCATTGTCAGTCACTGCGGAGAGCTAATTTTGTGAGCTAATGTTGTTGTCTGCATTGTCTGGGTTTGCTTATGTAGATCTGTACTGTATCATGAGTTACTCTGTGATGGGGACCTTAAATGTATCAGGCATCAGGCAGATGTGACTGATTTAGCCACAGTAGACCAAAGGCTCTGCTTTTAGCAACACAGCAATCTCTGGCCTTAAGTTATCTTAAATAAAATATATCCTAATGAGTTCCACAAGCCATAAAACCACAGAGATCTACTTTGCCACTAGTTGAGACATTACACAGTCACTGTTCTGCTACTGCAGTAGCCTCCTCTTTCTTCATCTCTTATTCTTCTACTTTGTACCACTCTCTGTATCTTTCTCTCTTTGATTGTATTTTATCTAATCTTTAATTCTAAATGAAATCAAAGTGCCTCTCTAGTTTTGCTCCTCTCTGAGTCTCACTGCTTTCTCAGACTGTACATTCATCATCCATGTGGCCTTGAAATGCAGACTGTGAAGGAGGCAGCCGGTGAACTGGGACATATCACTGTCTCTGTCCCTTCAAGTTTTCAAACAAATGTTAGTCTGTAAGCTCAGCAGAACATTTTAAGTATTCTGTCTTTAGGTCCAGGAGAGGGCACTCTGGTGGACTGGGCAGTTACATGGGTTGTGTTCAAATTAGTCCAAATGAATGGCATGACTTTTTAATGCTCATACTTATCGTCTATATATTGCTCTTTTTCCCTTTCCCCCCTCACTCTTTCTCTCTAAAGCTTTGCGATTCTGTCATTTTCTCTGCCTCGTTCCTCATAGTGAAGTTTTATGCTTTTTACATACAATTTCTTTAAGTCACAGAGTCAGAGGTGTGTGTGTGTGTGGCTGCGCCTGCACGCCTGTCTTGTCTATTGGATTATACTGTAGTGGCACCTATTTTTAGTCCAGCACACAGGGAGGAGAGAAAGTTCAGCAACACAAACCTCAGTCTTGATATCACCATGCAGTCACCTTGAAATCAGATAATCCTGGAGACAGAAGTAATGAAAGACAAAGAAATATTCCCATTTTTCCCCTTGGCTTTTATTATCTCTCTCTCTAGGAGGTACCCCAAAAAAGATGCAATGGAAAGATGAGAGAAGCAGAGTGACAAAGGCAGAGTAAAAACAAAGTGCCATTATATTACCCTTTTATAATTTCACTTGTATGCTGAACTTCCATTCAATATATCAAGATGCATATAACAGTTGCTATTTTTCACATTGTAATGTGCTGTACGTATGCTTCAGAAGTTTTTTTATTTACATTTCTTAGAGGCAGACAGAGAAATTAAAGGTTTCACACAGAAAATAAAAGACAATATACTTATTAAATGTAATTGACTAAGACTTACCATGCATGTTAAACTTCTCTACTATAAGACACAGTGTTTTGTTCATCATACACCCTCCTCCAGGCGACCGAGCTGAAACTGATCAGACCCCATTTTGTGTCGAGTGGACCAACTGCTTGGTCCCTTTCGTTGCTCCTCTCACAAGCCACAACTGTCTTCAGGCTCACTCTGCTGCTTCAGTAGTTGTTGTGGGCCTTCTTTTTTCCTCAATGGCCAACAAAGCTGAAGTCTTTGGGCAGAGATGGAACTGCAACCTCTACTGGCAACCTAAGTCTCACAGCCTAGACAATGATGGTCTTAAAGCAGCATATGAAGAGGCGATTTCAGTTGTTTGTCCCGGTCTACCAGCAGCTGCAGTCCCTTATGCTGCAATCAGACTACACAAAGCCCAATTTTGAGACGAGTTTGTCATAGCAGATGTCATGGCCGATTATGAACAATTTGGCGCCTATACCCATGTAGTTTGACAAGTGAAACAATCTGTCGTGCAGCATCTGGGACGCCCCACATCATCCCAACGAAAAGTCTAGCATGTCAGAAATTTTTGTCTTGACAAGCTTGGTGTAACATCTCCCATGATGTCCTCCTTAGTGTTGACCAATCAGGTGCTCCCTCCAGGGCGCAGTCAGGTAAACATGGCAAAGATGAGGAGGAGGGATGCTTTTTTGATTTAGATTTTGATTTGCTTTTCCTTTTTGAATCACTGGCTGTTTATTAGTGATGGACATCAGGGACAATGATGACCTCGTAAAGTTTAAGTCACACTGAATCTGAAAATATACGTACCATACCTGTGTATTCAGATTTGACTGAGTTATGTCCCTGAGAATAAGCAACATTTTTTGATGCAAATTGCAGCGAATGGGCTCTAAGGGTTTTAAAGTACCCTCAATGAGCTGTGTCACATCCATTGCTGAAGCTCCAACAGCTGACAGCACTGATAAATGGACTAACCTGTTGTTGTAAACTCTGGCATGCGCCTGTCTCTTTCATCTCACGCCTACACCCCTGAGGAGGCTCACCTCACAATTTGGAATCATCTGTTACAGACCAACTGTAAATACATTGTTTCATCCTTGCTGATGAAGGCGATAGCTTGTTTTGATTGGTTGATGTTTCTCGTTCCATTTTTGAAGGTTTAACAGTCTAAGAAACACTGCTGGAGGAAGAACAACTATTGGTGGAAGTGCCACAGGTGAAACTTTATGTATATAACTACTGTACATAAATTAAGGATAAAGTCATTAGTACATGTGGAAAAAACTGCACATGTGATGCAGAAAGAGACAAAGACATAAGAGTTCAAAAGATATGAAGCAGACAAAAATACGTTTTTCAGAAAGAGGAAAGAGAGAGTGCATCATAGAGGGAGAGGTGGAGTGAATGATTTTGGCAAGAAGAGAAGATCACAGACTCTAGACACCCTCAGGACATTTACCTAATACACACAGAGATACTGGGGGGGGATGTGGGTGAGTGTGTGTGTGTGTGTATATGTCTGTATGTTTGTGCTCTGACAGCCATATCATAGCACAAACACAGCAATGAAATCGTAGCGTCAAAATGTCACTAAAAACAAAACAATAATCTTGTGGATTAAAGCTGAGCCTGATAAAGTGTACGTGTGTGTGTGTGTGTGTGTGTGTGTGTGTGTGTGTGTGTTTGTGTGTGAGAGAGAGAGAGAGAGAGAGACAGAAGGAAAGCATATAAAGAGGGGTTTAGCATGGATTGTCAGAGGACTGCAGGGACTATTACCTGTTTAATCATAAAACATGAAACCTGAAACACACATAATAATATGGCATACTCTTTTGTCAACTATTTAGATTTTAGTTCTTACATTCCACAGCTGGATTGAGCCTCAAATGTTTAATTTGAATTTCAAGTGATTCGTTTTAGGGAGTGAGCAAGCATCATAATTTCTCAGTTTTAATATTCAATTGTGGAAAGAAAAGCAGCACTGAGCTTCCGGTGTCCATTAATTACCTTTTTTTTAAAAAAATCTGTTCAAGTCTGACATATTTAATCCCTCCAGTCATAATGTCCGATGAAAATAGTTCCTGTGACACATGTGAAAACACCCTGGCTCTACATGCTGCTTCCCCCACTGCTTCTCTGAAGTCCGGCCTCTCTCTCACACCTCTCCAGACTCAGTGAATTAAGAGTTTATTGTGACCCAGCCAGAATTAGAGATGATTTCTGGGACAGTAGAAAGATGAACCAAGACGGTTTTGGTGTTTTATTTAGTTTCTTCTGAGTCTGAATGAAGTGTGTTTCATGATGATAAAATTACCCTTTCTGTAAATGAAGTCTGGTGGCATTGTGGAGAGCGATTTAGCTGCTGTTTCTAGTGAAGCAAAAAGGATCTTACTCTTTAAAAAAAAGGTCTATCTCTGTCAGGATATTTTCCATAAAGCTGTCAGACACTCAGTAGAACAATCTGAGCCTGTCAGTGGCAAAATGCTTTTACTGGACGTACACTGACGATGATTATGATGCAGCGGAGGATTATGTTGCAGCATGTTTGATGGCTGCAGAGCTCACTTTCATTGATTGAAAATGTAATGTAGGTCAAACTGAAACGAGTGAATAATTCAGCAACACGGTCGAGGACATTATTTTATTGTTTTGTGATGTTTAGATATGTAGATTTAAGCTAAAATAATATACAAGTCTCTCACTGTATTGGTTTGCCCTCTTATGAAAATAATGCGCACAAATAGATTTCCTAACCTATGTTTTGGGTTTTTTGTTTTTGTTTTTGTCTTTTTTCAGAAGGAATAATCAAACGGCATTCTTGGCCAGTTTTGACAGACCTAATGCACATGGTCATACACCTGCAGTGAGGCCCTGCCATCCATATGAAGCAGCTGATTAAGTGGAACATGTTTCCACTTTGATGACATGCATGATTAATAACCCTCAACAACCATCAGTTTGACTTACACACATACACACACAGAAACACAGACAGGAATAGAGGCACATCCACAGGACAAACGTGTAGTCATATGCAATTTAAATTAGCATGCTAACAACAGTAAGAGATCGCCAATCAGTGAAAAACCACAGTATCAAGCAGTACAGTGGTGTTTCAATGACGCGGAGTATCTTAGTGTATGTATTCTTGGTGTATTAAGGCAGTGTTCCCATGAAGAGAGAGAATGACAAGAAAAACAGACAGCAAGAACAGAGGTGGAAAAGAAAACTGGAATTATGTTTTTGAATGTACATTTTCAATGCTTGTGTGTGTGTGTTGCCCTGCAGTCGGCTGGCGACCGGCTCAGGGTGTACCCTGCCTCTCGCCCGTTGACAGCTGGGATAGGCTCCAGCCCCCCCCCAAACCCGAAAGGGATACAAGGGGTATAGAAGATGAATGAATGAATGTACATTTTCATTTTTGCATACACAAAAAAAAGACAGAAAGGAAAAATATCATAAAAGCTTTTTGTGCTTAACTGAGGTGATAAAGACCTTAGTGTCACAGTAGCGAGTTCTGCCTTTCTCTGCTGGGGACGAAGCACTGCTTTGCATGGAGCCACGCACTGTTACATGCCTCCACTCCACCAGTAAGCAAAAACAAAAAGAGCAGAAGTGTTGAGGGTCTCCATAAATGCAAAACTGGTTTGATTGCAGCAATTCACAGTAATTCAGTAATCCATCATTATGGTCAACATCAATGAAATGATGCACAGTTGTTGGTGCTCAATTCATTATGTAAGCCTGAATCCTGTTTCATACAATTGACTGATGGAAACTTTCCTTGTTTAATGTTTTTCCTTTCATTTTTTTGTTTTTAATTAAAGTATTAAATTAACATCTTTAGGCTACAAAAGCATATTCATATGTCAGCGTATACACTCTAGTTGAACAGCATCACACCCGAGGGAGAACTGCACCATGGAGCTCTGTCCAAACCAAAAATAACATTTGCAGCGTGCCCCAACAATTGATTATCAGTTAGAAATATACAACTGCCTTCCTCAGTGTAGCCTTACTAAAAATAATCAAAAAAGAGCTCAAAACACAGACAATTACAGAAAAAATAACCAACAATAAATAAAAAGAGCTATGGACAGCATGTGCAACAAGCAATATTAGGCTGCACAAACTCAACAACCTTCCACTTCAACAGCAGAATAAACACAGACAACACAGAGGTGCAGAAACCATATAAACTCAGCTGCTGCAGCCACAAACGCATGTCAAAGTAAAGAATGTATGTAGTTTTTATACACCGTAGCACATGCAATACTAGGCTGCTAGGCAAGACAATGGCTGTCAACATTTCTCATCTGGAGAGCAAGTAACATCCATTAGTGAGTTTGCAGTGTACAAGCTTCACTGAATGATGTTCAGATAGGTGAGTACAACAGTGAAGTCCTCCTCAACCTGCTCTGGTTCAGCTCAGATTACATGACCAGAGCATTCAGTCTCTGTCCCACTGTGCTCCTCAGAGTTTTCCAGAGCTTTGAGCAGCAGAAAGCAGAAATACAGTACCTTACACACCTCACTGAAGGTAGAAGTTCCTGAGTAAATGTAGACATCATTTACTCCAGCATGGCCATTTCAGCCAGACCCATCATGCTCTGTCAGGCCACAACATTGTGGGTGTGTTTGATTTGGATTTAATTGCTCACTGGGTGGTGCATTCAATCAGTGATTAATTAAGGTTGATACAAATAAGACTTGAAATGTAGCCAAGAACAATACATGAGGTAAAAAAATACTGTGTGTTTGTAATTAAAAGAGATCACTTGAACACACAAAAGTTTGTAATTGCATCCTGCTCTTGAAGAACATGAGGTCAGAGACACACAGTTGGAATCCAAGAGTCAAAAACAAAGAAAAAGGACAATGGAAGAAGAATTCTAAAAACAAAGACAGAGTAAAGAAAAGGCTGTCGACCGAGAAAGGAGCAGAGAGGAAGGATGGAGGTGAGAAGTCGGCAGAGACAGAACCTCAGGAGAGTATGGAGGGAAAGGCAGAGGGTGAGAAAAAAGAGAAAATTTAACACAAAAATAAAAGAGAAGAGAACTACAAGTTAATAGAGCAACAGAAAGAAACAGAGACGGAATCTGGAGAGAGGCGAGGAGGTGGGGGCGGCGCAGAGTCACAAATTAGCAGGAAAACAGAACAGCGTCCTGAAGGACTTGAAGTGATAAATTAATATTGTGTCCAAACGTCAAGGGAACTTACGTGACAAGCGAGAAGGGGGGGGGGGGGGGGGACAAATAATGGAGGACAAAGGGAAGAAAGGGGAACAAGGCTCTACAACATCAAGATCAGTTGGCTTCATGTTATTTGAATTTGCATAAGAAACTATTCTTTTCATTTTGGGAACTTTCAAAGCGGAAGCCGGAAGGATTTATGCATGTGTGTGTATGGGCAGTTTGATGTATTAAAGCTATTCAACTCATGTTTGACAATAGTTTTGTTTTGCAGGTGATCAAAGCATGAAGTGGGGAAGTATAGGAACAGATGGAGTCAAGAGTATAAATCAGTTGTGTTCATTTGAAGTGAACAGGAATTCACTCAGATCAGATTCTTCTCAGACAGGCATTCTCTCAGGCTGCATACAGATCCCACCATGTCCAAAAGTGTTTGTAGAACCTAACTCTACATCCAACGTTTTCTACTGCATCGTCCACAAGTGCACGGGCATTATTGAAAACTGGATTTTTCCTGCTCTATTCTCAAAAAAAAAAAAAAAAAATCCCATCCACTCAAGCACTGTGTTAAAAAAAAAAAAAAACAATGTCCAAATCGCAATGCAAAAACAAGCATTGTCAAGATCGTGCAAAAGAACAGGCTACCTGCAACTAGAGGTCTCATACATTCTGATAGAACATGCATGTTGTTGAGCATGTTAAATTTTTATATGACATCTGGCGGCATCTGTCACCTTGCAAAGCATTTCTAGTAGCTTTATAAACAGTGATGGTGTGTGTACGTTGACACATTTTACAGTTAAAGGCGTCTAAATTCAGTGAATAATCAACTGACATTCACTTTATTTCACACGTTGTACTGAAGCAGGAAGTTGAATATAAAAGCTTTCAAAAATCTTCACAGCTATGGCTGCTCGGATGTAAACATGCAATGTAGCACATTACATAAGCATGCTATGTTAAAGTGGATACAGGAGCTAAGAGGGGCACATTACCCAATCTTTAGGCAGTTTCACACAATAACGCAGTTGCTGTCACTATGTGCCAGGCATAATAAAAAAGCTGAGAACAGTTATACAGATTTTGACTATTTCTGCCTATTAAGCAGCTGTAATGCAATTGTTATGCAGTTATTGCTTTGGCAGAATTGTTGTTATTTAGATGATAAAGATTGTCAATAGACTGAGGGCTGTTGGAGTTTTTGTCAACTTACAGAGACCTGGACACTGGTAGGCCCTGCATGCAGCATCACCTGATCACCTGTCACAATGTTGTCTAAATCAAAGTCACAACAGAGAGTAGCATAATTAGATTAAGGTTCAGTTCCCTACACTGTGAATGAACTATATGATTGCAAATATAAATCACTCCAGATTAAGTGTCACCAAAATGACTAAAATGTAAAATCTGAACTGAAATTAACTTTATTGTTGAAATGTAATGATGGGTTTTAAATGGGTCCCTGGTGTCTCATCGGCACTTAGGCTGTGACAATTGGCCGACACACAAAGGTGTCATGAAAAAGAAGAACATGGCATGCCGCCTAAACTGCTGTCATGTACTCATTCAGCAATTTCACAACATTTCTGCCCTCAGATAACTCATGAAGACTTCTAGTTCAAATATTGTTAAAGACTGGAAGAATAATTATCAGTGAGATGGACTGGATGTGTTGCTGTCCTTTTTGGGGGGATTTCTAGCAGTATTATACACTTCAGGAAGAGATGAAAGGTTAAACCTGGGTCTGTAGCTGTCTCTTATAGAAATACACTCTGGATTAAAAACTGAAAAACTGAGCTATCGAAAAGTTTTACAGCTTCAGCTATAATGAATGCATGTTTTCACATACGCTTCTACTAATCATGACAATCTGCCTTAGATTACAGGTTGTCCATATCAGCATATATACCGTAATTATATACAATTTGATACTGAGACATACAGTATCAACAAATGCATGTATGCCTTTCTACCTGCATACTGTGCCTGTACATCAACCCTCTTATCAATGTAATTAGTGTTTGCCATCAAAGACCAGCGAGTGTGGGATGTAGTGTATTATACTTTAAGTATATACTGTGGATGCAGAAAAGAATTCTCAATATAGAGAACCATCACAAGTTATAATGTATGGTATAGCAATCAACTGATTTTTTACCGAAGGAATTACTTGTAGCACACTTGCAAAACAGATGCAAGAGGGTCCATATACAGTCTGTGTTTGTATGTACATATATGTTTTTCTGAGGATGTGAGTGTCAGCTGCAGCACAGGGTAAATGACTGCTGCTGTTGGTGAGTTGTAATGTAAGAGCCTTCTCATGTTTTATGGCCCTCCAGGGCACGGTATTCTGAGGACATCATGTTTATGTCACATCAATATTCTATCACTGTGGAGAATTGTCATCGCCTTTGACCCACATATGAACAAACACGGACACACAGAAAAAACAAAAACACAAAAGTATAACTACAACAGACGCACACATAGACACATAGAAGGAAGAGCTCCACAAAAGCTGCATCACCGTAGGTTTGCAAATATTCAGAAATGAATACATACCCACTGTGACAGTCATCTAAAACGCACACAAACAAAATGCATACATTGCATATTCATGCTTCCCAAATTCATATATTACTGAAGACATTACACAGGCCCAAAAATCTCAAATAAAATATTACACTAGCTATGGGGGAAATTCAAAGAGATCTCTAAAAGGTTCTGACCTTACTCTACAAAATGCTGTGCTTACAAAGGCAGTATCTGTTGTCATGCCATAGAGTTCTGGTCAAACAAGCCCATCAAAGCCCTCAAATTTCCTCTCTCACTGTCACTTGATGCCACCTAAATGCAAAATGTTGCTCTGCGCCTTTTTCAGACCACAGAGAACAAATGAAGGAAGACTACGATTGTCTGCTCCTTCTGCTTCTCTGTTGTACACCATTATGCTTGCAACACTGTTCTTGTCTGCCATTTGTATTCGATTGTGCTGTTTCTCATTGACAATACATTCTTCAGCTCTTTCCTGCACTGCTTCTCCTTTATTGTTGATTTTCCCCACTTGCTCCTTTCTCATTTGTTCTCAGCACTTTTCTGCTGCTCGCTCATCCCCTCTCCTCATCCTCTTGTCTGAACACTGGAGACTGACTTTCCCTCCTGCACTTTCCTCTCACTGTAATAGCTTTACTTGCCTCTCCTCTCTCCTTTGTATTCTGTCCTTCCTCATTTTGCTCTCTTAAACTGTTTTTTCCAAACATCAAATCCTTTCTTTCTTTTTATTGCATATAATTTTGTTTCGTTCCTAAACTCTCTTTTTCGTCCATCTCGGTCTTTGCGTATTTATCCAGGCATAATTATCCTCTACAGCTTCTTCAGAGACATTTGCATTTTGCATTTAAGAATGAACAGCAGCACAGACGGATTCTGAGTACACGCATCAAGGGTTTCTACTGTATGGGTTGTGGAGTCTGGCTTATTCAGACTGATTATGTTAGAGAGACCGTGTGTTCAAAATTGCCATTTGTTCAAATGGCTGCAATTACATTTCCAGGAAAATCCACTTTACACATTTAGTTGCAGATTCTAAACAAAATTAATATATATATACAATTAAAGTTAATTCAGTCAATTGAAAAAAAAAATCACTTGACATAGCAAGAGAAGTTACTTATGAAGTAAACATAACTCTTAACAGGCATGCATGGGTCACACACTGTTACTCGTTCTCACACACACACACACACACACACACACACACACACACACACACACACAGAGCTTATTAAGAGAAAGGTCAGTTGTTTCAAAACAACGAGCTGCTTCAATAGGTAGCAGGCAGAAGAAAAACAAATTATCACCTAGATGCTAAAATCTAACCAGCAGGGTAATTCATGCTTTTCTGCAGGTACAAGTTCACTCAAGATCTTCTGTAATTGCAATTATGTCAGTGGTGAGGCTACTTATGAAGGCAATGTTATTCTCATTCTTGGAACATAAAAAAGCCAGGTTAAATAACAGAAAAGCAGACAAGTGCTGTTCTTCAGTCCTAGCTCAATGATTTATGTCTCACAGTCACATATGTCTGATTTCAGGATGGATGACAGTGATTCATAATGAGAGACCATGAACTGAAACAGGAGTACACGACAGTTTTATCATGATAACACTGGCACTAAAATTTCTTGTTTGAAACTTGCATACTGATTCCTAAAATTGTTAACTCGTATTTGTCTGAAAAGAAACAGATGTTGTTGTTGTGCTATTGAGCACTAGTATTGGTAACACTGCTTTCTAAAAGGTCAGCCTGTTCAGATGATATGTGTCTAATTCACTGCCAGTGCACCTGGTCAAGGCTTTGTCTAGGTGTGACAGAGCAGATTACAGCTCTGCCTATGGTTTTTTGCTTTGGTAAAGTTTACAATCACATTTGTTGACTGGAGAGTTAAAAGGTCAGAAGCAAAGCAAAATACATTAAAAGGTGCTTACAATAAGCACTCATCATAACTAATTAATGTCATTGCAAAATCAATTCTGATATGCATCCTCAGTAAATATTGTTACCTTGTTGGCAAAAGGAAAAAGGACCCATATGATTCCAGACTTCTGTTTGTTGTGCTCATGTCAATCAGAACTTTGGAAAATCATATATGTAAATCACTCGTTTACAGAGTCTGCTCTATGTCAATTTATAGATTTAACTCTTAAATCTGGATTGACATGACAAACATTATCTGCTTTTAGCAAACACTACTGTACAACCCTGATTCCAGTTATGGAAGTTGGGATGCTGTAAAACACAAATATAGCACATTTTGCTTATCCTTTTATGACATATACTCGATTGAAAACAGCGCAAAGACAATATATTTACCATTTTACCTCATCAACTTCATGATTTTTGTAAATATCGGCTTATTCTGAGTTTGATGCAGCAACACGCCTCACACAAGTTGGGACAGGAGCAACAAAAGACTGGGAAAGTTGTGGAAGTCCCACCAGAATCTGCTCTGATCAGGAGCCGTTTATTGGTGGAAGGAGAATTTAGACTTTATTTTTTAAACTTTTCGGATAAAAAAGTGGACTTATCTTTACTTCAACCTTTCTGCAACAGCTACCTGTACTGTAATTAGTCTCTCTTAGTTGACTGCTTACTGGAGGGGGAATGTACTTCATGAACATATAGAGACGAGAGGGGAAGAAGAAAAGACACTGAGATGAATTAAGTCACAGAGCCGGAGTCTCAGTGCTGAGTTCAAACAGAGGCTGAACTGATTACACACACAGGCGTGCACACATGCACACACACACACCCTCCATGCCTGCTGTTGCTGTCTACCTTATGGCTAATGTGCAGTATTCTGGCTATTTGGCGCAAATAATCAGGACTGATCCAACAGTCAAACTTGTGTGAGAAACGTAGCAACGTAATGAAAGTACAACTTTCACAGAACAAGATTGAAAATGGAGGTGGTAACTGCTGGCCATTAGTACACCTCAAAAGGTCAATATCACAATTTGTGTTGTTCTAATACTACCTTTGAAATTTGCGGAGTCCAAAACCAGGTGAGTTTTTTATTCCAAAGTAGTTGTCGTTTTGAAACTGCTCATAAGTCTTGGATACTGGTATTTTGATTGTGTTTGCACAGGTTCCACTGAGTCAGTAGCAAGACGTCCACTGAAAATAAGTTTAGGTCTAGGCTGAATTCCAGAGGGAGGCAATGAGTTTAATCCTGTGGCAAATATCAGGATGTCCTGGAGGAAGGTTCCTGTTTGTTTGTCTGAGAAAAAGCACAAGTATTGAGTTTAGTTGTAAAATGTCATATTTAATAGAACTGCCACCAATGGAAGCTGATAAAGGGAAGAGAGCAATTGCTCCAATTATAATAAACCTTCTGCCTCTCAAATGCAACTGCACTCTTGTAAACCGCAATTGCCTTGGTATTGCAATTGACCACACAACACGTTCAGGCTTTTCATATACAGTCCATACTGTAGGTGCAGTTGGGTGCTGATAGAGCATCTCAGGAAGCAAGGATCAGGACCACCATGACGTAAAGAAGTTGCAATCACTGTCCTATTGTCCGATATTTTTTAGTGTTTTATTAGAGATACGTGGTTCTCACAGGACAGTAACACTACAAAGATATGATGATCTTATAGAATATGACGCAGTGCTGTAGATTAAACTACCAACAGTATATAAAGTACTTCAAATGAGCCATCTGGCAAGTATTTCAAAAAGGAAAAAGAGTGGCACAGAAGGGTCAAGACAAAAAGTATAAAGATTATAGAGAAGAAAATCAACTATGTATATGTACATTATGTACAGATTATAAAAATACTAAATGCAATAAATATACTACTGTGCATTAGAATAATATTGCCTATATTATGAGAAAAACTACAAACACCATATGTTGTATTGAGAAATACTGTTGCATAGAAGGACACTGAATTGCACAAAAACAACATATATAATAGTAAAACACTGACAGGGAACATTTTACTGCAAACTGAGTACTGTTACTTTTGACACTGTAAGCACATCTTGGATACTTTTACTTGAGTAAGATTTTGAACACAGGACTTTTATTTGTATTGGAGTACTTTCTCAGTGTGGTATCAGTACATACACTTAAGTAAAGGATCTGAATACTTCCTCCACTACTGGTCATGGCTAACATCAGTGTAAATATGATTTACAGAGGTGGTCCTCGTGGTGACAGCGGCAGATGGACCAGATTTGGTTGGGAAATGTTCAGCTGTTCCATTTCCATTCCATTCCATTGTGACAAGACAGAAAATGTCCTTGATGAAACTGGCTCTGATGTCCTTCGAGTGCGGATCATCGACTTTGGATGTGGCTGCTTTGTGGAGAACGAACCTTACTCCTCCTTCAGTGGTATGATATCTTGTTTCTTCTTCTTTTCTTTGTGCATCTGTTAATCTCTGGAGATATTCCTCTCATTTGAATCTTTAAATCCATGCTTTGTTTCTTCCTGTCTGCCTCTGTCTGTCTGTCCGTCTGACTGTGTATTGTATGAACCCTTTTCACCCCTTCGGAATTTTACTTGGACGGGACGTACGAGGCCGGCCCCACCACAGTCTGGGAGCTGGCCGCCCAGACTTCTCTGAATTTACTGAAGTGGCTGCTGACCAAACTGCACAGGCTATGATGGATGGAAGGACAAAGTTGGTTGCCATGTGCACAGGCAGAACAGTGGTCACCATCAGTGTATAGAACATTTTACAGAAACTACAGCAACTGGGCACAGTAGGGGATTTCCTTGTGCACGTTCTGCACAGACCCACTAGAAATGCACAAAATCAGCTTATTGCAAGAATCCTTACAGTAAGACATTTAATCTCTCTTGTTATCAAGCATATGATATGAACCATTCTTCAGAAATATAAGACCACCTTGCAAACTGACAGAAACTCCACTGTGACAGAATGGATGTGCTTAAAGCAAGCAGGAAAACACTTGGCAGTGTCCACTGTGTATGACCTGGTCCAAATAGTAAATACTAACCAAACATATTGTTGATTTCCTCAACGTTCAATCAACAAGGTAGTTTAATTGTCTCTTACACTGCCTTTGTGTCAGGATTTGGCAGTACCACCCAACCTAGCTCCCTCTGCTTCCTTTGTGTTCCCTGCCTTGTGTTTTGTGTCTTTTTCTCCCTCTCTGTGTGTCTCTGTCTGTGTCCGAGCTGACCGTGGTCACCTGTTCCCTCCTGCTGCCAGCCCACATGCACACCTGAGGCTCATCTGTTAATTGTCAAATGTCCTGTGTGGTACTTTGCCTCAGCTCACTTTTGCTCTCGTTACCTGTGCTAATGATTTATGCTCGGTGATTGTTCCTCCCGATTTCCTGATACCTGCGCTCTATTCTCTAGAAGAAAACCTAGAGCCATTCATCACCTTGATCTCTTGGTGCAAGTCAACCAACTCTTTCTGTCTCACCACACTGGTGTGCAAATGTCTACCATTCACCACCGCCCACCCAGCACAGCTCCTCTTTACTGCACATTTCAAATTATCAAACCGTTCAATAAACGGTTTGTGTACTGATATTCTCTGTCGTTCTGCTTTTGGGTCCAACAAACAACACCCATTATGACACTTCGAGCAGTGCAGCATGTGAGAGGGTATTGTCACATCTAAACACAATATTAGTTATGTACTGTAACTCCAGTTTCTATGACTATAGACTCAGCGCTCTAAACTATGGGTTTCACTCGTTCTTTTTACAAGCTATGAGGTGAAACCAAAGTGTGGTCCACATAAGTGGGGGTAGAAAAGAAAAGTGCAGTGGGACAAAACCACTAGTGATTCTAGGCCTATATTCTTAGAATCTGGAGTTATAGTACATAACTAACGTGCCTATCCATTTTGAAAGACCAACGGCCAATTAGGAAACTCCAGCCCTCAACTGACAAATGGTGTAACTTCATCACTTGTTCATCACTAGTTATAAGACAGGATATCACCAGATGCTTGACTGGAGCAAATTATGACAGAGCACAGTGCAGGAGAAAGACTGCATTTATCAAGACCAAGCTATGTACAGACTAAGTACCTAGCACCATCTCCTGGTTCACAACTGAGTACCTGACTACAAAAAGTATAAAGTGTCAGTGTCCACCCCTGTCAATAGATTTTACCTACAGTTTTTCTTTCCCATTTTATCTCCTGTTTGACCTGTTTCTCCTCTGCCTCTCTTTCTGCACCTTCCCTGTGTTTTATTTCTCTCGTTATTTTGTCTCTGCCTCTCTGCAGAGTCTTGTCTGACTACCTGAAAAGTTATACTCCTGGTTTGTGTTCAACATCAATCTTGCCCACAAAATCCCACAACTTCAAACGGGCTTTACAAGGCTAAGACATAAATAACCAAATCACTGTAACTGTTATGGCAACTGAACTATTGTTTATGGCATTTTACAAGGTAAATACTGTATTCTGTGGTAGCAAAAAACCCTCCTATCCCCAAGTCACTTTCATGATCGGAGACAGATCTTCCATGAAGACTCAGAAGTAATGTGTAACACAAAAGGCGAATGTCTCTTAGCTTTTTATACAGAAGTAAATTCTGAGTAAATGCTGAAAAGTGAGGCAAAGTGTGATACTAGTTATATCATACGAAACCTGTGTGTGATTGAAGACATGCAAAGACATGTTCTGTTGATATCCAAAACTCAAGAAAAAAGTATTCTTGAATAATTAGGTGTTCTGTATGTCTTTCTCTTCCTTGTGTACGCCAGTGGATGGAAAAGGAAAACACTATGTACACACAAAGATATATTTGTGTCTTTGACATGCAAATACTTACTTTAGTCCTTATGCAGACACACACATATAACACATTTAAAGAACAAGACAAACCTCTTACCCCTGCAGCCCTAAGATGTTTTAAAATCATGCTCAAAGCTAATTCATTAGTCCATTTATGCAAAAGTCAAACCAAGAATGCCTGCTTACCAGAGATGCTAGCTAAGCATAAGCAGCAATGGTTAACTGAGGAGTGAAAGCAAAAATGTGCAAACATTCATGCTGGTTATTTCCAACGTTACATGACAACAGTACAGTAAATTACAAGTTGCACGAGTCTAGCATAGAACAAGAACGTAAACAACCGTCATATATTCTAAAGGTAAACAACATTAGTTTCTCAAGTCAGCAGGTGCACTCATTAACATGCTGAGATCAATTACGTATGTGTATCAACAGCCGAACAAGCACTCAATACCTCCTGTAGAGTCAAACTGAACTTGGTTTAATTTTGAGAGCGTCAATAGGAGCCAACACAGCTCTTATAGTTTGACAAGCTATATGAAAAAGAGAAAAATGCTACACATATCACAGCTAATTCCACACATACCCAATTAGTGCCAATATTAATTCATATACAAACTACTATTAATAAAAAAAAAGAGTCTCAATAATTTAATCAGACCTATCGGCTCATCAAGTAAAAGGGACCCTTTAATAAGGTGGTTGCAACATTTTAGAGTTAAACCCTCAGAATGCATGTCACATCATAAAGACAGACTGACATTACTGATGACATTTAAAAATGCAAATTAACAAATGGCTGGAATTTCATTTTGCAAGCTGAAAGCCAGTGGTCACATGGACAACATCATTTTGGAATTAGTGATCATGAAGAAGAACAAGCTGATTATTTTCAAAATCATAAAGTGACAATTACTTACATGAGTTTTTGCTTATATTTTCCCCTTTTATTTGATGCCAAGTATGGAAATGCAATCAGACCAGTCACATGAAAATCCACACTGACTTCATGTAAATCACACCATCAAATGTAAATCACTTCACTGCAATAATCATTCTGCAGTTTTTTTCCATTATATATGAAATACCTAAAAAGAAATGACTGAAAACAGTTTCGCAACACATCACTGTCTTTAGCTAACAAAGATGCAATAGAAACACTTTATTTTTGATCCTGTATGGCCATATAAGAATTCAGAAAAAAAAAAAACAATACAATATCTACATAATGAGCTGTAAAGAAACCGATAGCCATATTCTTACACAAACGTGTAAATTTGTACGGTGTGTCTGCTGTAGAAACTCACGGCCTATAGGGAAACCATGCATACAGATTGGCAAATCAATAGTTTCCTCTTGGTTTGCCATTTCAAAGGCCTGCTTGGAATCTAATTTCAGCCGTGAGTTATGCTCACATCAATACGCACATATAATATACCCCAGCAATTTTTCAAAAGGTGCGTGTCTAATTTAACATACTGGATGAACATCTACACACATACATTCTTACATCCTTTATTATGTGTGTGTGCATGCACTAATAGTGTTTGTGTCTATATGTGTATGATGACTTTAGTATATTAACTTGCACAGCTGTTTCTTGCCATTTGTTGAAGATTGTGCCTGTATGTTCTGATACTGTTTGTGTCTATACATGCATGGCAACTTTTGTATATTTAGCTGTGCAGCTACATTTCTCAGTGTGTCTTGGATTGTGTGTGTGTGTGTGTGTGTGTGTGTGTGTGTGTGTGTGTGTGTGTGTGTGTGTTGCTTCATTATAATGATCTGAGGGTTTTCCAGTCTCTGAAGTGAAGCCTTTCATTATGCATGCACTCATTCCAGGTGACAGTCACCCATGTGCGTGTTTAAGTGCGCGTGTGCTTCCAGCAGTCTGCTGCGACGGCACCCTGTCACAGTGTCTGCATAACAGACAAATGTTAATAACAACACACACTGTTCAGTGGCACCTGCCAGTCAAAGGATGCACCCCGGACGGTCTTTACTCTCATTTCAAGCAAGATTAAATACCCCTTAACTGAGTTTAAGAGAGGGAAAATGTGGCAAACAGTTGACGGGAAGAGCTAAATTGTGATTATACACTTACTATCCAGTTTGCCAGTGTTTAAATTTTTTGGAATAATGCTGATATTGTCTTTAAAAGTGTCTGCCCTCCGGTCTGTAAAAGGTGTCAGCCTGTAGATAATCGGGTTTTACAAGGATAAAGTAGACTTTAGTATATCATCCCCCATGAATATTTCTAATTTCCACCATTGATAGATGTGAGAAACATTTTAACCACAGCTGCACCGGATTATTTTGGCCTATACTGAAATCACACTTATTTGACACAATTATTTACTGACTTTGACTTCATGCACTGAACCGTCATGATCCGTCATGAACTGTCATGCACTGATTAAACTTAAAAAAGTCTTTTTAACAAAAGAGTTGAACTTCAAATATAATAAATTATATGTTTGAAATTCAATTAAAATAAATGTCTTTGAATAATAATTGTAATTACTAATAATAATATAACAATTTATTTAATATATGATGTGTATTAATATGTCATTTTTATTGATATATATATACTGCAAAATGTGATCCTGTGATATCATCGTTATTGGTTGCCCTAAGCACCAGCACCATAAGAGCAGAGAGACACATGGCATTCTCCTCAATCTTCAGTGCCTTGTCATGTCTTGTTACTCCTGCTACTGTCTGTGGTGAGAGTATGTGTGTGTGTGTGTGTGTGTGTGTGTGTGTGTGTGTGTGTGTGTGCATGTAGTTGAGGGTGTGTGTTAGTACATATGGAGGGTGGGAGGGTTGGGCTTTTAGTGTTGTTCTGTTTTGATTTATATTGTTTTTAACTCTTGTAAAACACTTTGTGTTGCATTATGTATGAGAAGTGCTATATAAATAAAGTTTGATTGATTGATTGATTGATTGATTGATTGATTGATTGATTGATTGATCAAAACCCACATGACAACACATGACAATGTGTTAAAGGTCCAGTGTGTTGGATTTAATTGCATCTACCTCTGAGGCTGCAAACAACTGCACACCCCTCACCTCATCCTGCTCTCTACTGTGGCTGCAAAAAGCACAAAAGCCCCCTTCTAGAGCCTGTGTTAAGAGCAACATGATGGACTCCGTGGAAGAGGACTCACTGCCTCTAGATAAAACAAGCTCATTCTCAGCTAACGAAAACACAATTCTTATGTTCAGGTTATAATGAAAACATTATTATATTATATTATATTATATTATATTATATTATATTNTTCAGATGCTTTTCTTGCTAGATTTGGAACTTTTTCAATTACTTCAATAATGTTCAAGTTGTCTTGGAGCCAGCATCTGCCGCTAGCTGGGTGGTGCACACATTTTCTGTGGCTCCACATTGTGCTGTGAGTCATTTTCTGAACACACCAAGAAGAAATCCCCGGTTCTATTCCCATTAATTTCCTACAGTGGTCAGCAGGAGACAGTTGTTACATTCACATGCACTTTCTGTATACACGACAAAAATGTCAACAGGGTGATGTGCAAGAGGGGACTCCTAATTGTCAGCCGCATTTTTTACCAACTCATTTAATGTCATTGCCATGTTAGGAATTTTCAGAGGCATTTTCTGCACAAGGCCTCATTATCTACTGACCCTGCAGCATGTCTAGGTGTGTGTGTTAGTGTGTGAGTGTGTGCGCACCTGCCTGTATGTCTGAGCTCTCTGGGGTAAATAGACCATTTACCAGTGCCGTTCAGAGTAGAGGGAAATAATCTGCACTCTCATTAACCCCAATTTCCTCTATCAAGACAGCTCTAGCCTGTCATTATTTTCATTTCAATTTCTTCCTCTGGTATGCCATCTCTCCTCTTTTGAACCACATATCAAAGATAAAAGGTTTATCCATCGCTGTAGCAAAGAAGACAATTGTTGCCATGGAGATGATGGCTGATCTGAATGTTTGCCATTGTAAGGGGTCCCTGAGAAGAATCACAGCCGCCACCTCTTTTTTTTTTTTTTTTTTTTTTTTTTTTGGTTAAAAATTACAGAAACTGAAATTCATTCCAGAAGGTGTGAAAACATAAATTAAAAAGATAACTTTAAGAAGACTTGCTAACCTAAAGTTCCACAATTTCTGCTGGGTAGTATCCAAAAAGTTACTGCTACTGCATCTATGTGTCACGTTCATTGCAGTGAAAGATATGCTGTAGATTAAAAAAATGAACAAAAAACAGAAGCTGTTCCTCTCACAGACTGAGACAAAGTTTAGTTCAGCAAATAATGAAAACCAATAAAGTTTTGTAATGTTGCTGCAATTCTGTACGTGTGTATGTGTTCGGAGAGCAATCCCTGTCTTCTGGAATCTTCCAGCAGCTGGCCCTTTGAAAAGGGTTGTGCGAAAGTCCGTGCAGAGAAGTTAACATCATATTACGCTCATGTTGAAAACGCAAATGTCTATTTGAAGACAGTTCAGCTCCCTGGGAGAAAACGGTCTACATCAGAAAGATCATTTTGTCCTCCTCTTTCATGCACTATGTGGGAAGCCTTGATGACTGTTAATGTGCTTTACGTTTACTACACCCGCCATTTTGTCACAGTGGGTAACATTTTCTGTAAAAAGTTACATCAAATTCTTTATTTTGCACAATTACAGCTGCAATTTCCATGGCACCTGTGTCTGCATCTGGGAAATGCATTTCAGTCTCAACAATGTGATTCTCAGTGACACAATACAACCTCTTACAACAAAAGGTTATTACAAATGTTCTCATATTCCGTTTGTGAGGTTATTCTTTGTTTGTCAGATTTTCTGTACAACTGATTAAATACTGAAAGACACAAAATCACTTTAGGGTATCTTGGAAGCTGTTGTAGAAGTCTAAGCCCACCTTTGTCCAAATTGGTTTATTCCACAAACTTCATGTAGTCATTCCCAGTCTATCAGTACCCTTCCCTTTCTTACATCTGACACCTTTATCCAGTCATCAGTGCATTCCTTTCTTCCTCAGTCATGTGTTATGTATTTGTAAATCGTTTTCATTTTGCTTCTCTCTTCATCATTTCACTTCAGTTGAGCAAATTCAAGAATGCCTTTCTTTTTCGGTGCATTTTGCAGCTGGCTACAGTGGATCAAAACCTGAATCAACACAATTGACAAGATTAATAAAAAACAGCGCTACACTAAGAGACAACAAGCTGCAGCCCTGCTCTGATACAGTTTGTGATCATTCTGCTCAATACTTATTTATTACCCACACTGGAATTGTGGCTGGAATTGTCACCTACTTTTACTCGGGCTTGAGTGTGGTGAAATTCTGTTGGACAGAGGATAACAAACCTTGATGATTTCATGGTACCGAATGAATTGCTTCGACACTATCAAGTATGAAAAAAAAGCTTTTGTCATTTGGTACCAAATATCAATGCCTAAAGAGTAAATCTCATCAGCGTCAGTGAGCCAATAAGCAAGCCACATGGCAGCATGCTTGTGGGAAGATCAAATAACACTGGTGATTGGCTGCCTAATTTTACACATCATAGAGACATGCTGAGATGGGGCTCACTATTTTTTTTCTTTTTAAACCACCTGTTGCCTATCTACACAGATGAAAGTAAACTTTGTGTAACTTGTTAGCAAGCCAGTGCAACTGAGCTGCTCATCAGTGAGTCCATTCACCAGCTCATCCTCTCCATGTCATTGTTAGGATGGATAACCTGAGTGTCTGACGGCAAACATGGCGCTGCTTACACATTGAAGGGTAAAAGGGGAGATAGTGATGACTTTTACAGGGTGGATGATTGTCAGATTCAGGCTAGCAGCACTTTAACTCAGAAAAAGTAAGACGTCTCACTGCCACTGTTCCCTGATACTACAAACATCACATTGGATTAGGTGCACTAGATGCTACAACAGCATATTGATGCCCTCTGCTGCTTGTTATTAATGTTCCTTTGGATAGCTATGGACATTTTCTTATGTAGTCCAACACTCAGTCGATCAGTTTCTTCATTTAGTCCAGTTACCCAGGTTTCTCCAGCTGTTGCCAGGTCTTTGAACAGCTTCCTCCTTAGCGAGTAATTGTATTGTAATGTCTAATGTAATTTTCATCTTGTTAAAATGGATTTTATAAAATTGGTATAGAAGTATCATTCAGGAGTCGGTATGGTGTAGAAACTTCCAGTCCTAATGGATGGCTAATGTAACTCTACCTTAATCTCACTTAGACACCACATCAGGCCTCTTATTATGGCCAACTAAACAACTGAGTAATCATAATTATTCTATGGGTATCCAATTGTTGGATCTTTGCTGGGTCTTCTGTGTCTGTGCCATTTGACAAAGTTGTTGCCAGGAAGGATCAGCAGCTGGCCCTTTGAAAAAGGGCTTCACTCGTAAAATAGCCTTCAGATGGAAAGATGTCTGATAGACATATAATCTGTCTGGAGAACTTCAGATAACTGACTGTTACACTTGAGGAAATATTAGAAAACTTTTGTGTGTGTGTGTATGTGTGTGACGGATATTTTTTGGCAGAAAATAGGAGTCGGAGAGGAACAAGAGAAAACATGACATTACTGAACAAAACTAAAACAAATAATACATCCATGAAACACTGAAATATTTGTTATAGTAGTTTGCAATGGTGTACAAACTCATTGTTTCTTGAGTTTACTCTGCTGTCAATTACTATTTGGTATAGATATGAGCATTTTCATTTTAGTGTCAGTTTATTCATGTGTCTCCCTGTTTCATCAGTTTGCTTTATTTTTCTATGAGCATCTGTCCTCTCTCTCCTCGCCTCTTTTGGCGTAACGGTCCAATGTCTTTGTGGTTCATAATTACCCGCCATATGACACAATCCTTTGTTAATTTGAGATTGTGATAATTGTCACTACATGTTGCTGTTGCAGGGAGTCTGGTACGGTTGGCAGTCATAAAGTCAATTCCTTTGACAGCCTCCATGAAATAACAAAAGGCGACAGAGATATGAAATCTGAGACCACCTGCTTTGTGTAACAGCTTTTGGAGAGTTCCACAGGGACAGGGGGATGAAGAAAAGCCTCTAAAGTACCAATGCTTTCCCAGTCTTTCTTCCTCAAGAGAGTTTTCTGGTTCAGGTGAGACTAAGGTGTTGGGTTAGATGCAGCATGACAGGGGTCTTATGTGGCGAGAAGTCTGGTTAGTGTATTGATTCCTGTAATGCTCTTCATCTTGTTGTGCTTTTACACTATTGTCACCTGTGTGTGTGTGTGTGTGTGTGTGTGTGTGTGTGTGTGTGTGTGTGCGCGCGTGTGTGCGCCCGTATATTACTCACGTTGTGGGGACAAAAATCTCTTTACACAGTCACATGTGGGGATAAAATACAGGTCCCCACAATTTAAATCATTACATTTTAGGGTAAAGACTGAGGATAGGGTTACGGGTTAGGTAAGGTTAGGTTACGTTTAGGGTTAGGAATAGGCAAATACTGGTTATGTTTAGGGTTAGGGTTAGGATAAGTCTCCAGGAAATGAATGTAAGTCTATATAATGTCCCCACAAGTGATGAAAACCCCCTTGTGTGTGCGTGTGTGTGTGTGTGTGTGTGTGTGTGTTGATGACTCCTTGGGTGATGCTATTGTAGCTATATAAGCTTCAGAGGTATCCAGTTAATAAACATATTTATTGCTAATGCCTTCACTGTCCCAAGTAAGCAATGAAAGCACATTTAACCACACACATAATGCCCATGGTTTCAATAAAAGCACACTTTAATCACATTACCAGCCTTTTTTAACCTTTATCTTTTCCCCTGACAACCCCTGTTGCTCACCAGTAGAGATCTACATCAACTGTGCAAACGTGATGTGTATATATTTTCATACAAGCCTGATGGAGGACCGTCTTGCTATAGTCTCGTAGTGCTATTCAAGTAACTCACCCATTTCATGCAACCATCCAGTGCTCATCAATCATTTATGAAGGGATGAAAGTTCAAATCAAAAACTGATTATAGCAAGGTGTGCACAGAACTGATATGCAGGTACACATGCATGACGAAAATCAGAAATCCATGATGTCCAGTTGTTTCAAAATGTGCCTTTGCGTAAGAGCCAGTAACTGAATTGGGTCTGAGTTAATGAATGGACATTATGAATGGGATTACTTCAGGTGCACACTGTAAATACTGCACTGTGAGGCTGTTGCAATCTAGCAGATGGTGGCAATGCAACACCTGTGGATGCCAATAGTCATATAACTCAACAGAAGAAGATGGCAGCAACTGTCATTAGCCATCAATACACAAGACTCACTTACACACATTTCTTCTTAACAGATTTGCCCCAGTGCTCAAATCACAACAACAACAAAGCTTCAGCCAGGACAAAGGAGCCTGAAATGTTCTTCCTCATAACAGTCACAGAACTGAAGAAGTAACACCATCCATCGGTGAATATATAGAGTTATAAAGACTTACAGCCTGTGATCGACAACAATGAATTTCAGAAGTTAGTAAATACGCAGTGATAGCAGCTCTGTGCCAGGACACAAAAGCTAAAGTGACACAGAGCCTCACAGAAGCAGAGTGCATCTCAATAACCACAGACGGGTGGACTTCACTAGTAACTCACAGTTCTGTTACAGTCACAGTTCATGGTATGACCAGCGAAAAGGAAATGAGAAGTCTCTTTCCAATCACACACTGGACTCAGCATAGCTGAGGGTCTGCAGTCCACTGTTTTGGAAAGGGGGTTCAACGAATAACAACAATCATCACGGTATTACTGTCATTACAGACAATGCAGGAACTATTGACTGTCCCTACACATGAAGCGTTTTGCACACACACTTTAAACCTCGCTTCACCAGCAGGTGAGTTGATAACACGAGGTAAATTTTCAACATAAAACAGGAAAATAAAAAACTAGAACTCAAAACCATTACAATTTCTTTGACGTGGCTTGAAGTTAACGATGAGCTCACTGAAATGTGGTGAAAAATGTGTCATTGGCATCCACATCTAGCAGACAAAACAGGTGCAGACAAAACAGACTCAATGAATTGCAATTCACAATAATTAATAAACACATCATATCAAATCAACCAAGTCTGGTGATAGTATCAAATTTGGAGAGTATGGAGCAACTACAAAACACCATCTCCTGAGTACCCGACTAAAGACAGTTCTGTGCACCCACAGACTGTAGCAGTGGTTCCCAGTGGTTGTGTAAAAAAATGGATCTGCTGAATAAATTAATTTCTCTTATTAATTCACCAAAATGTGGATGCCTACACAGTTAAACTGAGCCAAAGGATCAGTGCAAACTTTCTCAGTGAATACCTGGGGATTTGAATTCAATCTCAAAAATCAGAGAAGATTATTTATGTTGAGGATGGAAGGCTTGAGGGACAAACCATCTCACCTCACATATCAAAGTTTCTTATCTGCCTCACAGCATTAAACTGTCTGCAAAACTTCACCTGAATTAAATCTTGCACTCTGAGAAAGCAGCCTGTATATGGCAGAGCAGGTTCTGGTCTCAAAAATATCTGCAGTACCATTCATAACAGCACTATAATGTTGACTGACAGTAAAACTTGGAAGATGAGATCTAAAAAAAAAAAAAAAAAAAAAAAAAGTCAATAAAGGCAACAGAATATACTATCTAAAGGAAAATGCTTGAGTAAACTCTGAAGGGGTCATGACGCCATAACCACAATAGTGATCAGTTAAACTGCTGACTATACTAATTTGCATTTGGATACTATTTATGAGCTGACGGTGGAGTGAATTACCTTTGATTTGTTTTACTCTCCACTGCAGGTTTCAGTCTGACTTATGATGCAGCATGAAGAAAAATAAAATGGTCAACTGTCTACTTATTGTCCTCTTATCCATCATTCGAAATATGATATCTGATCATAACCACAGAGAAGGAACAGGTCGTATAGTTCCAATCAAATAAACATATCTCGAGATTTAGAAATCTTATCTTTGCTGGCTTGTTGTCTTCAGCTGCTGCATGCAGACTGTAAGCCAACCTGCACTGTACAAATACAGATTGTGCCACCAATTATTTGCAGACCTAACTAGCCATTATAATGCTCTGCTTCATTTAATCCTGCCTCTAACCAGATAGTACCTGCAAATTCTGAAATTTCACGTGGAGAAAATTTACAAACAAAATTTCCAAATTAACCAGCAACTAAAAAGTAACTACTGATAATTTTAATATTTATGTTCGAGCTGTGCAATAAAAAGAGCCCGACTGGTGTCACAATCCTCAAACTTTCAGCAGAATACAAATAGTGAATTTCATAACCATCCATGTGGCTTGATTGGTCGTACTGTGTCACACTGCCTACTTGCTGTTTCTGGCCCACTGAGAAAAATGGATTTAGGGATCTCTGGTGAGAATATTAGTCTCTCAGAGTAAAACTAAACAGCCAACATGTGTTGCACTAATAATAATGGCACACACACATACATACATACAAACAAACACAAGGAATGCATTTTTCGCATATTTTTCTTTCCCCTCTGCAACTTCTTTTTCAACCACATAGATACTGTATTAAAATGATGTCCTGGCATGGTGTTCTCCTCTCCATCTTAGTGATGGTTTCATTTTTATCTCTGTTCTGGTGATTTATAGGGCCAAGACGCTGCTATTAGTTATCTTTACAAATGGCTGTGCACTGAGAAATACCAGCCTTGATTGGACCAGACATGTTCCAACACCATCTCACTTCCTGCACTCTAGAAAACCTAAACTCATACAGCAACACACACATACATGCAGACACAAACACTCCCAACCAATTAAAGGATTGCATCTGAATATACCTGATCGAACTTCAGCATTCTTCAGTAGTACGTTACTCTACAGTAGTTACATGTATAGATCAATGTATCAATTGTCACAGCAAAAGCTACTGGTTGCAGTCACCAGCATGCATTCTTTTCTTGTGACAGGCTTGGTGAAGGACATGATTTTCTTTTTTTACTACTCTGTAATTTGTCAGCGTTTTAGCTGCTTCTACTACACTAGCATAGGGATACTTCTGCAATGGCTAAGGTGACATGCATAACAAGCACAGTAATGTGAAGAACCATAAGTACAGACTGAAATATAGAAGTAATGAATGAGACAGACAGGGACAGAGATGATTGAGGAAAAAAGAGGGAGAGAGAAACTGAGCTGTGAAAATAAAAAATAAATCAAATTGGAGGGAGGAGGTGGTGATACAAGAAAGAAAGGATGAGCTGTATAAAGAGCTACAAAAGAGGAGAGATGGAGCAAGAGTAAAAAGGAAGACAGACTGAATAGAGAGGATGAAATGGGATGAGATAACACTGAAAGGAGATGCCAAAAGAGTGAAAGAGGGCAAGAGGGAGGAAAGGACAGGTAACAAACAGAGAAACAGAGTGAATGACTTCGTGTGACAGGGAAAAAAATAGAGACAGGTAGAAAAATACACAAACATGAGAATACAATAGGTGCTAAACCAATCCATTTTAAGCTGACTTATGATATAAGACAGAGTCTGACATCTTAAACAGACAGAAACAGACATATAATAGACAGACAGACAGACAGACACAAAAACTCTCCCGTCGTGGATCCAGTAGGATCCAAAGAGAGAAAACACACAAAGAGTATAATTCAAAATTCTACCAAAATACCAAGAAAAGCTCCCACAAGTGCCAGAAAGGGCAGAAATAACCAACTCAGCCTGGCCACAGACTTTTGGCAGTTGTACTGAAATCACTGTCTGAAGGCATGAAGAGGCAGGACTGAACAACGGACAGAAAGATTAACCTCTGAGACAAATGATGAGGCAGATCAGTAGAGGGAAAGAGCAGGAATCCAGAAGGACTATGAGTTAACAGTTTGGTTGTGTCGGTTATCGCAGCTGTGTGTGGGCACTGCAGACAGGCCAGGCTGCCTTCTAGTGGACCTGACTGTCTGCACTGTCACTGCTTTATTTTCTAACTAAGGATATCAGCAGTTATGTTACAAATTTAAAGAAGTCACTTCTTGTGTGCAGAGATGTTCCACCATACCTACCACCAGAAACATATCAGACATTTAAGGCATATCCTGTTACGTGTCAAACTAAAGGAAATGGATGGTCTCTGTAATTTAGGCTGAAAGGGTGAAATATTTTTACATAAGTCTTGCCTAGTGCAGGTTAAAGTACGATCTGTTCAACTGAGCAGTCTTTGTTGTTCAGCAGTCATGATTTATTTCCTCTGGCCTCTTTTCCAATGACTAAATCAAAACTCTCTCAGAGGCTTTATTAGGGAGGGAATTTTCAACCTCAAACCTGCAGCGTTAATAATATCTTGCATTGAGCTGCACAAGACTTCACATAAGGGCTAAAATCTCCTAGTTTGACCTTCTGTCTGCCTGCCTGCCTGTGACTTAAGCCCTCTGTGCATTCTCCTGTGTCCTCACAAATCATTGTATATAAGTATGTTTGTTAGCCAGTCTGTCTCGCCACGTCTTCGCCTTTCTGCCCACCTTATTACAGTATCAGTTTGTTCTGTCAGTCCGTCTTTCGCTCTGTCAGCATTAGGCCTATAAGCTATAAAAAGGTGCAGTCCACCCAGTAAAGGGGCTCTATTAAATACAGCCTGAAGAGGTAAAAAGCCAAGACCATCCCTAAATCTTCAAATGCTCTCTGTAACTGCAAACCAAGGTTACCTGAAAGCGATCGCCCCTGCATGTGCATGTTTGTTTGTCACTTTTCGTCAAGGTCACCACTAACTATTACCAAGGTGGGCAAGAAGAGAGGCAGGTGGGAAAAAAGGGAGATAAAGAGTGAAAGCAAGACAGAGGAGGGGATCACAACAAAGCTGCTGGAGGCATACAGAAAAGGATAATGACTATCAATTCCTCCAGATACTCAGTGGTTTTCATTTCAAACCACTGTATCAATTTGAAACATTTGAGGAAAATGCTGTCAGTATTTCAGGAACAAAAACTCTGTTCTGTCTTTAAAAACAGCCATTTACAGGAACCAGAGTGTACTCTGCTTTGATGACAGTAAGAATTTGGCCAGCATAGTATCATTTAAGTGTGAGACAGCAATTTCTGACTGTAGCGGTAAATGAGCATAACAACACCTTTACAATCACAGTAAGAAAACACTCAAGCAACAACTCTTGCACCTCAAAAAAAGACCACTTTTTTTTTTTTTTTTTTTTTAAATTTGTCTTTGTTTCATACTTTGTATCAATGTACACCTATGACTTCTTGGCTTTAGTATTTTTTGCTGTCCATTAAAACTATCTGTACAACCCTGATTCCAAAAAACTGGGGATACTGTGTAAAACACTGATAAAGACAGACTGCAGTCATTTGTAAAGAAACTTCATAAAAACAGATTTACAAAGTGTTCCTGAGTCCATGTAGTAATCTCCTTTATACAGTCATGTATTCACAAAGTGGTGAACTTCTCTCCATCCTTGCTTGTGAATGACTGAGCGTTTCCAGGATGTCCCTTTTCATACTCAATCATGATACTATCACCTGTTACCAATCAACCTGTTTACCTGTGGAATGTTCCAAACAGGTGTTTTTGGAGCATTCCACACCTTTCACTCTTTAGTTGCTCCTGTCCCAACTTTGAACTTGTGTTGCTGCATCAAATTCAGAATAAGCAGATATTTACAAAAATCAATGAAGTATATTGTCTTTGTACTGTTTTCAGTTGAGTCTCTAATTTGTTTTATGTGGCCACCCAACTGTTTTGGAATCAGGAATCAATAAAGGAAAGCCAAAAGAAATATCCTTCATGTATTTCCTCTCAGGAGTGGATCTGACTTCATTGAGCTTTCGATATCCTGAGCAGCTATTTTTAGAAAGTTGTTCATCTATAACATCTACTCAAACATGGTGTTGTGTACTGACTAATTAGGCGATTAGAAAGGTAAAATTTGAGTTCTGCTTGAATGTTGTTCATGTTAAGCTTCATTCTGTGTGTGTGTGTGCGTGCGTGCGTGCGTGCGTGCGTGCGTGCGTGTGTGCATGTGTGTAAGGTTAAAATGCAGGATGCTTCACAAGCTGAGGTCTTGAAAGTTCATTCACAATGTCAGCACAAAGGATGCATGAGTGATTCTGCGAGTGTGTGTCTGTGGGAGAGAGTGGGGGGGGGAGAGTGTGTGTGTGTGTGTGTGTGTGTGTGTGTGTGTGTGTGTGTGTGTGTGTGTGTGTGTGTGTGTTGCAATGTTAGCATGCCCTTGGTGCCCTCTCTCCAATCAATCTAAGAGGAAAGTGTTGGGTTAGCCCCACCCCTCTGCCAGGGCTAAACGAATTAATATTAATCAAGCATTGATTAAGGCCTTAACACTGACCAGCCATTATTCACAACACCACCCTTTCCTTGACTCATCCTTTTCCATCTATTCCTCAATCCTGTACTCGTTCCATCCACCTTTCCACATTATGTCCCTCTCCCCCTGCTCTCCTTCTGCCATCCTGCATTTCCCATTATTTATTTTTTCTCTTTTCTCTCTCCCTTATTTTACTGCAACTCACTTTTTCATTTCTTGAATCCTTATTTCTCACTGAGTGTTAAATATAACAGCATCCCTCCCTTATTTTCTTGCTATAATTTCTTTCTCCTCTATTTTCCTTCCACCACATTATCATTATTCCTCCTATTCAACTATCCATCCATCCAGCTTCAAGCTGAGGGAAAATAAAAGGAAAAGCGTGAGCAGGCGATGACGGCATACTGAATAAGGGGAGGGAAGGAGAGAGAAATGGAGAGCAGGACAGTGGCAGCTCAATAAAACACAATAGGCCATTGTTCTGACATGACATTACTCACCTGGGCAGAGAATAGAGAAGAGAGAGTTTGGGGGGGTAAAAGAGAAAGAGAAGACAGAGGATGGGAGAGAACGATAGAAAAAGACAGAGAAGCGTGTCAGAGGGAAGGAGATGGCCAAATGCCAAAGCAACACAAGGACCATCAGATAGAAGACAAATTTCTCTTTTTCTGCACCTGCCATGGTGGTTGCTAAATCCTAAAATTAACCTTGTCTAGTGCAAAATCTGCATATAAAGGAAGTAATTTGCTTTGTTAAATTACACTGACAGGCATGAGGAAAAGTCATGGTGGGTTGTTGGGAATGTAAAGCATGGCACAAGTACAACAGACCACAACTGACCATACCCAGGCTGACACTCAGCCTCCACACACTGACTTTCCACCTGGCTACATAAAGAGCACACTGCTTCTTGCCCACACTGGCACGTAACAAATATAATCATCCACTGTGGACATAATTCATTATGTTGATGAAAATATATATATATATATTCACATAATCCAAGCAGGAAACAGGGTTGTCTCTTGCATCAGTGTGGCTGGCCAAGAGCAAACAATCACCAGCGGAATGGCTGCAACTGAAAAAACATATTGTAAATTTATTACAAGACTGAGTGATATATGATGTCACTACCTCCTAAAATCCATGTCATTTAATTTTCTAAGTCTCTGGTGGGCTCCAGAAATATGATCCGGTAAGGACCCATGTATAGAGGAAAGCCATCATGCTTGTCAAAACTCCCACTTTTCTGTGTCCCAATGTTAAATGTAGCGAGCAGCCAAATGTCAGGAAAATTACACTGTATTTGTCAATATGAATAGGAGGTTTATTATATTTGCATACTTGTCAACAACAAACCCAAAGCCCTCTCTTTTTCCTCTCTCTCCCACATATATACTGTACACACACACACACACACACACACACACACACACACACACACACACACACACACAGAAGAAGAGAGAGAGAGAGAGAGAAGCCTGAAATTAAATAAAATCATTATATATAGTATATGCATATTTTGTTGTGGCAAATACAACAATAAGTTATTCATTTCTGATCCCTGTAGGGAAATTCATTCTCTGCATTTAAAGGTGTGATGTGTAAGATATGGCCAGAATTTTAGCGTCGACCATTAAAAAAAAAATGAACTAACGCCACCAACAGAATGTGAAGAAGTAATAGTCCACTTTCCACAGTTTGTCCGGACGTCTGTGTATTGTATTGCAAAGATATCTATTGAAGTTAGCATGCTAACCAGCTAGCTCTGTGTGCTCTGTCTTGTAATACCACCTTCTAAAGTCTAGTTTCTCTATCACTGAACGTAGACAAGCTTGATTAACAACAATCGCCAGCTCTGGTTTGGTTCTCCAAAGTTACATGTGAAAATATTTCAGCTCTATACAACTCTTTTACGTCAGTTCACGGCTCTCCTGTCCCAGCCTGCTGCGCCGTCATCATCCCATGCCTGTATACGAACAGGTGATGCACAGACGCACAGTTCGTTATGTGCTTTGATAAAGGGCTGCACTTGATCAGTTTATCACACAGCCAGGCAGCGCTCATTTTCAGGTTGTGGTAAGCGACATGTGGTGCAGTAGTGTACAGTATCCACGCATACACACCTACTACTTTTGTGATAGCCAGCAGACTTTATTGCTATACTGCTGAGCTTTTATTACTTTTAGCACCAACTTTGTCAAACTATAATCCAACTGTTTTTCTATTTTGCTGAGGACACTTTTAATGGATAAAACATGACCGTATTTTTTTTTTTTTTGCTTATAGCCTTTCTGTCAGTGAAGCCTTGAAATGCCAGTTCAAAATAAAGGTGTTTGTTTGGACGTTTTTTTATGCTGATGTTTTTGGTGACATTGGTTTTTATACATTTGTAAATGAAAAGTCTGCCTCACAGTCCTCTGTGAAGTCAAACACTGAAATTATTCCAAACAGAAGGAGGCGGACAATCAAGGAGCCTTTCCCTGCAAAGAATGGCATATCGCTGACAGATCATTCTTCTTTTGAAATCCAAAGTCCAAACAGATTTGATTTGCTAGAAACAGGTGCAATTCAAGCAGTCATTCATCAACAAAAGACTGAAAGAAAGAGAACGGCAGTTTTGCAGCTCCCCAGTTTCCCAGAGTACTTCAAACACTGTAAAACTACAGATCAGTTTATCTTCATAAAAGAAGTTAATGTAACTTAATCCTTAATCCTTAAAACTCAATCCTTAAGTGTACTTAATCAGTAATTAACATTTAAACTTGTGGGGATTAATTCATTCGGTTAGTTGCAGCTAGTGTTAACATGAAATTCAAGTCTTGATTTCAAGCGGGCTTTTTCTGAAAACTTCATAAACAATTCAAATAATTTAAAAAGGTGTCTGTCCACACTTAAAACACTGGAATGCTCTTCGTAATTTCTAAATAGAAGCTGAAATCATATAAACTTAAAAAAAAAAACATTGTTTATATATCTTTAACACATATGTAAAAGTAAGTAAAAGTGCATGTTCTAGACGTAGCAGACAAATCATACTGTTGCAGCAGACACAGTCCTGCACCTCGACAGGTGAGCAGAGGTCACATAATATTTCCATAGACCTGGACAAATGTGGTGCAGAATACACAAATAGAAACACAGCCTGAAGGAATGAGATAGCATTCACAATAACCCAGGAAACCTAAAACAGGTTTGGGGAACAACTACAAAGTTTTTCTAAAGTTGTCACTGAGGCCATTTATGTGTGATATTGAAATGTCATCTGTACTCGAAAATCTTTCTCCACAGGAAAATAACAAGGGCCATGTAAGGTGGAAACACACTCATTAGCCTACAAATTAAACACGACTGGCTCTCAACCAGGAGCATGAAGGTGCAAATATAAATCGCACAGTGTCTAGTTAAAAATGATGAAAACGTCATTATTTCATGTAGACGTGACTGTCTGTATAAGTATTAATAAACAAATGGTTGAGCTCGATGTCTGTCTTGTACAGAGGGAGGAAAACAGGACATTTGGGACATTGCAGCCTGATTGTGTTTTTTATGTGTGTGTGTCATTCATTCATTGTCTCCTGCTTTATTTTGAAATACTCAACTCCTTCAGTTCATGCCCTTGAGTGTCTCCGCCTGTGTGACTGTCTACCCCGCCCCATTAGTTTCACCTGTCCCTCATTATCCTTCTCTCAAGTGTATTTAGTCTGTGTTCTGTCCCCCTCTGTCTTAAGTGTGTTACGGACAAACAGGGATTGAACCCCACTGCAGACCACATGGCAGAGCTGGTGCAAATCAATACATTTATTACGATAAAATGGCAACTGACAAAGACTTACAAAAGGGGAGACAGGCGAGGGTCAAACCAAAGTGAAAAGTCCATACGCAAACAAAATCCAATAAAAAAGGGAACAGAGTTCAAAAGTTCAAAAACAAGCAAGGTTCAGGGAAAAAAGAAATAAAAGTCCAAAATCTCATGAATACCAACAAAATATTCACTGGGAGAAATGCTGGACACAAGAGGTACAAAGACAAACTGGCAAAGACTAAGAATAAACACATAGACTAAATAGACTGAGAGGAAGATTAATGAAGGACAGGTGACATAAATCAAAGTCACAAGGGTGGGAAAACACAGGAAGTAAAGCAAAAGACTGGAAAACTTTCAACATAAAACAGGAAATAGCAAAACCAAACAAACTAGATCATGATACTCTCTGTGTCAGTTCATCTTTGAACCAAGTGTCATTCATCCCAATCTGTTCCTTGTGTCTGCTTTCCTGGTATTTTTGATCTCTGTTAGTCCTCCCTTGACCTTGCCTTGTTCTTCTTCTTGCCAGATTTACGGATGCCCGTGTCATGTATGTTTGCAAGTTAGCACTGACAAATTTTTGGAGTGGGTCAACTGCCCACAGCCTGTATTCAAGCGTGTCTTCATACAATATGAGTCTTATTTTTGTCTTTGATTGTTGGAAAAGTGCAAAGATGAACCACGATGGTTTTGGTGAGTTTTATTTTGTTTCTGTTGAGTTTGAATGCAGTGTGTTTTATAATGATAAAATTACTGTTTTTGTGAATGGAGTCTGGTGGCTGTGGTGAGAGTTAGTTAAAACAGTTGTTACTCGTTTGAACAAAAAGGATCTTTCACAAAAACTTATCTCTGTTGGGATCCTTTTCATAATTTTTAGCCCTTGATCCCGTCAGTGGCAAAAACACCTGGAGAAACTACATTGCAGCCCGGTTTGCACTGCACTCTCACTCAATACTGAAAAAACTTCAAAAATTGTTGTCGCCCATTAGTCAGACATTGAAATATGGGAAAATAGGGTCCATAATCAGAGAACATGTGACCAGAATACCTCCTGTTTGTCTTGGACATTGAAATCTTCCAGGACAGGTGAACCGGCACCAACTGGAAACCCTGCACACAATGTCACTTTAAATGATTTACAACATAACGTAGGTCAAGCTGAAACAAGGAAGTAATTCAGCAACACTGTATAGGACATTATTTTATAACGTGCAGGCAAGCAGATCTTCTAAAAGACATAAGCAAATCGTCTCTACTCATTTAAACTGAGAACATCTGAGCCTGTGAAATACATGTTCCTGTATGTGAATACATAAGCAGTGCATGCAGTGCCAGCAAAGGATACTTCCAGAGGGAACAATGTCTTTTCCACTCTCTCCCATTTGATGGCGTCAGTACTGTTAGCCTGTGAAATTAAAGGTTTTTCCCCATCCTTTGACAGAGAACCCAAAAACACAGACAGACTTTTCACTTGGGGGGGAAATGATTTGGTCCAGAAATTATTTCTTTGTTCACTCATCTGTGGCACAAAAACTTTTAGATGTCCCTGCTTTGATCTGTCAATTTAAGAAAGCACTCCGAGAGGAAAAGCGACAAGGAAAGAAAGAGGTGTGCTTCTCTGCACAATCAAAAACACAAGCAAGCCACAATCACTCAGGTGGGGAAAGAGCAGGAGAGAGAGGGAGATGGTAACAAAGGAGACAGTCCTTTTTTTCAAATCAGCCCACTTCCACCTTTTGTCATTCATTTTTTCTTCATTTTCAAACACTTTTCATCTCTTGTGCATGTTTCCCCTCTGCTGTGGCAAAACAACATCAAGCGATTTATAAGCATGGCTGCCTCCTAAAATGGAACCTAACATCCCATAAGCATATCCAAATGAGGAGCCTCAAACTTTGCCACTAACACACACACACGCACGCACGCACGCGCGCGCGCACACACACACACACACACACACACACACACACACACACACACACACACACACACACACACACACACACACACACACAGAAATAAAATCTCAAACACCAACTGTTTTATATCGGAGCCTGCACACATCCACCTTTTTTATCCAATGCACACACATATCTTACAACAAATAGTTCACACATACACTCAACAGATATGGGCCCGTTTTCTTTTCATTCTTTATAAACTCTACCTGTTATTCCAGATTCCAAAAATTTGACTTCAATCTCCACAGAAACACAATCCAGAGATTCTTTGACCTCACTTCAAAAAACACTTTTTATGTTACGTAGAATTGATGTGGCCTAACTACAATTTAATTAGTTAAAGTAAAGAGCAGGACAGTCCAAGCAGCTATGATAGAGCTGTAAACCAACTTTACCACTTCTTCAATAGGAAAAATACAGTCTGAAAATCAAAGCTAAAACAGTGCGAGTGATGGAGGATAAACAGAAAAAGAGAGCAACATTAAATCCTGAGTGAAAAAGATGAGAACCTGAAAAATAAGTAATGAAATGAAAGAAAGAATAAGCGCACAAAATGAAGAGAGGAAGGAAGCAGAGTGGTGACTTGAATAAATTTGGAGGTAAATCAGTTCCAGTGGTTGCTTCCTGAAAAGTAGTTTGGCTGCCTGGAGACGGATGGTATCCCAGGACCAAACCCAGCACCACTGCAATTACTGGGCCATAATTTTACTGTCATTGGTGTTTCTGGGTCTTGCAGTTTTGGAAGAGGAGAGTGTCGGCAGACAGACAGAAACAGGAAAAAAAACAGAAATGGAAGACCTGCAAACAGATAGTAATAAAAGGATACAGTTGCAGGGCTTTTAAAACCCTTAACTGCACTCTGATTGCATACTTTTGCAAATAGAAAAATTGAACTATCTTGCTGATAATTAGTGCAGTTTACAGTATGTATAATTACCATGTTTATTTGCCACATTTACCAATAGGTTGAAGCATGGTTATGGTGGTGGGTTGTAGTTGCTGTCCATATACAGACACAGTGGCCGATATGGTCAAATTGTTTAAGAAATACAAACACGAAATTGTAAACTTCACACTCAGCAAAAACAAGAGGCTGTCCCACGTTAAACTGTACTGTAGAAATTTGATCAGTACAAATCTGTAGGGCAACAACCTGAGCTAACCGGAGGTATAATACAATTTATGTTACGGTGTCCTGCTTAGCTTCATAATTGCACTTCCTGATTTGGCATGTTTAAAGGGAGAGTGAGATCAGAACATGTAAGAGTTAGCAACCCTGGAAGAGTCGAAGCTCTGCCATGTTACATCACTTTAAAAATAAAATAAAATAACCCAATTTTACGAAACACACACGCTGTTAACTATGGGGCAAAATCCATTCCAAAAGCTGTTTCCTCCTGATTTGCTGAGAATTGGAAGCTTACTGGTAATACTGTTTAAGTCGTCAAAGTAATAATGTCTGCAAAGTCAACTGGCCTCAAAGAGAGACAGGAACAGAATGCATATTTAACATCCTACATCCTACTCCTGCTGACTGAGAGAGATTAAAATGAAGAATGACAAACACAAAAGCAGAGACAGAGTGTAATGGACAGATCAGCTAACTGAGACAGGAAGAGCAACAAGAGTAGAGAGAATGAGACAAAAGGGAAGAAAAAGACAGGAAAAGGTCTTTGGAGTTGCTGGCACTCACAAATCTGACCCCTCATGGGTTTTTTATCATCCTTCAGTCATTCATTTCCAGGTGGAATTTTTACAGCTTACGTACATAAGAGCTGGAAATTTCTTGCAACTTTGTTCATACTTTGATTAAACTGTCCTGTGGAGTAACGTTAAAATGCACACACAATTTTCGAGCGATTGTGGGGATGTTTCCGTCACATTTCCACGAAGAATAAAGTTAATCCACTGGGTTTTGACATCCTCAGATGGTGGGAGTAGATAAGAACTATTGTATTGGTTCTTGCAGCCAACAACAGAGCAGTTTCCATGCTCAGCTCTTAGCTTTGTACTGGCCCTCAAAGCAGTCCAAAGCAAAATAGTTAGCAAGCACAAATGTTTTCCAGTTCTTATGGGGACATTTCCATCACATTTCCATCCAAAATAAAGTTAGTGGGAGCAGATGAAGACTTCTGTGTTGGTTTGTGCAGCCAACAGCAGAGAAACTGGCTGCTTTGTTCATAACCCTTCAACATCTTCATATAACAACAGCTGACAGTGAGGTGGGCAGGACGGTCACCTCAGTGAGACGTTTCAGGCAGTTCAGGAGCAGTGTTTTCTGTGGGCTGTGGCGTGGACTGTGATCTAGCTTTTCAGATGTTTTACATGTACAAAAAAGCATGATATGGCCCCTTCAACTATTCATTTTTGAATAACAGCAGAGTTCTATTACATGGAGGCATAAGCTATATCAGGCTGTGGCTACACAGGAAATATTTCTTAGAAGGTTTTTGTCTTGAATTTGTTGGTAATAAAAAGAAAGCAACAGCAGAGAACCAACTGAGATATTAACAAGTACAGGGCTGATGTAATGTCTGAGTTACTCAGCAAAGACAGAGGGAGACTGTGACCCAGTAAGAGAAGAAGACAAACTGAGCCAAAACTTGAGAGAGCCAGGATAGGCTCGCCACACAAAGCATCACTTGTCTCTGTCAAGGCAACACGCTGGACGACTGTGGGACTCCCGGGGGATTCAGACTGGCTGTGAATGTAAATAAGTCTTACAGTATTGAGGCACATAGCAAACCTGAAGGGAGGACAAGAGAAAAAAAACGAGTGTAGAGAAACGTCAAGCGTAGCGGAGAAAAGTAATTTTCACCAAGAATGGTCATGTAGGGTTGGCGTGCGAGCGCACACACACACACACACACACACACACACACACACACACACACACAGACACACAGATAGATGGCTGATGCTGGGATGTAATTTATATCAGCTATTTGTAGGACCACCAGGGATACTGATACAAACATGCTTATACGCATGCACACACAAATGTGGCACACACACACAAACATATACACCTACACACACAAGCACGCACACACACACAAGCGCATACTCAGTAAGATGTCACCAACTCCAGTGGGGAAATTTGCATACACCAACATTCATACGGTTCAGTATGTACAGATACACATACACACACACAAAGGGGAATCAAACAGAGGAACGCACACACACACACGTAAGTGTGAAGACACATGCATTCATGCACACACTCAACAGCAAGGCCTTGTGAGTTCATAGAAGACGATAACCGAGACCACAGTAAGATGTGTATTAAAGTAGCCATGCATCACCAAGGCTAGGTGGGAGAAGGGCGAGGAAGGAGGTGGAAAGAGCAAGGAAGTTGGAGGACTTGGACAGGGAGAAAAAAAAGGGGGGAAGGCAGGAGTGATGGGTGGAAAGGTGGTCTAACAAGACATCGTATCAAAGGTCAGCTAGAGAATTTCTCAACACATCTTCATCTTATTACTTTACACACACATGGTGTAAGTCTGCATGGTGGGTTTCAGTTCTTTCTCTTCCACTGCAGTCGAACACACAGACTATGAATGTAAGATCCTTCAGCAATGATATGAACAACAGGAAGATACACATTCACACATCACAATGCACATTCAAAAACACTGATATGAGCTTAATTTACACTTTAGAAAACAAAAGGGTGGACTCGAGTCATAAAACCTTGGGATTGGAGAAAATTACGAACTGCCTTTTTTTCCTAGATGGTTACATGTTACATGTCCGCTCTGCTGCTGTCACTCTTTATCTCTGCCTTTCTGAAAAGTGACACATCAGGTGGTGCAGATCTCCGTTCTTTCTCTGCCTCTCTATTGTTTCACAGGTAGCATCTTATGCTACATTATGACACAAGCACACACCCATCTGTCCGCAAATGGATGCACTCACACTTTCATGTTCTTCCCCACACCCAGGTCAGTTAATATTACAGAGATACAAACATACATGTACACATTCACTCTTTAAACCTTCTCACGCTCCACACTCTGTTTTTTTCACCCATAAGTGTATGTTGGCAGTTAGGCAGTTGAAGTATCTATATAAGATTGTGTCACCAGTCCCAACTTTTCATGTCGCCTGAGGTAGCTTTGTCATTCCCAGTGGTCCAGTCCTGCTTTTAAATTATACAACAGTACGAAAATAAATTCTTCATCATAATCAGTGGCTTCAGGTAGCTACTGTCATTGAAACCCTCCTATATCAAAGAAAATGCTGGTCTGCACTAAACCTGAAAACAAGGTACTGCGCCATCATCTTACTGTGACAGTAGGTTAATATAAATAAAGTTTCTAATCACTTTGTCTGTACTTATAGTTACAGTGGGTCTATGATGCCATCATGAAGCCAAAGAGGAAGAACAACACGACATGGCCAAAGTCATAGCAGACAGGATTTCACTCAGTGGAGGCGAAAGCAATGGCTTTTAAATCAGTCAGTCTTCTCTTCAGAGTCCCTGAATAATAAAAAAAAACTTGTTGCTCACCACCCTCATCCTTTCCGACCGAGCGTGTCTTCAGTGAAGTCTTGGCAGGTTATGAGAAGAACAGAAGTCGTCTCACTGGAGAGCCGCTGAGCAACTCCACTTTCTGCACCACGACCTGCTACTGTGGACTGGGAATACTAACTGAGAGCAGGGGCTTTGACAGGAGGACTCAAATTTCAATACGTACTTAAGTTTTATTTATTTTTACTATATTTACTTAATAACATTTTGGGAAGCCGTTTTGTGTATTCGTTTAACTTCACAGTTAACTTCATAAGAAAAGCTGCCAGGAGCTTCCTGCACTTTCTCTGAATGATGAAAGTTCTTTTGCATCATTTAACTGAACATAGGAGTTTGTCCAATTCTAATATTTGGCATCAAGATATAAATTTTCACTGCAAATGCACATCAATTCCAAATATCTTTGATTACTAATAATCGTATTGACCCTTAAAAACATGTCGACACCTAGTAAATTTAAAAAAAAAATGTAACAGTTACACACCTCTAGTCAGCCCAAAAAAATCCATTTAGAAAACCATAGAAAAATAACCTGTATCATTTTTGACATTTTGACACCAGAACATTATATAAAACATTATGTTTGTTTGTTCTGTTTTGTTTTGTTTGCAAGGAAAGGTGATGGCAGCAGAGCAGCTAGGGAGTCAATGGCATGAGATCACACCTGTCCATATATCATTACCACAAATACCTCTGAGACCACTGTCCCGCCGGGCCCATTGCATTCACCGTCTCAACAGTGTTAGGTAAACAATGCACACAGAAAATTATCTCTCTAATGATTTCCCAAACATCAGAGTAATTGTCAGTGTCAGTAGCCATTTCCTCTCTAACCTTGGACACATTTTCCAAACTACTTCCCCCAATCAAAACTGAACACATCAGCAAACAAGCAAAAACTTGTCAAAATCTTCTCTTTAATAAACTATAGAACATTTTGTAACATAATCCGAGCAATCAGTAAGCTCTCCACGCTCAATCAATAGTATCATGACAGCTGGATCATAAAGTCCGACAAGTATTCTTCTGCCAACAAAGGCAAAACTTAGAAAATAAATGTGTTGAATGTATTCCAAGCACATGGCATCATGCTGGTGCAACTCATTGCCCAGCCTGAGTCCTTAATGTCTCGTTTCTCAACAAACTGGCAGGACTGGCAGAGCATCGCCAAAATCTAACATTTGTTCTGGCACATGGCAGAGTGCTGTTTAGTCTTAATTAGCTGCAATTTACTGAAGGTGCTGGCGGTACATTTTTTTTTGGTTTTATCAACTAGACCATGAAGTCCCTCATATAAAATGTCCATGTTTGTTCTCTTGTTGGTTTACTCTTTCCAACTATTAATTGTGTGACTGCAGCACTAGGTGTGAAAACAAATTATCTTGATCTGTAGAACACGCTGTTTTGCAAATCTGAATATGGATGAATGAAATGTATTAATTAAAAAAAAAAAAAAAAAAAAAAAACATACCTGATTAAATCCTGATGTCAGGCATGTTTGTGACAGAGTGTCAGCATAAGTGGGGCATGGGCACTGAGGTTTTTTGAATTCATATAAAAGGTTGTGGTGATAAGTTCAAGATATGTGCAGAATGTTGACGAGGCTTTAAAACTCATACCAGCGTCCCTTTATAATTCTTCTTTCCATTTTTTTCCTATATTTCTTTGTCTTTTTGTGCTTCTGTTTTAACTTTCCAAGCCTAATTTGATGTCTTTCTTCTTTTGTTCGATCTCCAGTAACAATTAAAGAAGGCTTGAATGGATGAAGAGCCATTTAGGGTTCTGACTGAACATATCATACATCACACACCTACACACACCTACACACACACACACACACACACACACACACACACACACACACACACACACACACAAAAACTGACACACACACACACACACACTCACATGCACTTCCACACACAAACACAGTCATATAAAATTGCTTGCGCACATGTACTGTATTGGCATAGCTTATTAGTGTGGTCTTATGTAAACACACACACACACACACACACTCACACATACACAGACACACAAACACATAGTCATAAATCAAGGCAGACTTCGCTGGACTCTTAATAGGGGAGGTGGGACAGATGGTGTAGCGGGGTGGGCTGGACAGGTATGTGTCTGAAGCCGGGGTGTGGGTGGTGTGCGTGTGTGTGTCAGAGAGAGAGAGAAAGAGAGAGAGAGAGAGAGGGAGAGAGAGAGAGCATTAGTTGCAGGGCTGAGCTTGTGGCTCACTTCTGCTAGTCTGCTGGTTTGAGACAAGTCAATGATGTGTGTGTGTGTGTGTGTGATATAGAAAAAAATCGAGGTTGTGCAGCTCACCTTGTGCTCTGACCTCCTCTTGGTTTTGTATGTGTACATATAGAAAAGCAGTAACTTAACTGTGTGTGTGTGTACACTTGGATTTTTAATAGTGTGTGTGTAGGTACACAGTATATCCAAGTCTGATGTCATGTATTGCTCACAAAGTATGTATTGTTTATATACATGTGTATACCAGAAGTAATGAGGCCCATAGTCGCATTTCCACTGACACAGAATGCAATTTAGTGCTCTGAGTGTGAGATGTGTGTATCAGTCTATCTGCTGTATGTATATCTGTGGAAATATGTGTGTGTAAACAGTGAATAATGCCACCATCTATGTGTGTAGATAGTAACATATCATTTATTCGTCTGCAACTCTCACTGAGAGCTGTGGATCACCAAACACCTGATGAAGGTCACGCAGCGATTAATTGGCCATGAGTCACACCAGTCAGCATGTTTGTGTGTCTGTATGTGTGTTTGAGTGGAAGCCATTGTTTTATACACCAAAACACTGTCCATCTCACACACATTTACAACACATTACTGCAGATCTGTGTGTATAACTTTTCTAAGTCAACTATAAAATCATGAAATCATGCCAAACCCCAACCCTTACCGCGAGCTTAACTTAAATTTAATAGAAACCAAAAAACTAAACAAAAAAAACAACAACAAAAAAAAACAATTAATTGCCCAAAAATGTTTTAGCTTGTCAGGATGACATTTTTTTGTCCCTAAAGAGAAGCTTAAGCCCCAAAATGTGAGTGAGTAACAATGATTTTTGTTCCTATGGCATGATATGAATGCACTCACACACATGCACACTTTACTTAGATAGGTATAAATTAAAAAAGAAAAGGCAGTGAAAAGATTTCTAAATTATAAGGACAAAATAACGTAATATATGTCTGGAAAATGATTTTGATTTTGATCGAACATACTTCCTTAAGGGGCAATTTTGATAGTTATGACTTGGATTAGAAGTAACATTGGGGGCGTCCAGGTGGTCTAGGGGTTTTAAGTCCTTGTAGCATCTGTGGCTCTGGTGCAGCTGGAAAACTTTGTTGCATTTTAGGAAATGTTAAAAAAAAGCAAAAAATATAAAAATAAAAAGAATTAGCAGGTGTAAGCTGCACAGGTGCATATTATGTTCAAGATAAATGTTAGTGATTCCAGGAAAGTCTAAACTAAGGGCACTTTATATGGACACTACAGGTCCTCACAACAGTCGTAGTACTGCAGATTGTGTGTGAAAGCTTGCATACAAAGCTACTGCACGGCAATAAACTCCCTGACTGGTCATTCATCAATTTAAACAGGATAGATAGGCAGACTGGGATCAGGCTTCCTAATGGACTCACAAGTACCTCACAGTTCTTGTGTTATTTCAACCCTGTCTCCTAGAAAGTCTAGTCTGTTTCTGTATTGCTAAATTGTTTTCAGAATTATGTTGTGGTAACAATGTGACTGTTGTCTGGATTACGTTCAGAGAAGTGAATGAAACAATGGATTCATGTGACGTGTTAGAGTCGTAGGGAGGTGCTCGAGGTGGATGGTTGGCATGCAAAGTGCAGGATTGTGACACCAGACACCTGTCACACTGGACAATTTAGGGCGTGTTATGGGATTTTCTGTGCTTCTTCTATTTTTTTTACTTTTATCAAAATTAAATTTTTTTAGTAGCTTCCATGTCATGTTACCCACCTGTTGGTATGTGTGGTCACTTTGGAAAGCTCTTTTCCTTCAAATTTTTCCCTTCACTTTTACCATCAGGTTCTGTGTGCTTTTGTCCTTTTCTGTCCCGTTTCTTTATTTGCTCTCAAGCTGGTAAGCGAAGAGTAATATCTTGATTTTTTTTTTTTCACTTGTCTCCAGGGAAAACCCAGTTGGAGTAATAGAAAACGTAATTTGGTCAGCATTTCCCCAAATACATATTTGCTTTTGCAAATCAGTTGTATATAAATGTAATTTCCAGGAAACAGGGCTGAGCCTTTATGGTCATTTTTTGCAGAGCAGCAAGGCTTGCAAAGGAAAAGCTTCACTTCAGATCCAGTAATGACTACAAACAAAACTGAGCAGAGAGAAATGTACAAGAAACACCTCATTGACAGTAAAACCGCTGCTGGTACAATGTGTTTAACCTAAATGCTGCTCTAGTTTTTGCAGATTGTTGCACTTCTGTAAAAATGTAGGTCACTGAGGACAATCAGGCAAAATTAATTAGCTGAAAAAAATTCTTACCCCTCACCCCTTATGGAAAACATTCAGAATCTCAGAAAAAACTGAAAGCTGAGTAGGCTGTTTTGACATTGACAAATTGAATATGTAATTGCAAACGGAGGCAAGATAAAGAATAAAAATGGTTGACTGTGTAGTCTGTGGAGACTAGTTAGAAATTAAAGTAACTTGCAAATGGCAGAAAAATAGAGGTAGGACACACCGGCCTTTAGCCACTATACATGCCTGATCAACGGATCTTAATCTGAAAATTGGTTTCACCCATGCCTGCTTCTACTGAGAAAACCCCCAGCGGGTAATGGAAAGGTTAATGATGTATTTGCAAAAAAAAAAAAAAAAAAAGGGACTATCTAAGCGAGAGCCATCTTTAGAGTAGCTCATACATTGTCATGGAAATAAACAAGTGATTTTATTTACAAACCAATTAGAACAATTTGAAATTTTTTGCAAATGCAGGCAATTTCTGTAACAGACTTGATAATGTTGTCACTACCTTTCACATGATGACCAAACTAATGCTGCCTTCAGGGAGTGAATACCCCATGGCTATGCAAATAGAAGGACACACACACACACACACACACACACACACACACACACACACACACAGAAATATCCACTAACCAATGCCAGTACATACCCATTTCATCTCTCAAACTCCTGCCTGTGCTTCAGTGGCTGGGCTGATACATTCACTGACCGTTTTTAAATCCCAAAACTCCAATGAATGTTTATGGCATTTACACTAGATGTACATTTTCTCACTGTCTATAACTACATTGAACAGTTCTGTTTCTACTCACAAACTGTAAAAATGTCCCTGTGCGCAATAGTTGGGAGAGAGAAATTCTGACCTTTGATTTGAAATAACCAACATTTTGTGTGGCCAATGTAATAGAAGCTTTTTTAGAAATGTACGAGTGAAAATCCACACAAAGGGTGGTGCTTTATGCTTTTGGACTTTACCCAGACCAGTTATAAATAGGACTTCTCCAATTAATTTAAATGGTATTTTTAAGGCCTCACTGGCATGCTGCATCCCTTGATGGGCACGCGGGACACGCTGATACGGCCATTTTGATCTTACTCTCTCTTTCAAAACACATACTAGATTACAGGCGAAGATACACACACTTGCAGCCATAAACTACACACCTTCAAACGTACACTCTCTCCTTTGCACTCTTGCCCATGCAGATGGTAAAGCTAACTACTGTACAGTACTTCGTTCTGTGGCACTTTTTATTCATCTCTCTGTCTCACTCTCTTTCTCTCTCCCTGTCTCACACACACAAACACACACACACAAACTCTTGGCATGCATAGCAGCAGTCATTTTTCTTGTTAATGTAGCGTGTCGAATTTGCAGGGCGGCGGCGTGCAAATGAAAGGTTGCACGTCTCACTCGCTTGGCAATATGTATTTGATAAGAGCTGTAAATCAACTAGTGTAGCAGAGCAGAGCCTGCAGGGACGGACAAAACACATGTTAATGGAAAGCAGCACTAAACTGGAGTGCAATACTGTATGTGCATGAGCAAATGAGAGAGAGAGAGAGAGAGAGAGACAGACAAATGGTCAAAGACCTGGAGGGTCAAGTGAGAGAGAGACTATGTGGGTGAAAAAGAAGTAGTTTGTGTTTACCTGTGTGGACAGTCGGAAGAAAAGAGTGTGCGTGCAACGGAGGTGAACAGATGTAAGGGAGGACGACTACTGTAAGAGTCCTGGGAGAGAGAATGGGAGGGAAGGAGAAACAGAAGCTGATGAGGCTCAGACAGAGGAGGCCACACTACAAACAGTCTCATTAAATGTCTCTAATATCGATAAATACAGTTTAAGTCACATTGAGTGACTTAGTCACATATGCACCTCTATCAGCCATCACATTCGTCTTGGTTTTCCAGCACTAGATGAAAATCATGATAAGTCTCAACACATTCCAGTCCAAAAGGTGCTGCAACTGCACCTAAAGCTCTTCGCAAACTGCCAAAAAATACAGAAAGAAAAAGAAAAAGCAGCTTAAACAGCAGCTTAAAGTTTCCCGACAACATCATCAACTTAAGCAGCAAGATAACAACTGATCAGTCACGAATAAAAACGCAGACAATGATCCATATTGATGATGTGAGTCATCCACATTCAAAGTGCTTTAGTGGTTTTCCTCGTGTGCTCTGATTGGACACCGCTCTCCTCCTATGTCAGACTTGTCTCTGAGGTGTCTGAAGACTGATGTAGCATCTGGGACAGCTCACTGGGAACCGTCTGAGAACCACTTAAACTACGTGACCCATGGTGACAGGCACGGAGTGATTCTGCACCAACTCGAGGGTTTTTGTCTCACATCCAAGTGATTTGCCTGCTCTGGCAAATCGTGGCAAAAATCTGCACTGGCCCTGGGCAGCTAACTTTCTTCTTGTGGGAGAAACAACTATTTTTAACAAGACTACAGATCTCAGTGGAATACCCTTGTCTACATCATTGTAATGAGAGAATAAACACATGCATACAAATGTGTTTTAGTTTTAAGCACACATTGAGACACACTTGAATGCACACATAACTACTATTTGTGTTGACTTTGTAGCAAAAGGGGGCTAATAATAGGCAGTGTAAGAAGAAGGGAAATAGTACGAGTCATTTCATGGGGTTATATGAGGCTGGATCTGAAGTGCGCTGATGATGTGTGTCTTGCCAGGGCAATAAAAGGTGTGTATAATAGTCCCGTGGCTTGTTTGTGTGTGTGTGTATGTGTGTGTCCGTGTGCCCGGCAAGCATAAAAGTGTAGAAGGTGTATTTACCTTAATGGACAAAAACACTGTCTATTTTGACAAGGTGAAGGTAATACTATCATTACTGTGCTCCCTCTCAAATAACAGCGACACATCAGATCTTATCAGAACAAACATGCATGCACACACGTACACCAAAATATAAAACTGCACATACAAACACACATGTACAAATGTTTAAATGGTGACATGTAAGTCCACATTTACAAATGCATTACTGTATTTGAAGGCCTTCTTTGAACCAATCTAATTACTGCAACTCCAACCCTGATTTAATCATAAATGAAACTCGAACTGAATCCAACATTCAACCCTGAACTAGTTGCAAAACAAAATATCTTCACTTTGGAAGTTTCCCCTTAAACTTCCTACTGCTTAGAGCAGCCTGGTCCTCATAAGGATAGAAAATTAATGCACATACAAATACACCCATAAACACAACACACACATTTTTCCAACATCTGAGTGGTATATGATGGAGGAAAATGGGGTGATATTTGAAGAAATGGCCTGAGAGGCTCTTTGTGGCCCTTATTACTCATAAAGAGTAATAAGAGTCTAGATTTGGACTTCTGCTCTTGTTTTCCCTCATGAGTCTGACTTCTCTCAATAGCTGCATTCTCACTGGGGCGGAAAATACATTTCAGTGCCATGTCCTCACAGCTCCACGTGTTTAAGGGTCACACAAGCTATCTCGTGCTCTTAAAAGAAGGCTATGAACAAAGTGGTTGGAGGTTGGTAAAAGAGTAAAATAAATCTTAATTTTTAAGTGAAGTGGTTGTTCAGTGTTATTATAAAATAATGAAAAATTCCTATCAAAAGTTACCAGAAGCCACACAAAATCTATTAAAATTGCTCATACTTTTAACTAATAGTCAGAAAACTGAACAGTATTTCAGTGATAAAAAACAACTGAGAATAAATAACAGAGCTGCATGTTTAATGAACAAAACACATTTAGCTCTAATCTCTTATAAAAAAAGAGTGATAACATTTTCAACATCTTACTAAGTATAAAGACAGACCCTTCACTTCGTGTCATCTCAAAATAAGAACAACTTACTGTGATAGGAAATGAATGAAACACTGCTCAAAGAAAATATGTAGCGAAACACACGGGAAAGTTTTTCATATAACAATATAGCAGCAGCTCTTGTGCTGTCGCTGGTGTAGGAAGGTTCCAGAAACGTTTTGAGGAGACGACCCTTAAATAATGAGTCTAGTTTTAGCTGTATATCTCCCTGCAAATTATCATGACGGGCAAATAAAGAAAATGTCTAAAAACATTCGTTGTTAAGGGTTTTAGATGGAGCCCTTTATGCAACATCAATGTCCTTTGACAGTCACATGTCTGTTAAAGTGATGAACTGCACAATTTTTTTTTTTTTTTTTTTTTTTTTTTTTTTTTTTTGTTAGAGATGGTAACACATTTTATACTCATGGGACAATTTTGTAGCCTGTGCTGCAAAACTTTCAATTTCTGTAGCACCGCTGCTACATGCAAATAAAGTTAACACACTGACCATCTCCTCGACAAAACATAGCCTTAAAATAATGCCCTTTTATATTGTTTTGACTCATCCTGAAGTACCGATACTGTCTGCAGAGGTCTTTAACTGTCCTCTCTGTTAAGCTGAACGTACAAAAGATAAACAGCATCCGTGCTTTGCAGCGTCCAAGCGAGTTGAAGCTACATGATGTCCCCAGTTTAGACAGGAATGAAAAAAAAACATCTTTTTGTGTACAGAGAATGTATTCACAAAGACTAAATTCATTCATAAAATCAGAGGGAGTGTGTGTTTGTAAAGACAAATGAGTGTGTGTACGTTAAGATAGGAAGAGGGCATTTCTCAAGATAAAGCGAGCCGTTATTAATGTGTGGGAGTTACCAGTGTTGTGGTTATCACCTGGAGTCTCTTATTCTGTCCTGTCTCGCTGATTCCTACTTGAACCCATTTTCAGAAAATGGTTGTATTTATTGTCTGCCCCCACAGAGCACTCAAGAAAAGAGAAGACAGCTGCTTTATCACTGATACGAACACCTGAAATCACAGTTCACTCATTCGTTTAGCAATCAGTGATCCTTTTTTTGGTTTGTTTTTGTTTTATCTAACTACATTTCAGACAGGTCAATTCTGAATGACACCACAGGGGCCACACGGGTCCCAGCTGACTGTGCTGGTACACTCAATGATTATTGAGCAGATTGTGTCCTTTACATAGACATACATAGAGTCATTTTTCTATATCAGATTATTTCATGGACTTCAAAGGGGGTTGAAAATGTGAAAATATACAGAATTAACTCTTAATGAGTTAATTTAGTTTATTTTAATTTAATTTAATTTATCCGCTGTGTAGATTGTGAATTTTCCACCAGTGAGCCATTAAGTTTTATCTTAATATAAAATTTGACACTATAATCTGTTTGTTCATTATATTTTACATTTTAAATCTATATATGCAAAGTGACTAATAACAACAGTTATCAAATAAATGTAGATGAGCAAAAAGCACTATATTTGCCTCTGAAATGTAGAGGAGTAGAGGTGTAAAATATCAGAAAGTGGAAATACTCAAATACAAAAACGTCAAAATTGAGTGGATGTGGTTGGTTACAAGGGCAACTAAGAACTATTTTTTTTTTTTTATTATCGATTAATCTATTGATTATTTTAAGTGAACACAACACAACACAACAAGGATGTGGAAAATCAACAGCACACCTGCACAGGCTCCTTCTTTGAACGGAGACACATGCAAGCAGTGGCTGAACAACCCATAAATGCAAAACTTTTGCACATTTTCGCATAATAAAAAGCCTTGGTGGACTTTGTCTCTGCAGCAGCAGGAGCACAACAACACGGTCCAGTGTATCATAGCAACCGTAAGTCACACACAGCGGGGGTTAAATGCACACACAACCAAGGAAGGACGTTTAACCATCGGGAAAAAACAGACAACTGGTGTCTCTGACTCACGTTTGGACGCTGAAGTCTCCTCCTCTCTGTCAGTAGAGACAGAGTGGTCCATATCCATGTCATGTAAAGTCCCACTGCACTTGACGTGCTGGTCATGTCCCCTCTCTTCATCACCGCTGGTTCACTACACTTACAAGCATTAACTAGCTTAGCTAATTAGCAGCAGTGGAAAACAAGCTAACACTCCTGTTTTTGTTTTGTTTTGTTTTTTGTTTTTCATCTACCTTAAATGTTTACTTTCCGTTCCTTGTTATGAGTCCAGAGGAAGACTTCCCCTCAGTTTCCTCTCCAGCTGCTTGTCCACTCACACTCTGTGGCATAGCAGTGACTCTAACTACATCCTTAATTCCAATTACCAAGCTAACTACCTTCACCTGACCATTCCGCCTGAGACCACGCGCTGATTTCAGCAGCTGTTACAGATCAGAGAGGGGCGCTGTTTCACTCATTTGAGGAAAATGTAATCCAACAAAATATCACAAGTCTGTTATAAATCTGATCTTTTTACCAAAATGACAGTGACTGTGCTTCACAACAGCCACAACATTTTTTACAATGATCACTTGTTTCTACAATTACACGTACATCACTTTGAACCACATACCTGGATTGAGCCTTGCTTAAATCCCTGGCATTTCTACATATTGTAATAAGTGTGACAATTACATATAAGATAAGTATGACAATGTCCTGCTGAAAAACTGTGGTCTCTGGCCAACCAAGCATCATACTGGATAGTGACTGGCAGATTCTTCATCACCATACAGTTTCTGCACATCTGCATAAATTGTGTTTACATGTCAAAACTCACACATTTTCTGAGCAAACCTTTGATATGCCTCTGGCCTCTAAATGTCACATTCCTGCAGTCTAGATACATTTGGCTGTATCAATATTTAGACATGACCGTGACATGACTGAATCATGTCTCATGCATCATGATTTGTGCTCGTGTTGAAGAAAAAAATTCCTCCTCACGGCTACTCCTTTTCAGAATGCAGCTTTTCTACACCCTCTTTGTGAGAGATGGTGGGCAATATGCCACATGGTGATGGAGGCACTTCAGATCAAATGTAAACTTTATCTAATATATCTAATTTCATACTTATTCGTGGTAATCCGGTGGGCTACAAAGCATTATCTTAATTAACTTTTGATGTAAATGCCTCTCCATCATCAAAACTCCCGCTGGGCCTCCAAGTGGCAGCTTACAGAAACCCGGCGATTAGAGCCCAGACAAAATTAGCAAAAGACCTCAAAGGATCAGTAGTCCCCAGAGGTAATCACTTCATTTGTAAAATGTGACCATCCAACCAATATCTTCGTTGTGTGCCAAAAAAAGAGGAGCACGTTGTAGCTGCTGCTGAACTTTTAAGCCAAATAGCTCGAAACTCAATCCTGAGAAAATCATTTCCCATCATGCACGTACAGTAGCTGATGCAGGTGGAGAGTAATTGCATTGCCTCGTTCCCTTGAAGCCTTGATGTCCGTTTAAGTTGGACACATCTCATAACCAGCAGGCATTGTTCTAAGCCAGACAGTGATCAGTGCTTATTGGTTGTTCTGCTGAGCTCATCTCAAATAAGCCCAAGGATGCCACCAGTGGATTTCATTATTTCCGCCTCTTTGATTGAAGGAGTGGTAATCAGTGAAATCAGTTGCTGTTGTCTTGTGGCCCTCTGTGACACAGCTGCCTATTCCTCATTAAAGGTTCAGTCTCTGTTGATCTTAAGTGTCTTTACAAAAACACCACTGGAAATTTTTGTCCTAGCTTTTTAGTAAGACAAAGCGATCAGCCTCATCTGATGTTCTCAGGCAAACTTTGCATTATTAAAACAGCTTGTTTACATATTGGATAAACCATTTCCATGTGAAGATACCAAGTACCTGTTTGAGAAAAATCCCCTTCACATCATTGCAAAGCTTTCAGTTAAAGACTATTACTTATTTTATTGTTTTATGCATCAAAATAACAAATTATCGTGGCAGGAAGATGAAGTTTATTGTTATTGTGACTCAAATAGATGAAACAATAAAAGAGTATTATAAGACAAAGAAGCAGTCAGTTCTTGGTTATGGGTCTTTATTGGCCACCATGAACCATGTTTAAACAATGACAATCGCAAAAATAAAAACAAATAAAACAGAAAACCTTTAGGGCTCATGTCCACTGGCACCTCTTCTACCTGTAGCACATTGAACTGCTGGCCACGTGCACCTCCCACTGTAACTGCACAACAACTGAACTCAGCTCTTCTGCTGATGAGAATATGTATTTCTTAGTTTGATTTGTTTTGGTTTTTTTTTTCAGCACAGGAAGATGTAGCACTGAAGAGGTCCCATTTTTGCTGCTTGCTTACTTGCTGAACTGCTGCTGAGCACTGGCTTCATCCAAGAGGAATTGTCAAAAGATGCTTTGTTTATTTCCACAATTAGAAGTTACTTGTTTGCTTGTTTCTGTATCTTGGAACTAATGTGGTTTTAACGTAGTATACACACTTCATGTGATAGGGGACGTCTGCAGTGGCTAATAATGTAAAACCAATTCTTTAAAAACGAGGCCTTTTTGTTTTCTGTCAGAAAAATAAGGCAGCACCGTACATGTAGATCCTCTGTAGACACATAGCCTAGCGAGTGTGAAGAATGAGGCTGAGAGACAAGATACAGAATCACTGAATCCTCCAGTTCAAAGGCATCCGGATCTGTCTCAAAACTTTTCTTATCAGACGAATGTTCATATGAAATGGTTTTGCATTTGCAAAATTAGGTTTGGAAGAATGCAATGTTCATGTGCAGCATGATGTTGAATATTGAAAAAGTCAGTATTATTAGTATGAAATGAAAACTCAAACGCCTCTCTTACCGTCACTATATGAACATCACACTACCACTTCCATTAGCTAATACTTTTGCAAATTGCTTAAAAATGAACCTAATACTGTTGGAGATGGATGCCAGAAGATATGAGGCATCAATTACTATGCAGACAAACAGCCTCTGAGAGCTAAAAAAAAATAAAATAACATTCAGCTGTTGTTTTTGCACCTCTAGTTGCCTGTGTTAAAAAAAATCTCTGTTGAATGTACTTATAGAAACCAAGTTAGTATGAATTAACAAAAAACTCGACTCTCTAGCTGCATTCCTTTAGGGAATTCCTTGTAGGAAAAATGTGTTTCCTGTAGGGAAATGTGCCAAAGTTCAGCAAGCAGCAAGTAAGCAATCAGTAAATTACGGTCCATCCACAAAGACTTCATACGGTAGATTTGTCGTTCTCTGATATAAAATAAAAGCTGAAACGCCCCAAACATAATTTTTCAAAAATAGCCTTGTATTTTATTTTTCAGTTGACATCCAGGCAGTTTTAAAATTATACAACAGGTAGAATGGGTGTCACAGGCTGTAAAGTCTGATTGAACTCACAGTCCTCGCATGTTCAGAGTCAAAAGGTTTTTCATTGGACAGCATTGCTACACTTCTACCTTAAGCTGTCGAACTGGTACCTGTTCGACTGATCCTTTCAGCCACAGCAGTCTTGTAGCTACATTAGAGTAGGCGAGATACAGTAATGTGTGAGTCCAGAACATACAGTATAGTCGCCATCATCAGTCAGAATATCTATTGCTTTGGTGGAGGCTGTGCAGCCCATTTCGTTTCCTCATGTGGCATCAGCTCAGGTCTCTTTATCTGCGTCTATCCCAGCTCTCTGCCCTTTCAGTCCTCTCTTCATTGTGTTTCAGACCTGATGATTTGGCCATCGATTCACGTGTACTTTGATTATGTATCTTGTTAAACAAATGATTGAAAACAGAGAAGTTTAACTCTGTGGTCATCTAGATTCTCTTTTTTTCTTGGACTAGCCCAACATCCTCACATTTGGTTTGGTTTTCTTTCTGAAATGGATCTCTCGGACTCACCAGCCTCAAGCAATTTTAAGTGTGATGCACGATGGATTACCTCCGTTTTTACATCTCATTATGGAGGTAAACGGATTCCTACCCTGTACAAAGACAAGAACTCATTCAATACTTTAAACAAAGACAGGAACATTTTTAGAAAAAGAACCAATATGATCACTTTCACATTGTGGTGGTAGATAGTATTGTGTACCATATTTGCACTGTAAAATGTACAAAATTTCACCATGTTGTTGGCTAGTGACCTGCAATCTTATTCACAAGCACTTTGAAGCATGTTTATTTATCTACAACATACAGTGTACTCTGAAACAGTAACACATTTATAAATAAATATTGCAATCTTAACAATCTTACAGTTCTCCGTTTTTTATTGTCGGTTCTTCATGACTCGTCACCTGAGCTTAACGAAGGTGAGGCAACCTCTGTCTGTTCTGTCTCCTTCTTTTCACTTGTTCTCTTATGTGCTATCATTCACCAGCGGGTCTTTTGTTTTCAGTCTTTGCCCTTGGCCTTTCCTGCCTTCCTCACCCTCTCAAATGTTAATTTAAATAAATAGACCTCTAGGAGAAAAAAAAGAATCATATATCCTTAAAATCTTAATAAATCTCTGAAATAAAAAGCTACAATTAATATCTTCCCAAATTAGGACAAACATAACAAGGAAAAACCATAGTAAAAACATTCTATTTATAAAAAAAAGGACCAACAAAAGGGGAAAAAACTATGTTCAGTGAGAACAAACATGTTTCACGAACCCATATCTATTCGTGAGATATTCACTCCATTTTTGTCACTCAGTATATCGTGTTAGCTCCATGTAGCACACTGTACGTTCTCTGGTCTGTCTTGTCACCTACATGGTTTCTGTTTAAATAATCCTCATTATTAAGTGTCCCGTCAGGCTTTGCGAAGCCCAAGCAGCCTCCTTTGTTATGTGAGACATCTCAGTCGCCCACCCCCCACCCTTTAGTTTACAGACAGTATTTCACAGTATTTCACTGTGTACTTAAGTTCACAAAGTTTCTACTGCTGTCCAATAACAGACAAGGAGAGGGGCCAGGGGATGACAGGACTGGTTCTGAATACAGGGAGAAAGCCGTCATTGGCTGGAAGGTTTCAGGAAACAGGAAGTAAGCCTCAAATGTGGCTAATGTCCTTTCCTGTTTTGTATTTGTGCAAGTTTAAATGCCTCTGTCTTGGATCCAAGGGAGAAACAGTCATATCACTTTCCAACTCTTGACACATTCTGTTGTTTGAGGAAAGATCGCCTGTATTCAGTGCTGAATGGAAACTCCCACAGGTGCCTGAATTTGTAGTTGAGTACTTCGAATACATATATTTTTTTTACATGTTACAGTTTACTTATGAGCAATGCAAATGGGTCACATGATCAAACAAAAACAAACAGATTATACCTTTGATGTGCACCTATTCTTCAGTAATTATAATCAGTGATTCATTATATAACCACTCTCCAAACTTGGCAGGATAATGAAAGGTTTGTATATTAAAACTAGATCTATCGATAATCAATCAACAGCCACAGCCAAAGCTGGCAATATACCATATGAGTAAAAAATACTGCGATCCTCGTTTAAGTGTATAGTGGCTTAATAGTGTTTTTCCAATAACATACCCTGAATTTACTGTATAGCACAATGGTTTACTGGTATTCTGAAAATGACCATTCATAACCAACAGTGACTTCATCATTGATTTTTACACTAATATTTTCACAATAAATAATATAAAACAAATTTATAATGTTATTTAGTGTTTGCTACCATTGATTTCAGTGTGAGCTAGTGCTGACAGTATGCTTCCCATGGCCTAAGGGCAGCTAAATGTAAGCATCCCCTGCACAGCCTGTTCAATAATCTTTTCAACTCTTTGCCACACTTAATGTTCCCTTCCTTTTCTCATATTTCTCCCATTCTCCCTCCCTTCATCCATTGCAAAGGCATTACAGGTGAATTGTATTCATTGTCCATCCTCCCCCTCCTGCACTCATCCTCTGCCCCTCCATTTCTCAGTCTCTTTCCCCTCAGTCACAGATTGTCTTGTAGCCTCTCCATGTAGGTTCTGATTTCAGACTGACCCAGGTCCATATCCTGGCACACCCACTTGATGTCATCCTCGCTCCCATTGGTCACCAGTGAAGAGTTGGTGTATGGGCCACCCCCACCCGAATTATCATTGGGCAGAACAGTGGCAAAAGATGTGAACTGGACCCGTTTGCGTTTGGCGGCTGCAACTGCAGCTGCAGCTGTGGCTCGGGGGGAATTATTCAGATGCTCCACTTGGCCAGTGGCATTTTTTCCACCTGTAGTGATTGTTGAAAGGCACTGATGAGGTTCTGGAACAGATCTGGGCAAGGTTTGTCCATGGGTGATGCCTCGGTGTCCACCTGTGCCACCACTCCCACTGATGGTGCCCATACCTGTGCCCACGCCCATCACCAAGGTGTTACCAGCCCCGTTCAGCAGGTACTTGTTCTCTTCATATCCTCCTTCATTCCGGTCGATGATGGTGGTGCACTCATCAGGCAGCCCGCCCTGGCACTGATCAGAGTGGTCAGCTAAAAGGTCAGCCTCGTTGCCAAGCCACACCCAGTCATGGGCGTGGTTCATGTTGCCTCCTGCTTCCAGCACTGGGACCTGCTTGTGACGGTATCTGCAGAGGAAGGATGATAATTATTCTACAATTGAAGTATTAGATTGAAAAAGTGCAGTTACAGGAGTTTTTAATACTGATTTAGTCAGACTCGCTAAGTATTGTTAAAGGTGAAAAGGAAACATAAAATAGACTAGTAGATGTCCAAGGTGTGTAAAATGTAATCAATGCAACATTAAGATGAATGGTTAAATGATTGTTAAAGAAACTATTTAAGCATAGAAGTTGAGTTCACCAGAAATGTCCTTGTCCTTATCAGAAGCAGAATCAGAATACTTTATTGATCCCTGAGGGGAAATTGGGTCACTTGCATAGATATAATAATAATAATAATAATAATAATAATAATAATAATAATAATAATAATAATTATTATTATTATTATTATTATTATTATTATTATTAGTAGTAGTAGTAGTAGTAGTAGTAGTATTATTAGTATTATTAGTATTATTATTATTTATATATATACACGTACACACACACACACACACACACACACACACACACACACACACACACACACACACACACACCATAGTATTGCACTGTTGAGTTATTGCACAGCCCAGTTAAATTTTTGCACACATTGATGAGATTATTATAGTTATGAGGTAAATAAATATAATAATTATTATAATAATAGCTACATGCAACATATATTTGAACCAAAACTATTGGACTGGACAGTCAAATTCAAACCAAACAAATTAAATGAGGAATTCATTTTGGGCTTGAAAGCAAACAAAAATAAATAAATCAAATTTAGCCACTAAACACACTGTCTGTCCATACCAGGTGCTTGGTGTGGACAGGGTCATGTGGTGGTCCACACAGAGACTGTTCAACTGTGATGTTGAAGGTCTTACTATTCAACCTAACAACACACGTTTAATGCAGAGTTTCCTTTAAATAATAAAAACATGAGAGTCCTCAATTATCACAATATTTTACCTGAAGGCAAAGCTGACACAGTTGATGAGGAAGACCAGTATAGCCAAACAGAATACACCCAAAAGGGCATACATTCCAATCTCCAGGTCCGATAGTCCTCGAGTAGTCTGGGTCAGCTCACTATCCCCAGTGCCTGGTACCTCCACTTGTGCTGGGTAGCTACTATAGTCCCCTGCTTGGCTGGGGCCTCCGCCCCGGCTGCTGCTGCTGCCTCCACCGGCAGCTTTACCACCTGAAGCACGATGGGTTACTGTGCTCTTGGTTGTTGTGCTAACCTGATTGATGAGAAAGAGGATAGAAATATTAACTCCATGCTCATGTTCATTGCAAAATTTCAGTCCACAGCCTTTCACGTTGGGCATTGATTTTAACAAATTCATGATTTTAGGCTTAATTGTTTAAAAATATAGGAATAGTGAATAGTGCTGTTACTAGAGATTAAAATTTTACTGAACACTCACTCCCAGTGGTGTTCACATCATCCCTTCCCAAGGAGTCAAGTAGGAATACAGTCAAACTATCCAATTATTGTGTAGAAAATTACTTCTTTTACCAACTGCACTGACAACATATTGGGAAAAAAATCAGTCCTGCACTGATTCATCTGACCATCAAACCGCCCACCTTCCTCATGGCTCCTTCTTCTCGATCCACTGCCGCACTGTTGGATTTCCACTCTCCATCTTTTGTTCGCTGCTCGCTGGTACTGTTGTCCATCCCTCCTCCATCGTCCTGTCCACCTCTTCCCATCACACCTCTTTCCTCACTCTTTGCTCCAAACTTCACAATCACATTGCCAACTCCAGATGCCAGCACACTCTTCCTTTTGGATTTTTGGCAGGTTTCAGAGATGACCATCTCTACACGAACCAGTGTTCCCTGCCCATCGCCCTCTGCCACTACAATGGGCCAGTGTTGCTCCTAATAGAAAACAGGGACAATGTAAACGCAGACAGATACAGCAGTAAAATTTGGTCATGCTGTATTTTGAACGCCATCCTGTCATTTTGGCAAAATCTGCCAACAGCTTCCGTCAAGAGTTAACGTTTGCAAAACTTCCATGGTTTTTATTTCTGGCATCTTTACACAGCTTTAACCCATATGTCAGATAACAAAGACTTCTAATGGCTAGTACCTGATTGGTTATGGAGATGACACTCTCATCCAATGACACAGCCGAGAGGAGAAAGTCTTTGGGATCGTAGACATCAAGTGGCGTCACTGAACCGTCACTGTACTGAATCCACGCACTGATCACGGCTTCCTGAAATACAATGAAAAAAGAGTATGGCTACAATTCTCAGAGCATACAACCAATAATAACTCTTTTACAGTGTTTTGCATATATGGGCAGAATCCATGGTGGTCTTTTGAGGGTGGAGTATGTGCACAGGTGATCAAGTGCTATTTGATCCATCCCATTCTTCAATCTCTGCTGCTTGCCGTTGAGTCTTTGAAGTTTCTCAATGTGTTTCATGCACAGATCTCAATAAATCAGTGCACCTTTACTCAGTGTTTGTCTGTAACATCTTGTGAAATGCTCATGTGGGTATGCACACATACATTCATACTACAAAGCTACAACTTCAGTCTTCCTTTGTTTGCTACAGTTTAGAGTTGGATGTTTTTGCTAATTGGTCTATGAGGGATACCTACATCACTGATACATGTTTACTTGCTAATAGAAGAAAACATATTGCACTGTTAATTTCCCATCCAGATTTGTTCCAAAGACCTGGTATTTAAAGCTGCACTCACTGATATTTTCATATTACCAACGCATCAAATTAGTCTGTAAAATACATGATGCTGTTTTCTCACCGCTCTCATCAGCGTTGTATCCATACAACACGTCTTCAAACCTAAATGACTAAACAGGTAGATTCCCAGTGACTCCCAATGCTAAATATATGACTGTTCCCAAACTGACATATGGTTGGAGAGTACCAGTGACAGGTGTACCAAACCGCAACCGAAGTCTTAGGTTGTTTGACCCATCCCCACGAATCCTCCATGTGCTGCCTTCCTTGCTCTTTATACTACATCACCTGACTTCCTCCTTTGCTACAGTCATAACTACTACAGCCACTAGAGGTCACTGTCTAATGTAAATATGGGTCGTAATAACCTACTTCCACAGACAAACTCTGCAGCTGTTTCTCAGGTGAGGATGGGCTGATGCAGCGAAAGATAAACACACACAGCAGCTGGCTGGTGAACATAGGAATGCATTCAGCAGAGAAACAGCGAGCTATTTATCTCACTTCATTCAACATTTTATCTGTAATAACTATATCAGTTAATTTACAGGTTGTTCTGGTGCCCCCAAGTGGCCAAAACAGATAAATAAATGAATAATTACTGCATGTTCAGGTCTGTGGCGCTTCATACAGAATGACCTACAATAGCTTAGAGGATAATTAAATGAGGTGAAAGGACAAATCCCTCTCTGATAGACTTTAGGAGCTTTAGCTTGTCGTGCTGTTGGCCCTGTTAAACCTGCTTTTCTAAGAACACATAAGATATTCATTGGTGTTGGCCTTGGTAGTGTGACAGCGTGACACTTTTTTTTGAATGTTTCAGCTGTTTGTGTCTCCAACACAATGGAAATGCATAGCATGTTGTTACTCTTGGAGCAAGACACAAAGAGAGCCATCTACACTCCCAACCATCTAACCACACACACCCACCCACCCACCCACAAAGACATGTACATGTAACATTCATAATTGAAACCTAACCACTTCTTTTGTACACAGGCACACCTTTTCTTTCCTCTATTTTTCTCAAGTTTCCATATCTTCTGCTGCAATGTGGACAAATACTTGGAAGAAAAATGTTTTCTTTTTCTTAACACTCTTCTTCCAGCTGCAGCTATTCCATAAATAAGGACAGAATTAAGCACATAATGTATTTTCTCTGCCTGTATTTAAGTGATCCTGCCTCACTAATTTCCCTTGATAAAACCCTTTGCTTTCTTTAATCAGAACACATAAAATATTGTGGAGGTGTAAACCTCCCTACAAAAGTAATTAAACTCAACATTTTATCCCTTTCCCTCACTCTATTTTTACTTCTGTTACTTGCTTCTTTCCACCCTATCTTCTCCTCCTCCATACTTTTCCTCTCTCTCAACTTTCCACAGGTGATGGTGAATGATGTAGATAAAAACAGGGAGATAGAAAAAGAAATTAATGTTTGAATAAAATGCGAGATCAAATCTGTATTTTCATTGTAATGAGGTGTTTCTCATCCAATTACCCCGTGGATAGAAATTAGAATGTGAGGTATTGTTCAATAAAAAAAAATAAAAAAGGGAAAGAGGGAGAAGGGAAGGTGGGGGAAGGGTGCGAGGGATAATAGCTTGAGATAGTGTGTTAAAATAACCCTTGGCAATGTGATCAGAGCATTATAGAATGCATGTGGATGTATAGAAGGTGAGTGTGTTTGTTTTTTATGGTTATGTAGTGTGTAAAGATGTGGTTGATGTGGTTTACCAATACTGTTTTACTTGAGCCCTTCAGGTGGTTGTAAGTGTAACTAAGCCGTGCTATAGCCTGGAAGTTATGCATGCCTAATTTGAAACTGATTCAGGTATAGATAGCAGCGATTTGATGTATGCTGCACAGAATTATTGTTGAACTTGTACGATTACAACCTTTGGAGTATTGCCGTAAAAGATAGGAACATTATGCTACACACATGTGCAATTTACACTGTGAACACCTGATGAATACAACCCTTGTAGGATATATTTTGCAAAGATGGTGACATATAGTACCTGTTTTGGTGCGTGCAGCATGTCTGTTGCTGTAGTCGTTAGCTGTATAGCCTGGTAGTTTCCAGGACTTGCTGACATACTGATAGAGAGAGATGACACCAGCTGGACTCCCAGGTCTGTGATGGTGACCTAGACAAACAAGGGATATTGTAGGTCACTTGCAAAAGCAATTAAAAGGTTCAACTCATTTACTTGTTTGCTCCCATTTTAGCAGCCGGAAAGGACAAGAAAGGGATTTTGTTTGTTTGTTTGTTTGAGACGAGATTCAGGTTGGTTCACCAAGATGATTCTCCCGCATGAAGTTTTTAAAAAAGCAGTGAATGTAAATCACTTTCAAGGTGGAGCAGATTGAAGAACTTTGGAAGTATGATGAAATTTACATAACCTCTGTGGGGAAATTATGTAGTTGAAGCAATATTATAGTACGCTAGCAAAATAAAATTAAGCCATAGCATGGCATGCAATATTTAGAACTGACAATTTTAAGACTTTGAATTTGCCGAATATAAAAGTAAGTCTGAAATGAACTGAACTGGAAGAACTTATGAAGGCTACCGAATGATATTACCTTTCTTATGCTGTGTGTGCTCAGTATACTTTTGTATGAGTAATTTGGGTTCAATGTTCACACTTTATATGCTTGCACTTAATAAACACATGTTTACCTTCTGTTTGAGGCACTTTGGATGTTGTTTCCTCACATTTTTAGGCTAATCACCTCAATACTGTCCCCATGCTCATAACCAGTAATCTGCAACAGGGGGTTTAGAAACACAATCCTCCTCCATGCCAAGATAAAGCAATATTTTAATTTACCTTGTCATCCAACACGGTCACAGTCTTCTCTGCCAAAATAGAGTCAGACAGTGGGGATAGAACCTGTGACGAAAGGTCAAGCAACACACGAACAGGTGACATTTAAGTACAAATTTGTCTTAAGTTAAACCTGCATTGCTGAAGTTGCAGAAGAGTTGCAAGTCTTCTGCAACTCTTTCCAGGGAAAAATCCTAAACAACACAGTAAGTGTTTTCTGTTTTCAGCAACTGCAAAATCTAACAAAAAAGACATGACATTACTGACGAGCTGTTTTTTTGATAGGTGACGGCATGACAGCCTGTGTCTCAAAATGTTGGAAAACAAAGATGGGAACAACAAGATCTTGTGGCTCATGCTGCATCAACTAAAGGAAATTAGAAGTACAGATATAGTACAGGAAACTATGGAAGACAGTACGGGAGAGAGGTGCATGACAGAGCTTTTGTTGTCTCAGTGATTATTGCCTTAAGGTCGTCACAGTGAAGTGTTTAACATTGACAGAGGAGTACGAGAGCTGGTTAACACCACAGTGCTTTGGGCCATAGACTGGCAGTATCTGTTAATGTTAGGAAACTAACACGAAATACGGACCTGTAAAAGCTGACGACATTAGTAATTGTCTGTGTCAAGACAATGCTGGTTTTGGAAACACTACGGCTTTTATTTCACACACAGACACACACGAAGTGATCACATTTGCCTCCCAGCTGTATACCGATGTGTCAGCAGTTCAACTAAGACAGCTTAGCATATACAAAGCACAAGGCCAAAACTAAAGATCTAAAAGAGTGTGAATGAAAAGAGAAGAGAGTGTGTAGTGAGAGACAGCAAGTGAGCGAGAGAGAAATAAATGGAGTAGGTGTCAGAGAGAGAGAGACAATGACAAATAGAGGAGGACAGAAAGTGAGAGGGGGCAGAAAGAAGGAGCACAGAAGAGATTGAGGTACAGATGGAGAGAGGGAGCAGCAGACAGACAGTGATAGAGATTAGGAGCCCCGTGTTGTAGTGTACTACTCCGCCCGGCGACAGGAGGACAGGCAGATCTGATTGGTGTACAAAGAAAATCTCTCAGCGAACGTGTCGGGGCGTCAAACTCAATCCCACCCTCAGCGAGGTAACAAAATGCAATGATTGACGGCTCTGGGATTGCTCTTCAAGACAGACAGCGAATAAGAGGGCGAGAAAGAGAGACTGGGGGCGAGAAAGGAGAAAGAGAGACGGGGAGGAGAGGAAGAGGCGAGAGTCGGGGAGACGGAGCTGGGGGGTAAAATTGAAATGTCAAACTATCAAATGACGGCTGTCGACTGGCATCTCGATGGGAATGCTGGGTAAATTCTCTCTCCTGGCTCCCAAACAGAGCACAGCTGTCTGCATGCACGCATGTGTGTGTGTGTATGTGTGTGTGTGTGTGTGTGTGTGTGTGTGTGTGTGTGTGTGTCTGTGTGCGTGCATGTGTGCAGCGGTCCCCAGTTGAATGGACGCAACACACACTCAGCTGTTCCCAAAAATCCCCAAGATGTCCCCCCACTGCTGCACTGAACTCAGCGCCAACCCATTTCTTACACATGCATAACACAAGCAATTATGTAAATGTAGGAACTTCGGTTAAAAATATATAGTTTATATACTCTTACACAAAAGATGGAGATGTAACACAATGTAACAAAAACTGTCTCGACTCTGTCTGTGATATATTTGGTGCTTTTTCCTGAGCTCTGCTAAACAGTACACCAGTAATGTAAGACGGTAAGCCACAGGACTGTCCTCCACTGTCACATTCAGTCATTATGGACCGGCTTATTGGAATTCAGCAAGTGCGTGAGTGTGTTCACTGTGTGCCAGTGTGAGTGTGTGTCTGTGTGTAATTGCTGAACATCACACTGAGATGTCAGGGCCAAATCCGACAGTTAATTGTGGCTAATTGTGTAACGAGCTAGCAGGCAAGGCTTAAAACTGCAAGAGAGGAAGAGGAGAGGAAAAAAAAGAGAGGATAATGTTTACATCACTAGAGTGCTTATGGCTGCAGTCTGAGTTGATGAATTACACTGCGCTTCACATAATCACACATTTTCAAGTGTCTTTCTTTGGGCTTGTCCAAATGTGCTTCAATTAGGAGACTGGGTTGTTTTGTGGTTTGCGACAAAAATATAAACTAAAATTGTTAAAAATAATTTGCAGGAGAACAGACTGGATCATGCATATAATGATGACAGTAGAACAGAGGGTACCTACCTGTATAGTGGTAATCCCCAAGTCCCGCCCGATCAAGATTCGTCCATCTATCAGTCTGGCAATGCGAGGATCTTCGACCTGTGGAGCACAGACACATCTGTCAGCCACTGCTACAAGTTGAATTAATTTGTTCAGAAGTGATCTTTTAGGTCTTTGTGCATTTATCCAAGATCAGTATGACAGAAAATTGCTCATTTTCAACAGTCAACCATCAGTCTTAACAAGAGTTTAAGGAAAAGTTCAAGATTTTGTGAAATACAAAACTTTTTCTGATCAATATCAATGTTGTGTTTGTGCATTAGGTCAGACCTAGAGTCGGAAAATACAAGGAAACAGCCTGCTAAACACTCTACAAAGTTTTCAATTCTGCCAACTAGCCCCCTAAATCCAGGTACAGCGACTGTGTCTATGAACTTAATGCACAAGACATGAAAGTGGCATTGATGTTCTCATCTAACTACAAGATCTAGAAGATGAATGAGTACATTTCCCAAAATGCTCAACTATTCCCTCAAGGAGGGTTACATTTGTGCATATATGTGAGTATTTGTGTATACTTACCTTCAGCTGGTCCAAGACCAAATGAGTGATGTCAGCTTGCCAGTCTGCTCCTAACATGTAGACCATCTCTCCTCCTGGGTCAGAGGGTTCTGCGACAAAATGAGTGAGGACCCGAACCAAGGCGTACTGATACTGAAAGGTCAAGAGAGGTCAAATTAGACTGTACCACTAACTGCACAATGGGCTCTTATGTCCCTGTGTTAGCTTGTTAACTGCTAGTTAACTAACAGAAACACATAACGCTGCACAGTATCCTAAAGAAACTGACGCTAAACATTACCTACAGCAAGTCACATTTCATTCTCAGTAAGTAGTCGTACAGCTCTTTTTCAGGGATAATGACATTGAAGAGGGGGATTAAGGAACTCTCTTTAAAATTGTGATATGCAAACCAATCAAATAATACCTGCAGGGTGCAGCCTTTGCCCTTCCTCTCATCATCCTCGTCATCTTCACTGTCTCTGGTAGGTCTGGGAAGAAAGGAGATAAATGAGCCAGAGAGAGACGAGAGGGTGAGATTATCTGGTAATTAAATGCCATTTTTATACTCTACACATAGCTTCAGGTAATCTATTGTATAATCTCTGCTCCAGGTTCCACTCTCAGTCAATGAAAAGACACTTGAGTTTTTAATCCAGCTGCAACACTTTTATAGCATTTAAATTGCACAATGTGGATTTCCTGGAATGCCTGGGTGAACAAATTATTGAGAATTTAACTGGCCTTGTGCTGCATTGTTAGCAAATACTGTCTGTAGGTGAGTTTCATTAACAGTATACTTAAAATACTGTAACTTCTACTGGGAAAGCATTTTCTTTACTGCTGCACTTTAAAAAATGACTCTGGATTTTCATGTCATTTTGGACTGGAAAGTATAACATCAAACTTGCTGCTGATAGGTTAAAAGAGCAGAAATGTTTGGTACAGTTGTGGTTTCTGATCCCGGCATTGAAATACCTCATGTAAAATTTGTTCATGACCTAAGGAGGACAACTGACTGACTTCCTGTATTGGGTTGTTGACCGAGTTGAGAGTGAGGCTCTATTATCTGCAATACCTGTTTACATCACTATGCAGATGACACACCACTCTATGTTTCATGGTGTCCTGATGATACAGTATAAACACTGTAGCCTTCATGTTGCACTGAGTGCTATCAATCTGTAGATGACCTAAATAAATAACTCTAGTTATGTAGACATGCAGCAGACAGGTGGAATAAATCTATGTCACTCCCACATCAAATTTAGGTTTATTTGTAGAGGGCAGCTTTACAGAATGATAAACTATGATACATTCAGATACAAAAGAAAAGAATTACAAAAGTCTCAGTAAAGACTAAACTAAAATATATATGTGTGCTTTTTTGAATGTTGAGTATGTTTCAAAATACACTTGCAGTACTTCTCAACCAGCTGCATATCATACTTCTTTATAACTTTTTTCAATTACTTTATCTTGTTCAAGTACAACAAACAGCAGCAGTAGTTCAACAATTGATTATGGAATCATTTCATCTGCAGTGTCAGTAGTGTCATTCTGTCTTTAACATTTGTCACCACTGTGCACCCTCTAATAAAGCCTAATTTGGGTTAAATACTAAACAAATATACGAAATTAGTAATATATATAATAACGTGAAAACTGTATACTTGGTGTAATTCCACAGCTGAGGAGGCTGAATAATCACCCCATAAAAAGAAATGAAATGACTCCAACAATGCTTTGAATACACTATCAGCGTTAAAACAGAAAACCTCGCTCCCTCGTGGAGCTCTCTTTCTCTCTCACAGACAGTCACAAGAAGCACACATTCTTTCTTCTTTTCTTCCCTCTGTGTAATAGCTACACAATACCACATGCAGGCAGGCATTCACACAAGATCATGCACACGCACACACATGCACGCGTGCGCGCACACACACACACGCACAGGACTACCTCCGTGTCCTATAACTGTCCCAGAGTGTGAAACCCAGGTAAAATTACAGGAATTCTCTTTCCATTTTCCAGTGCCCCAGTTGCACATGTGTCTGTGTAAGAGTGTGTGCCTAATATTGCTTGTGTCTATTTCTGTGAGATAGTGGTTAGGGGAGATAGAGGTGTGCATGTGTGTCTGTTTGTGTCTGTATGCACACATGTTGGTGGCTATCTGAGCAGAAATTGGCAAAATTGAAAAATAGGCCCAGCAGAACAGAATAGAAGGGGGGGCAAGGTGGGGAATAGAAGCAAACACACACAGACACACACACACACAGACACACACACACACACACACACACACACACACACACACACACACACACACACATGGGTACCCACATACCACGCACATACAAATCAAACATAGAGGCACAGAAGGATGCAGGCATGCATGCAGAAAGAAAAAACACGTGGACCATAAGGAATTGGGGTTTTGTCACCTGAGAAGGAAAGAATACAGTCGATTTTCAACTGCTGTTATTAAAATCTGATGCCTTTAAAACTTTTTTCCCCCATTGCGACTCTGAATCTGAGGTGGGTTGAGTTGGAGGCTGTGCATCTAAATGTTGTAGCTTCCATGAACCGTCTGTGCACTAAAGTTAAGAGTTTCTTCGTTATATACAGTAAAGCAGCTGAACATAAATGTAGCCTGTGTAGAAGTTTGTTTTTTGTCACATGGTTGATGTGCATACTGCGACATCACAGCTCCATCCTCAGGGGAAATACAAAACATTTTGGATTTCATTCAGTTGAAACATTTAACATTATATACTCTGCGAGGAGGAGGAGGAGGAGTAGAAGTGATAAAATACAGAAAGGAAAATATACGCATATTGAAAAAAATATACTTCAGCCAAGGAGGCTCCACAATCCTCTAAATTGAAAAATTGTATTAATAGAAATCTAGATCCAGATCCACATCAATATACACAGTGAGAGAAAATCACAGGTGGGCCATTTTTTTCTTCTAGAGTTTATATGCTACAGTATTAGTTGCATTGCACTGTCTCCCTCAGGAGAAAGTGGATGTGTGCGTGAATGGATGTGTGTGATTAAGACCTGTCAACTCTCCTGTTTTTCCCAGGATTCTCCAATATTTTACCTCCCTCGCTTTCAGTTGTGTTTAAATATTTGTTAAATATTTAAGTTGTTGCCTTGTGGTGACTTTCGGATTCGCCGACTGTAACCTTGTCTCAATGTAAAGGTGGGGGCCCAGGGTGGGGTGCCAGACAATCTGTCGTATTTTCACATCCCAGTGTCAACAGGTGTGGTTTAAATTACTGTTGTTACTGCTGCTTAAGTTACATTCAGTTATGTTGTTCATTTACTGACAATGATGCTCAAGCCATAATAGCTGTCATCAGTATAGCCAGGCAGGCCTTGACCTCAGAGGATATCACAGACTGGCTGGAATGGTATGTGCTCTCAACCACTCCATTCAATAGGCATTATATCACACACGCACACACAAATACACACACACAAGCCAAAACACACACACGTTCACACTCTGCCTCAGTTTATTCTGCCTTTTCTCCCTCAGTTGCATAGAAACACACAAAAATCTTAAAACCATAAAATCAATCAGATAAAACAGTGACTCACGAAGTCATTCTTTTCTCTTTCTTATCACATGCTGAAACTCAGTACCTTTTGTTGAAGAAACAATATGCATTGGCTGCTTTCAAGCAGAACAAGTGCATGGACCAAGGAAAGCGCTGTAGTCAGGGCTCAGACTATATCTGCCTTTTTTTTTTGTTGTTTCTGCTCTTGCACACATTTCAGCAAATTACAACCACCACAGTCTCAAGAATACGACATGTTTGATGTGAGCGGAGGCTCTTATGGTTTTGATTGTTTGTATCAATAATGCTTGTGTGACAACATTTGTTTACACAGTAAGACTAGATTTCTAGTATATTCAGTTATGTGGTTGTTGGTGCATGCTCATGTGTGGGTTTGGATCAGTCAGAAATCTTTGTGACTTCATGAAAGAGCTATATGTAATACTTCAAGATCAATCAATTGTAATAATTTCGAAGCTTGAATATAATTCCTGTAAATAAACACAAGTAATATTGATTGGTTGGTGTATCATCATCATGTTGTTGTAACTTGTAAATAGTGAAATTGATACAAAAAACCTGGAAAAAGCTCCTGCTTTCTGTAAAATGCAAACCGATACTCATACTTACACCCACGATGTTTCCCTCAATTGTTCCCCAAAGGTCATCCAGGTAATTTACCTCTTGTTAGTGATGATCGGCACCCTCCAGCCTTTAACCTGGCTCAGCTCAGTATCTGACACGTCTATCTGTAGAGGAAGCTTGGGCACCCAGACGGTGAGCTGCAGCTGAGCAGAAAGGTGCAGGTAGGTGAAGTTGACTGCCAAAGACTGCCGACCGCGCATTTCTTTACCGTTCACTAAAACCTGGTCACAGTTTGGGGAGACCTGGAAAGAGGAAAAGAGCAAAAGAGGAGAGAATGTGATGGGTTGAGTTTGGGACAACATGCATGCAGAGTATGACATTTCTACCTGACCTCACAGAGACTTAACTTGGTGATTTCCACAGACACAGATGCAGCCTCTGATGTGCATTCCTTAAGCACAGCCTGGAGCGAGTTTTCATCAGAGCTTTCATGCTCTTGCAGCAAATAAGATTTTTTGCCAGCGATTGCTTACACTTTTATTCATCTTGTAAATCACTTTGGAACACTGTTTTGCAAAGTGCCCTATACAGAAAGGTTAATAATATGCTTCTGTAGCTTCTTCCTGCACAGCGGTGGCATTTTGGGTTTGTGAATACCCAGGGAGCTATTGGAACCTCCGCTAATCTGAGGAAATGTATTAAATGTACAACATGTAACATTCTAAGGCCTGTAAATCACATCAGGTGTAAGACATTAGTATAATTACACATAAGAACACCCAAGAGAAAACTGGCAACCTTTGCACTGCATTTTAAAGAATGTGCCGATGGATCTCGGAGGAGATCTTTTCTAAAATATGAAGAGAGCTGGAGGGCAAAGACAAACATTCTCTCTGTGAGATTAATAAAAAAATATAGTCTAACATTTGAAAAATCATCCAAACTATGGTCGCATTGTTTTCAGTGATTCATATAGAATAGCTCATTAATTTCAGATTTATAATGGATGTTTCAACTCTGAGTCAGTCACAGCTCAGCTAACTGTCTACACTGGTGGAAAATAACTAAGCATATTTATTCAAAAGCTAGTACAGTTTTAAGGTACTTTTTCCCTTTGTTGCTTGCCCATTAATCACCTCATGACCCCTGAAGATTTATTTGGTGACCCTTAGGAGGGGCCTGATCCCTCAGCTGGAAACCACTGGACCACATTAGCTTCTGTCACTGTATCTTAAGTAGTCTAAAATAGCTCCACCTTGACCAGCTGCAACAGCTGCTACAAAATGCTGCTTACAATGTGTTTCATCAGTATTACTCTAATAGAGTGATGTAATGGACATTTTACTTGTATTGGAGTATATGTACATAGGTGCTTTCACTTCAGGATCTGAGGACCTCTTCTCCCCCTGTTTGTCAAACACTAACACTGTCCCTAGTATCTAGTAATGCAGTGATTTCTGGTTTCATATGCACATGGTGTCTGCTCAGGCACAAGGACACAACAATAATTCATTGAGTTAATTGTCTCAGATGAATCCCAATCATGCAATGTTAAAACAAACATAAAACACAAATTTGTTATCACCAAAACAAGACAGACTGGATCTGTTTGAGTGTAAAATCACCATATATTTGCCTCCCAGTTTTCATGGACAAAGTGTGTGGATAACATTTCATTTCTCAACCCGACTGAAGTTTAGTCTTGTCCTTAAAAGTACCTTGTTTTCTGTTCCCATAATTATGGAAATGTGGATATCTAGTTTTAGAACAGCATTATTCAAATTCAAGCAAAACTGAAGAGCAAAAAATGAAAGTAGACACTGGATTTTTATGGTTGTGGTATTCCAGAAGGTGGACAGCACCCTTACAGACAATCTGACAGGCAGAACAATGGAAAAGCCAAGATTTTAGTCACTTTCATTTTCACCCTCCCTGCTTGTCTGACTGGGTGACCGATTGAGATGACATATTTTGGACCAATCGTCCCACGTGTTTTACCAACAATGGATTCATGTAAGACGGAAACTGATCATAACCCACTGTAGGCAAATTGTTATAGTCTGCCAAGTCGGTGTGGAAGATACACTGCTTATATTTTGTATTGTATATCTTAAGTGAAGATTTATACTGTATATCATTACTAAAAATAAATATGTTCTACAGTGAGGTGAAATAGTTAATAGAAGTACTCATAAAAATGAAATCCTGGAATTACAGCTAAGGGAATAAAATAGAGCGATGGAGGAGGGAAGCTAAGTGTAAGGGTAAAGAAAGAGCAGATATCTCTCAGGGATGGAGCCAAAGATCAGCAAGCATGCAATAAAAACACCTTTTCAACTGTTTAATATCACTTTCATTTATTCATTTCTAAATGTTTTAGAAGAGAAGAAGAAAATGATTCGTTCTCTGACTGGATCCTCTGCAAGAGTTTAAAAACTTAAAGACAACACTGAGTCCAATCATCTAAATGTACAACAGGTAAAATCTATAACGGCCATAAATAAGAAATCATATGAATTGCTGCAAATCTGTGATGAAAATATTTCCTGTCATTCTCTTTCTCTCTGTCCTGTCCCTCATTATTTCTGATTCTTTTTCTTTTAAGCTCCACAGCCATTCAGCCATCCCTGGCATAACTTCTCCTCCTGCTCTTTCTTTACCCTTACACTTATCCTCCCTCCTCCATTGCTCAGTTTTATTCCCTTTTCATCTTTCACACCCTCTTTCATCTCTCCACGCTACACTTATCCCGCGCACCTCATTCTTTCTCCCCACCCCGTCCTATTTCACTCTCAGTCTTACATTTAACATGCACTTCTGTTGTCGGACTTTCTCTGTCTCTCTGTCTGTCCCTAATAGTCTGACTCACTACCTGTCTGTCTCACCTGTTTTTCCATGTCATTCCTATTTCTTTTGCAAAGTGCAAATTTCCATACAGTTTCCATACAGGGATTTTAGCAGCCTACAGTGTGGAATACTACGAAATGTTCAGTTTTTTATAGGCAGAATCCAGATTTTTATGTTCTCTATCCTGCTCATTATCAGTATGGTTCTCTATTACTACACTCACATTTCCTATAAGCAGCTCTTTCCAGACAAAGATATTTTTCTGAGGACTTCACACTAATGAAAACAGAGCCAATAGGTGGGGTCATACTGGACTCACATTCAGTGGGATGCTCATGCTGCTCTGTCTGCCGGGTGTGTAAGGGCTATTCAGACAGAGAGCAAAGTGAGTTTTTGCCCTGCGTCAATCACACAAATTTGGACATTTATGTCTTTATTCATGCCTTAAACAATGCACCAACAGGATGTTAGCTAAAACAAAGTAGCTGGCCAGCGCATCAACAGTGGCTATGGGAGTGTGACCCCTGACTGATCTCAGGAGAAACTCCACTTGTTTGTCTTATGTTTTGTTACTCACACTGAAATACGTTCACCTCTTGCGGACACCTCTTCGCATCTGTGTCTGAACATGCACTACACAAGTGAAGAAGATTCCTAGCACATACTTTAATCTAATAACAACTTGATAAGCTTGGCCTCTGTTTCTTTCTGCCTCCTAGTGGTCAAAATTAACTTTACGTAATATGCCTCCAGCCTCCTGCTCAGCATGAGTGATGCTAACTCTAGTAATTAGCATCACTCATGCTAGTAAAATATGTAAGCATGAGGTTCAGCAACAGCCATCAGCTTCTCTGGTTCCAGAAGTTATGATGTTTTAGTCATTTAGCAAAAATACGACATTAAAATTGAAGATTGGAGTCAGGTTCTGGTTGATTATTGTCAGGCTCAGACTGGATCACATTCAGGACAGAATTTCCCATTTCTCTGATAAACACAAACAAGCACACACACAAGACCTGTTCACACTCTGTGAGGTATGACTTTTTTCTGGCTGCCTTATGAAACCCTTTGATCTCAAAAGAAGTTAACATTTTGTACATCAGAGCTAAACCATTTCCTCTCTATCTCCTCTCACCTTTTAATTTCTTTCAATTTTACTTTCTTCTGTCTGCTTCCGCTCCCCAAACATAAAAGGAAAGGTGCCCAACCCTTCTCCTCACTGCTTCTTCTTTTCAATTTCTCTTTTTATTCCCTCCCTTTAATTTTCTTGATATCTCCCCCAACATCCAGTATTTCCCTCTCTTGACCTTCTCCTTTTCTTTTGTCTCCGCCTCGCCCTCCCTCCCCATCGCACAGTCTGCCTCTTCATCTTCCTCTCTCTCTGAAACCTGATTTACCGCTTGTTAACATCAAAGGCATGTTAGACTGTTGGTGCCTCAAACTATTTCTCCAAATCATTTTTATATTCCAGGTGTAAATCAGTGTGAAAACTGCACTTGGGTTACTGTGGCAGACTTCAGTTTACAATGACAGTATAAGACAGCAGAAGTCAAGGGAATGCACAAATTCTGCTTGAACTACCACTGCAGTCATTGTCCGCGTCCATCATTTCCACCACAGGTTTGCTGAATTACTCTGCTTGACTTCCCCAAAGGAATGTTTAAGAGAAATCAAGTTTCAGTTCATTTTGTCAGCAGTTGGAGAGTTTGAAGAAAAAAGCCTTATAACTTTTCAGTTCAGTCAGAGAGGTTTGACTTTAGAAAATGCTAATTTAATCCTACTTGTACAGAGGGATGAAGAGGGATGAGCTCTGAATAGGTTGTTTGCAGATGATGTCACTCATTTGTTGTGGCGTGAACTGCAGATGGAGAGCCAGAAATGATTTTCTGCACGAGGACTACAACACACACTCAAAATGCCAATGTTTTGCATCATTTACCATTTCTCAGACCAATCAAACCAAGAAACCACAACGAGCAGCTTTTATTAAGTACCTTAAGCTGTTCTTCATAAGGATGAAAAATGCAAGAAATTGACAGAAAAACACCAGAATAAATGGCTTGTTAACTGTCTGCAGTCAGGAGGGGCGGAGTCTGATAATGGTGGAAATGGCATAACATTAGCTATTGTTTTAAATCTGTGATGACAGATTTAAAGTAATAGCTACGAACAACACGACAAACACTTGTTAAATCAACGTTAACAGTGTCACTTAAGAACGTAAATACCGTACCCTGTCTTGTTTCACGACAATCCACGTCTGCTTTCATTTGTTTTCTAGGTTTCATTTGTTTTTTTTTGCTTCTGTTTGGTTTTGTATTCATGACCCGCAGCTGTCTTCGGTGAAAAAACTATAAAAATCCACTATAATCTGCACTACATTCCAACCACTGAAGACCAGACAATGTTGGTGCATAGTTGATGAAGATTATGGAGCGTTTAGCTGTATAAGACATTTTGTTCAGGAGTTTTTTAAGACTAAAAACAATGACAGAAAGAATTACATTCATCAGGTGGACAGAAACAAGACTCCAAATGAATATTAATGTTAATTTGTATCTGCTTAATGTGTAAATAAGCACCTGTTTAACATGCTTTCCATTAAAGCTTCAGAGGTGATAATATGTCAGCATTGTGATCACAGCTTGTTTCTGTTGGCCTAAGTGGTCATAAATCAGTTATTTCAGATTTAAAAGCAATAGCTTTGGGGAAATTAATTACACACCTGACAGCAGCTTCAGCTGTTTACAGCTGAGTAGTTAGCTTTATAAGTGCCTTGTTAAAGGTTAAAAATGTTGGAGTTATAAGTTGCTTTTATCACCCACCTTTTCAACTTGTGCAGAGACAGAAAATGCATAAATATCTTTTCCATTTTTCTCTTCTTGCAGCTTTTTGTTCAGTGTCATTGTCTGCCCCATTTTTCATTCTCATTTCCTTTCCCCCTCCTCTTTTTTGTTACATTTAAATTCTCTTTTAACTCCTCATAGATTCTCTTTGCTGTATTATTTGTGTGTGTGCGTGCGTGTGTGTGTGTGTGTGTGTGTCCACATGGCACAGAGCTGTGGAGCAAAGTGCCAAAATAGACTCACGAGAGCTGCCAGACACATGATGTGGAAATGGCGACACACACAAAAAGAATTAATGCATGAATCCTAGCAAACACAGACACACAGCACAAACATACACACAGCTGGGGACCAGTGACGGAAGAAAGATTCACATGCTCTACTTATGTAAAAGTAGAAATACCACACTATAAAAATACTTCATTAAAAATAAATGTTCGGTATAAGTTAACGCACAGAAGTATTGGCAACAAAATGTTCTTAAAGTATTAAAAGTAAAAGTACTCATTATGCAGAATGGCACATGTACTGGATGACTATTGTTGATGAATTAAGTGTTACTCCTATGAGCAGTATAGGAATCATTTGACATTTTGGGAAATTCACTTATTTGCTTCCTGGCAGATAACATTGATGGCACTCACATATCTGTTTGTCAGTTAGCTTAGCTTAGCACAGGGACTGAAAACAGGGGGAAACAACGAGCCTGGTTCTGCCCAAAGGTAACAGAATCATCTTACCAGCTCCTCCAAAGCTCATTAACTAACACTTTATATCTTGTCTATTTGATTTGTACAAAAACTGAAGTGTAACAATGACAATTAGCCGTTTTGCTAAGCTAGGCTTCATGGCTCCTAGCTCTCGCTGTATCAATCTTCTCATCTGAAATGCATTCATAAGTGGCAATCTCTTCCTTTCTGACAACAAAAAAAACACCTTGATTTCAGTGGACTAAGTTTTCAGGATAGATTGCTTCATGCGTCAGGCGTTTGCTCTGTTTCTGCCACACAGGGTAATGGATTAAATTTTAATGGTCCCCGAAGAGCAACAGAGAAGAATAAAACAGAAACTTTCACATTAACAATGTTGACATTAGATTTTCCCCATGGAGCCTGAAACAACTTCTAAATATGAGAGACCAGTCACATTCAGTTTAGAGACAGCGGCACACAAACTTCACATGAGGGTTGTGACTTCAAAAAGCTTTATATCATTGCAGTTACAATAAGCCTCATGAATCCTCTAAAATAATAAAGACAAATTTATCCTTAAAATTTAAACATAAGGAAAGTTCAACGCGTTGGAATGAACATTTGAGTGCTGACTATTTAATAGCCTAAAATGGAAGGATTAGAGTCGGTTATTATTATTTTAAATTAACTGTCATTACTACCTGCTCTGCTGTTACTGTTACATGTTTTTGATAATTGGAAAGAAGAAAGAAATATGGATCAGAAATATGAAGAAGAGTGGAGGGCTGCTATCACACAGACACAGTATAAGACACAAACACACACATAGATTGTAGCGTATTGGTGTTTTTGCAAGTAAACAGCTGAGTTGGAGGTTTGAGGACACTGAAGAATGGATTTAATCTCTCTGTTTCTGAGAACGACAGAGAGACAGAGAGAGAGAGAGAGAGCAGGACAAACCAGAGTGGGAACGGGAGGGAAAGCAAAGCGAGAAAGAAATTGAAGAGACAGAGAGAGGTAAAAGAGGAGCAAAGGAAAGGCAGGGAGAAAAAGTAGCAGAGAGAAAGTAAAAGTGTGGATCTCAGCAGATAGGACTTGTTGAAAACACAGAGGCCAGAAAAACTGTCTTCACCTTCATCAAATACCACAAGCAACACCACAACAATTGTACAAACCTCCACAGACATTTGCTGAAAACTTTCCTAACTCCTCAGCAGCAATTCAGGCAAAAACAGACCATGTTTTGATAGAAAATAGTGGCTGAATCCTATTCACATTTTTATGACTTTAAAAGCAGAGACAGACACAGTCACACACACACACACACACACACACACACACACACACACACACACACACACACACACACACACACACAGTGCACAGAGATGCTATATGAGGAAAAACACACACATGGTTTTAAAGCTGTTTTATATTCAGTATTGCTCTATAAGAAACATCCTCGACCACATCATGCTCAGGTGCCTTTGTTAGCACATTTTCAGCAATCTTGATAACCCACATTTGAATTCTCTCAAGTAGCTACCACAAGTGGAGCATACTTTGACTTCTAATGATCGCCCTGCAGATAAAAGAGGATATTATGCATGCAAGGACCTCTGACCTGCAGACCTCCGGCTTGTTTCAGAGAAAATGACATGTTTTATTCTTGCCTTTTGTGTAAAGGTTAATTGATGACCATGCTTCAATATGATGTGCATGAACATACAGCCCTTGTAACTCTCACTAACTCTCAAATCTCATTTCTTATGGTGCGCTTGTCAAACCACCTGCTGCTGATTTAGTGCCGCCCCACAAAGGAACCTTGCTTGTTCGTTCAGTGTCAGACCTTAAAAGCGGTGGTTCTGCTGGTTGATAGGCACCTGCAGTTCATGTTAAATTACACTGTCTCAATCACTGTTGCCACCAGGCATTTATCATTTCTTAAGATATTTCAGACCAGTGACTTTATTCTTGAACGAATGTTCATCAAATCAAACTCTTTTTGGACTGTGAGGGACAACGTATTGACTCGCTCTGGCTACACAGTGTGTATGCACCCTTGAGCTGTACAACATATGGTTCACTAATTCAAAGAAGGTTGAGGATAGAAATGCTTTGGGTTCTTGGATTTTCTTGCACTGGTCAAGTTCTGCTTTACTTGTATTCGAGTTGCCACTTCTGGCTTCAAACTCAACTTCCCACAACTCGTCTGCTGAGTTATAGTTTGACTGAATCTATAATACAAAAATGCAAGACTACATATACTCTTTAAATCACCTACATTGTGCTTCTCTGTGCCTGTTAGTGTATGTTTTTGTCAGATGTGAAGTTATCAACACAAATGGTCAGTTTTCCTATATTTTGACCAATTTACCAGTGAGTATTTGACCAGTGAGCCATCTGAGTAAGCAAACATTATTCTCTAACCCTGACCTAATGTCCTGCAACTTTAAACTGCTTTTGAATCCTACTCTCATCCAAGCAAAGAGCAGATACACTGTGGCTTGACCTGCCCTTATATTTACATTGTATCTGCTTAGGCTGACCAACTTTGGCTGGTCTTGCTGGCTTGGTCAGCTTCATCTGAATGCAATGGATCAGCCACCAGAAATGTTCCACTAGTCTTTGAACTACTAACTTCTCTGGTATCATAAACTTTTCCAAGCAGTAATTATGACCCTCGACCTTAAAAAGATCATGATGTCAATATGAAACTGTTAGAATGCAGATAAATCTATGTGGTCATCAGATGGGCATCTTCTCCATAATTTGTTGGGCCCACAACACTGAGAAGCTCAACGGGGTGTCCCAACTTCACAGATCCACCCCTCTCTTTACCTGCACCTATTCAGCTCACACAGCCCTCTGACGCAAGCTATATACACCTCTGTCTATAACATAGCTAGTATTACCAGCTAACATCATGCTGGCTAACACCACCAGCTAACATTGCGTCATGTTACCATCACTGGCAGCTTGTTGCTTCACTCACCAGACAAACACTTGTGCCAACATCAGCTGACAAACAGTGTGTTTTTGTTATTCTATTAAAATTTGTCAGCATTTCTTAGGTGGGATGAATCTCTAACAAACTGATATTGGCAGGGCATTAATGGCTTCACTTCTTGTAACTATTATCAAAGCTGTGCTCAGCTCACAGTAGGTGAGAGGTTTTTTCTATCAAGTCAGAGCTTTAAGCAGTACCTCGGCACACAGGACAGTGAGACAGGAAGTTGGAGGGAGGAGGTCTGGATCGCAGTTTTTAATGAGTTGCAGCATGGTGCACCTTTCTGGCATCTTGTGAAAGACTTAAATGTTAACTATGTGTTCTTTGGCAACCTAAAACCTACCCAGAGAATGAAAAACAAAACAAGAGAGAGAGAAAGTCTGGGAGCTTTTCTTTTTCATGGTCTGTGGTGCTGCATAAACTAATACTCAGGCAATAGAATGAGCTTTTAGCATATTACACCCCCCTTCCACTTGACTCCCCCTTCGCTTCCTCAAAAACCTACTCAAAAGTACCAAAACTCAACCACCCACTCACCCCCATTTACTGGCAATATCCCCAAGCTCAGTCATTTATTTAAATCCATATTCATCTCCCTTCAAGCTAAGTGATTTATCTGAATTTACAGTTACTTCTCTCTCTGTCTTCTGTCTATCTCCTACTGTGTCGGATTTTCCCTGTTAGTCTCTCTCAGATGTATATTTTCTCCCTGCAACACAATCCATCCATCTCTCTCACTCTCAGATTTCATCTTGCAATCTTTTTCTCTGTGTGTTTCACACTCCCTCCTTCTCTCTCTGCCCATTCCACTTGTTCTCTGCCTCAGGCAATCCAATCCATCTGACTTTAAGAATCATATCATCCAATCAGGGCCCACTTGGTAGACAGGGGCGGGCCCTGAGGGACAAACTAACCAAGTCTCTGATGGGATTAGACTTCCCACCTGTCCGTCATTTAAGAAAGCCCACACCAAACCAATCGCCTCTGCACATAGTTTCATATGGCTGTCATTTAGGTACGTGGTTTTGTTTTCTGCACACACACACACACACACACACACACACACACATACACACACCACACACGCGCGCGCGCACACACACACACACACACACACACACACACACACACACACACGAAAACTCACACGGGCACCCATTAGCAGCCTGGAGCCCCATATATTATTCTGATTTGGAGACAGACACATGCACGCGCGCGCACACACACACACACACACACACACACAGACACACACACACACAGTTTAGCAGCATATCACTAGGCCTGTCATTTTGAATTTGGAAAAGGCATGAGTGAAATGTTCTCTAATGGCCATTTGCACTCTGCTTTTCTCCACAATAAAAATGTCTAATCAAGAGAGAGAGACAGAGAGAGAGACAGAGAGAGAGAGAGAGAGAGAGAGAGAGAGAGAGAGAGAGAGATGAATGGACAAATATAGAAAGAGAGTAATGAGAAATTAAAGAGAGAAAGCAGCCAGAAGGTGACATGAAAGATATAGAAAGAGAGAGCAGGATAAAGGGGTACATAAAAAAAGACAAAGAAAGACAGAGAGGAAGATGAAGAAAATATGAAGAAATGGGAGCTGATGTTACATAAATGATGGCTTTTCATTTTCTTCGGTGGGATTTTTATTTTTGGAATCAGAAAAGTCAGATGGAGCTTGCAAAATCTTGGTTAGTCTTAGAGGTTAAAATCCTGGTGTTGGTACATAAATTCAGTATGAAACAGCAATGCAAAGACACTTGGTAAATAAATAATGAGCATGTGTATTTATGGGAAGTTTGAATCTTGGTTGAAGTGCAAGCACCAGCAGGTTTACTGTTTTATTTTTAAATGACAGACAACACATTTAAGTGTGAAGAATAAATTGTTTTATGGCAAAACCACGCTATGGTTAAAGTTTGGTTAGGTTTAGGCACAATGACTTGGTTGTGCTAAGGGAAACATTGCGGCTTAGGTTAAACTCTACACTTTCTCAAGGTAAGGGGACCTTTGTGTCATGTTTACAATACTAAACAGTTGGTTATGGTCGTGGTTATGGACTGTCAGTTGGAAACGGCAAACAAACAGCTGTCTCAAGCATTAAAGTCATATGTTTTGTTGTCCTCCTTTCCTCCCCTCATAAATTACTACAGCTGCTCGAGGGTTTTGTTGCTCGAACATAAACTTGTCGTTTCGGGGCACTTCCTGAAACTGATGCTGTTGTTTTTCTCAAGAGGACAGTCTTATAATGACAAGAGGTTGGTGGGCTTGGCACAAAAATGGCTCACTTTTTCAGCACACAGTTAATTTTGCTGTCATTAAGTTTGCGTCAGAACAGTGACATGCTCAAAACTAATCATTAGATTTCATGAAAGCATGCAACGTAAGATTTCAGCAACACCTCTCACTGGTATTTGAAAAGTTTGTAATTCATTACATCCAGTGGATGGAAACATTTCTGCAGAGACGGAGAGAAGCAGACAAAAAGAGATATCATTGAGAGGAGAGGTGTATAATGACCTAGATAGAGAGAATGACCGAAAATATATAATGATACACTTAATTAAGCAACTACAATAATAATAATAATAATAAAATAATTTGAATCACTCACTGAATTTGTGTTTCTGAAACAGATGTACACTCTCCTTCCACCAGTTTTCATCTCCACATCTGTCCTCTTGAGGAGGAGTATGGGGAATATAAATTTCATGTCACTCTGACAGCAACATAACACCACAATAATAAAAAAAAATGTGGCATTTATTTTGTAAGAGTGGTAAAATGACTATAAATAAACGAATTGGTGGTCCCCAGCAGATCAACTGGACTAACAACACAGATGTCCTGTACAGGAAGGACCAAAGTGGTCTCCACCTGCTAAGAAGGCTGAGGTCCTTTGAAGTATGTAGGACACTGTTAAAAACATTTTATGACTCTGTGGTGGCATCTGCAGTTTTCTACACAGTGGTCTGCTGGCGCTGTGTGAGCTTTGAGAGGGACAGAAAAAGACTGAACAAACCAGTGAGGGGAGCTGGCTCTGTCCTGGACTGCCCTCTGGACAAAACCGAGGAGGTGGATGAGAGAAGGATGTTACCCAAGCTGACATCAATCATTGACAACCCATCCCACCCCCTCTATGAGATGGTGGGGGCCCTAAGCAGCACCTTCAGCAGCAGACTGCTCCGCTCTGTAAGAAGGATCGCAACTGCAGGTCCTTCATCTCAACTGTGGTCAGACTGTTCAACTCGAGCATTGTTCAACGTAGCACTGTTTCACCTACTGTTTGCACTACTGTGTGATTTTATGCTTTCAACATCCTGCTATTACATCCATGCAACATCTTGTGCAATGTTACATATTTTCTTCAATATTACATATTTTTCATTTCCATTTCTACTGTGCAAAACACTGTACTTAATTATCTTATCTTACCAAGTGCAATTTATTATTTTTTCCTTTAGCAATATTATTTTTTAATGGCCCCACCCTTTTTTGTATAGAATGTATATATAGTTGATTTCTTATTTTCTATTTTTTATTCCCTTCAACGTCACCTTTAATATTCCTGATACTATTGTTGCACCCTGTACCACCCTAATTTTCCCTACAGGAGATTAATGGTATTACCTTATCGTTTCTTATCTTAACTTCACCCATTCAGATCAAACACAGGTTTAATCTGGCTGTTTTCTCTGTTACATTAAACTCCATAGTTCTTGCACAGGCCTGTCAACTCCATGTTTTACTATCCTCTCTACTGTCTCTCTCCAATAAGACAATGGAAAAGTAGTTTATAATATCTCGCTTCACTTCAAAGACTTTCTCTCTTCAAGTCTCTTTGACTCTCCTGTCGTTGTCAGGGAGGCCTACAGGGCTTTAGGAAAAAAGGCAGGAGGAGTTTCTCGGTGTGGGCTCGTATTTGTGTGCATGTGTGTCTTTGTATGTGTGTATTGGAGGGTAGTGATGATTTATATTTTTTTTCTAGAAAGTTGCCAGCCATGTGTGAATTAGTATGCTTATTAGCATAGGGATATAAGTCAACACTGGCCCCAATATGTCCATTTGTATGGCCCTATTGTGGCCTAGGTGTGTGTGTGTGTGTGTGTGTGCATGTGTGTGTGTGAAAGGGGTGCTTCTTAAGTGTTCGTATTTGCTGTTGGAGTTGGAGTCTTTTTGCTTATTTCTGACACTCTATTAAATTCATATTTAAATAAGGCTACAACAGTCACTGCAGCACAATTCATGCATTCTTTCCTCTGTCCCACATTAGCGCTAACAAATTTTCTATCGCAGAAGTTACACAGAAGAATTAAATTAGGTAAGTTTATATATTGTAAAAGATATGCTCTGCAGAGTGTCCGGTAAAAGACCGGACCTGCCTGATTTTACAAATAGCTGTAATAAAACTGTGGAAATGTTGGTGGGAGAAAATTACAATATTCAGCTAAGGTTGTTATACTTTTCAGTAGTAACCAGGTCAGCCCCTCATTCTTTGTACAGTTTGACTGCCCAAAAAAACAGCACATAAATCGGAGAGGAGCCACAGTACAGCAGTTGTTCAGTTAGCATGTTTTGAACCACTTCAACATCAACTTTTTCTGCATGTTATCCATGCAGTACATGAAACCAAGAAACCAGCTGACCGTCGTGGCTCTTGTTTGGAACATGCAGTTTAAATGAATGAAACAGCTGCTTTTCTTGTTTGTGTGCAGTGGAAATGTTGATTTCATGTCATTGCTGAAGGGAAGATGCTATAGATGTTCAAGAAACAGAGATGGGTCTAAAACTTCTGCTGGCTGCCAAACTGTCACTTATACAAAGATTAACCTTACATTTTTACCAAAAAAAAAAAAAAGAAAAAAGAAAAAAAAGAAAATCTGTTCATGTGAGACCGTCACACAGCTGAGTACTCCAGGCATTTAGTTCATCAAGCAAGAGTCTTTTCAGTTTGTTGTTTGTTCAAAATGGAAGTAATCACACTGGTGATTACCTGCTGGTACTGCGCCCATTTTTGCCTGCTCAATTTTACACAATATAGTTTCATAACACTTAGTGAGTGAGGTTTTATTGGATGTAAACACTAGCGGTGTAATGCTGAATAGGCCAGACGCTCGACCTCTGTGAAAGTGGTTCAACAGCCTGGCCTTTCTAATGTTAATAGCCCTGCAGTGGATGCCAAAGTCTGGCTGCTAACAAGAGAGCGGTGCAGTGGGAAAAGCAGCAATACTGCAGTTGATCGAGACAATCTCTCTCTCTTGCTCTTTTTCTGTTTCTTTCCTCCTCTGTGTTTTCACTTCTCAACTTTTAAATAGGCTGAGTGCAAAAGGGGACGTGGTAAACATGAGAAAGAAGGGCAGAGAAAGAAATGGCTAGAGAGTGAGGCAATTTAGGGACTGACTTAGAGACAGCATCAAACTGTTCAGGCATCTGATCAGGATGCCTCCTGGATGCCTCCCTGTGGAGCTATTCTAGGCACGTCCAACTGGGAGGAGACCCCGGGGCAGACCCACAACACACTGGGGAGATTATACATCCAGCATGAGACGGCCTCAGGATCCCCCAAGAGGAGCTGGAGGACACGGCTGGGAGAAAAGGACATCTTGGACGCTCTGTTTTTCCTTTAACCTTAAACTGAACTGGATAAGCGGTCGGCAACTATCTTCTCACTGAGTGGAGAGGAGGAGGGAGCACTACCCAACAGATTGTCTCTCTAAATGAGCATGCTGATGTTTTATTGATGAAGAGCCATACGCGTAAGCATCTTGAAATACATATCAGACTTGTGTTTGTGGCCTCATGTCTCATTTTCCTACAGCATGTAAACACTCTTCTCTCAGCGCGTTTCTTTCTTTTTCCAGCTCTGCATCTATATCACAAAGCCACATGAATTAATGCGCTTTCACTGTTTTTCATCATCTCACTCTCTTTTGCTCTGTTTCTCTGTCAGGTTTACTTAAAACTTTGCATGTCTCCTTTGTCAGTTAATGTGTGTGTGCGTGTTTGTGTGTGTGTGCCCAGGCATGAATGCATGTATGGGCCAGTACTAAGCAGTGCAACACACAACCCACACACGCAGTGCAACACACACAACCCACACACAAAGTTATTCACATTCATTTTTTGGAGACTCTTCCTAACCTTACTCTAACCTTAACCGAAATGTTCACCCTAAAATTTAATGATTCATATTATGGGAACATGTGTTTTGTCCCCAAAAGGAAGGCAAGTCCCCAGTGTGACTGTGCAAACAGATAAATGTCCCTACAACATGACTAATACATGTGCGCACGCACACACACACACACACACACACACACACACACACACACACACACACACACACACACACACACACACACACACGCACACACACACACAGAGTGTATATAAAGTACTAAAGTACTAGATATGAGTACATCTGTAAAAGTTAGCAGACAATAGATCTCTAAATGGATTCCAAGTAGTCTTTTCTTTTAGGAGTTATTCACTTGTAAAATATATGCAGTGATGCTTTATGAAATGTAAAGTGTCACTCGTGTTTGCCATAGACGTTCGCTACAGCACAACTCTAAAAGCAGCTAAACCCTGGGGCTTTTACCCAGTTTTACCCAAAATGAATTAACCACCACAGTTTTAGCATTGAATACACGTGCAAATATGTAACTTTCATATTATATAACCACTCTGTAAATGTTAAGAAGATGTGGCTCTTTTTCATAACCTCCTGTTACAGCAGAGAGGAACCTGCAGGCTTGATGGACATTTTCGTACGTTCTGTGGGCTCAGGTTGGGTTTGGACAGAAAAATATGAACTTTGAAAAGTTGCCAGTTCTCAGGCTGTTCTTTCATAAATTAGTCAAGTTAAGAACTTTTTGGTGTTTTTTCACATCAAGACTGTGAGAGGCTAGTTTTGATCAATTAAGCAAATGGTTGCTGTGACTGCTGGCCAATAAGAGCTAACAGTTTGCTCACTTGTTGCTTCATCAGGGTGGATTTATAACTGTGAACAGTGCACCAGCATGTCTGTGTGTACACTGAAAGAAAGCGTGTGTTTTCATGTTGAAATATTGGCTTTGGGCTTCAGGCCAGACTCGGGCCTGTTCGGTACAGGCCAGCTTCTGCTGGACTAAAGCAGAAATTACTTCATCTGGGACAAGCAGGGTCAAAACTTCAGGCCAGTGCAGAACTTAAACTCATAAATCTTAAACCTGTTTTCAGTTACACTAAATTGTCTTGAAGGTAAGGGTCTTTAAAATCAAAACATAATCTTTAAATGATTTAATTGTTGATCACTTTTCTTATATTGTAAAAAACATGGCCAATCTGTCGTGTTTTTCTGAACAGCCAGCATCAAGAAAGCTGCTACTCACATCTTGGAGAAAAAAACACTGAGTGGACTTCCTTCAAAAATAAAACTGAAACATTACATAGACAGGTCAAGCTCAGGGCAGGACATACCCACACACACACACACACACACACACACACACACACACACACACACACACACACACACACGCACACGTACACACACACATATACCTGAAGGACAGCTAGAAGCAGTGCTGTCTGAGCTGCCCATGTGTGCCAGTGACGGGGCGCTAATGCATCGCCAAGAAACAACATGGCTCCCACAGGAAATGCAAAATGAATGCATGGCAACAGCTGCCAAAATGTAAGGGTGAGAGAGCGGGGAAGAGGTGGGTGGACAGAGGGGAGCATGAGCGTGGGAGAGGGGGGGCTGTGGCAGCTGCAGCACCCCCACCTGCTGACCGGAGTGAAACACAATGCCTCCACCTCAGCTTAAAGTTCAGGGAGCTGCTCGACCAAATGGGCCACAGCAAATTAATGATACAGAAAAAAAAGCATTGCCTCACTTTAAACAATCTCAGAACAACTAAGAAACAGGCTCTAGAGAAAAAAGGGAAACAGTAGTGAGAGCCAGGCTGCATGTTATCTGTGTAACCTCATTATATGTGCAGAATTTACACTGGTTTTGTGTGTATTTGTAGTCAAACTGTCTCTATTACCTTTTGACCTTCAGAAAGTGATTGCCGTGAATTATGGCCAGTGCATGCAGTTGTGTTTGGAGGTGTAACACATGGCATCACCCTACTTAAGTTATCAATATGTGGGATGATTGTGTGTTTATGTGATTGCGGCTGTGTATTTTAGCATGGTAATTAGCAGCTAATTAGTTATTGATTGAGGCCAGTATATTTTATGGAGGTGAGGGGACGAGTGTGACACGGGGCACAGCATAGCACCTCAGCCATAATTCACGATGTTCCACTCACACTCGTACACACTCACTTATTTCTCCCCCTCCCCGGTAATATTTCATTCTCTTTCTCACACATGAGATGACTGTTTTACCCCTCTCTCTTTTAATGTCCGTTTAGACATTATTAGCGCCTGATCAAACCAATTTCTTCTCCTGCTATAGGATAAGATCTATTCACTCCAGATTGGAATGGCTGAAATAAATGAAAAACAGGATTTTTATGCAACATTTAGTGAGGCAGCACAAAGGTGGATCTCCTTTTGGCAACATTAGCATTACAGACCCAACAAAGGACAAATAATATTAAGAAGCTCTTAATCAAGCTTCATAGAAATCTGCTCATTCCATAACAGCCTCTTTGCTGCTGGCTTTTGTTATCAGTACAATCTGATGTTGAGACCAGTTCAGTTTGTCAGTGTGTGTGTGTCTATATAATATATATATATA
>JBBMOE010000008.1:780535-1033035 GCA_037975065.1 Chaetodon trifasciatus
GTGTCTATATAATATATATATATATATATATAAAAGACCCTGTATGAGAGCACCATCTATGATTATATCTTGTGAAAATGCCATTCTGTTAAATATAGCTGTAACCCCACTGTAAACTCTTGTAGGACAGCATATGCTCCTTCTGTTCCAACTAAAGCCAAACCTGATCAAATATCTGTGTGAGTGCTGACAGACAGAATTCTGAATATTCTGCCTATGCAGTCGATAAAACTGCAGACATGATGATGCTTTTAAGGAAGGACCAAAATTCCTTTGTACACACTTCATCATCATTTTACATAATAATGCCTGCGGAGATTAGAAAACTACTTGGACCAACCTTTTTGTGTATCAAAACATTTTTTTCATCATATTTCCTATACTGCACAATAGCACACTGCTAATTGCTAATCCTTTTTAGTGATCACATATATTACTAACAACTCCAAGGTGCAAGGTGGATGCAGGAGAAGTGTATGACAGCAGATGTCTGCACTCTGACTGTATGCTGTAGTGACACTGAGGCATTCCACTTTTTATAAGGCCTCGAGTGAAGCAGTTTCTCACTTCCTGGAAATTTTTGTCACTGAGCAATCTGTTGAACATTTTATGGAGAAGCACTGGGGAGCATTCGAGGCTTTGCTGATTTAACAACAAAATCTCTTTCTGTGGTGTAAGAACTGAATCACTGGAGGTCTAAAAATCATTTTAGACCCCCTGAAGGTCGCAGCTCCCACAGATATATGTCTTTGGGTGTTGCTAATGGTCCTGTCTGATGTTGTGCACTTCAAATCCATGGCTATTTCCTAAGCCTGTTACTGCTAAATGGAAAAATGTGTGACTTTAGCTGTGTGTATGTGTGTGTTTGTGTGTTTATGACCTCCGCCTTTAATCCACTTTACCTTTAATTTCCTTTCTGGGTTCTCAAACAACCCACAGTACCTGGAAAGAATGCTCTCCCAGTTTCTCTCCTCTCCTACCTCGACCTCTTCTTCTCTTCTTAATCACTCGTACCACATTTTCACCTCATCAGTCCATTCATTCAAGTCAACCTCACTCACACCCTCATCTTCATTCGTGGTTTTAATTATGTTGCTTTTACCAACAACTGTTCAAAATTTTCAAATTATAGCATACTGAGGTCGTCTCCCCTGTCAGCATTCAGAAAGAAAAAATGAAAAATGCCCTGACATCACTGTGGAAATCTATTTATGCCTGTAAAGAAATTTTATTTTCAAGCTCCCCAACCAAAAGAAGGTCAGAGGCCAGATTCAGATGAAGAACATCGCTTAAATAGTTGTTTGTAATTCTGTATCTTGTTCCCAACCAGCATTGTAAAAGACAGGGAAAGAAACTTACATTTTCAATCAACACAGCCCACGTTTCAGGCTTTATTATTATTTCAAATGTGTTTTTGAAATTCCACAATCATGCTGTATCTGTGTCTTGCAGTAATCAGGGGTTGTTTGGTTGCAACAGACTGCTGAGAGGGTTCATTGGTTAATAAAGACAAACTTGATTCACTGATTAGCTGATTTATGAAAAGCAATTACATCACTTAGTTGACACTTTTATCCAAATCAACTCCTAATGCCATGATTGCATGTTGTTTTGTTTTGCTCACCCCATGGTTGATGCTTTGCACTACCCACAGAATTACACAGGACTACTGAGAGGATAAAGAATAAAATAAATAACCTCAGGTGACTGTAATTATCCATTATTCACATCCATTCAGAAGATGGTGAATAGATGGCCTTCTTAAAAAAGAAATACTTCATTTTTTCTGTTGGCAAAAGAGGATGCTGAGTTACTGGACGAGTGCGTTCTTACAAAATACATGTATATACACTGAGGAAGGAGTTTAAACAGTCAAAAAATGATTCATTTTTTAATTCAGCCAGGCAGCAGCTCCAAACCTTTAACTCCAGAGCAAAGCACTAAGGATCAATTTATTTGCCAAGAGCCGTAAATTTACAGGAAATTGTCCTTGTGACTTTGATGCATGTACACAGACAGCTCCCACAGCGACCAAGAGTAAGAACAGAATGGGACACATAGCAGATAGACTTTACACTGACTGCAAGAGCACAGAACATAATACATACCATCCAACATGTGCTCTGTATATACAGATCTTATTGTCAGTTCTGGAGGAACATGGATGAGAACAACACACAAAGACATAATTGCCCTGAGTAAGTTTAAATAAGTTTGGATTAGTTTTGCTGCCTAGGCTTTAAGTGGCTTGAAGACTGATCTTGATGTTATGAATAGTGTGTCTCAGTGCAAGCAACACTTCGTGGTAACAGGATGTAAAATCAAAATAAAGCATAATAAAAAGTTGCATTTTGATCTGCGAGGGAGCAGAGGGATTTGGTGTCACAAAAACCTGCTTATCAATTCCTTTATCTCTGACGACATTCAAAGTTGCTCGTGTGCTGATTAAGACAAGAATGACTGCTTCAGATGCATATAGTTAAAAAAAGCAGCAAAAGAGGAAGTTAGGAGCCTTAGTGAGAGGATGGGGAGTGACCCAATAGTGTCCCCCAAAGTGTAATAAATACAGGTACAAAAAAACAAATAAATTTAATCACAAACTTATCGATTGATTGATTGATATAGCCGTTCTGCCCCCTGGTGGCCATCAGGATCCAGGCTTCCTCCCTCACCTCCATCTTAAGTCTTGCCCCTCTTTTATATTCAGTGCAGTGACAGCATGGGCTCACCTCCTTAAAACACTGTCCTTCTCTGTTTCTAAATGTGATGTGCTCTAACACCTCCATCGACAAGAATAGCCTTACAACCTTCAGAAACCAACACCCAACTGATTGATGTCCACTTAAACTCAGACTATGACAAAGCACTTCCTTTAACCATAGTGTACGAAACTCTAACTCAAAGAGGGGAGGAAGGAGGAAGAGAAAGTTGCAGGTAAATGCCTACAAGTCTGAGAAGTGCAACACTCAGTGTGCGTTCATCTGTGTTAAATGAAACTGTTTTAAGTATGTTGTTGTTTGTTTGTTTTCTTGTTAATTATCATTGTGTGTATTTATTGTTTTAACTGTACTTTCAACTCTCATCTTTGGAATTGAGGGCATGTCCCCTATAAGTTTTCAAGATTTAAAATAAAGGCTGGTTGAATTGATTAATCAGTTATGAAGCATCATGACATTAACTACCATGTAATTCAGTCTAACTATGAATGTAAACTAAAGCCAACCACTTCTTCAGGTCCTCATCAAATATCCTCTAAAGTCCTGACAAAGATATACAGTAAGTACACATAATGCCTTTCCAAGGACAGAGAGATGTATGTGTGTGTGTGTGCGGGCATGTGTATGTGTGCATGCATGTGGGATCACGTAGGCGCGTGTCAAACTCTACAACCGGTTCATTAAATAGCACACAGATCAATTCTTAATCTGCTTTCTATCTGTCTGAACACATGCAGAAACACACACCCTAAATCTCCCTCAAACATGCGTTCAGATAGACACATGCACACACACCCTCCTCCATCACGTCCGAGCCTTTTTGTCTTCCTCTTTGTCAAATTCAATTACTGACGACATCACTAAAGGAATCTCCACATGAACCAATTACTGCTCAAATCCCCTGGGTGTGTCTGTGAGATGATCTGTGTGTGTGTGTGTGTGTGTGTGAGCAATAATATGAAACAAGTATGATGGAAAGTGTGCATATACCCATCATGCAGGAGAACCAGGACAAAAGCATGTATTGGCTTCTGGGTTATGTAGTTACAGTACAGCATTGGGATTTAAATGCATGAATGTGTGTGTGTCTTTACGGTCCATGTTGTGTGTTCAAGTATGTGTGAACTGACCATTCGCTAAGCCCCGAGCTTCTGCTCTCTCTGGTATATGGCTGGACTGTGTATGGTCAATATACACCCGAGGACCTATGAGGACTGTCCACCCCTATTCATTTTGAAAGAGCAACGGCCAATGGGGAAACTACAAGGTTAGATGGACCAATGATGTAACTTCATCAAACAATGAGGTTAAAGCTGCATGTCCCAGAAAACTGTTAGCATCTTCAGCTGATGATCGATGAAGAAAACAAGTAATAAAGACCCAGAGTAAAGCTGGTTTGTGCTAGAAGTGGAAACCCCAAAATCATGCAGGACAAAGCTGTTAATGGTACTGGCTTAGCTAACAGGCTAACCCCAGCTTAGCAAACAGTCAATTGTTTCTAGTCAGGGATGTAGATGTTAAGCCGGTGGGATATCGTCCTGTGATATGTATGTTTGATGTTGTTGATGTTTGACGCCTTTCCATTTACCTTTCTTTTCCCTCTCGCCTCTTTCTTTTAGGCTACTTCGTCTCTCCCTCTCCTTTCCGATCCTCTAATTTGCATATAAACCCTTATGTCCTTTTTACTTCCCCTACTTACCAGTTTTCCTCCTCTCCTCCCCTCATCGATCCATTCGTCATCTTCTCACCACTCCTCCCATCATCCCTCCTCTCACCCCCTTGCTTTGTCAGAGAAATGATGCGTGAGGTCAGGATAATGGTACTAATTTGTGTGTATGTGTGTGCTTGTCCCCTATCTGTCCCCTACGAGCTCTGACACCACTGACCTACGCATACTGCTGTGTCAACAAGAGTAGCACACACACACACACACACACACACACACACACACACACACACACACACACACACACATCACAAAATGACAGCATCTTGGAGGACTGTAACAAGATAGTTTACACTGACAGAGAATGAGAGAGGAGTGAGGGAGGGGGGGCTGAAGAGGAGGGAAAAATGATTATCTATGTAGTACATCGTTGCTGCTTATGTCGCTGTCAGGGATAAATGGGCTAAACCGAACAACAGGAGCTGCATGTGTGAAATCCACAGCAGTACACTACAGCCAGTGACAGGTTTCGCCATTTCATCCATACATTTATTAGCAGGAAAGGGAAAAGCAGTGCACAATTCCCCCTGCAAACATTTATCCAACACCAGTAATCAAACAAAAGGTTGGCTAATGGAATGTGATGTGAGACCAAATGAGAACTCTAATCTTCTTCAGACTATCGCTTGCAAGTTGTAGCAGCTAAAACAGAGAAACATTTTTGTTTCCCTCCAGAGTTTCTCCTTTCCACTCTTAGGAGTTTAAGAATGAGCCAGTCTCTGAACAAACTTGCAATAAAAAAGTAGGATGTGACAGTTAAAACAGTTGTGCAAGAAAGCACAGTCGTTCTTTGATTCATTCATTCATTTTCTCTGCTGGTTTAATGCTTTTTATTATTGCATAGGCCTGGAACCTATAAAAGACTTGCAAAAGCTACTACAGAGGTGAGTATCTTATGAATTATTGGTATGGCCACTCCTGCAGTGTTATGTTACTCTGTTGAGACATTCTCATTTTGAAGGGCTGCCGTGTTCAGTGGCTACAGTTCAAGATTGAGAGAACGTTGTAAATGCTTGAGAAGGATATCTCCTTTTTTTAATGTTTCACCAAATATGACTAAACTGACTTTATTATATATACTAATATTGAAACTAGACAGAGCGCTACAGATAAGAGCATCGGGTCACACAACACTTCTGTGTGTCTGACCAGAAGGTCATGGACAAACAAAACAGAGACTTGTCGGTCAAAATCTAGTCTGCCAAAGGCATCGCACATCAAGAATCTCACTCAAACTGTGAAACCAGAAAAAAGATTACATGACAAAGTTGGATTAACCACAAATGAAAATGCCTCTGTACGATGTAAATAGGGGCGGCACAGTGGCGCAGCAGGTAGTGCGCTTGCCTCATAGCAAGAAGGTTGCTGGTTCGATCCCTGAGTCAGGCGGGGCCTTTCTGTGTGAAGTTTGCATGTTCTTCCTGTGCATGTGTGGGTTTTCTCTGGGCACTCTGGCTTCCTCCCACCAATTAGGTTAATTGGTGACTTAAAATTGTCCCTAGGTGTGAGTTTGTATGTTAGTTGTATGTGTGCTGCCCTGCAGTTGGCTGGTGACTGGCTCAGGGTGGACCCTGCCTCTCACCCGTTGACAGCTGGGATAGGCTCCAGCCCCCCCCCCCCAACCCCAAAAGGGATAGTCGGGGTATAGAAGATGAATGAATGATGTAAATAATTGGAGCTGACAGGTATTAACTATGCTTTTTATCATGCACCGTGCATCTAAATGGACAGTTTAGTAATCAGGTGTACCATAAGTTAGGGACCTGTACTGTAGTACTTTAGGTCCGACAATCCTGGCAAAAGAGACAGATTGTATTTGAAGCCTATGAGCAAGTGCTGCCTTTGAGCCTGAGCTCAGGGCACGACAGTCCTCAGTCTGTGCTGCATAGGCTCGCTGGAGTGTACTTTACAGCTGTCAGTGAGTCACTGACAGCTACAGCTACCTGGAGCTACAACCCATGGGTGCCATTGTCAAACAGCTGTCTGTCTTAAAGCTCTTTCTCTCCCTCGCTTTGTGTGTGTGTGTGTGTGTGTGTGTGTGTGTGTGTGTGTGTGTGTGTGTGTGTGTGTGTGTGAGGGGGAATATCTGTCAGATCAGATGTCAACAAACAACAACAGTTTGCAAACACTCAATCATCACATACACACTCTCTGCCACACATACAAACACAATCAGGACAAAGGAGGGTTTTAAGGCTGCTAAACAGCTTATCCTCACACAGTGGTGAGTTTATAGTGTGTCCTCTGTGCTGTGTTATATCAGTGCCTACCATAGTATTTGGTATTGTGCTGTCCTAAAATGTATCCAAATTGGCTGATTTCGCTTTCCCCATTTGACACTTTGTGTACATCATAATAAAAACATCAGCGACAGAGATTTGGCGACTAAATTTGTCTTCATTTGATGGATGCGGTTGTTTAAAGCTTGCTTTTTCCCTTATTAAGAAAGGCCTCTGTGGTATCTCATTAACTCTGTCCGTCATTGCCTTGCTTAAAACGTATATATATCAATCAGGGGATGCTTTCATCGGCCTGTCGGTATGACAACAGCTCCCTGTGAATTCTTGTGCTGTGTTTGTGTCCTCCATCACATCTGAGTTACCTGGCTTGCAGAAACACTGATATGATTGTGGTTGCTCTTTAAGGTGCATTCAGACCGAATGTGAAGTGGATCTTACAGGCAGTGTGACTGCACACAAAATAGATGGAAAGGAAAGGGCTTGATCAAGGTGGTGGGAAATGAGGCAAAGATGCACGAGTTGAACATGTTTCAGCTTGACTGGAAGTTTAGCACTGACCTCACTTCACAAATGTACAGGGAGAGCACCAGAAGTGAAATGATAGACATGACTGGAGATCCTGCTGAGTCTTAAAATCATGTCTGACTTTGTAGCTGTAACACAAACATAACAAACAAACAAACATACTACAGCACACACAAACATTTCATTCAGAGAGTCAATTTCTCTAAATGCAGCTTTTAACTGCTTATGTTCCTCACTTAAACACAAACACTTTTATGTCTTGTGTCCCTGTTTCACTCACACGGACGCTCACAAGGCCATGGAAACACACCCACGCAAACACATGCACACACACAAACAAGCAACCCTTTCATATACTTTCCTTTCCCTTCCAAACACACACACACACACACACACACACACGCACACACACACACACGCACACACACACACACACACACACACACAGAGTGCTAACATTACATCTATCTGAATGAGTTCCTTCCATTTTCACTGTGTTGTTATTGATCGTACTTAAACAGCACCACTCCTGTCGGCTTGTAGCAGGAAATTGGCTTCATATTGAAACTGTCACAGCAAGGGTGCGTTTCATTTTAGGCCCTGAGGGGCACAGAGAACGTAGCACAAGAGGAATCAATCTTCATTCTCTGGCATTGCCTTGTTTCTGTAAGGTTATTTCTTTTTTAGGGTTTTTCTGTTCTATTGATAATTACAGTAATTTAGTTTGTTAGTTTAGGCAGCAGAGTGTCTTAGCACTTGAGACTGTCCTTCCACCAGGTTCAGACTCAAGTGTCACTGATCAAACGTCCTACATGAGTCCTTCAGAGAGACACTGGATTCCTGCCAGTTCCATGGAGGTTGCTCTAGCTGACTCTGACCTCTGACCTCCTTGTGGAGGAGATTAAGCAAAAAAGCAAGGAATGATTCCAAAGACAAAATATAAAAATAAAAAATAGCGAGGCCATGCAGGGAGGTTTAGAAATTGGGGTTTTGGGCACACAGCACCTTTAACCTCGGATTCATTAAAGAAAATTAGATGATTTTGCAACATGGAAAAGTTTTACTTGTCAGGAACTGAATGAACTGTGTGCAGTATCCAGTGTTCCTGTATTTCTCTGGGATGTCAAAGTCTCAAAATTGAGCATATTTACTGGATAAACTCAACAAAGTTATAACCACCCAGTATGAAACACACAAGACCAAAGAAGTGTATGTGGTTAACTGAAACACTGAAGTAAATGTAAAAAACCTTCATTTGTTCTTTCAGCTCCAAGAAATGAAACAAATATTGCTTTTTTTATGGCTAAATGAGTGCAAAGTTCCCCAGATATCAGCAATTCTGAGCCATTTTCACATTCATTAAAACAGAAAGTGAGATAAAATAAAGCCTGCATGCTGTGATAAGTGTCTCATTATACTCTGTTGCACAAAGTGAATTAGAGAACTCCAATCCTCCAAGACCTTAGATTACAATGATGATTCAAGATGGATTCCTTGCTGTGTAAAATAGTTTACCTCCTCACATCACTGTCATTTCCTCCCTGTTCTTTAAATTTTGTTTCTACTTCTCCATCTCTTCTCTTAATCCATTTGTCACATACCAGGCAGACTATGACTGAAGACTTTTTGTGAATTGCCTGAGCCCATTTTTCACTTTGGCACATGTTCAATCACCAAGCAAAATATCAACTGGTTCACCAATTAAAACTTTCCTGTCTTTGCCCAAAATGCACTGCAGGCAGCAATACCTGCCAATAACAATCATCTCAGATTGAACTGTGAATCTATGTGAGTTCATAAACTGATTTCAAAAATAAAAGCACGCTTGCATAGTTATGAATAATGTTCCTTCAGATCTTTGATCGTCTTGTGTGTCCAGTTTTATATCATACAACTGCGCAGAAATGTGCTATTATAACTCCCACTCACTACTCTCTCTGTGTGTACTTTGAACAAGTACCTTGACGACGTCCACATCTGTCGAGCTGCAGGTGACCGAGTCGTCCACCTCCCTCACCTGCCCGTCAGTCTCCACAGTAACCAGTTTGATGGGCACTGCGACACGCCGCCCTGTAAGAATGGCTGTGTTCACCACCTCTGTGTCCTACAGAGAGAGAAAAGGATACAGAAAGTTTATGTAAAAACAAACACTCTTGATCCCTCACTTTGTTCCTGTCTGCACGACATTAAAGGAGATTATTAGACTTTTTTAAACAGGTGTAACTACTAACATTTTCTAAATGGTAGAGATATTGGGGTGGCCCGTGGGTGAGATGCTGGACTGCAATTTGGACAGACCAGTGCCTTGCATAGCAGCTCTGTCGCCATTAGTATGTCAGTGTGTGTTAAGTGGTCGAATAAGAGGCAAATTGTATGGTGCTTAGTCCATTAAGATGGAAAAGCACCATACCGGTGGGTTGTAATTATTTAACATTTTTAATGCCTGAAAGAGGCGGTGGTTGAGTGTATGCAGAACTGAAAGAAGCATAAAGTGGTAAAGTTTAACACTATTAAGTGAAATGGTTTGAACACCCCTGCGTTATAATAAATGAAAACATAAAAGGACATACAGATTCAGCACTTTTTATAGCACAGTTTATTTATGTATGACTTGAGGAACATGTACACATCACATACACATTATGCTTCACTTGATTTTGAGAGAGGCTACTGGCAAGAGAGACAACTGGTTGAAGAGGTGTGATTCCAAAAATGGATGTGGGGAGATAGCATAAACATGCAGAGTCTACTCTCGCCGTGTTGGTGTTGCTGCTACATCATAATAATGTTGCTTGACCAATCACGCTTGATGTCAAAGCTTTGTGACTCCAGGAAAAAGGGTCTATTTTAACTCAAACTATCGTTTTGTTTCCTAAAGCTAACCAAGTGTTTTCGTTGCCTCAGCTGAACCAAACTACAAGACAAAACTGAAAAATAACTAGTAGATCTACCATAACTCATCCATCATGACCTCCTCCTTAAGTAGACTTTAACACTTTTTGGTCAGTTGCAATGATGGTCCTGGAGCATCATTAAGCATGATGTTGTTGTAGGAACAACACCAACCAGGTGATATCAGATAAATCATATAAATACAGTCACTGGTGGAGCGTGCTTCTCCATCTCTTGGGCGCGCTCATGCTTGGTAGATTTGCCGCCTTTCCCTCCATGTGATACGTCAACATCCGTGTGGCGTACTTTACAAGAAGCATGACTTTGACCAGTGTTGCTCTTCATTAAGTGCAAGTAAGCCTTGCATTTGGTGAAACACTTGCACAAGCGTTTAGTCTTGGCAGGTGCTACTCGATCCGTCTCACATCAATAGATGTTACAGCCAATGTTCTACAAACTGCCCCATGCTGTACCGGAGGCGAATGAGCAAACATATCAAATAGGCGATTATGCCTCAAGTCAATGTTACAGTCAATGTTTTTTTTTTTCTTTTTTGTATAAAAGCTAGAAATCTGTGAGATTGACTGGAAAATATTTAAACAGAAAGACAGCAGGAGAGAAGGGTAAAATACGGGAGAATCCTGGGAAAAAATAGGAATGTTGAGAGGCCTGGAGACCAAGGGAGTTTTAGACCAAGACAGAGAGAAAAAAGAGGTGATTATAAACCTCACGATTAATGTAATCAGCATGATTACATTTGATTAGATCCTCCAACAAAAATAGCTCAAACACACCACACACACACCTCCGAGCGCTGTGTGCCAGCGTCAATCTTGATTATTTGGCATTGAGTTTCCAAGGGGGCATTTTTACCGCCAACAAACACACAAGCCTGATTACAGGGTAGTTTGCTGGGCTCACTGTTTCTGGATGGGATGTGTGTTTGTGTATGTGTGTGTCTGCTTTTTGACTCTTGAGGAATTCAGCTGAGAATACAGGATGCCAGCAGAGAAGGAGAAGTGTAGAATACATGTGCTGCATTGTGCAGACTGTATTTCACTGTGTGTCTCCAGACACAGTTTAACATGAAATGGTTCAATCCAAAATGCTCTGCACTTCAGATGAACAGTGGTGCCCAACCTTGGAGTCAAACCCCTGCAAAGGGTCACAAGATAAATCTGAAGGGTCATGTGATGATTAATGTGATACAAAAGAAGAAAGTCCTGCTGCATTCATTTGCGTCCACTGTTTGTACTGTGCTTCATGCAGTAATATAAATGGAACCTCTCAGATGTTTAGAGGAAAGAGTTCTTTGTTGGAACTTAAGAACATCTGGAACCAGACAAGGGGCCCAAACAGTGCTTTTTCAAAAGACTAAAAGGTTTGTAGTCACTGCTTTGATCTTGAACAACGCATTGTACTTTGTGAGATTACCACATGATATTTTTCTAATTCAAAGTCTTAATCGAAACAATAATGAGTGCACTTATCTGTTACATAGTGTGGTGACAATTAGAATATTTCCCTCTGAAATGCAGAATGAAGTAGAGGTAAGTAGCACACAATGAAAATACTCAAGTAAAGTGCAATTTCCTCTAAACTGTGCTCAAGTACAGCACTTGAGGAAATGAACTTCCGCAATTTTCAACACACCTACGGCGACGGAGCTGCTATGCAAAGTGCTGTCAGTCTAATCTGGAGCAACTTGGGGTTCATATGCCTTGCACATAAAAATAAATATAATAATATACATTAGACATTTACGGACACAGGTTCACATGTTGCATACAAAAAATATATATAAAAATGTAGAAACGAGGAAGACTTGGGGCAAACATACACAATAACACAGGGATATGTAAATAAAATTCAAGTATAAATAGCATATCAAGGCAGGGCTACACACTGACAGACATGCACCCACTCACAAATAACGTAAGATGAAGATGTACACACATGTAACACACAAATTCAATAGTTTAAGGGCATGTGACCGGTGACAAGTTGCCTAATGTCCTATCCTTCTCTGCCACACACTGCTATGTGACCTTTACTTAATGAGATCACCTTCACACACACACACACACACACACACACACACACACACACACACACACACACACACACACACACACAGACTCTTTTTTAATCTGTAATTCTCTCAGTTTTTGGTCTTTCCTTCTCACACTCTGCTTGGTTTTGCCTGAAATCAGAAATAGATACTTTAGATATATAACATGACAGAAAACAGTTCTGCAGGTTGAAGGCAAGAAACAGGTGAGGAGGAGGAGGAAGAGGAGGAGGAGAAGTGGGGACAAACAGGATTAAAAGCATGGAAAAGATGAAAGAGGGAGTGCAGGAAAGGAAGATGAAGGGCACAAAGAAAGTCGACGTGCACAGAAAAAAAATAACAAATTAACGAGGAGAATCTTCTTCCGCCTTGAGGGATGGAGAGCAGACGGAGGGATAAAAATCAAAGAGGAGGGAGAGAAAGAGGGCAAGAGATAATGGTGTTTCTATTTGTCTCTGTGTTTGTGTTAGTATGTAGCATATATGTGTATGTTAAAAAATGTGTATCCTGAGGCAGGAGTCTCTTGGAAGCCACAGTACAGATAGCATCATGTTTACATCTCAGCTATCTAACCCATTTTTCTTAAAAAAAAAAAAGTTATTGGCTATCCTTGTTTTTTTCCTTGAACTTAACGAATTTTAACTGTCAAAACGTGGCAATTAAATTGTTTTAATTGAGTTTTTCTTCATCTGAATGGATAGAGACGACATATATTGGAAGGTATCAAGTACGGTGGCTGAAGTGGCCCTGAAGACCTGAATACAATGAAAGAGGTAGCCATATGCACAAAACACAAGCTAATAAGAAATCCATCCTCAACACAAAGGAACACAATAAAAGTAAGACATCTGAGTTTCCAGGGGACACTTAAAATTGATAATGCTAACTGCTAATAATAGACGTAAAGGCAATGTCTCTTCTAATACCAAAATTTTCCAATAACAATGTTAAAACTACAACCCTGTTTCCAAAGAAGTTGGGACAAACGTTAATAGAAACACAATGTGGTGATTTGCAAAACACTGAAAGCCCATATTTTATTGAAAATAGCACAAAGACAAGAAATGTATGAACAACTTACAAATGTCAAAACTAAGAAATTTCTTTGCTTTTTGAAAATGGTATCCTCAACATGTTCCAAACAATGAATTAGGTCAACTGGCAACAGGTTAGTCACATGGTTGGGTGTTGGTTGGGGATGTCATTGTCTACAGTACATAAGGTCATTACAAGATTCCATGGAAAACGTTTGGCGCATTATCAAACATAAAATATGACAAAGGAGACCCTGAACTGTAGAGTAGCTGAAATTGTACATTAAGCAGCAAAGGGAAAACATTCCACTTTCAAAATGACAGCAGTTGAGTGTCGTTAAAAGAAGAGCTGATGCAACAGAGCGCTAACCATGACCCTGTCCAACCATTTTCAAATGTGCTGCTGGCATCAAATTCTAAATGAGGATATCCCTTTCAAAAAACAAAGAAATTTCTCAGTCTCATCTTTTGATGTGTAGAGGTTGTGTGTAATAGACTGAAATAGCAATAGGATGACAATAGGCCCTATTGTCATCCTATAATTTGGCTGTGCTGCTTTAGTGTGACTGAGTCTCAACAGCAGATTTAGATGGATGAACTGACACAGGTTCAAAATACATTGATAATCTATGTTCAGGGGTCCAGGAGTCTGACCTGGGTCCATGTCCACCCCCCTTAAGTCAGACACGAGCTGGCTTTGGAGAACAAGCATATCTAACAGGGATGGAGAGGTCATTGAATTATATTCATGTTTAATCACAATTTAAATGACTGAAGAGAAGAGAGAGAGAGAGAGAGAGAGAGAGACCAAGGTTTTGAAGATCACAGAGAAGAGATAAGTTAAACCAAAGCACGGTGTGAAATGCATGGAATTCAGAAAACCTGTCTGATTAGCGAGTGCTTATTCAACAAGCAGACTATCATTGCAAGTGCGTTATTAAACTTCATGTTGCTCTACTAGCAAATACAAAGATGAATCACAGTGAGCAGAAAAATAGAGAGAAACATAGAAGAGGCAAAGAGAAGGGAGGCGAGTGAAAAAACGAGACAAAGCAGAACAAAATTAGAAAAATAGAGAAAATGAGAAAAAAAAACAGATAAAAACACAGCAGGAAGAGGAATATTAGAGCGAGAGCAAAGGAGACAGACAGAGAGACAGAGAGAGAAAAGGAAAGAATTTCATGCCTGTCCAAGGGAATTATTAAGTGGCTCGTCAACAACTGGCTCCCTACTGCCTTCAAAAGCTGCTCCATACTGCAATGAGATAAGCTCAGAGGAGGTGTGTGTGTGTGTGTGAATGTGGGGGTTGAGGTTGTGCATGCATGTATTCCTATGTATGAATGAATCTGTTTTTGTCTGAGTGTCAGTAGGTTCCTGCATACACCTGTGCATGTGTGTGTGCATGAGTGAGTGACAGAGGGAGGGAGGGTGTGCACATGTTCATGTGGTATGCACTGACAAAGATATTTGTGTGTGCATGTTGCAAGAGAGAAATGAAGTCCTGGAAACAGCTTCTCTCTTCACTGAAGCTTATCCATGCATGTATGTGTGTGTGCGTGTGTGTGTGTGTGTGTGTACGCCCTGCAAGGTGTGTGCGATTCAAAGTGAAGCAATTAGAGCGAGACCACCCATCACACACACACACACACACACACACACACACACACACACACACACACACACACACACATATGCACACTCAGTGTTGGAAAAGAGTTGACACAGTGAAAAAACTGGGGCTTTTCGCTCTTCTGTACAAATTCAATTCCAACTGTGACTTACAATAAGAGTATGTAAGCAGTTCTCTTTCTGTCTCTCCCTCCTTCTCTGTCTGTCTATCACTCTTTTTCCCTCTCTTGCTCTATCTCTTGCTCTCTCTTTCTTACAAACACACACACACACACACACACACACACACACACACACACACACACACACACACACACACACAGAGGAATCTCTTCCAGCCAAAATGGAAGTACTGCCATCTCATCTATGTCTGTGTTTCTGGTAAATGCACTGACACATTAGCACATTCATACACACACACACACACACACACACACACACACACACACACACACACACACACACACACGCACACACACTTACACGCACACACCTGCTGTATCTCCTTTTTTGTTCATTCCTTAAATTGTTAAGTTTCTCATTTGGGGGAAATTGCTCGGAACATATATGACTCCTTTGTCTCCTTTGGCTCTTACGGTGACCTTTTCACCACAGTATGATAACACAAACACTGTGGCCTTAGGCATGAAAATCTCCTGCTTCCTCCGCCCCTCAATACTATGAATTTAAAGAACTGAGAAAAAAAGATAGTCAAGTATTGTCTTTTTTTAAGTTTTAAGGTTGTTCGAGAACTGAAGCGAGTCAAAGGAAGATGTCTGTTTGGTCCATTTTGTCTGTAAAGTTAGTCGTAGAAGATGTCTCATAGTTTATTTAGACATGCACAGAATTATAAGAAGTTAAGTGTGTCTACCCACAGCATCTTGCGTTCAATTAAAAGCAATCAATTATCAGTTTTTGTCCTTTTGGCTGCATTTCACGCCTGTCATTGGCATGCTGACACGTACGCATGCACACACACACAAACAGGGGTGTGTACTGACATACTTTGCTAAAACCAAATCACCAAAAGGCCTAAAAATACATTAAAGCCACTTAATTTATCAACATATCAACCAATTAGCTAAGTGGGCAACTTGCTAATGGAGTAAGTGGTTTTTTTATCAGGAAGCTAACAAATACCCCCGAGTATGAGACAGGCTGTTTGAGCCAGACTTTGCCCTTGTGCCATTATGTAATCACTGCTTGCATTTCTATGTGTACACATGCATACACACATGAAGTGGGGGGAGCATTGCATTAGTCCAACAAGAGCACTGACGTCCAACACATTACTGCCTTTTGCACTGACTGTCCATTGCCTGTGATAAATGTGTAATGCTGTTGATCTTCCAACCAAGTAAAATCTTAGCTACAGTATGAAAAGGGAGAGAGGGAAAACAAAAAAGACATATATGGTATAGAACAAGACTGCGAGACAGACATTGTGAGAGAAAAGAGAAGAGTCCACGGATAAGGGAGAGGAGAGAAAGGCAATTTTACGATCACTTAGAACCCTCCCTTGCGTCTTGATACATGTAGAGCTATAGTATGTGTGAACGGGCTACAGGTTAAGTAACAGTTTGAGAGAGAGCAGTATAATTGAATGGTTTATTGAGTGTATGACCAGGGGCAAGGCAGTGAAATACTAAATAGTGTATTCATTTGAGCGTATGTACTATATTCATACAGAGAGCAGGGCTGTATGATAGAGAGGATCAGTGCTGCTCTCTGTGAAAGACAGACTGTGCATCAAGAACAAGAGGATGAGAAGAGTGGGAAGTAGAAGAATGTGGCCAGAATACTGTGTTTTCTTCTCATTGCATTGGCTTTGTTCGGATGCTTTCTTTTGGATCTTTAATGCACTATTCTGCTCTGGCGATTTTTACCTTTCCCATGCTTCTCGTCCCTATTCCTATTCTTCTTCCTATGCTTCCATGTCTGTAATGAGAGGCCACAGCAGAAGGCCAGAAAAAAGAAGTGACAGGCCATGTGTGCATGTATGTTGTTTATTGCATAATAGATGAAATTAATAAAGCAATAAAGTCAGTGAAGGTGTGCATGTGTGCAAATCAGATGTTCAACATGTTACTGCTCCAGTTCAATTGTTACGGCCGAGTTAACTCATTAATTGGGGTTGTTATCTTGCTGCATTGACATAAACTTGGTTAATGTACTTCATAAAGGCTTTTTTTTCAATGTGGCAACATATGCAAATTGAATATATATCCAAAGATATAAAAATATGTATAATTGTGTGTGTGTGTGTGTGTGTGTGTGTGTGTGTGTGTGTGTGTGTGTGTGTGTGTCTGTCTGTCTGTCTGTCTGTCTGTCTGTCTGTCTGCATGCATGTAGACAGACACACATACATACACAACAGGAATAAAAAAATAAATATCTGATCATTGCTTGTGTTAAAGAAGCAAAAGCTGCTACATATGAATAAGTCAGGTAAAGTCTACATTTAGACTACATGCATGCATACGATGACTATCCCACTAAAAGCATACCTACCATATGAAAGCACAGAAGAAACACTCGACTACTGGGACATTTTTAGCATAGAAACATACATTTCTGACTTTGAAGTACAACCATTAAAATGCTACTGCAGATAACTCTCTGGCCCTTGATTTTATTTAATATTTTTTATCTTTTATTTTATCTTCATACCAATTTTTTTTTTTAGCAGTCTGACTCTGTTGTCACATCTGTCTATGCATGTGTCTTCTGCGTGTGTATACTTGTCCACATGCTTGTGGGTGTGTGCCAGGGCTCAGCTGTGAAAGGGAAATTGGTTGAAGGCACTTAGCTGCAATTTACTACAGACCCATTAAACGCATCAAGTGTATCGCACTTTCTGTGTGTGTGTGTGTGTGTGTGTGTGTGTGTGTGTGTGTGTGTGTGTGTGTGTGAACACACGCATTCTTGCATGTGCCTGCATGAGCTATGTAATTCTGGACAATATTTTAGGTTTATCTGCCTTAACGTTCTGTGCATGATGACTGTAAGAAGTCCAAGTACTCACATCTATATACCCATACCAAGTACACTTGGATGATGATAGTTCCCCTGCAAATGTTCTGAATGAAACATTTCATGAAAACTTGAGCAGAAGAAAAAGCTGGTGAGATAAAGTCAACGAACACTCATCTTGTCTCACTGAAGAATGTTTAATTCAAAAAGTGGTTCATTTGTTGTTGGCATTACAGTTCTATAGTTAGTCTGTTTTGTTGCCTTGACTGACGACATTTTAATTTAATTGCCATAATTTAATTATAATTGATATTGCTAGGGGAAAAATGGAAATAAATGGAAATAAGATTGAGCCGCAAATTAAATTTACCCAACGGAGTTTCCATTTCTTGCAAAAGTAACACTAAAAGAAATAACTTTGATTTGGTAAACTTCTGCAGGCAACTAAAGCAACTTGGATAAAGTTTGGGAAAGATTAACTCTTTGGTCATGAAGCTGGGAAGAATACAGTACACAGTCTCTGGTCTCCAAAATGTTCATGCATCTGAACAATGACCGGTGCTGTCATTAATCTGGTGTGGACAGCCCATATACAGTCTGACACATGAAGGCTGTTTTCACATTCATTGCCCAAAGTGTCAGTTTTTCCTGTGCTACCTGAAAATCTGATTTTAAGAGGCTGGCCAACGAGCACAATTTGTGACATCACATATAGTAATGAGCCAATCCTGGTCCACTATTCAACTTACACAAGTGTGATGTGGAAACCTGAAGCCTCCAGTGCACAAACACTGAGAATGGACTTCACAGTGAAGTAGGAGACATCTTGTGTTCAGCAGTTCAATTTGTGAAATTTGCGTATTGAGACATTCTGGAATTTTTGATGAGAGAGAAGGAGTTCGTTCCATTTTAATAATTTAATGTGTTTTTTTTTTTTTTTTTTTGCAAAACCATGTCAGACACATAAGTCACCCCCTCTCTCTTTCCCTTTTCTGTCTCTCTGTAGCTGTCACTATCAAATAAAGCAGAAGCCCCCCCCCAAAAAAAACAAACAAACAAAAAAAATCAGATTAACTGAACCATTTCTGAAGAGCAGGCAACACTTCTATATTTCATTCATACCCCTGTTTCCCTACACAGCTTAAGAGCAGTAACAGCTTCAGAGCTTAACAGTTAAACTGAGAAAACATTGCTGTGTGATCTTCATCTTCATCATCATCTCTACTAACTGAAGTATTCTTGGTACAAAAAGACAGCAGGAAATTAAGCTTGCCCACTAGCCAGAGGCGAGTGATTTAGAGAATGGGAAGAGTTCAGAGGAGTTAAAGTTTAGAAGAGACAAATGTCGCTATTTGGTCACTGCTGAATTGAAGAGAGTTACTTTTCACGTCCAAACCAACCCTTAAATACAAAGGTCCAACCATCCAGCCATCATTTAATTACATATACTTAATCAAGACCTTTGTACTTTAAGTTGTTGTGGGAAAAAAACAACTTTAAGCTGTTACTGAGTTTGCTGATTCTTGTCAAGTGGCATACAGTAATGCTTGCTATGAAGCCATTTATTCTACACCTGTTGGTTTGGTTCCTGTCCTAATATGCCTCCCTCCCTCTTCTTGGAAGGAATCTTGAAGAGACGTCCTGGAAATAGCTTGTTTTTGCATTCGGTCTTGTTGAAGTAAATGAACTTCGACTTCAACAGTTATTGTGATTCAGCAGAGCGGCTACCCACTGCCACAAAAGTCAATACTGTTTACTAAAATAATTAGAGACTGGCTTTCTAATGTGCAAACTGTTGTATCATCAATATCACATCCATTGCTTATGTCTGTGAACACAGACCAGGTCTGCAGACAGTGTGTGTGTAACAGTGTGTGATTGTATTTGAATGTCAAGATTAAGAAAGAACAAACAAAGCATGTGCATGTTGTCAAAGTGTACTGTGTGTCTGATGCAGCACATCTTATACACCACCCTCCTTAGATACCAGCTGGTTAACTGCAACAGATTTGTTGTTTTAAGTATTTAGCGATAAAGAAATGAAAATGACTCTGTGTTTCCTGTCTGATGACGTCATACAGCAGACCTATATGATTATCCATTTGAAATTATTAAAAGGGTTTAAATGGACAGGAAGTCTGGTGGGGACTTGGAACTGCCCAGCTGAGGCCAAATTTGGCATATGATCATTTTCTCCTAAACTACAAACAGGACATCTTGGTTGCCATCTTCAAGAGGGCAGGTCTTGGGTGGGATGGGTCAGACCGGGGCCGGCACTGCACAGAACGAATGGAGCGCAGTGGAAAGCCAGTGGAGTTCACTGGGGTTCATGTAAGGCCTGCATCCTTTTCTTGCTGATTGGCAACCAAAGGCATTCAGGTTATGTTGTGTCCTGGTAGTAGCCGATGCAGCCATAAGGCTCAGTGTTAATTAAATCCCACTGATCTCAAAACTTTATCAGCACAACTGCTGTGACAACGCTATAGCTCAGTTACTGCTTTATCTTTGTTTAAAAACCAAACTGGATGAGCGAGAGCGTTCAACACCTTTTGTTTTTCATTGTGGTAACTTCTCTGTTGTGTCCCAGTCAGTTTTCTGTAGTCCTCAGTGAGATCCCAACGTCTGTTAATGGGCTGACCTGCCATCATTGACTTGTTGTAACTTATGTAATACACTTAACTTGCATCATGTACGCATAGTCCCTAACGTATTTATCTGAACCCATCTTTTCCTAAACCTAGCCAAGTAGTTTTGTTGTCTAAACCTAAGCAAACTGTGAACGTTTCACATCTTCAACCACATGATGTTGGAGGTTTGGTACATCTGTACACCCAACAGGCATGCTTGTAATTATGGGAATCACTGGCAATTGATCTATTCAGTTGTTTAGGTATGAGGACGTGTTGGACCTGCCTGTTGTACCTCAATCAACTTCAATAACGGACAACTATGAATTTCTCTCTATCCGGAATGCCTGCCTTTGTGTGACTGTATCCCTTACCTGTACACCTTTTGACTACCTGAAAATTGCCTGTTGGGGATGCCCAGCTGTCTGCTGGTTCTGGAGCCTTTAGGATCTACCATTTGGGGCCTTTTAACCTGCCCGGCCAGCCTGTTGAATCTCCATCCAGTTGACATCTTGTGTACTAAAACTCTGCAACTCTTTGTAGCTATATTCTGCTGCATTGTGAACACAGCATGTTTAAAAAGAAACAAAGTTGCCATGTGACACAGAAAACCCCAACTATTGGATATTTGAAAAGGAAATGAGAGAAAGGAGTGAAGAGAGGAAGAAGAAGACAGTATGAAGAGGAGGTGGGAGACAGAATAAAGGGAAATGTGAAGAGGAATAGAGGGATCCTGAAGTCTAAACACTGAAGGGGAGGAGGAGAAAAAGGAGGAGAGGTGGGGGTGGAGACAGATGAGGGAGGTGACAGCTGGGCGAGCTGCCTAGACAAGATAGAGGTTTTGGACTCTGTGTGTGTGTGTGTGTGTGTGTGTGTGTGTGTGTGTGTGTGTGATATGTCACGGATAAATGGCTATTATCACTATGACAATGTTAATTACAGCCAGACTATTAGGCCCGAGGAGTGCCGGCTCATTTATTTGGCTGCAATACAGTTTTGTGTGGGTGCGTGCATGTTTCAGTGTGTGCCTATGCTGTTTTTTTAATACTTGTGAGTGTATATGGGTGTGTATGTGACTGTGTGTGTGTGTGTGTGTATGTGTGTTTGTGTGATCGCATCAAATCTATTTGTTAGACAGAGTAATTACTTCAGGCTTTGGCCAAAGGCTGAAATGTTTCTTGTGATCTACAGGACTTCAGACTAATCATTACTAAGGGAGCGCCAGCCAAATTTCCACTCTTTCATTGGGAGTTATTTCAAGACTTTTACAACACATTTTCTCCCTATAGAATCAAAAGACTATTAGCCCAAAGCTGCATGATTTTTCCTTGGGAAAATTATTTATTGAGCTTGTATGCTTTTGTCACATGTTCACACCTCAGAGCTGCCAAGTATGCAGTGTAAGATAATATAAAGGCTAATAAGTAGAGTATTATGTATGTGATAAAAAAGGGCCAAAAAACTGCTGAACTTGTGAAATTAAATTCAGAAAAAACATCACAGTTTGCACGTTTTATAGTGTGCAAAAATTACATGAATGTGTCTTAATTTATGAATATGTAAAAAAAAAATCTGTCACATTTGAAAAGGTTTAAAAAAGATTTCCGTGAACAGATAAAATGTGCTCATATATGAGAAAAAAATGTACTAGATGAAGCATTTTGACAAACGGACTTTGTGCACGAATCAACAGTGAGGTATTGGGTTATTGAAGTTACTTGCTTGGTTAAGCATTGAGTAAGCACAAATCACATTACAAGAGCAAACTGCATTATCTCACTAAGAAAATCTGCTTTCAATCAATCTGCCTTTTCAATTAAAGCAGCACATGAATCCAATGCTGCCCCAGCCCGGGTCAGGGAACTCACCACTTCCAGCTCCTTCTCTAGAGAACATGGCTTAAAATCCATTGAATCTGTCAGCACTAGTCTGGGTGTGTTTTCACATTGCAAATATAATATCGCTTAATTATTTTTCACAGTATTATCATTATCATTGTGCTGTTTGGAGACATATATTCCAATCCCACACAGCATTTCACTGCAATTGCCAACACTTACAAACTTTGCTTGATATGTCAGAGTCTATTGGGCATAATTGCATGAACTAGGCACAATATGTGTGGGAGTTTTGGACTGATGAGAGCTGAGAGCAGCCATGGATGGGAGGGCGTTTTTTGAAGGTACAGTTGATTCTTGTGTGACTAATTCAACCACACACTGCGTGATGAAACATGTCCAATTGATAACTTCAAGGCAATAAACACCCAGCTGGTGGGTGGACAACAGTGTGAGACTTTGATCATATCAGATACCTCCCAAGTGGGAATGTGTGTAGTTTTAGGCAGGATGTTGTTCAAAAAGAGCATTATTCTCACATAACCTTCCTCACAACAACCATTGCTCTCCATCTCTGTAAAATAAAGCCTTCAGCTTCCATAACTGGACGCATTTCAGAGTGAAACAGAACATACATGCAGTAAATCGCCACAAGGCAGATTTAAACCAAATATTTTAGATTTAATTGGACTGATAAGAAGTGGGTGTGACCGGCCGATTAGGGGGCTGTAGTGAGACATGAAGCCGTAGGAGGCTGTTAGCCTGCACCTACACCTCCATCACCTTTGCTGTTAAATCAGTAGGTGGAGGATGTGGGCAAATGAATGAATAGGCACTATTATATTGCTGTGCTATCTACTGGAAGGTCAAGTGTGCTTCTTTTTCTGTTTTTTTTTCTTTCAGTATAATGGACAAGTTAGCTTGTCATCAAATGACATTCAGTTGGATAAATGCATGTATTCACCCCTAAATTCGGGATGAATCAAATAAAATATTTCATGGCAAGAGGAAAGAAAGTCATTATTATAAAAAATACTCAAAATAACGAATACTAACACAATAAAGAAATGAATATTTAGTTAAGCAGTTAGAACTTAAAAAATGCATTTTTTATTTTCCTGTCTCATCTATACGATGCAAGCACCAGCACCAACCATGGACACACACACACACTTTCATTGTGTTTATGCGTAAAAACCATTTGATGTTTTGTCTGTGATGTTTTTTAAGACAAAATCTTTCTGTCTGTGATTATCTCTTTATTCCACAGCAGTTATCCAGAAACAGAAAGGCCAACCTGGGTATGAATGTCAGTTCAAGGTCTATGATGTTACATATACTGATCAAATCATGCCTGTCAGTCATGTTTGAAGGATTTTCACTAACTCTTTCTCTGTCTCTCCCTGGAGAGACGATTGTATCCTAAACTATTTTACCTGCTTTGCCAATGTCTCGCTGTCCCTCCGTGTACCACCTGCCTTTCCGTCACAACACTAATTGCAGCTGCTAACGAGATGCTAACGAGCCTATGGGGTAGCTGGGAGTCAGTCACCCTGTTGCTGGGGCAAATTAGCACACGCCTAACCTACTTCTCTCCTGTCCCACTGCCAGCATGGAGAGCAAAGGTTGAATTTGTGGACAAAAGCTCCCTCATGTGCACACAGAGCACTGGTGTTTGCATCACAGGCACACCTATACGCACACAGGTGCCAAAACAATAATAATCTTCTTGGGGACAGTATTTAGATTTGCCTGTGGTAATTATGCACACAGCTAATTAGAGCAGGTAATTAGCCAGAGAGACTGGTGTTGTTTTAAGGCTTTCCTGAAACACCAATTATCAGGAAAAATATGGTGGGAATAACACTGAGTGTTTGTTAGCGCCTCTATTTTGTCTATGTATATGTATACATGTATTTTTTATGTATTTGTGTATTTATTTGTCAGGTGTTCATGTTGAATACTTTTGAATAATGAGATAAAGCTATTTAATCAACTTATTAGGATGAACAGATCACATCATTGTGATCCCTGTTGCTGATCATAATGTCATGTGAAGTGTTGCACAAAGACAAATTTTTATCAATTAAAAAAAAAAGTGCTATTGTGGCATTTAGGGTAACTAGAATTGGGTAAGAGGATCAACTAAATGTCTGAAATACAAAATGTAAATGTAAAAAGCAGCTGACATTTTACTTGTCTCCTCACAAATTTATGAAAGGCAAAAAATACAGAGAGAGAGAGAGATAGATAGAGAGGAAATGGAGAGAAAGAAAAGGATGGATGGAGTCAGCTAGGGAAGGGGGAGAGTGGGGGAGGGAAAGAATGAGAAATTAAATGGAGGGAGGGGACTTTAAAAGGAGAGAGTCATTTTAAGAAGTCAAATTGAGAGAGGGAGAGAAGAACAGATAGAACAGGAGGGAGGAGGGATGAAGACATTTGGTAGATATGAAAGCTAACAGCCCATCCAACCACACACACACGCACGCACGCACGCACGCACACACGCATGCACGCACGCACGCACGCGCACCACTCTTGCAAAGATCCCAGGGAGAATTGTACTTTCAATTTCCAGACCCCTAATTGCATTAGAACTGCCCTGCTCTCGTCTCCTCTCTCTCTCCTTCTCTTGCCCTATGTCTCTCACTCTTTTCTCTCTTCCTATGTGCTGCCCAGGACTTCCAAGGGACTATTAGATGGTGCTCTGCACCTCCACTGGGCTCTCTTGTTTCTCTCCATCTTTCGCTCTCCATAGCACTCTCACTCCCCTCTGTGCCCACTTCTACTATTTTAGCTTATCTAATTTCCTCCCCCTTGTGGTCCCTCGTTCTTTGCCGTCTCTTTATGTCTCCATCCTTCTCTTTGTCTCCTTTTTTCACTTTTTTTCAATTAGTCAAACCTCTAGCTCTTTTTTCTGTCTATTCCCTTCCCTGCTTACGTCCATCAATTTTACTTTCTTCCTTGTCTTGCCCCCTCATCCTGCATACTGTTCGGCATTTTTCTCTCTCTCCTCATTTCTCTTTCTGTGTCATCAGTCTGTCTGCCCACTTCTTGGTCTTGTACTTAAGGCTAATTTCATATGAAGGAGAGTTTCACATGCTCACTTTGTAGAGTATATCTTGTATCCTTCTCCCTCTCTTTTCTCTGTCCTTTTTTCCACACAGGTTTCTGTCTCTCATTGAACACACCGTCTCGTTTTCTTAAGTTTATGCTTTTGTGCGGCAGCGGTTGACCTTAGTCTTAAAATAATGAGGGTTTGTAGTAAAAAGGTTGCCAGTTTTAACTCCAAGCTGTCACCATGGTGGCAAGACTCTCCTCTCCCTTTTAGATTGCTGCTGATGTACACTTGAGCACACCACTAAGTCCCTAACGGCCCCAGTACAGCTGCTTTAGTGGCCCGTGAGGGCACTGCGGTTGGACTAAGCAGCTCCCAGGCAGGATGTGACTGAGCATGAATGAGGCCATTCTCAGTTTCTGATGTGGTTCATAAAAAGGAAAGTCAAATCAGGGAATCTTGTCAGAAAGTGAGAGCATTTATTCACTTTCCATTTCTCCATTTGTCTCTGTTCATGCCTCCTCACTTCCTGGTAGGAGTTGCCTCATTTTCAATTCACAGACCTCCTAAATTTCCATGGGTTTCATGTGGGTTTTCCTTACAACCACAAAATACTTCACTTTTGAGTTTCTCATCTCTCAAAATGAAATGAATTTTTAGTTGAATTAAAAACCAGGACACATCACTCTTTGGTGCATGATTACTTATCCTTCACCTACATGGTTATTTGGTGCGATCACTGGTGCCTCCATGTTTGAAAAAAACATGTGCCCTCTTGGATGCCCCTAAGGAAGGTATAATAAAAAAAAAGTACCCTCTCCGGTGGCCCAGTGTTCAAGTAAAGGTGATGAACTTCTCTCTAGGGTGCCCTTTCAGTGGAGAAAAAGTGATGCAGTGCCACACAGGCTGCAATACAATGAGTTGGTCTCCACGTGCCTCTAAATAGTTTAATATTTAGTAGTTCCCTGTGTGTTTATCAGTGGTTATACTTTAAATTTCAGTCACATAATAAAACAATCTTATTCTTAACCAAGGTTTTGGAACTGTTTTGCCATAATTGCATCACAACTTTTTGCACTCTGGTATGTAGGTGGTGCCCTTAGTTTATTTCCAACATCATTGTTGGAAATGTAGTTTTCATAAATATTTTGTTCAGACACTATTGATATGGCTACAAAGCAATGGAGATATTTGCAGAGCTAAAAATACAACAAGTGACAGGGTTTTGTTCGAGGCTGACTGGCATCTGCATCACATCAGGCGGATGTCTTGAAAATTTTATGAGGAGCAAATTTGTCTTCCTCTTAATACACACTGCCTATAGCAAATGTGCTCTCATCTTACTTATTTTATTGAGTTTTCATGCATCTACTGCCTCTTTTTTTACATTTAGTTTGAAAGCAGACTTTGTCATTTTCTAACTTCCCTCCAAACTTGTTTTCCGCACTTTAAACATCTGTCCCTCTCTCTCCCCACCTCCACCTCCACCTGCTCTTTTTCTCTGATTCTTGTCTGGAGCAAGCGAGAGCAGCTTGGTATGAAAATGAACCTGAAGCCGAGGACTTGCAAGTTCTCAGTCACCCAAATATACACACAGACACACACATACATAGACGATGTTGTATTTGTTGATTAATTGGGTGGTTGAAGGCAGGTAACAAGCAAATACTGTAACTGAAGACAAGTAAAGGGAGCATGGGTGAAATAAAAAACAAGGATGAGGACTTGCAAGCTTCTGTAGAGCATAGAGAGATACGTGGTAGTGAATAAAACATCAGTAGTTGAGGTTAATAGCCAGAATAAGAGGGTTAAATTAGCTGAAATGTCTGAGGAAAAGTACCCCCCAACCAAAAAAAGGTTAAGACTTTGTCAGCCTTGAATGAATATTATAAAAAATATGGAGAGAATAGCCCTTTTCATAATCATGATTTGACCATGGCCTTGAAAATAAAACACCCATGAAAATTTTTTCCTCAAAACCAAAATGCAGGCAACTATGCTGAGCAGTGTGTGAGCTGTAACAGAGAGTGTACAGGATTGATTCCACAGTGTTTTGCTTAATGTCAGTGTAAATTAGCAAGCACAGGTATTTAAACCATTGCAAAGACACGCACACACACATGCAAACACACAGATGAACATACATACACACACACACGCACGCACGCACGCACGCACGCACACAGAAAGTAAGGGAATTGAGAATTCTATAGCTTGAGATATAACAATAAAGAAACTGGTAGAAGGAGACAGGGAACAAAGGCTTTTTCTAATAAACACAGACCGTGAAAAAGGTGAATCTATAATTGAGTTTGAAAACTGTGTGTGTGTGTGTGTGTGTGTGTGTGTGTGTGTGTGTGTGTGTGTGCTTTCATCAACAGATTATTGACTATTCAGTTTCTTCTTCCTACTTGCTGGATTCCTTTTGGAGAGAACCAATCAGAAGAAGCAAATTAAGGAGCCACTTAGCATAACTGCTTTGCTACACTGCTAAGAGGTCTGCATGCATGTATGCACGCACGCATGCACGCACGCACGCACGCACGCACGCACACACACACACACACACACACACACACACATATCCCACTGAGAAGTCAAACTCACAGGCATCTTCAAGCAATGAAGAACAAGTGTTCCAATTAATAATTAATTACAAGGCAAAACCTCAAAGAGAGGTGGAGGGACAGAGAAGAGAACAGAGGAGAGTTATGACAGCAATACAATTTCAAGACCGGACAGACAAGGAGGAAGATAAGGAGAAGAGAGAGTGGACCTTTTCTCTGTTTTCACTCACTCTTTCCCTCTTCTATACACAACAAACAAATAAATGTATGCAAATAGGAGCAGGGAAAAAGTAATGCAAAAGGGCCCAGGTAGTAACGACAATAACAACAACAACAACAAAGAAAAGAAAAACAGATGGGTCCTGCAGGTTGTCAAGAAATTGTCTCTCTACATTTTTTATCCCTCCTTCTTTGTCAATCAAAAAATGTTTATCTGGGTTATCGGCAAAACGGTTGCGGAGAAATGCTGGTGTTAACATGTGGCACATGCATTTTAATTAATCTATTCATATTATGTGAGGAGAAGATATTTTTCAGTCTTTCTCGCTCTCTGCCTCACTCTGAGGGGTTGTGAGCCTCATTCCAGACAGGTGTGTAATGGCGCTTGTAGGGAACGTAAAACAACATCATTACAGTTTCAATTTGTCAGACGCTATAATATCTGTAAGAGCAAGGAAAGTACAGCTGGTCCATTTCTGCGCTGCCTTTTCATTGTGTTTTTCTGCTGGCTCAAATAACCGGTTGTTCCGGCCCTCTTTTTCTGTCCATTTGTGTCCATTATTTTCTCTTTTGTTTTCTCATTAGTTGCATCATAGATATGGGCCTCCTGTAAACATGAGAGAAGTCAAAGATTGATACATTGAACTATGCAAAGTGTAGGACTTTTCATTTTAAGTTACCAGCATGTTAATATTAGAACAAAACTGAGTCCAATTTGGATTCTGATGCTAGCCCTTAGTGGTTTGATCCCCGGGTCAGGCGGGGCCTTTCTGTGTGAAGTTTGCATGTTCTTCCCGTGCATGCGTGGGTTCTCTCCGGGCACTTCCTCCCACAGACCAAAAACATGCTCATTAGGTTAATTGGTGACTTAAAAATTGTCCCTAAGTGTGAGTGTGAGTGTGAATGGTTGTATGTATGTTGCCCTGCAGTCGACTGGCGACCGTCTCATGGTGTACCTGAGACAGCTGGGATAGGCTCCAGCCCCCCCCAACCCTGAAAGGGATAGTCGGGATATAGAAGATGAATGAATGAATGAATGCTAGCACTTACATTGTGACGCTGTCCTTGGTGCTGAAACTCTGGCAGTCTCAACAGTCCCGTGCTTTGCTACATTTTCCCTTATGCAAGGATTCAACTCGACTGTGATCAATGACTATCTACTGATAGCACCCCCTGTGCCTTCTATGTACTGTACATCTGTTCAAATTCTTCATTTAAACTACCTTCTGTACCTTGTGAAATGGAAGAAGGCCATATGTCTACTACTATTGTTATTATCGTTACAACCTGATCTCAATTCTATATACCCCATATGGAAATACTGTACTTGGGAAGACTGCCCTGCAGTAATTTGCACTTCATAAATGAAATGAATAACACAGGTTTTTAAAAACTTCAGACTGAAGTAGTAGTGGTAGTATTTTGTTTGACTCGCTTTACAGAAATGGAACTGACATTAGCCTACATTAACCTCTCTTTCTTAAAAATATAATGAGGCAACAGGCTTGTTTAGCCTCATTCTCTGCCTCCCACAAAAAGGGCATCTCTGCAGGTGCTATATTGCCTGTAGATGTACAATTCAAAACAAAGATCACTGGCGAATAGCTGGAGGTGGAAGCACAGTGATCAAACTATTTCAGGGTTGTGGCCATGTAATTATCTGCTAACTGCCAGCTAAATAAGTGCAATTTATTTTTCAAATGTCCAAATCTCCTTCTGCCACTTTATAAGGCTCCATTAAAAATATGCAATGGACACAAAGGCTGTAATCTTTCACAAAATGCAACTGGGCATCAACAATTCATTTTTATTGTATCCCATCTAATGACATACTGACATAATCTGAGGCTCTTTCAGACAGACTGTTTGATATCCCCAGCCAATGGGAATACAGTCTAGAATTGTCCAATAGGACTGTCCAATGGGAATACAGTTAGTTGCATTTTGAACCAACAATGGACTTCCATTTTTCAGAGCTGTTTATTGTGTGAGGCAAATGGTGGCCAAATAACTGCCTCTGGAAACTATGAATGTTGTGTACTTCAGCTGTGTTTAGCTGCAGCTTAAAAAACAATCAAGCTTTGCCAGGTTTATGGCCTATCTCCTTCCTTAAACATTTGAACACTGAACATTGAGTCACCGACTTTGAAAAGCAAGTACGGACTTAGTTCTGTTCAATAACTGGCTGCCGCAGTGGGTTGCCATTCAAAGGATGACTGCAGGTCCACTTCTCTGAGTGGGTAATTCACATTTTGGCTACTCTGATCAGTTTGCATTTCTCATGCTCCACCCTACCGTTCTCCTTAGGCATTAAATTCAATATCCCCGCTGCCATTCAGCGAAGGCTCTGTGAATGCGGTGATAGATGGTTTGTTTGAGGAAGAAGTGACAGCAACGACACGGCATAGGGAATCTGGTACAATGCTTTTCTTTTCATTCTCGGTGGGTGAGGATTGAAAGCTGTGGTAGATTACACTTTGTTCTGTGTTTCTTTTTTGTGATTTTTGTTAGCCGATTCACAGACATTCAGCAGAAAAGGTGCCACCGAATGGTCTAATGTTGACAGCTTAGTCACAATGTTGACTTTAAATGAGAGGTATCAAATAATGCACACATTATAAATGAATAGCTTTAATCTAAGTTCTCCTCATTAATCTTAGTTCCCCTCTCCCAAATCTTACTCTGTCTCTTTCTGCCAGTCTACCTATGTTTCTATCTCTCTGACTCTCTTTTTGTCTCCCTCCCCCATCCCTCTTTCCTCTCCTCACCTCTCTTCTCTAAAAGATGAAACCAATTTTTCAGCCCCCGCAGGAGACAAATTACTCCTAATAATCCCTCGTTTCCTGCAGAGGGCCTCTTTCTTTCCCGCTCAGCCAAGAGACCAGAACCTTAATGGATATGCGGAATTAGGAGGAAAATGTCGGAGAGGGTTTGGTAATGACAGGCTGTGTTCTGGTTTTCATTGTTACCTTGGAAAGAGAGAACCCACTGCATTACCACATAAGTGCTGTTGATAAGCTGACTTATGATTCGGGAGATGGTAGATGATGGCTGAGGTGGAGTTGAATCACCCAAACAGATCAGACAAAGAAACAATGTTTTAAAGCTAGTGCTGAGTGCTCCTGATGCAATTATGTGCGAGGCTTCGTTTTTAGGTCGTTTAAATATGTAACAGCTGTAAAGATCCCACGTTTCGTTACATGGTTGTACTGCTTTGTTCCAATCCTCAGATGTGAAATTATTTGGAAAGGAGGATGCAAGACTTTGTAAAAGCTTTTACATCCAGCTCCCTTTGAAGATTCAAGCTCATAATTTCATTCCTTCTCCTTCCTTCCTCCAAAAGACCAAGACATGCTGGAGCTTTCATCTCCGTGACCTATCATGGTGACCCCAGTCAGTAACAGACACCTTAAACAACCAACCAGCAATCAACACCTGGTCAGCAGTTCTGGTAAACAAATCAGGACGCCAAAATGACTTGTAATAGCAGTCATTTCGATGCTTTTACCCAAAGGAGAGAGGCAACAAAAAGATGGAGGGAGAGAAAGTGAAACTAGGCATGCAGGTGTGTGTATACAAAGATGTGTGTTTGTGTCTGTGTGACACAGAATATGGAAACAGATGTAACAGATAAACGGAAGTCACATTTTATTTATTTGTCTTGAATTTTGGGACGTTTATGTATTTGAAAAGCAAATGCAATCACAGCATAATCTTATATGGAAATGCTTTTAATGTATCTGGGGCACATTCAGTAAAAATTAAGTCCATTTAGTTTCCCTACAATGTCGACTTGTGGCACTTTAGCATGATTGACATGATGTCAAGTCAACTCAAATACTAGTGTTAAGGTAAAGCAAAGACTTCTCGAAGTCGAAGGACTAGCCCCTTACTGTTTCAGTATTAACTAAAACTATGATCTTTCTGTAAGTATAACCACAGTTAAGGTTGAACTTTTATTAGCCTATACCTAACCCAGGGAACAAAGGACACAAACCCCTTTGTCTGATGCCAAAGTCCAGTGTTCATCTATCACCGCGACCCATCTCATCAAGACATCTGTGTGGTACTGGAAAGCAGCATTTTGTGGATGCTGACAGCTCCAAGGACCGCTGAGCATCCATGGATCTTGATTGAGGGATCACTGAACTCATAGCAACTCATAGTTATCATAGTTATTTTAATGACTATTTTACAATTGGTTTGGTTCAGATTAGACTTCAGCATGGCTGCCATAGTAGCAATGACAATGGATATGCAACTCTGTTTCCAAAAAAGTTGGGACACTGACAAAAACGTAAATGGAAACAGAACGTGATGATTTGCAAAATACTTACAGCCCATATTTAATTGAAAATAGCACAAAGACAAAATTTCAAAAGTGAGACACAATATCCTCAAATAATGTCCTCATTTAGAATTTGATGCCAGCAACATGTTTGAAAATGGTTGGGCAGGGTCATGTTTAGCTCTGTTTCATCACCTCTTCTCTTAACAACACTCTGTAAGCGTTTGGGAACTGAGGATATCATCTGCTGTCATTTTGAAAGCTGAATGTTTTCGCATTCTCACTTGATGTACAATTTCAGCTGCTCAACAGTTCAGGGTCTCCTTTGTCATATTTTATGTTTAATAATGCACCAAACATTTCCAATGGTGACAAGTCGGGGCTTGTACCCCAGTTTAGCATCTGGACTCTTTTACTATGGAGCCATGCTGTTGGAATATGTGCAGAATGTGATTTAGCATTGTCTTGTTGAAATAAACAAGGCCCTCCTGAAAAAGACATCATCTACTTGGCAGCATATGTTGCTCAAAACCTGTAGATATGGTTCAGCATCAATGGAGCCTTCACAAATGTGCAGGTTAGCCAAGTCATGTGAACTCATGCATCCCCAAAACATCACAGATGCTGGCTTTTGAACTATGCGCTGATAACAAGCTGGATGGTCATCTCTGTAGCCCGGAGGATGAGGCGTCCATGATTGGACGAGGTGTCAACTTCAGTCTGTCTATCAATCATTATTCTTAGACTGTTACACTGTTTGTCATACTGGTGAACTCCTCTTCATCTTTACTTCAGAAACACTTTTTAAATCCAATCATGTGACTAACCTGTTGCCAGTTAACCTCATTCATTGTGAGATGTTCAACCAGTTGTTTTCTTTCAGCATTTCACAACTTTTCCTGTCTTTTGTTGCCAACTTTTTTGAAAACCTGTTGTGAACATCAAAATCTAAATTGGGATATCAATTTCAAAAAGTATTGAAATTTCTCATTCTCAACATTTAATATGTTGTCTTTGTGCTATTTTCAATTAAATATGGGGTTTGAGTGTTTTTTAAATCATCACATTCTGTTTCTATTGATGATTTGCACACCATCCCAACGTTTTTGGACACAGTTGAATTTATATATTATATTATTCAATCACATAGCTGACAAAGAGGGCAAAAAGCTTTAATAAATAAGTGGAGAAAACATGACAAATGAAGGGCGGTCAACGTCACTAAATTGTTTGATGAGCATGAAAACAGTGAATCATATTGGCCTTCTGAGTCACCAGCACTCTCCACCACCATCATCAAAACTAGAGGTGGGCGATAGCTGTGATAGCGTAGAGGTGGGTTTCAACCTGATATCAAGTAACGGGATCATGAACATCAGCAGCAGAGAAAAATATGTCATGATCATGAGGCGAATGCATTATTAACAGGCTACTTCACTAAATATTAAAATTACCACCAAATTATTTGCCAAACAAACACGTGAAATTTCTTTTTTACTATTCTCTGTTCATGACTTCATCTCCTGTATGTTTAAACACAACAGTTTTTCATGGCAAGTAACAAATGTTCACAGCACTAAAAAGAGCGATCATGTGCACAAAATGTGATGGATCCATTATATTTTGTTCCGATCCTTTAGGGAATGTGAATGTGACATAAACTGTCATTTTTGGAGGATACCAGATGTTACCTGTACACCGTCACCACCATCCCGCTAGGTGGTCTCAACTCGGTGTAACTCTGTGAAACCTGTTTTAACATGGTCTGAAAACAGTGTTATATAGTGGGCTGTAACAGCCAATTGATGATCAACAAACAAACAAACAAACAAACAAACAAACAAACAAAAACTGCTCCATTTTACTAGATACTTGTAGATTAATTACGCATCAAAAGCTGATGTTTTGTTACTATTCAATTAGCACAACATTAGCTAACCCTAACCCTGTCAGTAGCTCACTTCACATCCATAATTCTCTTTATATGGGAATTTCTTTTTAGTGCGTACTTTTACGTTTCTGATGATGAACGACTAACAGATGACATGTGACAGGTAAAGACAGCTGGCAAGCTATCCTCCAAAAATGGTGGCACATCATCAGATTTTAAATGAATGTCTACATATCTTCATGATCTTCATGATTAACTAATATCCATCAGCATTTTCACTGAAAAATACATTTAAATACTTCTGTTTTAAAAAATACAGGGGAATGAGATGTAGCATTACTCAGTCCTGAGCTCCGTTCAGACTGGCCCCTTAAAAAAGCTCACAAAATCCCAACAGTACTGCTATTTGAAATGATGGTTTCAAGCTTGCTTTTTGCAGTGTGTGAAAGAGACAGGGTTTGCAAAAGCCCTGAACAAAATTGGGTTTTCTCACTAGGGCTTTGCTGTTTGAAGGAGGGCTATCAGGCCAGATTAGCTTTACCTCAGTGGTAATGGAACTGGGAGTATTTTGAAAAGCATCCTTCTCCTCACTTTTTAGCCTGAGGGCCTTGGTTGCTTTAGCCAGAGCAGTGATGTCTGCTTTGGGATGTGTCTGTTCTGATTTGTGAATGTATGAAGAAAATGGTTGTATTTCATCTGATTAGAAATGTTGGAGATTGAAGCAGACGTTTTAAACATTCCTTTCCTTTGCCTGACCCTGTCTAATACAAAGCAGTCATAATTTATTTGTAAAGGTTTGATCTCTTTTTTCAGGCAGCTTTTAATTGAACTTCAGGATTTTTTTTCCCTTCTAGGGAAAACTGGATGGCAACAACGCATGCAGCAAAATACACAAAATAAATGTTTTATTTTGTTTACCTTAGTGGCTGTTTCATTTTCATATGAAGCTATTTTCAGTAAAATAACCTTTCAAGATGTTTTCACTTTGAAATCTAGTGAACTGAAAGTAGATGTAGAGTTGCCAGCAAGCAAAAGAGGAAAGGAAAAGAAAATAGGAAAAGATAATAGACGTAATTAAAACATGTTTTACATCATTTTAAAAACATTCGATGTTTTGAATGAAGACTTGCATATTGTTTGCTGCTCCTAATCAATATCAAGGCTTCATGCTGTGGGTATAATATTAGCAGAATATGTTTTGCAAAGCACAAGTTAGCCATCACTTTCTCAGATAAGGCGCATTATTGAGTTGTTATTGGTAATTTGATAGCATAACATAATTATCTCCTTCTTTCTGCCAAGTAAGCAATAATGACTCAATTTCATTTTTTCTTCCTTGTGTTGTTCATTAAAATTCTGTGTGGAAGGAATAATGAAGGTTCTGGGTCTCTATGTGAAGCAGCTATAAGGCGTGAAAAGGCAAAACTTTCCTGCCACACATAGAAAGTGGGTGTGTTTGTGAATTTTAGTGGATGATTGTAATAGCATTTGAGTCTGAAAATGCATACACACTGACGGTCTAGGTAGGTGAATTTGTATCCATGTCTATTGGCACTGTCCCTGTGTGGTTGTGTGCCCATATTTGTGAGGCTGCTTGTCATTTTGAAACCTGTGAGACTGAAACCTGCTGTGTGTGTATGTGACCAGGAGGCTTGTAGCAACAGGAGGGGGTAAACAAGCTGACCTTTACAGCTTTGATCAACCCGGAGGAAGAGGATGGGCTCCTGGTGTCAGCAAGAAGGTTAGGAAGAGGAGGGAAATGGAGGGAAAAATGGGAGTCTATTCCAGCATAAGAAATGTGTAGTGCTGGGTATGTCAATATGTATTCTCACAGATATCTGTATGTGTGCTCATTGATCAAGTCGTGCCTCACCTCAGCCAGTGGTACGATTCCCTGTATGTCGGTGTTGCTGATGTAGAGGTGCGAGACTTTCTCTGTTTGCCTGGACGCTGACTGCATGCCAGCAGGGTACTCGACGTTCCAGTGCAGAGTCTGGGTTGGCACCAGGTTGATCACGTTATCTACCTCAAAGTCCAGCTGCATCACCTCATATGATGGACTTTCCAATCTACAGAGACAAACAGAAAGGGGAAGGGAAAAATGTTATTTTTCAGGGTATTGCAATCTTTCATAAACCTGCAAAACCAGCCTCTGACATATGTAATAATAATAATAATAATAAAAAGATGGATAGAACAGGTAGATAGAGTTAGAAAAAGGCCAAGGACATGAGCACAAAGAAAGTAAAGGCAATAAAATGAAGTGACAATAAAGGACATAAAGGAAGTGATAGGCAAAACCAACAGTTTATGACTGTATATGGTGGATGTCCTTAATAATTAGCACAAGCACAATCATGGAACCCATCAGCTATCTTCTTATGGCGATTGTCTTATGACAATTAAATGGTTTGTTTACATGGACAGTAATAATGCGATTATGGTGAAAATGTGATAAAAGCATTACCCCAATTAATATGTTTACATGATTTGACAGTTCTTTGAAATCCCTTTTACATGCTACTTATTATTTAGCTTTTTTGTGGAATTGTGGGTACCATTAGTTTCTACATCTGTTGGCGCCAAGTTATACTTGCGTTATCGGTGAAAAGCGCGAAGAAGAAGACGAAAATGACAAAGGCATATAGGGGCTGTGCTCTCGGTTCATATCGTTTACAGTTACCATCAAGGAAACGCACTATGTCCATGTCGCTCAAAACTTTCAACATGAATTCTGTTTCTTCTGTGAACCAAAAATGCTGTTTTTTCAGTCCCGCCACCATCTTTCATGTGACATTTATGATGCATGTCACTTCCTGTACATGCACAACATGATCAGAGGGAAAGAAATGTGATTAAGGTGTATACATGCCTTCATAATGCGATAAAATTGCAGTACTCTAGGTATCTTACTATGACTAAGCCTACTATAATCGCATCATTAGTGTCCATGTAAATGTAGCCAATGTTTCAGGGCTTCCGGTGTAGCCAGCAGATACCCAAATAACGGACATCTGGGCCAAGACTTCCTCTTCCTCATTGTTTACAGTCCAATTACCAATTGAGCGCTTTCGGACAACATTCCAGCTGATCTCTATAAACAGATATCTGAATATGAATGCAGACAGAAAGAAAAGCTAATAAGAAGCTAGAAAAACGCCAGATGATAGCTGATGTGTTTCACCTCTTTTGCTCTCCACACAGACTGTTTACTTTCATGAAACCAAAGCTCAAACGTGATTGATCGACTCTGCTTGGACTAAATGGACGACAAATAGAGACCAGAATGTTTTTGATTCCCAAATCTTGTCTGTTGCCTCCAGCTTATGCTTTCGTTTGCAGATATCTGTTTATAGAGATTAGTAAGAGCACCAATAACCACCCTGACACCACAAAATCTGAGGAAGCCTATGCACAGTACAGTACAGCACAGTACTGGCCATATTTGAAAGATTGACAAACATGGTTGGAATGTGTTGTGAAAAAACACGGCAGTATTGGCCACGATGACCAAAGAATACCACTTTCAGAGCATGACACAGAAAGGTGATAGAGAGGGTTGCTGTGGCCTGCAACTTCAGTCACAATTCAAACATTCTGTGACAGACTCTACAAAGTGCCTTTGTCACAGTCCCTTGAGCTGAAAAATGTGTATAGTACATCCACTCTAAGCATCTACAGATACTTCTGAAAATGTGATTATGATGATAATAATGACCCGGATGATGAAGAGGATGGTGGTGAAGATTTTGGTGATGGAAGTCATAATGACGAGCGCTTCTGCCTTGAGGACTGCAGAGAAGGTGCCAAAGCTGAAATCTCACTATCCATGTCTGTGTGTGTGTGTGTGTGTGTGTGTGTGTGTGTGTGCGCCCGCGCGTGAGTTTGTGTTTGTGTAAGTGCGTGTGGGAGGGAAATGTGGAGTCAAATCATCCCATCCAAAAATAATGACACATTTTACAGCTAAATAGATAGAAACAGTTTGGTTTTATGCCTTCTCTAAAAGGCCTGTGGAAGTATGTTTATGTGCCTCTGTCCTCTGTTAGTCAGTGTGTCTAAATATTGTGATGTTTTGCATCACCACAGACCAGCAGCGTTGCTCAAGGTGTTTCAGATGTAGGCTCATCTCTAATTTTCAATAATAAAAGGAGACAGTTAGCTTAGCTAAGCCTGGAGACTGAAAACAGGGGTAAACAGCATGTCTGGCTCTGTCCAAAGGTAAGAAATCTGCTCTGAAGCCACTGTAATTCCAACACACATTGATCCTAAAATCATTATCAGGATCTCTCGGTCATACTCCTCCGAATCTGTTCTAAAATCTCCACTTTCAGATTCCGTTCAAACTTTCTATCTGGAAAACTGCTACAACTTTTTTTTTTTTTTTTTTTAAAGACATCTTTTCATCACTTGTAACTCACTACTCTGATTCCTATACACAGAAATTCGTCCGTCATTTTGACAACTTGGATTTCTGCACATCATGCCCTCACAACTTTGCAGACTGTCATTACCTGCTTTGCTTCTCTGCCTGTCAGACATCCTGATCTCCTGCTAGGGAAAATCACATCCAGTTGTATCATTTATCCCTACAGAAATTCTTTGCATCTTCTTCCAGGCCTGAGCCAACTATAGCCATTTTCACATGGTACTTGTATTACCAGGTGGCGTCAAGTGATTTAGAAATGACCCCCCCATTTGTGTTTTCTGCTGTGCATTTGCACAGGATAAGCCAAGTCAGCATTTTACTCAAATTTCCCAATATATGCCCTGGATATGATGTCAAGGCTCTGCATAACATTTGCTTCCTGAACGACGATGACCCTCCTGAATTTTCATCCAAAATGCGCTCAAAACTTTCATTTATAATTGCCAACTTAGCCTCCATAATTCTTGTTGGGGCAGTGTTTGGAAGTCAAGCCCCAGTATTGGATTGTTGTCAGATACAGACTGAATTACTGAATGAATGATTAAGAGCCAAAATAAAATGAAATGTCCACACACGACTGTAAAATGTTGTGTTTGTGATGCTTAGGCTGTCGCACGGAGAGCAAAATAAACACAGCGGCTCTTAAATAAAAATGCTATCTGAAATGTGACATCAGTACATTTTCTGTGGTCAAGATAGCAGTGAAATATACTCACTGACAGTTCACAGTAAGTGCAACGCAAAAGCCCTCCTGGGTGGGATTTTCGAGATAAACATTCAACAACACAGTCGACTGTTTCACAGCCACAAGAAATGTGCTCTGAAAATAATTTAGATACAGTTTAGCTACTGAAAAATCTCTCTCACTGTATGTATTTCCTTGTTACTGACACACACTCTCTCTACGCACCCCGACACACACACACACACACACACACACACACACACACACACACACACACACACATACACACACACACACACACACACACACACACATCCAGCGTGTATTAGACAGAAAAAAAGGTAAGCAGCTGTAAATTGATTTTCGAGTCAACGTTTTATAGCTCTCAAACACACGCACACACAGATAAATAGAGGTTAAAGGTCATGACAAAGCCAATTGCTGGTCTGTGGGGGTCTGTGATATCTAGCGTGTCTGTGCGTGTGTGTCTAGGGAGATGGGGTGAACAACGTGTTACACAGATAGATTAAGGAGAGAAAACTGATGGGTGTCAGATCCCCTTGACCTCTTCCAGATCCCTCCATCAGACTTGCTTTTCTTTCATCTGTCTCGACCCATCTGTCCGCTGTGCTCCGTCTCTTACAAAACCCAACCTGACATCACATTACAGTTATCCCTCTTTAAACAGAAAGGTTGCTTTGCTTTTGTTTTTCTTGCTTTGGTCACATGGAAGGATAAAAAAATTTACTAATCCAGAAACGACGACATTATATTATTTACCATCAGCTTGGTAAACCGTTACCTAACAAGTCATTCCTGTAAGCCCACAGCTTTTGTTTTCCCATAATTCTGAGCAGAGACATATACAGGTACAATCATACAAGGTCATAACGTTCCTAAAAAGCAGAGGCCTACCTTTTGTTCTTTATTTTATTCATCCACTACTGGCTGTTATTGAGCAGCAGCTCTTTTCTATTAGCGCAGTCAGGGTAAAAGAGAAGGAGAGAAACAGATTCCTTCATTAAGAACATTTGAAAAAAAAAAAAAAAAAACCCAAGCTCAACCAAAGCCTGATGGTGGACAGAACAAAATGACTTGATCCAAGCATGATGGGTCCAATGAAGTTCCATGTTTTGGGTAGCAGGACCTTACGGCATCATACTGTAGGTGTTCAGCCCAACAAATACAAGTCTGGCAATGAAACATGCCATGTGAACATCATATGGGATATGTGGGGAACAGTCACTAAACCTTCACACATTGGAACAACTCAAGACTCAACAACTGTATGATTGTAAAGTTGGTCATGTGAGGTTAAGAAATACTGTGCATTGACAATATAGCACTATGCCCAACACATTTACTCCCTTTTTATTAAACTAAGACGAGTCTGATGTAGCAGAGCTTCCAGAACAATCAGAGCTTCACAGTTGCAGTCAGTTCAAACATCCGCTCACCTTTCAAGTCTGCATTAGTGCTCAGTATAAAAAAAAAAATTCAATCTTCATTTAGGTTATTGCAAATCTAAATCATTATTTCTCTTTGTTTCATGCCAATTTTTGGGAAGTAACTTGCATTCAGTCCTTGGAGCTGTGCAATGAGAGTCCTCCATAAAATAAAGTGTGAAGAGTGTGTGTGTAAAGTGTGAAGTGCTTTGCTGAAGGACACACTAAAGACTGCAGTAGTTTCTATGTAATATGACAGAGTAGCAAAGAGAGAACAAGAAGGAAGAGAAACTTTGCCCATACTTTTTTAAATTTTGAATTTGGGGGAAGGCTTTTCGTGTGTGTATCCATCAATACGACTTGCTGTTTAACCTCGAAGGACACAGCAGCAGTAGCCCTATTTCATATATTCCAGGGAGAAACCTTAAACACAGCAGAGGTTTAGACACATGCACACTGAGACACGATGCTCTGTCACTCTCACTCTCTGTTCCTGTCTCTCTCACACTCGCGGACGCATGCACACAGGCGATGCACAAGCAACACACTTCTCTCTCTGTGTCTCTCTCACACACACATAAACACGTACAAAGAACCAGCCGGAAAGTGTGTTTGGGTGCAGTGTAATCGCTGGAGCTGAAAAAGCAATGTGTCTGCAGTGACAGGTTCATTCAGGTGTTAGCTCCGTCCCAACCACAAGGCTCCAAAACAATATTACACTGTCCTCTAGTGCATAGGCATACACACACACTCACACACATATATGCACCAGAACATTGTTCGCCAATGCTTAAAAACCAACCGAACAAAACCACTGCAGAAGTTCACACTTTATGATGATCTCTAAGAGTGTTTCCCTTCAGGCAGTGCTGACCTTGTGCTATCATCCCTCTCACTGACACAGTGATACAGGTTTTCAGTGTTGGTCTGAGCAGCTCAACATGTGTCATCTGACCTGGTCTGACAACCCTCCTCCCAACCAGCATGACATGTGGTTCAGTTAATCTTATAGAGTTTGAACACAGCATAAAATACCATAGGCTGCAGAGGTTTGCAGCTGCCATACACACCTCCTAAAATTCAGCGTTAAGCAACCTGACTGGCTGATCCAGCTCCTGGCCGGCGTTGGGTTCAAAATAGAAAAGAAAAACACATAAACGCCAACGCCTGCCTGTATTCCTCAGTGAATCCATATTGGATGCTCTGCACCTCACATTTTTCAGCCAATGCCAAAGCTCAGTGCCAATGCAGGCAATACTGAACTCCTCATGTAGAGAGGAAGGGTGGTGGATGAGCGTGCAGCAAGTCTGACTTTCATGCAGACCAGACTTTGCCAGACTCGCCCAGTGTCTACAAACTCTATCTGTCTGCTACTCCTACTGTAGCCATCAAACTGCATGTGTGTCTATATGCTGACCTACATGTCTAGGCCTGGATTCGGAGTTTTGGCCCTTGGAGTAACACTCTGGAAAAGCTAGCCAATATGTAATTTTGTGTCTCTCACTGTGGTCTGGCATGGCATGAGTGAATTTGCATGAGAGATACACGTCATTAGATGGTTGACTGATTGGGAAAAACATCAATTTGCAGTTGAAGAGTAAATTAATTCAATTCAATAAATTAGTTCTTGATTCCACTTTGATTATACCTTGTTCTAACAGTTGTTATCAGGATTGAGAAGGTGGGTGGAACTACTACTGCATGTTTTCTTAAATCTCCAAACAAAAACTATGGTGAACTAATCTAGCTTTGGAGGGAACCAACTGGAATCAAATTCAAAATGTTTCTTTCTAGAAAATCATTGTTGTGCCAGATATTCAAGAGACATTATTACCAATCGTTTGACAGGCAACACGCTAATTAGATGTGAATGCAGTGCATCCACAATGCATGCAGTGTTTGAAATGTATGTCCAGTCACGATCATAAATACATACCTATGAGCTTACTTACAATTGAAACACAATGGTCTTAAACTTGTGTTTTGGGATTTGTAGAAGACATTTTGGGTATATTCAGAACTTCCTCTGAGGCAAAAGTAAAAGGGTCAATACAGATAACAGTGAATAAACCGCAAAACATAAATTACAGCTATCTATTACAGAACAACTCTTTGAACCGTTCAAAAAGAACATCTGGAGGTGGACCTTTTATTCCTGACTGACCTGTGTTGGTCGATAATTGATACAGTTAACTTGATACACAGTGAGACAGAAAGACACACGTACATGCAGATCTTTTTGATAGTGAAAGTTTCTCTGCCTATGGAGACTGGCCTGTCTTAGCCTATAAACCCAGATAAAACGATAAAAACTTCTGGCAGCGGAGTGTCTTGCGTGCAGGCTGGACTCACTTCTTACGCTTGTGTGTAACTGCTTTGGCCCCTCTGGAGTCTTAGAGCTGATTAGGAGAGATGATTGACTATTTTTTTCTCTGTTTATCTATTTAGCCATCAATTAAATGATTTGGTTTCCAGGCTGGGTCAACAGAGACAGAATCTTGTTTGCAGCTTCGCTGACTCTGTTCTCATTCTTCACAGTTCTGTTTTACTGTCTCTTCACGTGTGTCGTTGTCTTTAGATTTATCCATTTTATTTGATTTCTCTGTGGAAGGCAATGTTGGTCGGTCGATCAGTCCACCAGTTTGATCCAGATCAACAAAGATTGGATGGACGGTCATGAAGGTTTACTCAGACATTCATCATCACAAGAGGATGAAACCTACTGACTTTGTTGATCCCTAACTTTTCCTCGAACACGACCATCAGGATGACGTTTTCAGGTTTTGAGTGAAATTTCTCAACAATTACTGAATGGAATGGCATTAAATTTGGTGCATTAAGTTGTAATAATGACACCCTGACGTTTACAGCACCATCATCGGGTAAAGATTTGAATTTGTTACTCTGCATTTGATGCTAATTACCAAATGTTAGCATGCTTAACACACAAAACAAAAGATGGTGAAAAGGGTGTACAATACTTGCTAAACATCTGCAAATCAGCATTTTCATTGTGAGCATGTTAACATGTTGACATTAGCATTTAGCTCGTTGTACCAGTTGTAACGTGGCTTTAGACTCAGTATTGTTGAACCACACACACACACACACACACACACACACACACACACACACACGCACAGTGACATCTTTAAAAGAAGGCCCTAGTAAGAGACAGTTAAACACTGAAAACAAAGAAATAACATGACACACTGTATATGAAAAGAAATCTTTCAGTCTTACAATTTTGCTGTCTCTGTAGCAATATCTCAGATTGTGTGTGTGTCTGTGTGTGTCCGTCCTTGGGCTGCCCCCTGGGTCAATGCACCACGTTTCCTCGTCTTTTGGCCCATGTAACAAATGACTGCCCCACATACACACACACATGCACGCACACACACTTTGAGACACCTCCAGTGGCCTTGCTGTAGAAGTGGATACACAGTCAAGGACCCGTTCATCTCTCTGTCACAGCTTTAATAAGAGGCACACAAAGTATTTGAACTGTTTCTCACACATGCACACGCTCACATCATTCCTTGAGTGATGAAGTCAGGTCTCAGTTAACTGGGCTCATTGCTGCACCCAATATATGACACACACTAGATCATTACCAGGGCATCTGATCTGAAACTGATTAGATTTACTTTCTCGAGAGAGAGAGGTTTTGCTCATATGTTCCTCTTTGGACTTCCGTTTTAAGTGTTGTTCATCAGTGACTATCAATTACCTTTGAATTAAACATGATCACACTGGTTGATTCTGATATTTACTGAGAATTTCACTTTTCCACAAATATTTCTTGTTCATTTCTTGTTCCTGTTCTTTCTCGTCAAGGGAGTTCAGCTCCCTGTGGCTCCCTGTAATTCAAACCCCGCTGCTGACCCCTCACTGCTTTGTCCTCCTGAGGAGAAACAGGTAGGGGTTTAAGTCACCCTCAAAGTTGCAAAAAACACACGCAAGATCCATAAACATGCACAAACACACACGCGCGTGCACGCACACACACACACACACAAACACACACACACACACACACACACACACACACACACACACACAGTCTCATCATGTAGCAAGTGCAGTGAGGACAGGTTGTCTTATGGAAGTACTGTAGGAAAGTGGTGGTCTCGAGGGGAATTCAAAGGACAATACAGAACACACACGCACACACACACACACACACACACACACACACACAAACAAATGCACACACACAAACACACACAGTTATGTTTCCATCACTGAGACTATCCCTAACCATAACCTAAGCCTAACCTTACTCTCACCTTAACACAAGCCTTTATCCTAACATTAAATGATTTATGTTAAGGGGACTTGCGCTTTGTGCCCATAAGGAAGACGTGTCCCCACAATGTGAGTACTATACACAAACACACAAACACACACACACACACACACAGACACACACACACTAAAAGACATGCACCGCTGGCAAGAAGAGAGGAAACATCCCCTGGGAGAATACCAGGCAGAAAAGAAGGGATGGAACAGCCAGGAGGACAAGGAAAAAGGCGAGGGAAACATTTTTCTCTTTTGGCTCAGAGGAAGTTGTCACTTACAGCAGTTCTCCTCAGCACCCGCACAGCCAGTGGCTGACAGCAGGTGTGCATGTGTTACAGAGAGAGAGACACAGGGGGTTTGGTAGAGAAACATGTGATATGAGACAACCACAAAAGGTAAGAGAAGGATAGATAGGTGGGTAAAATAACAGAATTAAGCATTGTAACATATTAAAAGCAATAGGGAAGATACATTACGGGGAGAAAGAAATAAAAAGCACCACATGCAAAAGGAGGTAATAACACACACCTTTTCTCTATCTCTCACACACACAGAGACAGTACACACACACACAGCTGTCAGAGAGATGTGTTAGCCGCAACATGGAGACAGAGAAAGACAGAAGTAAAGGCAAGACGATGCCAGGCGGAACCACAGGCCGACAACACTGTCATGGCCATCTTCCACCTTCACCTTCAGTGTGTGTGCGCGTGTGTGTGTTTGCCTGTGTGTGTGAGAGAGAGAGAACGTGTGTGTGACAGCTGGATGCAGAGATGCAAAGCACCATCACAGACAACCCCTGTCAGTTTGGCTTAAGACAAGCCCAAACCCTGTGTGTGAAAGGGTGTGTGTCTGTACGTTTAGAGCGCATGTCACTGTGTGCATTTTTGTATGTGTGTATTTCACCCCAACCTGGCAGTCCATCAAACATTCACACTTAATTTCAGCACCTCAATGCGCACTTGGTTGCAGTCATCCATCCAACACACACACCCGCTGAGTCTTTTTAACCTGGTTTAGCCTCCACTGACCAGCTGTCAGATCTCAGTGGCCATCAGTTACCAAACCCTTTAATGTCAAGGGAAATGGAGAAAAAGATGATAGAGAGAAAACGGGAAGGAAATCTGATGCTATTTTAAACTCTGTAGAGAGACAAGCCATTGGAGTTAACCACATTATAAGACTACTAAAGATTTAATGACTGATCTTATTGATGCAGCATGTGAAAGAACAGTTAGGAGTTACAGTGTTTTGCTTGGTTTGGGTAAATATGAGATGTGGGAAGTAAGAAAACATATATTCATTCAATTAGATTGAATTCCATGACTTTAAATATGACATAATTCAATATGATATACTTTATGTATACCATACCAAACCACGCACTGTTAATAGATTGAATGAATAAACAGATGAAAGGGGAACTAGTTTAAAGTATTAAAAAACCTAACCATTTTGGCTCTCACCAATTAAGTTTAAAGGCTGCAAAGAGTTTGTAAAAAATGGATGGAGCAGATAAGACACTTCATTAATAAGATTCTTGCATTTAGAATTCCAGTCAAAATTGCTGACTGTGTTACATGTTAATGACATTTTCTTTAAACATTTGTCATTGCATCTTTTATTTTATCCAGCTTTTATTATGAAAAAATAACTGAACTTGGAGCTATTGTTGATTTCTCACTGAACATAATCATGCAGATGCTTTCTCACACAGCCTTCAGCACACAAACTCACACTGACACATATGCAAATAACCTGATTTAATATATGGAAATGTATTATCACATAGATACACACTGTCTAAATGAATGTCGGACCCCGCTGATGCTTCTCTTCCTGCTGTGACTTCCATTGAGTAACTGAAGACACATTAGTGTACATAAAAAATAGAAGAAATAGTGAAATGCATCATGTAAACAAGCTCGGACATACTAAACTGACGAGACATACACACATCCGGAGAGAACGAAAGCACTCATGTGGTCTCACAACATGCAATGCAAACTATGTAATTAATAGGGGTGCACATAACTGGTACACAGGTACGCATGCACGATTAACATCAGACTTGCGTAAAGTTAACTGTTTCAAAATGTGTCTTTGCATGCCAGGCAGCAACTGTCATTGGTCAGTACACATTTCTCATCTGCATGTGCTTCTAGTCTTCACATACATTTCATCACTTTCATTATTAATTCGCAAGCATTTTCATCGCTTACATTTTCCTCAGTTCAGTTCAGTTTTTGTTACTCCCACCCTTGAGGCCACTTTCCTTAAATGATAAATGGCAATTTTGTGTGGTAAATGATGAATGTGAGATGGGGAAAATGATGAAACACGGCTCCGTTTTCATCATACCATGACTATTTTAACCAACTAGGCTTTAAATTAATCAAATCACTTGATATTCTATCACTCCTTTTTTTCAATTCACATGTATTTTCGTCACTTCCATTTTTATAATTTTTTGTTATTTGCAACGCTCATACCTACATAGCAAAACAAGTTAAATGAGGAACAGTGGCAAGCTTGGGTAATGTTTTTCTCATGATATGAAAACCAAGCACAGACCTCATGTGTCACGCACTCGCCTCTCAGCTGTGATGCACATTCACCTGTCAAAGATGACCAGAGAGACATTTGACACAAAGCCAGTTGTTGACCTGTGAATGCAGACAGCTAATCTGAGACTCAACCAGAAGCTGAAGTGGAGGATAGTGAGGAAGATACTGAGGATGACAGTGAGAAAGACTGGATTTTTAAGACCACGCTATGTGTGGGGTGCATACCAAACTTCATATCCTAATGCTCACCTGAGTAGCTCTGTGCCCCTCTGCTAATCCATTCTCATGGACAGAAACATACACACTCACAGTACACCAGACAAAAACACACAATGTGATTACACAGAGATAGCTACAGCTTGCATAAATAAGGAGCTGGAGCTATGATTTGCACACTTATACTCACACCATACACACTCGGCGCAGTGCAGCAGAACAACTGATGAAAATTTTGCTTAATTTCATTTTAAAATGATAATAGCTCAGCATTGTTCCATGCTTCCCTTCAGCTTCATTGGCAATGTTAGAGCCAAAGTGACATGAATGTAAATGACTAAACAAACCTTTTTCTGACAGAAAAAGTCTCTTTTTTTTGTTTCTTCTTCGCACTTTCGATGAGTGAATCTATCTGTGTGTAAGAGAGAGGGTCTGTGTGTGTATGTGTGTGTGTGTGTGAGAGAGAGAGAGAGAGAGACCCGTCAAGAATGTAGTCAGGTTTACAGTGCGAGGACAGAGGGGACTCTGGGGGGATGAGTTTGCAGAAACAAAGGAGACTGCACAGACTCACACACACTCACACATATGAACCAACGTACTGTACATATCATTCTGCATGCCCACACAGACTAAGACACCACAGGTTGCTTTTGCATCAGGTTCTTGCGTCAAGTATGCTACATGTAAGTACATTAGCAGATGCCACATCCTGTGCTGTTTATCAGAACTTGTGCATGTGACACACTAGTGCAGAGTCTCAAGGTGAGAGTTGAGGATGTAAGAGGACAGATCAATAGTACTGAACAACTAAAGAGAGATGCACTGACACTGACACAGTGCTGTTGTTAGTTGCACCCCCTTCCCCACACACACACACACACACACACACACACACACACACACACACACACACATGCATACATAAATACTGAAAAATACTGAAATATTGCATCTCAAATTGATTTATGTGTAAGCCTGCTGTGAAACAATTTGAGCACACTAAAAAAATCATGTATTCTTTTGGTTAATTTCTACCATATTGAACTTCCCCTCCTCCAGACAATGATTTTGTCCTTTAACTCAACCCCAACTGGTCCCAATGAGCCTAGACACTGGTCCAATATTTATTTCACTACCCAGTGATCACTAAGCAGCCTGGACACAATCTCCCCTCTCTGTCTCCCTCTCCCTCACACAGAAACACCTCTGGCGGGGTGGTAAGTAATGGGCTATTCCCTGGCATAGCGGTTGTCTGATTGCACACAGGCCCTTCTCTGACATGCACAGACCCCCTATCGAGCACTTATAAACACCCACACCCACAGACATACGCCATCTCTTATTCTTGTTCGCTCTTTCTTGTTCATACCTACCCCCCACCTCGACAAGCAAATAGTCTCCTCTCTCTGGCTAACATACACAGACAGACATGCACACATATGCTGCACACACATTGTCTCCTTTTATCATTCACCCTTTAAAAAAACCCCATCACACTCCCTTGTCATTTTAAAAACAGTGATACACACTCCGTCTTTCCATCACACACATACACAAGGAGACAAACACAGACCCCCCCCCCCCGATCTACACCAGTATGCAACATGCAAATGCTTTTAAGAGAGGCTGAGCAAAGGGACACAAGTGTGCATCTGCACCTGTGTGCGTGTGTGTGTGTGCATACTTATTTGGTCTCCCAAGCGTCATGTTTGGTTTGTTTTCAGTTTTTCTGAGTATTATACATTTAATGCTTTGGAGTTTTTTTGCTGGCACACAGCAGAAAGAGTAAGGCAAGATGGCAGAGGGGAACATTTCGGCAAGCCTGAGGAGTGTCAAGATGGTGCTGGCGTAAATGAATAACATCTTGATCTCGGATGTGGTTCGCTCAAAATCTTGGATGAAATGTTGACAACAAGCCAACTTGTCAAAGGAGGCTTCAAATTTTGGGGCCTTAAAAAATCAAATCAAATGAACCAAGGGGCAACCTCCAGGGCTCAAAAATGCAGCCAACATGGAAGCGCCAAAAATGCAGTTCTTTGAACGGCCACTTGACGCTGGCTCTGAAAGCAAGTCAATCCCCATAGAACCTCATATTAAAATGTACAACTCTACGGCAGAAATAAACTCTTGCTAATGTTCCCGTTAATGACAACTGTACGGGGGTGAATTTTTATATAACTCAAAATTATATTAAGGCTTAATGCTGCATAATTATGGGCAAGGCCATTAGCGGTTCGATTTCAACAACCTGGCAGTAGGTGTTAGAGGCTCAAAAACTAATTTTACTGGCCTATATTTAGCCAGTCCTCACCAGAAAAACAGCCATATAGGTCATCTGTGCAAGCAGGTTATTACTATCATATTTAAGTTTAGTGTTAGGCCGTGATCTCTAATGGCTGTAGTCATTATGACAGGAGCAAGGGTGGGAGTCAGGTGATATATTATAAGGAGCATTGGATAGGTCGAACAAACACAGGCCGCTCGTGTCTTAAGTTACATCACATACATGACAGTAACGCTTTTAACCCAAACCATGACCTTTTCTTAAACCTAACCAAGTAGTTTTGGTGCCTAAACTTAACCAACAGTTTGATGTGATTATCCGTTTCATGTTAACATCGTGAGGATGACGGTCCAGTGTGCCTTTAACTGGTGCTCTCCAACAGTCGTGTATGTTGTTCATTCACAATCGACCTTTTCAGTTGTGAAGGCATGAAGACGTCTTACTACATTTGGTTTACGCACCTGATGGATTTCATTTCATAAAACACATCACAGGTGTATAATAAAGAAAAAAGAAACAGAATTTACCACATCTCTAGTTGTTTTTTAGTCATGAGTGGTGTGATGCAATTTACTTGATAATTAACATTTTACTCACTTTTTAATTTGGAACAACAGGACTGTAAATAAGTGACTGCAGGCTGTATCTCAATGTAAAAACTGTTGTGGCTGTTTCTGTGATTGCATGATGGCAACAATGAATAATTTACAGTTTTTACCTCTACTTTGCTCTGTCTCATTTTTCAAATACATGAAAGCCTCTAAGAGAAAGAAAAAAAAAGGGGAGTTGGCGAGCCCGAGAGAGGAGACGAGAGGAGAATGAAAGCGAGATATCAGGAAACAAACGAGAAGACGATAAGACCGTGAGGAAGAGATAAGATGGAGAGAGGAATGGAGAGACAGAGCAAGCGAGATACAGAAATGCAGGCAGAAACAGGACAGAGTATGAAAGACACACATGTGAGCGGTAGACAGATGCACAGAGAGGTTTTACATCCAGGCTCTCGACATTAGACTCCATTAGGACTGTTCTGGTTTGCCTAATTGCTGCAAAATAACAAGATGTGAATTATCATCTTGATGAGATACAGATGATGTGGCATTAATAAGTGAATTCCCGGCGTTCATTTCCACATATCTCTGAAGATCTCATTAAGTCCAACACATCTCCTCCCACTCAGTTACCTCATATAACCCGCTCCCCTAAAAGCAAGCGACTTTAGCTTAAACTCTGATAAACTGACAGAATGTCGCTCAGTTTCCTTAAAAGAATTTTCATGTCAGAAAAAAAAGGTTGGCATTTTATGTCTTAAGTCTTTAAGCCTTGCTCCCTAACGGTCCTTATTGAACTTAGCATGCGAAAAGGTTATACTGTAGAGTTAGAATTAGAATAAGTTTACATACTGAAATGTGTGACAGCAGGTGAAACAACAATCAAAAAGGGAAAGGGAGGCATGAACTATGCTTTCTGTCTCCTGATAATCACCCTTTGTTTTCCAGTTAATAATCCCGATGCCTTCTGTCATTACAATTAATCACCAGCCTACCATGTGAGACGAGGACTGATACACTATAATTGCTTAAAAAACAAGACAACCTTTTAAAAGACAGAGAAAAGGCTGGAAGGTTTATTGGTTAGAGTTATTAAACATATTAGGCTTGGATTGTGACTGGAACAAGAAGAAAACAGGTGAAAATAGACTCTGCGGTTCAAACAAAATGGATTGTGGAGCTCACCAGATAACTTTTTTGTTGTGATTACAAAACAAACTTTTCACTGAAATGTTTAGTGTTGGTGTCAGACTCTGGGTTTTCCTCCTCTGGGAGTAAACACAAAACTGCCTCAAAAGAAAAAAAAAAACACAGAGAGAAATCACAGACAGAAATCACCTGGCAGTACACCATGTCTGCTCTGATTTACACTTTATTGGTTCCTATTGCCTTTAAATCCCCCTTTGCCAATCTCACACACAAATAGACACACACGGTCGCACAGTATCGATCCGCGGGGGCTATGTGAAAAATCTGGTGCGAAATCAGAGAGACAGCTACCAACGACAACAACAACAACACACACACACACGCACACACACACACACACTAAACTAAAAAAAAACGCACAAGCACAGTCACACAGGGGCAATTCTACGATCACACTGTTAGACCCAACACATGCAAATTTGTGTTCCCGTTCCTGTTTTGTCACTATAATAATCTTGACTGCTGACAATCACACAGACAAATGCATGCAGCTAGAAAACGACATATAATCTGACAAGAAATAGAGCAAACAAACAGAGAATGCCATAACAGCATATAAGCAGGGTTGGAGAGAACCTACATTTGACTATATTTAGTATATAACAGTATATCAATACACTGCTCAGTAATGTGAAATCATTGTGGAATGGGATGCGATGCAATGAATGTGGGCAAAACAGTTATAATTCGTAGACTTATGCAGTCATTTTAGCCTTATTCTCTCACCTGAACCTTGATGTTTTGCTGAAAAATATCATATTATATAGCCATATATCATATATCCATCCATGGAAATGAAGACATTTTTAGGGTCATACATGAAATTGAGTCCTAATTGGTATTATTGACAGTATTTTAGAGGTGCTGAGATCACCCCCTGACCACCACCCCAACTTGGTAACCCGTTTCGCTCTTTCTTGCTCTCACACACAGACAGACAGATGCACACTATAACCTTTCCTCAGTGCCTGTAATCAGATATTGATTTAATGCAGCACTAGATATCACATCCATCTTTTCTTCTCTGATATTTCTGTGCTTTTATGGTATTTGTCCAGGGAGGCAAAGACACGCCCTTTGAGATATGGGCTACTTGGCCCTGCCAGGACAAAAATGAGATTTCATTCTTTAATTTAGTTGAGCAATGGCCATTTCTCTTGGAAAAAAAAAATAATGCATGGCTATTTGTTGCAAGGTGAGAAAGGATTCAGACCATTGCACCTCCAGGCTATCATTGTGGTATTTCTGTTTGAGTGTATTATGTTTTGATTTGATGCCTTTTTCTTTCATTTACCCCCATCTGGGGAGGTCAGAGGTCATGCTCAGCGAAAAGAACAGCACGTTAGAGTCGCGTCTGGGTTTTGCCGTTTGGTTCAGTGTTTGTGCGATGGGAGAGTTGTTAAAGGGAAACACAACAATTTGTATCATTATGGTAACATTTAATTACTGTCGCTTAAAACTGAAACTGTTACTGGGAGATTCCTGCTGGCTGAGTTGACAAAGTTACACTCCATGTACTTGCTACTCACTGTGGAAACAAAATGAAAATCTAGACATTTTAGCACAGTGGTGTGTTTTATAAAAAGCAGTAATCCACTCCACACTGTGATTTACAATGAGGTAGAAGAGCCAAGAGGGTTTTAAGTAATCTGCGTCTTGTGGCTCTTTGCTTGCATACAACTCAGCTCCCACAGTGAACATTAGCCGTGGCATATGCAAAATAGCCCGCATAAAGTCTGTTTTTTTCTTTTTATTTTGTTTGTAGTGGTACTAAATGAAACACGGGCATGACTTCAAACTTCCCTCCAGTGGCCTTCCCACTGTTTAATGACCGTTTATGTTTACTTATTATATTCTCTGCACTCTGGAAACACAATCTATACCAATCTGTGTTTGGATATAAAGAATCTAATTAATTTTATATGTAGGGGGGAGATGTAAAGAGATCAGTTACTGCAGCTGATGTCATAATGTTAAACAAAGTAAACAAAAAAAAAAAGAAAATAAATGGGAAAGGTGGTGAGAGGGAAGTACAACAAAAGAAGAAAGAAAGAAGAATGAGAGAGGGAAGAAACTCTTAGAACAAACAAACAGAACAATAAAAGACAAAAACTAAAGAGAGGGTGAAGAAAGAAGCACGCTGGCTTTGTCGTGATTAGCAAACAGACACACACTGTGAAATTTTGAGAAATGAAAAGAACTGCAAAGACTTTGACTTTTGAAGTTCTTAATGAAACATATCGCAACAAAACAGGCGTTAAGTTGCTAAAGTAAGATGTACTCTGCCTGTTGTGGTGCACAGAGTGGCCTGCAGCACTCTGCTTGCATACTAGAACCGACATTCAGTGACGGCCACACACCTCAGCATTCTCAGCTGCAGAGCGATGGAAGCAGACAAATGGAAGAGAAAAAAGGTACGCAGAGAAAGAAGAAGGGAAGATACAGGCGAGGGGAAACAGGTGAGAAGGAAGACATGAAAATAAACAACAGTAACAAATTACAGGTTTAACATGAATAAGCCACTTTGCAACTTTGAAACAAAGCCCTTTTGTACTATCTGATATGTTATGTCTGTGATTATATTAATTATACACTGTAACACCTGGTTCATCACGAATGAGCCACATGTACAAATTGACACTCAAGGTCACACATTGTAGCCGGAAGATCACTTCTCTCAACATAAAATGCACAAAAAGCAACATTTAACAAGGAAAAAGTGTGAACTAAAGGGCCCTAAAAACAGTAATAATGTCATGTGGTGCAATATGTAAGCCCAATGAGGAATTACACTTTTAGACAACAGGAGAATTACAAATTAGAAAAACTGGCATGGTAGTGGAAGAAAAAAATTGTAATAAAAGAATTTTAAAGAGAAAATTAATGAATTTTCCAATTAAGCAGAATAAAGCAGACACCCTTTACAGCATATCAATATTTTTTTCTGCTATAAACTTTACATAGACCCCTTGAAGAAAGTATCTTTGAGTCCGTTCAGTTTGAATTGCAGTATTTGTTTGGTGTGTGGGCCTCAAGAGACTTGCAGAACCTGTAAACGGGCACTTCTAAAGTGATGTTTTAACATGGTTATTACTGTGAGTCTCCAGCACCAAACTTAACAAACTTAAAAGTGATACCCAATGTTACCTTTTCAACTCGGAAACACTTCTTTTCCTAAGTCATTATATATCACATTTCTCTTTGCAAAACACCACAAAATTCTCTGTGAAGATGTCTTCCCTTCAGCCGCTGCTATTTCTGCCAGATTTTTGATGTTGATTAATGAAACACCTTGCTGGCCTAAAAGCCACCCCATAAAACCTTTAACACTGACCAAATATGCACATAAAAAGACACACCCATCAACTACACACATATATACACCCTCAATACAGACCAAAGAGAGGGAGAGATGAAAATATTCAAATATTATGGAAGGATGATGCTCTAACACTTCTTTAGAGTGGAAAGCTAAATCAATTACCTCTAGGTGGGATGGTTAAAAGACACACTTGCACGCAAACTGGTGTGTGTGTGTGTGTGTGTGTGTGTGTGTGTGTGTGTGTGTGTGTGTGTGTGTGTGTGTGTGTGTGTGTGTGTGTGCGTGTCTTTGGGGGAACTCCTTTGTGTTTTCAGGGCTTTAAATGTTTCTTCTTCGTGTCACAATGGTATGTAAACTCTGGCTCTGCCCTGAACTCATTTTCCTTGTTTTTATTATAACTATTTCTATTGTTTTGGCTTCAGACTGGAAAATGACTCAATTGCTGGCTTTATACTGTATGACGGATCCCTGCCCACACACACACACACACTAACATTCACACATACACTCTGACAGAGACTCCGAAAGAGAAAAAAGAGAGAGAATGAATTATTAATCATGCCGTCTAATTATGGTCTGTGGCCCTGAGAGAGATATGATCCTGGGGAAATCACATCTAACAGTCATTTATCACAACAAATAGAGTGAAAAACACTGGTTAGAGGAGAAGAGAGAGGAGAGGAGAACTGGAGAGAAGAGGAGAGGGCAAGAGAAGAGGAGAGATAAAAAGCCAACCCTCTGCTATCAGACTCTACTATTAAAATATGCTAAGGAGATGCAAGGATAGGGAGTCGAGAAGAAGGGTAAAAGGAGAGTTTAAAGTAGCGAATTAAGAGATGCTCAAGGGAAACTAAAGCCGCATAAGAGCTCCTAAATGCCCCCTGAAACTGGGTTTAGAGGGCAGCATGGTACCTAAAAAACAAGGATTAAACATAGAACAGAAAGTAAGTAGTATAAAGAAGCAGCATTTCGCAAAATAGTTCTTCCATTTATCTGTGCTGTTTGTACTTTAAAACGTTCATCACAATATTTCCTTCCCCTCTATTTGACTATGGAATCTTCACTGAAAGTCAAAGTTTGGTGACATGTCACGTTTAAAACACTTACAGTCGTACAATGTACAGTTTTATTATCAATGTGGTCAGACCATAACTAGCATCCATCCTTCTATGCTCATATCATATGAACAATATGAGAGGTCAACCCACTGAAAGCAATTTGCCCACACTCAATAAATGTGGAACAATCACCAGTCCAATGGCACCTTGTGTCCATGGAGTCTGGTGACCTCCTGTAATTTGCAGCAGAGCCCAGAAGAACCTCAAATAGTGTGTGTACAGGCCACCAGGTTTAGTACTGTTTGCCATTTTTCCAGAGACTCATTATAAATGGCTTAGGCTATGTGCATTTAGGTCACAAAATAGTCATGTTTATCGCGAAGTTGGATTAAATAAGGAATTTTCACTGTCACTTATATTTGAGGGAATGAATTACTTTTTATTTATTTCAATAAACTTGGGCTATTTTGGAAATGGAGTGTTTTTCAGACTGAAATGACAAAGGAGCCCCATAAGGATTGTTGCAATCACCTTCTCTAAGTACAATATACTGAAAAACCTCTCGCATATGGTGATACATGTACCTCACAGAGGCCTTAAGAATATATTTTCCAGCTGATGTCCAAGTCTGATGCCCTCCCCTTCAAACACACACACACACACACACACACACACACACACACACACACACACACACACACACAGACACACATACACACATACACACAACCCTTCCTCCGTCCAGTGAACCACCATTTTAAGATTGTGCCTTGCGTATATTTAGCCACTAATAATATACACAGGGGCATCTGATCCGTGCCATGACAAGCCGGGCTGGGCTGGGCGGAGCTGAGAGAGTGACTGAATCAGGCCAGGTATCAAATCCAGCCTGTCAGCTATGCAGACCAAGGGCCCACTCAGGCCTTTAAAAAAAATAAAACACCAACTCCCAGAAGGCCGAGCTCTTCGCCTCTCCGCTTCCTCTCCCTGACAGCTCAGAGGGAGGTGGGGTGATGGTGTGTGTGTGTGTGCACGTGTGTGTAAAAAGGCAGGATTCAGGGAGAAAGAGGGGAAAAGAGAGCAATGGAGAGGGGTTGAATGGTCGTTGGTGAGAGCTGTAGGAAACAGGAAGATAGATGGATAGGAAGAGAGAGAATGAAGGAGTGCTATTGTACCTCCACTTCCCATCAAGGGCACTGGGTTCATTTTCAGCCTGTCACTACACAAAAAAGCAGCTATGGAAGAGAGTTTCCACAGTCACTTACAGGTATGTGTGTGTGTGTGTGTGTGCGCGCGCAGTTGTGGGTTTAAACTGTACATGCGTGTGTGTGCACATGTGCTCCCACTCCTACCATGCCGCAAGCCCCCTAATGTCACATGGTTAGTGGTCTGGCCGCAGTGTGAAATGAGCCTACAGGTTCAACTCTCCGGCTCACACCAGTGACCCTGTCAATCAAGCTATCAGGGTCAGAGAGAAAGAAAATGAGGGGGAGGAGAAGAACAGAAAGGAATAAAAAGGAGAAGAGAGGAGGGGGTGAAAGGGGAAAGAAAGAGGGAGGTAACACAAGGCAGAGAGAAGTCAAGAGAAAAGGGTGATGTAAAACCTCTGAAGCCTTCGTTGCTTGTGCATGTTTGTGTGTTTGCATTAATGCATCTGAAATGACAGCTCCTGCCAACGCTGTTTGTCCTGTATAGGGCAGAGTTGGGCTCTGAGAAAGGTCTCCCTACACACACATACACACAAATGCGCAGACATGCACACCCCCAGCGTTCCTGGAGTCAATTGGCAAGTAAATGCGAGAACACTGTGTGTGTGTTGACACCTCTGGCATCAGAACACTTACTGTCAATTAGAGTGGCGGGCAGACAGGTCACTTTAAGGAGGAGACAGTGAGAGACAAACAGAGTGACAGAAAGAAGGTTTGGACTTTTGATTTTCTTAGAGAAAAAAGAGACATCTTAGAGAAGAAGACTAAGTCAGACTTAATTTTATGAGCTACCATAAGGTGTGCCACAAGGCGCAGCTCTCACCTTGGTCCTTAGATGATCCATGAGATGCTGTCTGCCTGAAAGCAGTGACAAACAATTTCAGACAGCCACATAATGGCGTCAGCTCTTCAACTCCAACTTTATTGTTATCAAGAAGGATTTATGGTTTGCAGAAAGGCAGTAAACACACAGGTCACAGGAACACAATGACAATAAGCAGCACCAATCTTTATTCAGAGACAAATCGAGGCACGCAATTTTTGGATCTTTTTGAAAGCGACAGACTAGACTAAACCCAGCTTTTCAAAGCATCGGCCACATGCAGACAGGTGTGCAATTGTCCAGAAAAAATGTATCAGCTGACAGAGGGATTCTCCTCACACGTCCATTCCTTCCTCTCAAATTAAACTCTCACAGGTGGTAATAGACAGACACCAGGAAATGTCAAACCTGTGTGCTATTGTGATGTCCTTCGTGCTTTTTCCAGTGCCCGAGGGCAAATGACCACTGGGTCTGCTCGTCAGCGGATCTATCTTACCCTCCAGGATATAAAAGTTGTCCCATACTGTCTCTCTCTTCAATTAGCTGTCATCCACCCTGCATCTGCTTGTTTTCATTTTGCACCATCCATCACCTCCATAGCCCATATCTCACACACTAGTTAGTGATACTCTGTGTAAACGTAATATTTTATTTCCTGTCATCCACGATAACCCACCTCTCTGCATCCACAGTGCTACTTTCTAACACAAAAGCAAGTCAAAACTGCCCAAAGACCTAATATCCACCAGTTGTTGACTTGTTGAAAAAGCAGCTCACATGTGTCAATCTGTCCAAGTCTGTAAATATCATGCAGGGTGATGTGCAGAAGAACATGTGCACTGAGCCAAGTTTCCCTGGACAATGGTTAAAGGTTAAAGCCAGGCCAGTAGATGCATACAAATGAACTTCCAAAACAATACAATCAGTCAAACTTTCCAAAAATTACATTCACAATACAATGCACTTGAACCACCAACACTGTTTTTGTTGTCATGAAGTTTAAACAGGTTTTCCTTGTCATTATAATTGACACGGGCACAGGTGCATGAGGACATGTGCTTGTCTGTATATTTTAATTCTGTTCTCTGATGCACTAGTGGTCTTGTTATAGAACTCTGATACTGCAGATGACTCTTGTTTTCCAAGGTTTTTGTAGGTTTTCCTTGTAATTGCAAAATATGTAATTTTCTTCCCCAGCATACAGTATTAGCCATCTGGTTGTCTTTTTAATTCCTCACAAACGGTTTACACAAATTTGTGCTTTGAACACTTCCTCACATTCAATCTTCAAAGCCTGCCATTTTTAAATGGCATTAAGTAATTGTTATTGGTGTGTCTTTCTGTCATTGAGTTTTGAAGGAGAAGGGAGAGACACTGTGGCAGTTTAAGAATTGTGAACCACCACGTGGTCGTGTGCTTCAATAACAGCGCATTCAAACAGAGAAAAACAGAAAGAGAAATAAGTCAAAGACATATGGAGGCAGACAGAAAATGAAAAGTCAATGTGCAAGTGAAAAAAAGTGATGGAGGAGAATGCTGAGAGCGAGAGAGAGAGAGGAAAATGAATGGCCTATCTCCATAAAAGTAGCCATGCCTCTCAAGGTGGGAGCCGGACAGCTAAAAGTCAACAGCCGGAGAATGGATAGGACTGATTGAATTTATAGGAGCTGCTTCCTTAGACCAATGCCACACACGCGCACACACACACACACACACACACACACACACACACACACACACACACACACACACACACACACACACACTGAGAGAAAGGGCATGTTGGAGGCAGATTTCCAAAGAATTAGGAGTGAAAAGCATAAGCACAGTCTTTTACTCTTCAGGGACTGTTGAGTGATAGTTAATCAGTTGATCCAAGATTGGAACCGACAACTTTTAAGTCACAGGTCCAGTATTTACCTCCCTGATCAACCTATTGGTGCAGCAATCAAATCTCTTTCAGTTGGTTTTACTTAGCACCAAAAACAGCGACAACAACAAAACATCTGGAATTGAAACAAATGTTCAGCAAAGACAAATTCAAAATGCTTTGGATTCTGCAGGTTTATGTGACTTTCTTATTTCCTCTTTTATTATTTCATAATTCAACTTCAAGTTGAAGCCAAGTTGAAATGATCATTTTGTGATTGTAATTTGATAAAAGAGCTTTTGAAATCTGAGTAATGTTCTGCGTCACAACGTGGGATAAAGAACAAGACATCATTTTCAGCAAATCATTTTGAAAATGAGCAGAAATCGTGACTTTTCTCAGACACAAGATGATTGGTTCTCTGAATACGAATATTAATAAACCTTCTCTAGTAGTTTATTCATTCCTTCTTACGTTGCTTACTATGTGGTGCATTAACTGTTCTTCCTAAGGGAAGTGGTCACACCATTGTTCAAAGTGACATACTGTGTATCACAGCTGAGACCACAAAGGTGCTCAGTCACCAGTAAGCAGAGCTCCACTGACTGATTCAGTCAGATCGTAGATTTGTCCATTCATGTACTGAACGCCTCTGTTCAGGAAGACAGATTTTTTTTTTTTTTTTTTTTTTTTTTTGTTAAAGCAAGCAGAGGCTGAGATATCCTAAGTCCAGAATCACAGAAGCCATTATACAGCTATTTTGACAGGTTGGGTAGTTCTCCTTATGATGAGTAATGTGAGCTTCATGTGTAAAATCTGCGGCATGCCCCTTTAAGACACATAACTTCGAAGAGATCCTCCATAGAGTTTCCCTATGGCTGCAACCTTAAAGCATGTGTACAGTACTTAAGAATGGCAACTGACTTGCCAGCATGAAGTCTAGCAACCGCAAAAGTGTTATTCCTTATGAAAGAAGTCAAGACACAAATGTGATACACACACACACACAAACACACGCAGACTTCTGCTGAGCCTGAATGGTGAGTCCAGCGCTATTAGTTACTGATGAAAAATGACGAAAGGCAGGAAGACAGCGAGAGTGAGGCGAGCGGAGTGCGGGGGCAGCGGCAGCGAGAGGGGAGGACAGAAAATTAGGAGAAGGAACAGAGAGCTCTTTGCAATTCCGTATGTGTGTGTAAGAAAGAGGGGAGGAAAGAGAGAGATGAGAGAGAGCCAGGAAGAGACGGTGAAGGAGAGAAACAGGGACTTGGTTGTAGTGGAGAGAGAGAGAGCAAGAGGCAGTGACAATAAGAGGCTGAGAGAGAGAGAGGAGTCAGACAGAGGGCGACAGATACAGAATGTGAACAAGACAGAAAGAGAGGAAGAGACATAGATAAGAATAGGAGTGTCATACACAATACACAATATACAATCTGTATGTCTGTGTGTGCACCTTCTGTTGACTTTTTTTGTCTTATATATATCTGTGTGTGTCATATAAAGCCTGTTTCCACTGCACAAACCTTTTCCAGGACTCTTTTAAAGAACTCAGGAACTTTACCTACATTTCAACAGGTGGAACAAATTTGTTCCTGTTGTGTAGTTCCTGCCACCACAGAACTCTGTTAGCATGCCCCTGAATGCAGATTGGCTGGATGTTGACAACGTTCAGACATTGTAAAGAATTTTTCAAGACATACACAGAGAATTAAAGAAGTGATGTGTATCAGAGGTTTTGGTGGTGTTTTTGTGACTTAACCACACTAAAGCCACAAACTGTGCTGAGAAGTTTGAAAACTCAAGCCAGAAAAATCAATTGGCAGCTGCAAGTCAGCGGATGAAAATGGTGGAATGGCAACAAAAGATTTGGCTTGTGCCTTGTTAGAAGTTTTTGCTGCACTATTTGCATTTTTATCTTTATCTTCTCACAAAAAGCAGCGTTTTGAATCAATGGGACATAAAATCAGCGTGAAAAGTGGCTTTATTGATCAATCATCAATTGATTTGTTAGTTTAAAAAAATACATTTCAGGTAAAACCACAGACAATGAGCCTTATTCATAGTGTATGTCCCATCTAAGTGTTGTGTGAATGCTTGCGCGAACATTTCCTGGATGTACATTAAATTATCTATGTGGGCACTTGTGTGGTAAGAGATGTAGAGCGAGAGAGAGAAGTTGAAAAGGATCACTGGTGTGCGACAGAAAAAAGCCAGAGAATTAATCTCCTGTGAACTTATAAGTACAGGTTTCAGAGGTTGAACAAGTGTGAGTGTGTGTGTGTGTATGTGTGTGTGTGCGTGTAAGTGTGTGTGTGTGCGCGTGTGAGAGAGAAAATGTAGGAGGATAAATTTTCCATGAACCTTTAAATCACAGCACAAAGGTGGAACAAGTGCGCGCTTGTGCATAAGTCTATGTGTGTGTGTGTGTGTGTGTGTCACCATTTGCTACATGTATTTCTCCTAGCGCACAAACTTACTGTATGCACAGGAAAAAGGGAAAGGCAGAGGCAGAGAGAGTGAGTGAGAGACTGTCTGTGGGGATCACATGTGGTTAATCTGGGGCATGTGCCTTGCTTGAGGGCAGAGCAACCCAACACATCGGCATGACGGATTAAAAGTATCTACATAAATCCCCTTTTCATCACGAAGGCCTTAAACTGCGTCAGCATTAAAAGAGCAGAGAGACCATTGTTTCTTTCTCTCCTCACTCTCTCGTCCTGTAGAAGTTTTTAATTTCTCTCTGAAGAAAAAAAAGAAGAAAAACTTATCGACATTCCTGGCAAAGACATGGCAACTTTCAGGAAAGGCCCTAAGAAAATGGGAATCAAAGAACTCCAAGTATGAGAAAATGCACTGGAGTAGAATGAATTGAAAATGTGATAGTTAAAAAAGTCATTCAAATGCTTTATAAGAAGTGTGTGCTTGTGTGTGAGCTTGTGTGTGTGTGTTGCATTTAACAATGTATGTATATAGTAAGTAAATTAGCTGAATGACCCCCCACCCCTTTTCAGGCACTCTCCCCTCCTCTAAAGCCATAGTCTAATTGAAACCCTGTGTTACTTTCTCTCATTTCCTGTCTGACACGCCAATATCCTCCAGCCTCCCACCCTGCTCTCTCTAAAAGCACATTATCAGCCACTTACCTCTATTTAGCATAGCATCGATTAACAATGAGCTAGCATAAAATGTCACCAAATGCCCCGGTCGATGCCCTTTTTGTTAGCTTCCATGCTAATGTCCCTGGCCATTTGTTGGGACATGCTAATGTGCCAATCAGAGCAGAAGAAATGTTTAGCCTTAAGGGGCAAAGTTTTGGCTACACTTTGGTCCTCTGCCAGCGAGCTCAGGTCACACACATTCACACAGAAACACACACAGGTCACTTAAACCCTCAACTTCCGAACTGCCTGCAGGGTTACTTTCGTCCTGCTAAGAAGAGTCCGAATCAGTTATGTGTTTTCCAACAGCACATGACAGGACTCCAAAGGTGCAGAAGGGTGCAGCTGGAGGTTTACAGTATATAGTAGTAGGAATGAAGGAGTAGAGTGGTGAACAGTAACAGTTCTCTCTGGTGCTGTAGGTTTCTCTCTTCTCATGAGCCATCATGCATGCATGTGAGGACACATTGTGATGCCCACGTACACATCTGTTTAGTCTGTGCATGCATGTACATAAGTCTTGGTATCTGACTGCATGTGAGTGCAATTGTATGTATTCTGGAGTGTATGTACCCTCGTGTCTCATGAGACAGAAGAGGTCAGGCGTAAAGATGGCTTGGGGTTAACTGTCCTCCTTGTTGAGATGGTTTCACATCTGGCTGGCCTTACGCATACATATATGCACAAATGAATGTGAACATGCAAGCAAAGGTAAAAAATCTGCATGCATCATGTGATACATGATGCATTTAAGCGCTACCTTCTGTCAGGTATGGTGGTCTCAGTGAAGAGAACGTTTTTTATGGACATTGACTGCTTCAAAGAACTTTGTTGGGCCAGCACATTTTGAAGAAGGTGAGGAAAGTTTCTTCTCCTCAGGGAAACTCCTATAGAGCCACCAGTGCTCTCGCTTACAATACTGGGTTTCCTGTGGGGTTTTCTTTGATTCCCGAGATAGTATATCCACTTTGCTTTGGATGACAGCTACACATTCATGTTCATGGATATCAGGGACAGTTATCACTAACACACAAGTGATCAACGGACAATTATGGGGTTTCCTATTAACAGCAATATAACTCAAACTGTCACAACTAGCCATCATGTGATTGTGATCAAAGTTTCAGATAAGAAAAGGCCTTGTGTTTAGCTTTGCTTTTTAGGAATTCACTTTGAGTTTTGTTTATATCTGACTTTTTTGGTGGTTATTTGTCTTGTGAGAGGGACCAACTGGAGGTCACAGTCCACGCACCCCTTTGTTTGCCACTATATCACTGAGAATATTGCAATACTGCTGAGACCACCTTCCTTGAGTAAAACCTGCCTGACACAGAAGCACACCTTTGTTTCTGTCTGATTTTAATTCAGCATAGCGCTTCTTTTTCACCCGCTTGTCTCTGGCAGTTTTTCATTGGATCTGACACTGAACACAACCCGTAAAACTCTTGCCTCAGCAATATCGGCTAGAGAAGGAGGAAGACAGACAGAGAGTGAGAGAGGAGAAAATGGTGAGACGGAGGCGAAACGGAGGAGAGAGAATGAAAAGACAGACAGATGGCAAAATAGGGGAAAAGCAAAGGAAGAAGGAGAAATGCTTGTTAGCACCTCACTGGCCCAAATAAATATAAGATAACACACCTGACTAATAATTAGTCTCAAGAGCATTAGCACCTCTGTGTGGAAGAGAAAAAGTGAGCAGAAGCATGCGTAAATGTGGGTCTGTGAGGATGTTTGTGGGTTATGGCGAAAACCTAACTCAAGCTGTGTGTGTGTGTCTGTGTGTGTGAGTGTGTAATGGAAAGGAGGGCAGAGGCCTTTGCATGTGTCCAAGCTAATGGGTATCCTGGCACACATAATCAGACCCGTTAATCACAGAGAGAGGGGAGAGAGATGGACTGAGAAAAAGAAAATAGAGCTTTCCACCGATGCAAAAATGAAGTGGCGTGGAGCGAGGTTGAAAAGTCAATAGTGGTCGAAAGGGAGGGCGCAGGATGGTGAAATGGGACAGAGCTGTCATTTCATTTAATAGGTGACCTATTTCATCTGTTGTTGTCTTTTTTTCTCTTGCAATAAGCACTTCTGTATTCCATCTCATAGCAAAAAAACATGTTTGGGTTTAATTACATGGCGGAACTGATCGAAAAAGGAAACAAGAAAACTAGAAGGGAAGATGGCGAGACAGAGGGATGGAAATGGATTTTACTTGTAGTCAACTAACTTGCGTCACTGGCCAGGCTTAAGTCAAATCCTGAAGGGGATATCCAATCTGAAAAACAATTCTCTCTTAAGTCTTGCCTATTGTTCCAGTCCAAACCAATACTTGTATACACAGGAAAATATGCCAATTAGATGTCATAGCATATAAGACATATTTGTGACATTTCCACATATATGCACAAGACGCCAGTAGAGTAACACACACTCTCATCCTTTCTGTCTCTTTGAATGCACATTAGAACTAAAACACACAGCTTTCCTGTCATTATAACATTGTCACTCTCTGCTTTAAGACAAGACTTTATTGTCCTTGCATGCTATTTATGGATTCTGTTGTTTGTCCACTCTCCCTTGTGTCTGGCTTGATGTTCAGTGCTGTTGGTTGCTGTCTATTTTTCCTCCAGGTGTGAGATATTTTTGCAACACCAATCAGGGTTTTTATGTCTCACCTGCACAGATTGCACGTCCTCTTTTGTCAGGTTTTGCCATTTCTTCATGCAAATAAATTAAGCCATAAAACATAATCTCTGAGCAAAACAAATCAAGTGAAGGACCCAGAGGCTTTAAAGACAACAGACTGTCAACACTTCAATCTTGCTGACAAAAAAAAGGAGAAATGAAAGGCTGTATGAAGGAGAGAAACTTTTTTCAAGAATATCATACAGCTATGAGCATTCAGAAGCATTCATGCGTTTTAATTAGAATTAAAAGCTAAACTGTGAAACGTACATTTTCTGTTGGAGCACATATTTGTTTTCTGCCCAAACCAAATCATAATATTCAACCCTGAGTCCAAAAAAGCTGCATAAAACATAAATAACACAATACAATATGATCATTTGCTAATCTTTTTTGACATACATTCAACTTAAAACAGTACAAAGCAACTTCATTGATTTTTGTAAATATCCTCTAATTCTGAATTTGATGCAGCAACACATTTCAAACCAGTTGGGACAGGAGCAACTCAAGGCTGGGAAAGTTGTGGAATACTCCAAAAACACCTGTTTTATTTATGTTTTACACAGAGTCCAAACTTTTTTGAAACTGGGGTTGTATGATTTCACTCTCCGTGCCATGGCATGTCTTCTACATACATTCTTGCTTCCTCTATTAATGAGCTCAACAATGGCAAGAAATGTTTATTTTGTCTTAAAAAGAGTCATTTATTGCTTCAGACATAAATCAGCTGTGTCCCACAAGGCTATATGTTTCAGAATGAGGTCTTTTTAGGAGCCCAATCTGTTGTAAATTTATAGGCAATATGTGTTATTGCTGAGCTGGAATGGGCTGAAAATAGTATTGGAACATGCTAATACACACATATGCACACACCCACATATGCATGTGCGCGCGCGCGCGCGCACACACACACACACACACACACACACACAGGCACACACACACAAATCAAGCTAGTTTTTAACAAAAGAAAAACTTTGTGTCAGGCACACAGCCTTTGTGATTGATTGTAAACAATAACTTGCCCTAGCAATCTTTGTCTTTGTGTGTGTGTGTGTGTGTGTGTGTGTGTGTGTGTGTGTGTGAAAGAGAGCGTGTGTGTATTTGTGTGTTGATGTGTGTATTTGTGAAAGGCAAGGTAATTAGGTAATCAACAGCTGTGCCAGACAGACAGGAAGCAGCTTGTTAAGAGAGTGAAACGGAGATGGAAATAGATAATGAGAGAGAAGGAGAGGTAGAATGAGCCACATATAAACAAAAAGAATGGGTTGAAACAAAGGCACAGAGCAGGAAAAACAGAGAGGGGTACAGGAGAGAGAGAAAGAGAGAGAGAGAGAAGTATGAGAGAGTGATGGAAAGATGGGGGGGTGGTAAGAGGGGGAAGCATCAGATGTGAGGACAGGTGCTGTTGTCAGCTATGAAACACATGTAAACCCTTTAATGACAGGAGGAACCAATTACTGACAGCAAGAAGGGAAGGAAGTTTTTCACTGTCACACCAGGAAGCACAAACAAACCGACATGGAGAATTATTATTGTTTTTTTTCATCGTCAAACTTGTGATGTTTTCCTCTGTGGGCGGGCTGATGTGCCGGCTTGTGTGTGGATAAAGACGGAGCAGCAGGAGACCGGAGGTTACAGCTTCAGGCTTTCAGGGCAGAGAGGTCACTGGCTTGAATCCCAAAACAATCAAAATCAAGGTGAGGGCAAGTGAAGGAGAAATAGTTTGTGAGTTTTCCAAAAAAAAAAAAAAATAATGTCCTTATTTAGTTCTCATCTGCTTTTACTTGACCTCAATGCAAAATTAGAAAAAAAGAAAAGAAGTTAAGAAGAAATACAAACTTACTGCCTTATTGAGGCACCTTCCCATCGGCAGCAGCGAAGAATTTATGGATGTGTGTGTATTCTTAAGACCCAACAGTGTCACTTTTCCATTGCCAAATGATTGAAGAGCTGTATCATAGGAAGGAACGAGNGAAGAAATACAAACTTACTGCCTTATTGAGGCACCTTCCCATCGGCACCAGCGAAGAATTTATGGATGTGTGTGTATTCTTAAGACCCAACAGTGTCACTTTTCCATTGCCAAATGATTGAAGAGCTGTATCATAGGAAGGAACGAGGAAGCAGTGAAGGACTTCTCTGAATATTTAGAAATTCAGTCCTTTCTTACTATGGCTGTTGTTTTGATAGTTCTGGGTCATTTCACTCGTTTAGGAAGCCTCCTCATCAAAGGCAACTTTCCAACAATGTGAGCTCTTCACTGCCACAAAGGAGCTGCTAAGAATTCTACTTATTTCTTTACCAAATACATTTTGAGGAAAGATTAATGGATGTCTGGATTATAAAGTTTTTTGACAATAGTAAGTGGAGTGCAGGAAAGTCATTGAAAGTTGCTCAGGGTGCATGGATGGTTTTGATAACGGAGAGCAGAGTTCGCATGTCCACACTCCTAACACTGCTTAGGTGGCAGCACATTAGATAGGTAGGAGTGTCTTGTTGCTGCTGTGGAGCTGCTAGCACCACACACATTGAAACAGGTCCATGTCTGTTTGTCTGGAAAAATTCATAGCGATGAAAAGAAAACCTGAAGTGGAAACTCAGTGACAGCAAGTGTGATTTGGCCTTCAGGGTGGACATTACCAAGTAGCTCTCAGAGCTGAACCTCAAGCTCCAGCCGGCTTCTCAGCTCTCTACTTTCAATGAAGTGAAATATTTTGAAGTCACGATAAAGGTGTGACAAGTGTAACTGGAAAGAGGAAACATTTTCTTACTCTGCAATAACAAACCGCTGCTATGACACCTGAATATGTTGGTGAGTGTGAAAACTATGGTGAGAGGAATTGGACATATTCGCTACGCCATTTAATGTGGAACCAGCTGATGTGCCTGGCAACCTACAACATGAAATCATTGAGCTGCAAAGCAATGACCCACTACTGTGAGCAGCTCCTTTCAGAACTGACTCTTGCAAACAGTTGGCTCTGCTGTCCCAAACCTGAAAAACCAGCAGCAAGTATCATCGTCATCACAACCATCTGACATGAAATGCCTCACCAAAGACAAGAGGTTCCAGCCATGTGAGCAAGGGCCCCCCTATGTATGTATGTATGTGTAATATGCTTCTGCCCAAGGACCAGTGAGAGGAAAAAGGTTGCCCTTTAGTTGCTATGAGTGCATGTTTAAGGAACAACAAATGAAATATATTAGTCAGTGAACCTTTTGAAGATTGGTCCTGGATAAAGATGACCGGGCGGATCCATTCATTAACATTAACAGGCCCCCATTACGCTGATAAGGATTGTAATCCAGGCAGCCTTAAGCTCTTCAGCAAAACATATTCTGTTGCAAATAAGTAGTATATGAATATAATTTCTAGCAGGTTGGTTTAAACCACTACTGGTTCTAGCAGAAGCACCAATGTAAAAGGCTGGTAGTACTGTTAAAGTCCTATACAGAACCGGTAAAGTATGTCAAACTATGTAAAAGTTGAAGCTGATTGTAGAAACATTGATTAATAATACTCTTATGATCTACAGTATACAAACATCAGGCCGAGTCTAGTCTAGTCTTCTTTGATCCTTCAGTTAATAGTCTGATTTTACACAGATTTTAATTAAATCAGAAAACGTCACTAAAAGAAAAATGTTGCTTTCCAAGGTGGAGGGATTTGCAGAAAGTAAAATAACTTTTCAGCCAGACTGCACAACCAGTACACTTTCCAGCAGGAGGACACTGAAAGACGGCAGAGGTAAAATATTTCATTTCAGCTGTCTGGATTCACTGACAAGCTCTTCCTTCAGTCAGAGCACGCCTCTGCCAGAACAATGTGCTGGCTCCATGCATCCATACAGCTTCTAAGCAGCATTTAGATTATATGGAAATAGCACTCACTTATAATACAATTGAGGATATGATGAATGTCAGAAGATCATGTCATAAGGCAAGTGCCACGAGCACTGGATGCCTGAACGCTTGACTGCAGTTTTTAATTTTGTGTCCATTTTAATGCTAATGTAATTTATCTAATCTAGCAGACCTGTATTTGCTGAAATCAAAACTTTTTGTAACTCAGACAAAATCAGCTGCCCAGCGATGCACACTGCCAAGTAGCCATGACTGCAGCAGAATATATCAAAATGAAGGTGCATTGCCAAGGCTGGACTCCAGCTGTCCCCATTGGTATTTTTAGATGGTGCAATGGGTGTAAATATTGGTTGCCCTGCTGGAAGAAACAACTCCAAGGTGTAAATGGCTCCTTGGATAACTTTTTGCAGGGAGGAATAAACTGGCACACAGGAAGTGATGTGTTGTTGGGAGGTAGCTGTACAAGTTTCTCTGGAATAAATAAAAGAAGAACTAGGTCATTTGTGCCTTGAATGAACAAGACTGCCACCAAAACCTCTGTCAACAGAAAACCCACGGGACGTGATGCCGTCACGCTTTTGTAATAATGATAATAATAATAAATAAATGGATTTTAAGATGCAGCCTTGAATCTCTTTTCCTGTCTCCCCCCACCTGTCAAAATAATTACCAACCTTAAAGCAAACTACAATGATTCTCAACCCTTGTCATTCACCCCCTTTTCTCCATCCTTTACTCCCTCTGTCGCCGTCCTCCCCTCCCTCCGACTCACTGCTAAAAATACATGCATTCAAACCAAACCACAGCCATGAAAGAAAAGGGTGTAGAATCGGTTTCTTCACATTCGGTATCTCCCTCCCCCTCATTCCCACCACCCTGCTTCTCTCCCCTCTCTATCAGCTGGTTGTTTAATGACAATCATTCAGAGCAAAGATGTCCCTCCGTCCCTCCGTCCCTCCTCTCTGCTCTCCTCCTCTCTCAGCATGGTTTGATGAAGTTGTGGTTTAAACAGGATGTCGCACATTTCCTCTTAGCCTCAGTTTTCTGCACATCAGTACTTTTTCTTTTTTCCACCTTTCCTGTATTCTTTCTTAATTCACTCAACATTTAAGTATTTACTAACCAGAAAAGGTTAGAAATGGGGTGTCAAAAGGGTCACTGGGGTACCCACCACAGAGTTTGTTCCCTCCACAGAGATTATTATTGCTATTATTCAGGCTTTGGCATTTGCTGAGATGACTGATACTGTCGAGTCTTTCAGTCTCAAAAAGTGATATTTTGAAAAAATCTCGCAGGGCAGGTAAAAAAACATAATCCAGGTTTTTGCAGAATCATCCAGTACCTAGTTTCATGTCTGGCGATTGTGTTCTAGTCGTGCTTCTTATTTCTCTTTTATTGCTGTCTTATGACCAAAAACTTGCCTCTACTCCTTCCAGTCCTCTTTCTGTCCCTTCCAAAGTTAGTCGTTCAAAACACTTCACTCCTCTGTCCCCTCCCTGCCTGTTGAAAGACAATCTTCTGTCCCACAACAAGTAAAGCAACTCTTTTTTTTCATCTCTCCTTCTTTTCTTTTTCTTCTTTCAGCAGATCCTTTTAGTCTCCTCCTGGGAGACGGAGGCGTTCGGTCCCCTCAGTTTGTTTGTGTCGTTCGTTCGCTCACCCCTGCATGCTCGAGAGCTCTCAAGTCAAGGACACAAGCTTGGTTTTTGATTTACACGATGAAAAGAATTAATTAAACAGCAGCAATGGGGCCCTGGGGTTCCCTTTGCCTAAGGAGGGTGGGAAGGTGAAAGCAGGAGGGCAGAATAAAAGAATGGAGCTGATTGGGAATGGGAAGGAAAGGAAGAACAGCAGGAAATGGAAGAGGGATGGGTGAGAGAGCAAAAGGAGGACAAGTTGTTTGGTGTGAAAGAGAGGAAGGACATGCGGGAGACAGGGAGGGAAGGAATGGGAATAAGAGAGCAAACAGAGAGATACAAAGAGAAAAAGGACTGGGATATCTCCAGTGTTTGACACCTCTCGCCAACACACACAAACACGTACAGACACACTCACCCACATGGGGACAGGGAGCTACTGTTAGCATCGGCACTGCTGCTCACTGTATGACACTGTACATCTCTAAGGAGAGGGACTCGAACACATAGGGTCCACGTAGGTCGCCTTAATTAGCCACACATCCCGCCACGCAGGCTCCCAGGGGGGTTAACAGGGGCATGGAGGGTGAGGAGACGAAGGATGGGGGAGACAGAAGGGAGGGTGAGAAGCGGGAGTGGGAGCAAGGGAGGAATGGGTATTAGAGCAAGGGGAATAAGCCAATGGGATTGGAAGGTTATTTAAAGCGTGGCCTACAAAAACATTCTGAAAAGTACAGTGTGTGTGTGTTTGTGTGTTTAGATATGAGTGCATGCATGAAATGTGACCTATACCGCACATGTGATTTCACTTTACAGCCAGGATGATCCCAGGCAGCACAGTAAATGAACTCACTATGTGCGTGAACCCAGTGCCTGCATTCATGCTTGCATACATATGCGTATGCATATGAGTCCAGCCTGGTGATTGAGTGTGCTCAGGTGGCCAGGGTCATTTCAGTGAGTGACAGAATGATGCTAGGCAAGGCTGTACACATAAACCCAATCCATATCTGCAAGGCCTAATTAGCCAGCTCAGACTATGATAGAGTGGCGGAGCACATGAGTGCTCACCAAAAAACACTTAACGAACACAAATGCTGCCTTTATCCCACCGAATCCCACTTTATCCCAACTGTCTTGATGTCTTTTTTCCTGTAATTGACAGCTAACATTGCCTCTGCTTATATAAAATATCTCATGACCTGGAGAATTACAAAAGTGACCTTTGTAGAGGCGTCAATTTTTACTGTGTGTTTTCTGAAGTGAAGCTGTGGCCTAAGAAACATAGTCAATAGTGTTTTTGGAGGACTGTCACATGGGTCAGCTTACTTAATTGGGTGGCGGTATGAACTCCAGAGGAGGTAAATTATGGGGCACCTCAGAGACAAGTTGATGTATCCCAGCTGAAGTTACAAGGACTTAAATCAAATTCATTCCGATGACCCCTGCTCCCCAAAGTCTTACCTCACAGGATGACAGGTTTATTTTAAGCTTTATTCATTCACATTTAGCTGGTTTGCCTGCAGTGTCGGCGGAACAAAGCTGCCACATAGATGCATTTTCTCTGGGTTTGGACCAAAAACTCACAGGGATGCGTGTCTTGATTTGTTTAAACCTGAAGTTGTGCATTTTTAGAAAATTGCTTCCTGCACTTTCCTTCTCTGCCCTCTTAAACCTCTTTGTGCTCTTATTGTTCCATTTCGTTTGCCACCCCTTTGTGCCATCCACCTCAAACTCACAAGTCTTCTTCCTCTTTCATTTTCCCTCCCTAATCTTCCTGCCCTTCCTGCCATACTTTCTCCTCCTTCCCCCTCCTCTTTCCTCTTCTCCGTCCTCTTTCCGTCCATGTTTGCCCACATTGTTCTCTTTCAGTTCCTCTGTCCTTCGCTTCTCTTGTCAAAGCTATGTTGATGTTTATCAGCTTTAAAATCCAGACATCTTTACAACTCTCACCCACAAAGTCAGCTCCAACTACAAAAAAAAAAAAAAAAAAACACATCAAAAAGTACACTTGGGGGAGAATGAAATGTGTCTGTAGGCCAAACTATTTTTCAGTGTCAAGATGTGAGAGGACAAAAAACATGAAGATGATATGGTATTGTGGACCTCTTGCAAACTAAGCATGCTTGAGTGACATTGGAATTGAAAGCAAGACCATAGAAAACAGAATAGTCAATCTGATAACAATCTAGCAATGAAGAGAGGAACAGTAGGAAAATGTGGAAAAACCGAGTTGCATAAATACAGAAACTCTTTATACTTCAATACACTACATAAGGCAACGTAAACACATATTGTTGGACTGCATGTGTGCATGTATGCACCTTTAGAGACACGTTTAGCCTCAATTCTGTGTTGTGCAGTCAAGGGAGGAGGGAGGAAGAGGAAAGAAAGTGAAGGAAGAGCAATAAACACAGACTACTGGGGTGGTCATTACCTCTGCTCCTCTGTTAAAGGAAACCCACAGACGTTTTGTGAGAGTGTATGTGTGTGTGTGTGTGTGCGTGCGTGCATGAGTATTTTTCAGGGACAGATCTATACCCAGAGGTTGAGGTATTGAAATACAGTACATAAAATCCTTCTATAATATACTGGAAGTTGGGATATGGGAAAGCAGAGCGGGGGGGGGCGGCAAAGTGAAAAATGTTTGGCAATTTTATGGGACTGTTGTTAAAATTTCACTGTATGCTGGAGAACCAAAACAGTTTTCACTGCTTAAAGGTGTTTTAAAGGTGAGATAAAGATATCAGAAAGTTGGATCTCGGCAGTGAGATGATTTAAACCTGAAATTCAGTTTGGGACCAGGAACTGGTCTGGATGATCCAAATCAATGATTCAACTCAGAAGTCAATGAAACTCGTGCAGCCAAATTGCCACCTGATGCTGAGATAAAACTTTGCCGGTCAGAGTCTGGTGTTACAGTTACTTAAAGGGTCAATACAGCTCATACTCCCTCATTTACCCCTTCTGGTGCCAGTGCATGCAGAGAGTTTTGGTTTTGTTTGCACAGGTTTTCAGGTGTTTTCAGCATTAGCTGGCATCTCCTTTCAGCTGCTGAGTGGACAACATATGAGAGCTTTCTGTTGAACCACGTTACCAGTAACATGTCGATTTATTAGATTTTCATAGCCACAGGATCTTATTTCTACACAATCAACAAACTAAGAGTAACTAAGAGTTAGCTAGCACAGCCAATCACATTTAACTCATGTTAACTTGTAATCTAATCAAATGTTGATTTGAGATAAAATCTACATGAAGGACTAGGCTCTACTTTACCATTTGTTGTTCAGATATTTCAAGTTTTGTATGATGTGTCATTTTGCTTTTTCTCATCATCTCATCATTCAGACATCGTTCTACTCTAGAAAACACATGAAAGCATACAAAAGTATGGAGGCATACAACTTTCTTGTTAGCGGTTGGGTCCATTGGTACCAAAGTGCTCCGGGGTGACTGTCGTTTTGTTTTTTCAAGAGTTTTATTGTCCCGTGGATTAACTGAGCAGCAAACGTTCAGCGCCATGGTGCTGAATGCGACATTTATGTTGGTAGTTTTCTAGGTTAACCACTCGCAAAGGTCAGCTAAAACACCACTAAAGATCATCACCATCAAGGATCATCACAAAACAAGACAGGGGATGTTATTTACGTTCATCTGTCTTATGTCAAACTGTTAACGCCAATTTTCAGGGGCTTTCATTCTACATTCTACAGCTCTATAATACATTTACAGTAATAAACTGTGAACAGTGGAGATTACAGTAAGAACACTAAAATAACAGTACCAATCAGCAAACATTAGACTGAAAAGCTACAAATTATACAGCACAGTGCTGTAATTACACTAATAAACAGTTATAGATTACAGTCAGTACACTGTAGAATAATATAATAATATAGTTTCATGCTGGCAACTGTAGCTGCCAGTAGTTTACTGTAATTTAACAGGGAAGTTTCTTACAGTGTATGTTCAGTACACGTAGGAGCAAATCCTTAAAAACAGATCTTTGAACTGAACTGACAACACTGAGTCATCATTGTCACTGAACGACACAGTAACTGGCAGTCCACTCACTGGTGACTGAGAGCGCCGCTGTCAGCTCAGCCGTGATGCACAGTACATTACTTCCTCATTAAAAGCATATTAAAAAAGAGCGAAGGCCACAGACACAATCAATTCTGTCGGCTGCTCAGCTATTAACCGTATGTACGGTGCTGAACTGAATGTTTGGACAAGCAACGCGAACGCACTGCTGCGCTGAAGACAGTCAGAGTCAGCGCTGAATGTTGCACCATACAAATCTATGAACTGAACAAAAAGGTTTTAATCAGTAACATGATTCTTCTCCTCTCAAGCAAACATTGAACTCACACAACTGATCAGCTGTTGCTATTTCAACAGAAGAAGAAGCATCTCCTCACAGATCCACACAGATGATGCTGATGCAACCTTTCTCACATTAATACATGAAATAAACAAATGTCACATTTCTATTGTGTTTTCTACATTGTTTTTCACTGTTTGAGGTCAGACTGGTGTTCTTTAAATTACGTCATCTTGTTGCACCCTCTTCTTCTGCAGTAGTATGATGGTTTTCCAACTGGAGAATTGGCCTCACCCACTGCTGATCTCGATGAACTAACTCCAACAATCGCCTAATGGCAGTGGATGGAAACAAGCATTCATTTGCATTTTCTTTTGACGATTTTTTTGGAAATGCGATTAAAATTTGCAATAAATTTGGATGGAAGCCCAGTATGCGAAAGGCACTCATGAGGAGAGACATTGGCTGATATATGCTCATGTGTGTGCTTATGTAGTTGCTTCAGACAGATGACCACATGCAAATTGATTATGTATGCTCATAATATAAACATGTAACATATAAATATCTATTTCTGTCACATACACACACACAAACACTGTAAGCAATGAATAAAAATGGGATGAGTGTAACTATCTGAAGGGAATTCTCCATTTTTCTCTCTCCAGGGACAAACACTAACAGCAACACTGTCATGCTCTCAGGGCCTCTTTCTCTCTCATTTTCTTGTTTTACTTCTCCGTCCCAGCCTCACTTTAACTCTCTCACTTCCACTCTCCCTTTTTTCCTCTTTCCCTCTTGTTGGCAAAGCAACCCTCGCTCTTTCTATCCTTCCCTCCCTGCTGCTGTGTTTTTAATCCTCATGTGTGCCAGCAGAGACTGCAGACATCTTGGCCCCATGTCTATGCTCTGTGTGTGTGTGTGTGTGTGTGTGTGTGTGTGTGTGTGTGTGTGTGTGTGTGTGTGTNTGTGTGTGTGTGTGTGTGTGTGTGTGTGTGTGTGTGTGTGTGTGTGTATCCCATGGAGACTGCCAGCCCTCAGACAAAAGCTCTCTGTTGAGTTAGTTTGTCTTTACAAACAACTGAAACCATACAACACTTAACCCTGTGCCCTGCATCTTTTCCTCTTCTTGTGTTGATTTGAACCCGTTCAAACATAAAAAACAGGATCCTCAAACCTGTGTGTGTATCTGTGTGGAGCTGGATTTTGTGATCCAAGTATTATGAAAAGTCTAAGCATCCTTCAGAAGGGTACAGGCTCCCAGCATCTTTTGCAGGTTACATAAGAAGACTGACTCGACATGATCTAACGTGTGTCCGGCCAGGCGGCAAGATGAAGTGAGTGAGGGGGCTGTTAACAATTTTTCAGAAAATCAAATTGATTAATTTAGCCATGCAATAGTCTCAGAAAGGCTCAATGACAACAAAAGGCTAATGTTTCCAAATCAAAGAAGATGTTTATTAATCAGAGCTCTTGCAGAAGAACGTAGTGCTAACAGAGCGCTAAATATTTCTGAACGGTTCTCTGTCAAAATCAGCAGGGGGAGGCGCGTAGAAACAGCTGCCTGCTGCTTGCAGCTCTCTCTCTCTCACTCACTGACTGTGCCTTTGCTGTCATCTACCTTCTGTCTGTGGCTTGCTATGATAGGGGAAAATGGAATTAGGGCCAAAAGTTCTATTCAATACCATGAAAAGCAAGCAGGCTTGGACGCCAAAGTTCTGTCTGTGTGTCTGTCTACACGCTTGCACCCCCATATACATCAAACAGCACTGTCCATGGTTCTGAAACAAGAGTGACACAATCCTTTAGTTTGCTATTTTTCTATGGGTTCCATCAATACATAGATACAACTTAAGACCTCTCGTGGCGCCGGGCCCAGTGTGTGTGAACCGAATTACTTCCCACATTAGGTGACTAATGCATTTCATTAATGTTGATATGAGTGCTTGTAAGTCATTTGTGCAAATAAAAACTGTACAACATTTGATTGTGTGAGCATGTCTGTGTTCATTTCAACCAATACAAAGTAAAGCAGACAGAGGTACCACCTCCACACACACAAGCACACACATCTGTGTGTGAATAACCAATGACAAGTTTATATAACATTTATGAAATGTATGACTTGTGTTGATGAATAACTCATGCTGTGCGTTAGCTTACCTATGTGAAAGTCACGCACTGATGCATACTACAACAACACGCTCGTACATTGTGTGTGTGTGTGTGTGTGTGTGTGTGTGTGTGTGTGTGTGTGTGTGTGTGTATGCAAGTGCGTACGCTCTTCCAATGGATGTGTTTGCATACATTTGCATAAGTGTGTATCCACCTGAATGTGTGAATGTGGTGCATGTGCGTTTGCATGTGTGTGCAGAGCTACATTAATAGTGTATAATGTGAGCAGGAGATGTTGTTGGGGATTTGACACTCCACTACATGCCTGTCAAAAACATCTATGCTATTTGTCATGAATAAACACCGGGTACTCTGGGGGTGTGTTTGCATTGTTACTGTCGATCTTAGACTTTAGGATTGTAACATGCACACAGTCCGTCAGGTATTCTGTATTTTTGAGTTCTGAGGATTGTGAATTTTCCACTGTTACTGTAGAAAGTAGAGAAAATCCAATGTTTTCTGCCTTGATTTGAGAGTTTAACAAACTGGCAAGTCAGTGAACAAGCACGTCTAAAGAAATGAAGTGGCCCACATGAAGCTGTTAGTTTTTGTTTTCATTTTAGCTCAGTAACAAAACAGAATCTAATCATTTGAAAGACAAGATGTTTCTTCACTGCACACAGATTTTGTTCCAGTGGTAAGATAGAAACACACTAGTGGTGATAAGAAATGCACATACACAGTGTTCAACACCTGTCACTGTAAGTTTAAAACTAGAATTCAAATCAAATTGTGACTAAGATGCAGAACAACAAACCAACAACTAGCTCCCAAAATATAACATTAGTTCACTGTCACAGTTTTTGATCTGACAACGCTTGTGTTTTGAAGATTCAAATATTCTATTGGACTTTAATTATTTCAAGGAAGGAGTTTTGTATTCTTTCTCCAAGTCGTTAAGTCTGCTTTGTGTTGGCTATCCTTTAAACACTGACACTTCATCAAATCTGTCCTTAATGCTTTTAACTGTATGAAAGATTATGAAAACAAACATCTGTAAACTGATCCCTGTTACCCTGATATTGAAAGTGAATAATAAATCTCAACAGTTGCAAACAAATTGGAGCTGTAAATGTTCTGATCACTGAACCACTAATTTGATATATGCTGGAAAACAAAGTAATAAAAGAGTTTCTGACCTGACAAAATGGAACTGTTAGCTGTGGCAATGCTAAACAAAGATAAAGGCTTTCAGTGCAAATGATCGCACTTTCTTTTAGAGGATGAATCCTTCTGTTTATGACTTGAATACCTGGGGTTCACCGTTCAGCTGTTCAAAGACAATGATTATAAAATGCTCCAATTTCACTTCTTTCCTGGAAAATTGCTGTTGTGATTTTGTTCCATCAAAAAATATGCAGTTCCACCTTCTTTTAATGTTATAAGTTGCACAGATAGTCTGGCAATCCTGTGCTGAAGTGCTTTCTTCATACTAATTAAGTTAATTCTACTGTATATGCAGTATAATATATTCAAAGCTGGTTCTGCTACAGTAACATGGAATTTATTTTTCCTGCCACAGCAAGCAATGGCCTCAGGATGATAAAAAAAAACTTCAAATCTATTTAGCACACACACACACACACACACACACACACACACACACACACACACACACACACACACACACACACACGCGCGCACGCACACATGCACACAAACAGATAAATAGCATGTCCCTGTATAGAAGGTGGATAGTGCATTACCCCAGTTCTGGTATTGAACGCAGCCCATTAGCAGTGTTAATCTATAGATCTAATCATGATCATGAAATAGAGCACTGCTCTCCTTCTGGCAGCATCAGCCACAGTCATAAACTATGGCACATTTTCCTCATATAACCCACCAGGCAAAACTGGGGTCATCTTGAACCTGTTCTACTTCTTGTTTAATTAAATGTATCTAACATGGGATCATATCAAGAGACTGTAAACAGAGTGGGAAGAAAAGAGAAACAAATTTTTACAAGTGAGACAAAACTCCCACAAGGCTGTGAAAATGACAACAGTGAAAATTCAACAAGGTCGGGCCTGCTACATGGGCAGCACTATAATAAAGGGAAAATGAAAGAAATAATCTAATAAATTTGCTAAAAATAATACACAGGGCAGGATTATACCATATAATAACATGATATTAAAATGATACTAAGGTGGCAGAAACAGATAAATGAATAATAACTTGAGATGATAATCAAAATGAATCCCAACAAAAGACAAATCTTGCTCGAGGGCGCCTCAATGGCAGCTTCTGACGGAGAGGAGACACACAAATGCACATCCAAACATCTCATTATATTTTATTTTTCAGAGCACTGGTACACAGCGGCAGAAGGGCAGGGAGGCAGAACTAAGCAGAGCGTCAATATCACAGTATGGTGGTGCTGTGTAATTACAGCTAAATGATATCAGAATGGTCAAATACTGAGAAATACACAAATAATGGATAACTACTGTATAATGAAAATCAATAAAGAAACAAATGAGAGCTGTAGGAGAGCTTTGATCCAAACTGGCACAAACAGGGTGATTTAATGAAAAAAATAATTGAGGTCTGCTGGGACACGTGATGGTGGAACAGTAATTACAGTCATGGTGCTCAACAATTTCTTTTTTCTCTCAGATAACTGTCAACCTACGTACACACTGCATATGCAAAAATACTATGAATATATCTGAAACAGCATACAGTACATACACCCACCTCATAAACACTCACAACCATAGACACGTGCACAACTGCACATGAAAACACACCTACACACACGGCAGCTTTGCTCTGGTTCTAATTACAGCATCCACACACCAAGCATTCCCCATTATAGGCACACACTGAACACCGTATCATGTCAGATCATATTATATCATAGAATAACAATAGGTAACAGGTATCAATTCACAAGACTAATTGTCAGAGGTACTAATCATCCCTGCCCTCTCATTCATAAGAAAGCACACTCACTGTTTCATGTCTCAACCAGTAATATCTCATTAGAGATTAATACAGATCAGCTCTTTTAATTAGCCATCCCGCCCACACAATCGCTGATAAAAGCCTGTGATCTTGCCTGTCGTGTGCTGGCAACATTCTGCGTATACTGTGTGTGTGTGTGTGTGTGTGTGTGTGTGTGTGTGTGTGTGTGTGTGTGTTGTGTCATCCCAGTAGTAAAAAAAAATGTCAGCTTCCCTCCCACCTGCAGTCTTCCTTGCTGTTTCATTAGGGAGGCAACACAGAGGTGCTGCATTGAATCAGCTGTGCTTCTCACGTGTGTGTGTGTGTTTATACAGGCCAGTGCATTTATGTGCATGTGTGCATCAATGTACTTGTATACATTTGCGCTTGCTGCATCATAATCTGGGCTTTTAGGCATTCCTTTGTTTACAGTATCACTTTGAAGATGGCAGGAGCGTGTATGTGTGTATGCTGATGGGAATGTGAAAGAGTGTATGTTTGCGTCTGGTATTCTCAGTGTATGTCTTTATGCGAGCTATATCATAATCTGGTTTCTAAAGCATTACTTTCTATGTTTACCCTGATGTCACTTTGATGAGTTTTTCCTTCAGGGCAAGAAAAAAAAAAATCTGAACCACACATGGATACGTGCCAAAGCTCATGGAAATAAGCAGTCGTTTAGAGTCACCTCCATCTCAACACCTCAAACAACACCATCCTGATGGATGGCAACAGGCCTGGAAAATAACTTCTCTGCCTTGAGGCTACAATGGCTGGCACATCCCAAAATTCATCAAACGCCTTCAGTATTTCACCAGCCTGGCTGTGGTGCACCGCAGGGTTATGAATCCATGAGAAATCCATTCAAGAAATATCCCAAAAATATTCCCACAGCATCAGCACTATGAACGTGGCTCTTTCACCAGTACCCACCAGTTGTCCAATCATATCTTAGCAACCACAATGAACAAAGCAAATCCTTCATTTTTCAACTTAATCACCGTGTGTGAGGCTGAAGTAACACAGATACTCTACATTTGTGCTGAGTCTTGTTTTAGCAAACAAACACCAATACACACTGATCATACTTCCAAGCCCAAGAAGCATGTCATGAAATAACATTAACTAAATTTGTTTCAGGGTTTCGGGTTATTTTTTTAAAAAGCCCCATTTCAGGAAGTCTACACTCACAGCATCTCCGGCTAATATTTTCAAAGATGGCATTACATTCGTCATACCCACCGGTTAGTCCTTGTCCTGAATGCCTTTTCTCTTGTAACATTACAAGTGAAGTACGTAAACTAAGCAGCCAAACAGGGCTATGTTGGAACAAAATCACTGTCTCATTTTTTCCCTTATAATACAAAGACTAACTCGCAAGTGCAAGAGAAGAATAATGGTGCTTCTTGATTTCGATGTCTTCTGCATGGATCATCATCTGATGAGGATGAACACTTCTTGTCTGGGACATGCCAACATTTTAACCAACTCGTGGAACTAATACTAGCTCAGTTGGCTAAATAGCTACAGCTAATACAGGCGACAGCTGGTACAATCAGTGGTTGCAGGCTAGAAGATGAGAAGCCTGCTTTTGTCTACCTCTGTCTGAAATCATGGACCCATTGAAGAGAGGTGGGACAAACAAAACAAACATATATCCTGTAGCCTACTAAACATACTCTGTAAAGACACTATTTAAAGTTTTCATCTGACAAAACATTTAATTGTCTCAAGCTCTTAATTAGAAAGCTAATGCTGTGGTGTAATCAGTCACTATGTCATTATTTCTCTCCACGCCAAAATTGGGTTATCTGTTGCTGCAGATACTGTCCATCAGCCAAGGCTAGACGTGGCTAACGGCTAGCTAAGTGGTGCTAATTGAGCTGGGCTCCTGCAATAATAGTATCACGCAATGGAAAGCCATTCATCAGCACAGTTCTCAACTATCAAAGAGACAGAGATAGAGAAAAGATGGGGGAGGGGACTTTAGTTACTTCAGCACAAAAAAAAGAAAAAAGTTAAGGGCAATCAAAGACATATAGAAGAGGAAGAAACGAGGGGGAATTGAGCATGTTTATGTGTATTGGTCACATGGCTCTCCATTCATCCATAGCTAACACAGTTTCCAGCTGATTTTGTCGAACACCCACACAAACACAAACAAATATATATACTGTATTCTATATTTGGCAACATACAGGCCAACATGCGTGACCTTGTATGCTATGCTGTAGCCTATTTTCACTCTGAGCAATTTGTATCTGTGTGTGTGTTGTCTGAACTGCATTTGAGCCACCCTTTAAACAGCTGTGTATACATGCACAGCATACATACCAATGGAACCAGCAAAAATGTGCACTTTCAGGCCTTCATCCTGCATCTGTCCTGCAATAGTAGATTGGTGGCCACATGATAAATGATTCCTGTAACACCGTCAGTCCATTTTTTTAGTTACTTGAATACAGCTTAGCTTTGTTTACCTATCTTGAACACTTGAGTATTGTTCTAAAATTACATTTAATGTATCTGCTATAAAAACAAGCACTGACATATATCAGAATGAAAAGAAAGAATTATTTTTTTACCGTTGAAGGTGCAGCAGTGATTTTGCAATAACCGTTCAGCTGCACTGAGCTTCTTTTTCAAGCTGTCAATCACAGAATAGGCATTTTTAATATCATGGATATCTCAATTTGGAATAAAATTCTTTGACTGTGATCCTCGCTTTGAGCTCCAACAATATGTGAGTCAAACCAGCGTCACTGCTATTTCAATTAATTTAATTTGTCTTCCTCACCTGTTACTCATGCATTGTGTTGTTTATGTGCCATTACCTCTTGCACTAAGCCGCTGAATCACTTTTTCTCTGCTCCCCAGTTAACCTCAGTCTCTGTTTGTTATCTGGTTTTTATTTTGTTAATTTCTTCCTAGTTGAGACATTTTTCTCACCGCTGTGGTGTTTTTACATCTCTCCTGCCCTGATTACATTTCATCTGTCTTTGTTATTTTTTTTGTATCACTGCAATGTAACATCCATGCACTGGCGGTCAAGTGCTGATGACCCATCACATTAGCAGCAAAATAAAAATCAGGGTGTATTTACTCTGCTATCGCCAGTTTTACCCTCCTGACACACACACACACACACACACACACACACACACACACACACACACACACACACACACACACACTAACATAACCAACCATACAAGGACAGAGCAATTACCAAGTAAATGGCAAATTTAGCATGATGCATGGGTCAGTGCTTTCCACCACTGTTTGTCAGCCCACTGTGTGAATCTGTACTACATTATCGCAGTGTGCTTACAGGATAAAATAAATGTTTGCAACCACACAAGCTCAGTCAGTGCTCAATGCAAAACCCACAGTCCAACTACCAATGAATGAGTCCTAAACTAAACAAAAAAACTCCTCTTCAGGATCCCAGGAAGCAAACATAAATACCAGCTTAAGAATCACTACAACAGATGGCCAACAAAAATAAAGCAACACACCTCTTGCGTGCAATAGACAAGCTTAGGGACTCTCTGACAGCTCCAGAGTTACCTCCCACAGCCTGGCCAGTGTGCTGCTGTCAGCCCCAGGGAAGGGCCAGCTGAGGGGCTGACGGGCTTGATGGTGGGCACAAGAGTAGAGAGGATGGAGGTGGAGTATAATCTGATTCTGTAGAACAGGTGAACTACAAATTACAGACTTTCTGACTCATTGCTAGGATTTGGCAAGAGCTGGATGGGAAGCCCAAGGCACCAGCTGACAAAGACTGGTCTACAATTTTCAGTCACTTTTAGGATAGCTCATTTAAAGTTTACACTAAAATTGAAACCTGAATCAATCTGCAGTGGAAGAGCCATCCAAGCTGCAGATGATACATAAATCATGAATATTTCATTTGCTCTCTGTTGCAGAAACTGTTGCTGTGAAAACAGCTCAGATCTCTTATTGCCAAAATGTAGGATATTAATGGTTTTATGGCCTTGAAGCAGAATAATTACAGATCTCTTCAGACATTTTATTCACCCACAAATACTCTGCACAAAGGAAAAAAGCTACCCAGCTGCTGACAGAAAAAAAAAAAATGTAGATAAGAGAGATTCAGCCCTACCTCTCAGCTGTGGAGTAGGTCTTTCTCTGACACATCACTGCCAACGAACTGCTTCCCGGTGCCATTTCCTGTTTGATCTCCCACGCGACGAGGTTGCTGGGTTTCACAGCGAGGAAGTTGATGCCTGACTGGAACCACACCCTGCAGAGAGGGATGAAGAAAGAAACGAGGAGGGAGAGAACAGAGATCAAGAGACAGAGGGGAGAAAGTGAGGTTAATTTAAAGTTCAGACAAGCACATCATAAACAAAAGGGAAAAGAAAGCCGAGTTGTCACAGTGGCAGTTAGGGGGAATTTGCTTAAAATTGAATTTGTTTCGCTTGGAATTTCCCTGCCCCGATTTTCTCGCTGATTTTCTTTAATCCCTGATACGCGCCATACTCTCTTTGTATAAAATGTCTTTTAAATTGATTCACGCAGCATGGTGCCACCTCCCACGATATGTTTTGGAGGGAAACAAAGAAGTGACAGGAGAAGCTCTTCTGAAAGTTGACGTTTGTACCAGAATCAGTGCTGAGTGCAGAATGAATCAGATGTATGCTGAGCTGGAGATTATATCTAAAACACAAAACGTGATTTTGCTAATGGGAAAGTCGGCATTAAACGGCAAATTTCTCAGTGATTTGGGCTTTTGTCTCTATTAATTTTGCTCTTTCCTCTTCTAAGCAGCACCTTCTTCACCCCTTTTTTCCCGTTCAAACATAGATTCTTCTCACCTTCACTCTCTTTGTCATCAGTATTTTGCACAAATCTACCTGTCCCTCACTTTCTGTCACCTCTCATCCTCTCTTCTCTAGCTTTCCTTTCTTCCCTCTCCACTTAGATTGCCACCATTCATGTCTGCCTTCCTCATCCTCTCTTTATTATGCACTCTCTCTTCCACTCCTGTCATTCCCCCTCTTTTCCTCACCCTTTCTTCTTCTTCTCCTTCCTCTTCCAGGTTTTCCTTTAATCTGGATGATTTTTGATTTCTCTTGCCTCCAGCTTCCATGTTTTCTTCAGTTTTCTATAAGATTTCATACTCCTTCCTTTCCTTCCCATCTTTCCTATCCTTCCCCTCCTTCCCTTCCAGATGTCCTCCTTATTTCTATCCCTCCTACCTCATCATTCCCTCGTTGCTCTCTCTCCGCTATTTTCCTTAGCAGGTCTCCTCTTTCATCTCTTTTCCTCACCTCCTCCTAAAACTTTTCTTCTGCCTTTCATCCATCCCTCTGTGGTTTCCTTCCATTCATAAATCCCTCTCTTCCTTCCCTATATACCTTACTGCATCCCTCCCTCAGCCCCTCCTCCGTCCTTCAATCTCAAGGCTTCCTATGGTTAATCTCTTTATTTCCTTTCTCACCCACTCTCTCTCTCTCTCTCTCTCTCTCTCTCTCTCTCTCTCTCTCTCTCTCTCTTTCTCTCTCTCTAATCCGTCCCGGTGTGTTTTGTTCTATTTATCACCTTGACAAGACCCTCCCTCAGTTTATTAACACACTTTATAGGCTTGCGCACACACACACACGCCCAAGCTTGTTTACTGCTTTTCTTATTAACACACATACAATAGTCTCTGGCAAACAACTATGCACATACCAACACAGACACACTCTCTAATAAACTTTTTCCTCTACACAGAAGAGGGGGAAAAAACTGCCAATCCTCTTTGTCTCCTTTCTCATTATTACTTTGAGTTTGTCTCGCTTCATGTCTTGCCAAAACTGCCTGCAAATATGTCATGGCGGTCCCTCGCCATGCTCTCTGTACATATGTTTGTGAGTGTGTATGTATATATGCACCTGTATAATAATCTAAACAAGATGCTTTTTGGTGTTTTGGTGCACAGGGGAACAACTCCCTTGTGAAAACTTGAAAACCCACTTTTTTCTGTTTCACTCTGAACCAATTTTTCTTGCTAGATATGAGGAAGAAAGAAATGCTCCTTGGGTGACTGCTGTGTGTTGCTTTTGTGCTATGGTTAGGAAAAATGAGAGGAAAGGAATTGTGAAGTTGCAAAAAAGTACTGTTGTATGTAAGGTAGTGTGCACATTGACTGAGTCTGGTGTGTGCTGATGTTCCCAAGGAAAATACCACGTGTGTCTGTATGTGTGTGCGCGCGTGCAGCAACACTGCATAAAATAACGGGCAGTCCTCAAAAAAACTACTCTTTCATTATTCAACAGCTGAATGTTACATGAAATTAACTCTCCAGAAAACTCTGTGCCATTGTTCTGCTTCCTCTGCTTCTTTCTCCCCATCGCTCTCTCTTTCTGTCTCCTCCTTCTCCCTAGCTCACCCTCTCCTCCCCCTCTCTCCTGTTCACCCTTTCCTCCCCCTCAACCAACCCAGAACTGAAGAACTGAAGATAATCCACTTCAAAAGAAATCTACTGCACCCAGTCTGTGGCAACAAAAGTATGCAACGCAAAGCAGTGAGTTAGGAGAGGAAAAAAAAAAAATACAGGCGATATAATGGGAATTACAGAATGACAGGAATGGAGTATGAGGGATCAGACATGTATACCTGAACAGTGGCTGAAAAACATTCGTCCCAGAAATTTTTAGATAACAAGGTTGTGGCTAAGACAAATCATAAATAAAACACACTGGAAGAAAGATAAATAAATAAAACTTCTCTTGCAGCCCCCCATTAAAAAACCCTCATGTGAGAGCACAAACCTTGTTGTTGTTAGTATCAAATCATGCACTTTCTTGATCACAATCTTAAAATTTGCGAAAAACACACTTAGAGGTGCATTCTTGCAGAAGAAGCAAACAGGAATCCAAACTGTGACAGACATAAAACTGCAGCCCACATTAGCCAAAAGCCTCCACTATTACAGAAAGAACATTTCAGGATGGACTGCCAATGATTACAACAGGCATATCATCTCAAGAGTGACAGCCAAACGCTGCAACAATTATCCAACTGTCAGAAAGCGACAGAAAATACTTATTTTCTGCGCAATTGTAGGGTATGTTAATTGGACCATTACAGGAAGGTACAGATCAGGGCGGACGAGACATTGACATTGGCATGCTTCCTTTTGATGTCACTCATGCTTCTGTGTAGTAAATTCACTGCGATGAGATTGTCCTCACCAGAGGCTTAATAAACCCTACGTTTTCCTTACAAGTGACCTTTTGCTGTGGTGGGAGGGTCATACAAAATGACCCTCGCAGAATTAATTCTCTATTCCACAGTTCCCCCTCAGATCTGTGGAGCATTTAAGTGTCTTTCAGCTGCTTTTTTTCTGTTTTACAGCCTACAACTTTACTGTCTCTGTTCTCATTAACCTTATCTCCAGCCACAGCAGGGAGCTCCACTGTATGTGACTTGCACAGTACAATCAAGTTAGCGACCAGCTAGTGAACACAGTGGAGCATTTAGTAGCTAAATGGCCATATTTCCCTCGGGGGATGGTGGAGACCAAAACAGAGCTAGAAGGAGGGTGAATATTGGATTTGCATACGCACAATTCCAAGTGAATGCTAATACTGGTATGTGTAAATATGTAACTGCTTGCGGGTACATTTTAACTTTATAGGGCCACAATATGTCATGTCTCCAGTAGTTACAGTCTACAGTAGGTCACCAAAAAACTTGTCAGTGCTGCTTAAACCATGACAACAGTCTTTCTATACTAGTTTATGAAGTAGATTTAATTTCTTAGATGAGTCTTCTGAAGAACACAATGAAAAAATATTTATTTAGTTGTCAATTTATGTGGACTTGTTGCAAAAACAGCATGTAACGTTTTTTTCTTTCATTCTTGCTTAAAGTCTGAACACAGGCATTATTTCACCAAAAATGAGATTTGTCACCAAGATTAAAGACGTTTTCTGGCATTCTGTAAACAATCTTAGATCCCTGTAAATTCATCACAACGTTCTGTGATGGGTCTAAAACCCTGAAGTCAAAAACAAGTGTTGGTTCAATCAAAAGGAAAAGTACTGAATTTAAAACAGAATGGGGCTTTCAATCATAACTAAGTCCTCTGCTTTTAGCAGCTGTCACTTCATCCCTAAAATTCAGAAATGATGTTTCAGGAAAGAAGTGCACTGACTGTCTGGGCAATGAACACAAATACATACACACACACACGTTAGGTTTTCATCACTTCAAGGGACATTACATCGACTTACATTCATTTCCTGGGGATTTACCATAACCATAACCATAACCACTACTTGTCTAACCCTAACCCCTCCTTAACCCAAGCCTTCACCCTAAAATTTAATAATTCACATTATGGGGACTTGCATTTTGTCTCCATAAGGAAGGCAAGTCCCCACAATGTGACTGTGAAAACAGTTTTATGTCCCCACAGCCTGAAGGATACATAGCCACACACACTCACACACAGCCACACAATTACATATGTATAAAAAGCCACAGTGACACTGTTGTCCCATGGTGCCTCTGTCAGGACTTTGCAGTGTGTGAGTGTGTGTGCGCGCATGCGCATGTCTGTCAACAAGCAGGATGATGGACAAGGCTGCGTCCCTAAGCTGCTTCTGTCAGATCTGTGTACAGCAGCAGAGTCTGACAAGTGTCTGTGTGTCTTCTTTCTCTGTCTGTCTGTTTTTTTAGGTAATTCAGGACGACAAGCAAAACTTCTCCCTACACACACACACACACACACACACACACACACACACACACACACACACACACACACACACTCACTCTCTTTTACTTGCCCTTTTCACCTCCCTCAGTTTTTATCAATTTTGTTCTATTTTTCATGTCAATGTTGCTGCTCTGTCTTGAAATTGGTTGACTGATGTATAACACATTCTGCCTGATATAGATATATTTACACATATCAGTTGTCACCTTCGCTATCTAATTTTCTTGTGAGGCTAAAACAAGTGCCTTATTTACATAAGAAATCTACAAATCTCGAAGAATTTCAGCAATATCAATAAAGCTTGAAACTTTCTTTACACCAGAAACATTAAGTGGCAATCTATTTCCCCCTTGTTTCCCTTGGTGACATTCATACATTACACTCACAGCTAGAGTCTGCTCCTGTTGGCCATTGTGTAGCTCACTGAGCATTACCATTGATTTTCTTTTCCTTTTTTTCTGGAGCAGTGCCTTGTTTATAGGCACTTCAAAACTAGTTTTGCAAGTGGAAAAATAAAGAGTAAAAGAGTCAGTGGAGGAAAAAGAAACAAAAGGGCATTATGCCAAAAAGCTACACCGTAAATAAAGTTTCCCTTTGCTCTTTAAAGTCACAATCGCAAGTTTAAATGCAGAATGTGCTGCTGTCATTGTGATGATGTCTCTTTTTCTTTATTTGGAGTCATGTTTTTATATGCCCCAGAGGGTCCCTTTACCTCACTTATGCAGATTGTTCATGTTTCTCCAAGAGCTACTCTAAAAGTTTAAATCTTTAGTTGCTGGTAAGGTAAGAGATGTTCCATACATATGCCAAAAACTTCCAGCTGAGGAACAGGTTTCATCAGTTGATGGAAAAATAATCATACACCAGTGCCTTTGTTGAGCAGAGTAACATTTCTTAAAAGAAGCCACACACACACACACTCACATCTAATCATGATGATCACCGTTATGCACCCACACACTATCTCTCGCTTACACAGAAGCTCAATCAGCACTAACATGGGGGCAAGGAGACCTGTGAGTCACATGTATGACTGTGTGTGAGTAAATCACTGCACTTCTGGTCGTAACTCTGGACACTGGGTTTCCTTGAAGAGCATCGGATGCCAGAAGGACTGATTTACACTCATCAGAGAGACAGAGGAAACGAAGTAGAGAGAGAGAGAGAGAGAGAGAGAGAGAGAGAGAGAGAGAGAGAGAGAGAGAGAGAGAGATGAGAGAATGACAGACAGGGGGAAGAGAGGGAAAAGGGGAGGGGAGGTTGAACACAGGGAAAACAGGGGGAGGAAGGAAATAATTCAGTGGAACCAGAACATAGAGACCGACTCACATCAGACTTGAGATGCATTTACACACTATCATGTTAAATGCTGATGGTGCAGATTGTCCATGACTTGTGGCTAAATGTCTGCAACACAACAAGTTTAGGAAAGGTTCTGGCCTTTTCTCTTATTCACTGACTGCTTATTTATTTCATTCACTCTCTTCCCATGAAAATCCACTTTATAAATCTTTCGTCACCCACATTATTTAACAGTTAGCAAGGAGACTTTGGTTCAGTGGCACTTTTCATAAACAGAATTTACAGTGTGCTTTACATGGAGAAGAAACGGGGGAATAAAGAGACAAGAGGACAAGAAGTGTACAACCAACAAAGTAATAGTTTTAAAATCAACAAAGTCATAATTCATAATGCTTTTTAAAGCTGTGACCTGATTTGACTTCTTTCGGAGGCTGTTCCAGAATCAGTGTTGCAAACCTTAATATTTTGCTTTGAATTAATATCATGCTGACAGATCGAATATAATAATATAAATTACAATATATCTTGCCTGAGATTACAGAGTTTGCACACTTAACCACAATGAACAACTTTCTGCCATCAAGTACAAGAAATGGTTTGGAAAATAATCAGTTCGTTGGATTTTCATTGCCTAAAGTTCAGCTTTAGCTCTACTGTCCATTGTGCAAATACCTGCAAAGCAATTGAAGGACAGATGAATAATGTGAATGCATGCTGTGGGTGCCCATACTGGCTTTCATTCAGGTTCGTTGTTAGGTTCTTTTAATATATTATATCCTGTGAAGAAACCCTTTCTGTCTTCACCAACCTCTGCCAACACCTGCTGTGTGGTAAATTTATAGACTTTAGGGAACCTCCCATTATACCACAAACCCTTTTTACTTGAAAAGTCTGTGTTTAGAGCCTATGGGCTTTGAAAGGCTAAAAACTGACAGAACTCTTCAGTAAGAACACAACTCAAGGGGCTTAGTAAGTCTACCAAGGCTTAAAAGTGATTTGGATGTGGTATTCCAACAAGCATCAAGTTGATAAACAACATTTCAGGATATAAAAGTAGAATCTTATGCCCTTGAGGTTTATGTGCTTCTCTTGTACTCATTATTTTGATGTTCTTTTCATTTCATCAGGTTGCTGTGAGTGATTCTGCAGCATATTAGAAGTAGTATTTTCAAGTTCATTGAAGTGGCTGGTAAAAAGAAAAAAGCAAAATAATACCAATAAAAATAAAGACTTGGAGCAAAGTTTCAAACCTTAAATATGATCATTGCTAATATAGAGCTACAAATGATGTATGTGCAACGATGATCCAGGTAGTAATCTGTCTTGAATATGAAAGGAAAGGTAGGTTGTGTTGTGATCAAGCCTGTCACCGGGGTTCTCATAAGGCCATCTCCTCCTCCTAGATCTGACTCTAAGTAAATTAGTTGCACCACAATGATGATGATGAAGACATGGGCACCCAAAATCAATTTGACGGGTAGTGTTGTATTTGTATCGCGACTATAAAGAACTGAAAATATGATCATAATAATTTGCTGACTCTTCATCATGTCAGTGGCATGTTTGTGGTAATATTTCTTAAAATCAAGAGCAAATTTCCCAAAAGTCGCAAACTCTGAGCTCAATACTATTGGTTTCTTGTAACATTCAAGGAAATTAAGCTTTTTCTACAGTTGCACTCATTGCCAGGCTGCTGTGGATGAAAGTGCCAGCTAAATGCCTAAAATGTAAATGCAAAAATGTAAATGCAAACCCAAAAGGCTTTCTTCTCAAAACAAAAGAGCAGACCTGGAGCCATATGCTATGTGTCAGAAAACGCAGCTGAATGTACGGCAGCAGATGTGGCTGAGAGACAAAAGTAAAAGAAGACATATTGCTTGTCTGAAGTTGTGGCTCTAACAGATGTTTTGGGGGGCGCCTTGGAAGGATACTGTAAGAGGTACTGTAGAAGTCCATCTTGATGTAAGAGTAAGTGAAGCAGTGGAAGGCCAAATTCTGACAGCACAAAAAACTACAGTGACTAATCAGTTACCCCTGTGTCTTGTACCTTCTGATGACTGATCAGAGAAAAAAAAAAAAACCTTTGTAGATGATTCCTATTGAGAAGCCAGAACAAAGTAGTAGTTCCAGCAGCAACACATAGTAAATACTGTATGTGTATGTCTGGATGATTGTGAAAACCTGTTGTTGAGCTAAGAGGAGGCAACATCTCTATCTAATAGAATTACAGTACAAAAATATGAATTTACATGGAAAATATTTGTAATACATTATTTAAAAAGTTTGCAGAGATTGCCTATAGTTTAAAGAGCTACCCTCATTGATAATTCATGACTTAAAGAAACAGCATAATGAGTAAAATTGCAGCAATTCTTCAGAGGTGCAGACAGATGTTCAGCAAAATTCAGCACACCACCTGCACATTCCTCGACACATTGCGGCGAAGCTGCAGCCATTGGACATGAGTGGCATTTAAATGACTTAACTGTCAGATCATTAAAATCTTGTTTTCTGCTTTTCCTGCTTTCTGAGAGGCAGAAGCAAAACAATCTGTTGTTGTGATCATAACGCTGAGACCAGGCAGGGTTACTTTTTCCTGTGAGACAAGCTGTCAACAAGTTGAAAAGTTGAGAAAATTATTTCCTACAAGGTTTTAACAAGCTGCAAAGTTGGTGCAATGAAAGTAAGTTTCCCACCTGTGATCATGCATAATTTTTGGCCCCATTTCATCAAGGCTGGAAATGAAGCTTGATTTACTCTCACTTTACACAGTTTAAAACAGCTGGTCAAAGTATTTCTGAATGCAAAATTCACTTGTATACTGTTCAGAATAGATACAATAACACACAAGAAAAAAGGCATGTACATGTCATGTCTGTCAGGTCTCTGTATTATTTTGTGCACATTTCATGTCTTGTCTTTCCTGTTTATTTTGATATCACTAACCTTGTGTTTCTGTTTTAGGCTCACTTCCTGCACGCCCTTCCCCTGTCTCCTCACACCTGCTCCCTGATTGTTCTTCCCACCTGTTTCCCATCTCCCCTGATTACCTCTTGTATTTTACCCTGGCCCTTTCTCAATATGTGTTCTTCTCTGTACTTGTGTTCTTGTGTACTTGAGAAACGTCATCAGTCTCAGTCCAAGTACTGTTCCAATTCAAAAGTCTGCATCTCGCCAAGTACAGTCAAATACCCGGATGTGTACTTGGTCCTCCCATTTTATCGAGGATGCATCGTATGGTGCCTTGTGCGGACTTGGGGCAGCCACGTATCCCAGGATGCATTTCATAGCAACGATGTCGGAGGAGAGGACTCACGACTGTAAATTACAAGTTTTGAAATACTACTGTTTTAGTAGTGCGGAATGTGGTTTTAAGATTATTTTATGTGAGAAAGTGGATGTTAAAACTTAAAATCTGTGGTCGATTCATCACGATAGCATGTAGTTTAAGAAATGAGATGTTTCGTCCTGCTAACGGACGAGCTGAGATGGTGATGTCATCAAGTACGCTGCCGTCCCAATTACAGAATGACCGTCCTGCGTCCTCCCGTCCTCAAGAGACTGTACTCCCAAGTCGAACTTGTTAAGTCCGAACTTGGCGTACTTGGTATTGAGAAACGGCCCCTCTGTGTCTCACAGTCTCGTCGCCAGTTCGTTGCACTTCACAGTCCTCGTTCCAGCGTTTATTCTCGTCATAGTCTGTTTTGTATTTGACCTCGTTTTTTGTCTTAGACCTTGCCTTTTGCCTCTCGCTCCTGGATACCTCTACCTGTCGTTTTTGATCTCCCGTGTACCGAACTCTGACCGGAAATAAACCCGCCTTTTGCCTGAATGATCCGAGTTGTGCATTTGTGTCCGCCTATTCAGTGTTTCAAGTTCACGACAGTACAGTGGTATAAAGAGAGATTACTTAGACTAGTTACATATGACTTATTGTGTTCGTATTGCTGATTGTTTGCCTTCTGGGGAGAGGTCATACTTAGTTTTGTCTTCCTTAAAATATCTGGCAATGATTGGGATTTAGGATTCATAGTTTAGTGCTTCACTGCAACCTTGACTCTATGTATTATGGTGATGCTGGAGTGATGGACAGATTGGATGAAAATGGTTTTGAAATTTTGAGAATAAACAGGTGGGACTGTATTTTAAGACACCGTGAGACAGATGGGGAGCTGTAAGTTTGGACATTTATAATAAGCAGTTGTTAAACATTTGAAAGATGGATGTAAAACAGCTCTTTTACGTCGGTCGCAGGTCAAATGTGTCTTTCTGTGCGAACATCTGTTATATCATGCTATCCTGAATCTTTTTCGCTGTTGTGTTACTTTGAATTTCTCTCCTTTCTCACTCTTTTCCTTTGAAAGCCTTTTTTCCTCTGTTCTTTCGTGTGGTCTCTCTTCCTTTGTTGGCTTTTCATCCCGTCTTTCATTTTGTTGTCCCTCTGGCTGCTCTTTTTTAATCCTCCTTTAAAGCTGTCTTTCACTCTCATCTTTCTTTCTTCCTGTACATCATTCTCTGTCACTCTCATTTCCTCTCATAACACAACCATATTACCACCCAAAAAACCTTGCCTGTCAGTCACAGCGGCACGAACCGTGAGAAATGAACAGCCTCCTTCATTCCTCACTATCACCTTTGTCAAGTCGTCACAAAAAACAGCTTTTGTCTTGTGTTCATGCCTAATTACAGACCTGTTAAGCATGACATTATTAAAGGCACAGAGATTCTTCGGCAGAAAGTCATGTGGCATGACTCAGACACAAGAGACCATTGTTTGTGTCACATTTCTTATCAGCAGTCAGTGTTGTTTTCTTTTAACCATGGCAGCACTCTTTCCCTTAATCTAATAATGTGTTTTTACCCCTAATCCAAGGCAACTCTTAACCATTGAGCTCACAAATATGCTTTGTTTTTGTAAAGCACTGGCAAAGGCCAGTACCTTTTTAATAAGGAGTGAGAAAGCACCCCCCAACCGCCCACCAACATAACCACACATGCACCCACGCACACACGCATGCACACACACACACACACACACACACACACACACACACACACACACACACACACACACACACACACACACACACACACAAAGGCTTCTCTTTGGCTGTCTTTCTCTTCCCCTGAGCAGCTGGCTCCCCAGTTATATAAGTTTACTGCAAAATGACAATTGTGTAATAATGATGAAAGCTGCTAGAGAACAGGGATGTGTGCGCAAGTGTCTGCTTGTGTTGGTATGTGTGTGTCTATTTCAGTGTAGAGTAAACACGTGACTTCCTTTATGCCCCTTTGCTCAATGTATGGGTACTTATACATGCCTGTGTGCACATACGTTGGCCTCACTTGCATATTAATTATGCACGAGTTAGAAAAATGCCATCAGATGCCTTCTACTCCAGACGTGGTCTTTGCACTGCTGCTCTGAACAGGCCTCGGCACCAACAGCCCTGCAGGGTAGCCATTATAGAAGCCCCTACTCATGCATCCAACCGACATTTACTCTGCACAGTACTAGAGATGATCTTAAACAAGTTTGATCTGGATGATCGGCAGTAAAAATGACAATCACTTCGCCAGCTGTTTATGTTTTTGCTTTACCAGAGATCTGCCAGTGCAGTTGGAATTCCTTGGTCATCAATAAATGGCTCATTCATCCTTGAGTTCTGATGTATTATACCAGCTGCAAAACCATTAATTGTGATTTAAAGCATGGTCTAGGTCACAGCATTACGCTCAGAGAGTCAGTGTGGAAATGATGGTGTGGAGTATGACTATAAAGAGGATGGTGTACTGTCCTGTGAAAGGTGGAGGAGTCAATGTAGCTTAACTCCCGGACGGCTGTCCGAAGGCAGCTGTCAAGCACAGCTGTGGAGCAGTAAGCTAACTACTGACCATGAGTACAGCTGTGACTAAATTAGAACGGCAGGTCCTCTCTATGCATTCTGGTAGGTAGGTTGAACTGAAGGAAGTGCCAGTCAGGTTGAGGGCTGACAGCTGCATGTTTTTTGTCAATAATAGTGACAGATAATATATCCAACTACTTTCTTTTTTGTTTATTTTGCTTCTTTTCTCATTAGATCAAATCTGAACCAAATGAAAGCAAATTTGTTTTTTATGATTAATGTCTTTTTTCTCCAATATTACACAGATCATCTGGGATTTATAGCTTGTGAAGGAAAAGGCACAAATTTAGCATGCATAGATACCAGCAGCATTTGAAGCCCTGAACCACCTGACTGAACAATCATGCTCATGTTAAAAAGTTGTCAATAACAGTGAATGGTGTTGTGGTATTCAGGGTTTCCTGCAGCCCTTCTGTGTGGAGCTTTCTCCACATATGTATGCGTGGATTATCTCAGGAAGCTCCGGTTTCTTTCCACAATCCAAATACATACAGTTTAGCTGAATCACAGTGATTGTCTTAGGTGTGCTATTCCTGTGATAGACTGGAATCCTACTCATCCAGAACATGGTGTCATGGCTCCCAGCCATAACTTCTAACAGAATAAGGGGTGTAATGAACTGATGAATGGATGGATGGATGAGGGCAAAGGTCAACAATATCAAAGAGCACACTGCAGGTCAGGTTTGTCAGTTTTGTAGACAATCTCCATAAATGGCAACAAATACAAATTACACCAGACAAGTATATTCAAAGTTGTTAAATAAACTTTGTACATTGTAAATGGAGTTTGAACACACAAGTTACAAACCTTACTGATTGACTTCAGCATTAAATGTGGCCTGAGGGTGCTGCCATGAAAACGCCAAATCAGCAGGAGTTTACTCAACAAATTATTGACATAAAGCTGTGAATGGGCTGCATAAGTATGGTTGTTTGTATTTCATAAGTGATTAAACATGATGTACGTTAATAAAAAGTCTGAGTCATTTTGCTTTGTCAGTCCTACATTAGCACTGCAGCCACAGTAATTCTTTCCTGAATGTTTTACAGCTGGCACACAAAGTGTTTATCGAAATAGCAAACTAACACCAGCTTGTAATCGACCCTTCCTCTGTTGGATCAGTTGTTCCCCTCAGTGGATGAGGCTAACGTGCAGCAGGTCAGCATGCACACAACAAAGCATGGGACTTTTACAACTGCTACCTCTGTACACATTTTTAAGCAGGACACTGATAATGTAATCTGTACAGCTTGATGTTTGGATACTGGATTCCTTTCAAATAAAAACCCTCACACACGGAATCAAACCGCCCACCCTACTTCCCACCACACATGGGATTAGAATGACATATTTCTCTGTAAACAAAGATACAGACAATAGTGGTGGGTTGTTGGCAGCTGTAGTAGCTTCGAGCTAGTCCCCTGGGCTGAGGTCCCAGATTAGCAGTGTAGCAACCAGCTACTCGACCACAGATCACTTTCAGCAGGCACAGACTGGAATGCTAGAGAAGGACTTTTACCATTAGATGAGATCTGACCATCTGAATGAAAGGAAATTCCTCTCTGTTTGCATGGTACTTTATTGCTACATAATTAATATGGTTTGGCATTTTGTTTGTTTGTTTTGCTTTCCAGTATTACACAAAAGCTTGGAAGTCAATTTTATAACAGAAGAAGGAGGAAGGCAGCTTGTGATGAGGGTAAAAAGATATCTTTGTATTGCTTCTATTTATATTATAAGAATACTGGGCACTGTCTTGACTTAGAATAAGGTTAGATGGAAACACCTTACAGTAAAGTGGTAAATTTATCACATAAATCACATCATTATAATGCAATTGTAAATCTGACTGGTAGTTACTTATTTTTGTCCATTGCATTCTGAAAGTACTGCTTGTGAATTAAGTTTGAGCAGAGACCTATGAGCTGTGAGATCTCTGCACCTTGACAGTGTAAAATGTAGCTTGATTATTACAGTCCTGCATACAGAACAGCAGCTGTGGTCAGTTTAAATGACCAGTGTGCTGGATTTAGTGGCATTAGTGGTAAGGTTGCAGATTGCAACCAATTGAATACCTCTCCCTTTCCAAGTGTGTCAGACAACCTATGGTGGCTGTGAAACTGATGCAGAGTGTGAAAGGGTCTTTCTACAGCCAGTGTTTGTTTTGTCCATTCTGGGCTAGAGCTCATTCTAAGGTAACAAAAACACAGTGATTCTTATTTTCAGGTGATCATACAGTAATGAAAACATACCTAGGAATATTATATTCTGTTTCTGCCAATAGATCTGCCTAAATCTTACACACTGGTCCTTCAAGATTATGATATAAGAAATTGCAATAAAATAATTACAGTTGTCGTAAAGTGCCATCAGATATTGTATAATTTCCTGCAAACCAAATACTTGATGTGCAATTTTCATTGAAAAAGTTGGTGCCTTTTTCCTCTGTTATGTAGACTCCTTGACACAACTATTTGTGTGGCTGCGTTGCTGTTATCAAGAGGAACTTTAGGGAGTCACGAACATTGATAATGAACAAGAGGCTGGTTTTAGTGTCTCACTGCTAACACCAGGGAGAATATTAGGACGATATAGGCCACATGCGGCTGAGAACTGCTTACTCAACAGAGCAATAAAGCTCCATGCAGCTCATTGGATGAAAAGATATAAATTTAAGAGTCCAAGACTTCAGTCTCTCATTTATTATGAGTGGAAGATGCCCAAAAGTACCTCATCACTTCTAAGTGAGAGGATGGCACTGAGAGGCTAATCACCATGGGAGAGTTTGTGTGTGTGCGTGTCTCTGTGTGTGAGTAATTTGATTGGTATTTATCAACTAAAGCATCCCATTGCAGTTAAGGTCTACAAATCTGTCACACACACACATGCACAAATTCTTTCTGACCGGCTCAATTGCACTTACGCATTTCAGTGGACATGTACAGCACACTGACATGCACGAGCATACAAACACATACACTGAACAAAAATATAAACGCAGCACTTTTATTTTTGCTCCCATTTTTCATGAGCTGAACTCAAAGATCTAAAATATTTTCTATATACACAAAAGATCAATTTCTCTCAAAATTGTTCACAAATCTGTCTAAATCTGTGTTAGTGAGCACTTCTCCTTTGCCGAGATAATCCATCCCACCTCACAGGTGTGGCATATCAAGATGCTGATTAGACAGCATGATTATTGCACAGGTGTGCCTTAGGCTGGCCACAATAAAAGGCCACTCTGAAATGTTCAGTTTGATCACACAGCACAATGCCACAGATGCTGCAAGTTTTGAGGGAGCATACAATTGGCATGCTGACTGCAGGAATGTCCACCAGAGCTGTTGCCTGTGAATTTAATGTTCATTTCTCTACCATAAGCCATCTCCAAAGGCATTTCAGACAATTTGTCAATACATCAAACCAACCTCACCTCAACCGCAGACCATGTGTAACCACACCAGCCCAGGACCTCCACATCCAGCATGTTCACCTCCAAGATCGTCTGAGACCAGCCACCTGGACAGCTGCTGCAACAATCGGTTTGCATAACCAAAGAATTTCTGCACAACCTGTCAGAAACTGTCTCAGGGAAGCTCATCTGCATGCTCGTCATCCTCATCGGGGTCTCGATCTGACTGCAGTTCATCGTCTTAACCGACTTGAGTGAGCAAATGCTCACATTCGATGGCGTCTGGCACGTTGGAGAGGTGTTCTCTTCATGGACAAATCCCGGTTTTCACTGTTCAGGGCAGATGGCAGACAGCATGTGTGGCGTTGTGTGGGTGGCCCATGGTGGCGGTGGGGTTATGGTATGGGCGGGCGTATGATATGGACAATGAACACAGGTGCATTTTATTGATGGCATTTTGAATGCACAGAGATACCGTGACGAGATCCTGAGGCCCATTGTTGTGCCATTCATCCACGACCATCATCTCATGTTGCAGCATGACAATGCACGGCTTCATGTTGCAAGGATCTGTACACAATTCCTGGAAGCTGAAAACATCCCAGTTCTTGCATGGCCAGCATACTCACCGGACATGTCACCCATTGAGCATGTTTGGGATGCTCTGGATTGGCGTATATGACAGCGTGTTCCAGTTCCTGCCAATGTCCACCAACTTCACACAGCCATTGAAGAGGAGTGGACCAACATTCCACAGGCCACAATCAACAACCTGAACTCTATGTGAAGGAGATGTGTTGCACTGCGTGAGGCAAATGGTGGTCACACCAGATAGTGACTGGCTTTCTGACCCGCCCAATAAAGCAAAACTGCACATTTCAGAGTGGCCTTTTATTGTGGCCAGCCTAAGGCACACCTGTGCAATAATCATGCTGTCTAATCAGCATCTTGATATGCCACACCTGCGAGGTGGGATGGATTATCTCGGCAAAGGAGAAGTGCTCACTAACACAGATTTAGACAGATTTGTGAACAATATTTGAGAGAAATTGATCTTTTGTGTATATAGAAAATGTTTTAGATCTTTGAGTTCAGCTCATGAAAAATGGGAGCAAAAACAAAAGTGCTGCATTTATATTTTTGTTCAGTGTACATTTTCTCAGCCCAGCAAGAAAAACACAGGTCTCAGTGGGCTCTCACAATGGTAAACAAGGTACCAGTCGGCAGACAGAATAAACAAATAAACATGTCGACATAACCAGCAAACAAGTTTGATCAGCAACCACAGCTGGGAGCAGAGACTCAGTGATAAGAGGGCAGCCACTGGAGTCTGAGGCGTGTTTCTGGGAGTGAATGGAACAACAATACATGTCCTATCACTTTGTCGTCCATAGAGAAGTGCGCTCAGGCAGACAGCTAACACACTCCCATACCCTCTCATTCACACACAGATCTACATAAAGAGGTGAAGTGGATGTAGGAGCTTAGGGTATATGTGAAGTTGTATTGGTTGCTCAATTGGTCTGTGAGCTGTCAGGACACTTTTCCACACACACACACACACACACACACACACACACACACACACACACACACACACACAGACTGTGTTGAGTCTGTTTGGGGAACTTTCAGAAAACCTAGAAAAAGAAATTGACAAGAATTGACTGTAGAGAGGGAGACACATGCTGCAGACATGGAGGTCAACATATACAGTGTGTGTACTGAATGTGAGACAGGCAATAAAAGAAACACTTTTGCTTTACGATAACACTCAACATTTTCCAAAGCATGATTTGCAAGATTGAATTACAAATCGATTCGCAGAGAGTTGCAAGTTATGTTTCAAGCAGCAAGCGTTTCGAATGCATCTATTGTTGCTGCGTTTAAGAGCACTTCAATGTTCAATATGTTGTCCAAGGCACAACATTCAACAAAGCCAGATCACAAAGATAAGCAACATGGATACCGAAGAAAGGAGAATTTTGTATTTTGGATCTGACATCTTGGACATCTGAATGTCCTTGCTCAACAAGGAATTTGTGTGTTATATTGAAAAAAGACATTTAAAAAAGAGACACAAAAGCGATGGAAATCTCTTTCAGTAGGTAGAGCAGGTGTAGCTCAAAAAGTGTGCAGTAAATATCAGTGTTTGGACAACTGCTAATACTGAGTAAGCCACACGCTGGCCAAGCAAAGCAGTATAAGCAGTGTGACGGACTAACAATTCCAACCTTCATAGAAACGAGCGAACGAAGAAAACGAGGAGTCTCTGAATGTAGATTTCAGTAAGTTAACATTGTCCTGATAATCTTAAGCGGAACTAAAAGGTTAAAACAGTCACCTGCTGGGGGAGAAAATGCAGCACCTTGGGATTCCATTATTGTCATCACAATTAAGACCCTCAGCAGAGGTGCACTTTAGAAAGCTTCCGCCGTATTCTTTCTTCCCTGCTTCAGTAACACTTGCAAGACGTAAAATCCCGCTCTCGCACATAACAACCCCCAGCACTGCCTGGCATGTGACAGCGATTGTGCTTTTCACAATGGCTTCTTTCATACTACAAATTCATTTTGCATGCATGTGTGCGTGCGTGTGTTTGGATATGTGTAATTCAGGCGTTTGAAAGAGAGAAAAAAGAACAGACCTAAAAAGAGAAACACAGTAAAAGTTCAGGGAGTTCAGGGAATGACAACGAGATGCAAAGCGACATGGAAAAATGAAAAACGGATATGTGTTATTTAGGAGGCGTGATCAATCGCTACTGATGCTTAAAGTCAGAACATATACAGCAGGAGATTTGCATGATTTGGACAGCTGTCTGTGGACATAAAGACATATGGGGTCCCAGGTATGGACGTCAAAAGCACTTCTAAAATAGCTTTCTATGCGGACTGGCCTTTAGTCATGTTTAAAGGTGGGGGGGTCTCTCATGCTTTCCCTTTTTTCTGTCATATATATAATGTTACAATGTCAGCTGTTCACATTAAAGACAGCCACTTTCAAATAATGAGCTAAACGTACATAAAAGTAGTCTCTGTGAACAAAACGTAACGAGCTGTCATCAACTCATCGTCACCTCATTTATTGGTAATCTGCTCCAGGCATAGCACGTCCATAAAGCGCAGGGTCGAGCCCCTGCACCCGGTCAGTCTGTGTATTTGTACCATGCTGATTTACAGCAGGTCTGACCAGGACTCTGATCTGGATCATATTTCATAGTCAAGATATTTTCTTGTTTTCCCTCTGATGTCCTCCAGCTGCTCCACCTGAACTCTTGGTGATTTACAGACTTTCCCGATGAACACATAGCTTTACATGTAAGTAACCACTAACTGCTGCTAACTGTAACATTAGCTGCTGTTAGGTCGTTAGACAGTGGTCCTATTTGCTGCGTGTCCCTGCTGGCTATGAAAACCTCCTCCTTCAGAGGCAAGAAATCAATCGTATAGATTTTGAATATTGGCAGTTCCATGAAAACTGCTGGCGAATAATAAATGTTCTTCAGTGTTTTCTAAGTTAAGAAGCTTCATAATCACCTACGGGAGTAGGTAACTAGCCAGCCAGCTAGACTCACAGACTCACAGACCTCATTTACCCACAAACACACAGACCATGGCAGCCAACACAGCAACAATGCTTCTAAAGACAGAAATACCAGGAGGACTAGCTCCAAGTCGCATTACATTTGCAGTAAAGTAATAGGACAAAACACAATCTGGTCCCTTCCGATCGTCAAACAGGGATTACCCATCTCTCAGGTAAATGTTTATCTTTGGGAAAATGATAAACATCCACATTTATAGCTTCTCTTTTTTAGAGATAGCATATGGGGATGGTGCACAGTCGCACAGTCGCAGTGGTTTGCTATCAGCCTTTTTTTTTTTTTTTAAATGCTGTTTCTGAATCTTAGGCATGGACACCCACACAAACTATACCATGCATTGACAAAGGGAACAATAAATGAATCATACAGACAGAGGCAGAGGAGAAAGATGTCAAGAGTCACCGAGAGCAGACAAGGCACCAAATTAAGAGGAGTAGCATGCTGCAAGACAAAAAGGGGAGAAATTATAAGGAAGACTGAAGAAGACCACGAGAGGACAGGGAGAGGAGTGACAGAGAGATGAATTAAGAGAGGAAAGGAAATGACAGGACAGCGACAATGACCTTTAAGAGCTTAAGAGAAATGGATAAACAAATACAGTTCACACAGTGTCTGCGTACTCTACTGCTTGAGTTTTAATTGGTGTGTGTGTGTGTGTGTCGGCTTCTGCATGTTTGACAGACGTCTCTGTCCTATCCTGTCTGTCTTTTGGTCCAGGTGCTGCAGTGTGATAACAGCTCCGCCTCCATCCTCTCCTCCCTCCTGGCCGACTCAGTCTACTAATTCAACGTGCCACCGACGGAAAGCTTGTTTCCGCTTCAAGAGTCAGCTCTTTGGAACTCATTCAACAAAAATATCCAGTGTAGACTTTTAGGAGCTCATTCAATGGGCTCTCTGAATTTATTTGCCATGGCTGACTCATCTACACTGCAATATGGAGTTAACATCAAAATGACAAATAGAGGTGGCAGAAGCCTAATGGTGAGAGAACTGAGCTGCTGGCCGGAGGGTCATATGCTCTTGATGACTCCTGAGCAGGAAAATCTGGGCAGAGGAAAGTGAGTGAAACTAAGTGAAACGAGTCTCTTCTCCTTAACAGTGATGCTGAGGCACCAGCTCTGCCAGCTGCAAAGCAGCAGAGGACTAATGTTGTGCTGAGCAGCTCCCAGGTGGAAATGTTCTGGAGTAAATAAGTGTGAAAAGAGTGCTGCTGAAGTACGTACTCAGCATCTTTTGAGCAAATAAAGTTGAGGAAACATGTATTTGAAGCAAAGAAACACTGTCAGCGTTTGATCCTGGGTCCACAATGGCAAGAGCAAGACAAACATCACATATACCATAAACAACAAAATGTGTCCCATCATCATCATTTGTCTTTAATCTTAGAGCATTGGTGTATATAACTGTATGTATCCTTGCACTTTTATCCTTGTATTTAAGTTTGACTTTTGGATTTTCAGAGGCAGAGACGTTAACACATTAAGGGGCATTCTGTATTTTTGTGAGGGGCTGGACTAAAGGTAGGACTTAGGTTTACCACTATGTTAAAGGTCTGTTGTGGCAAAGGGCCAGAGAGGGAGGATTTTTTCTGGCAGTTTTTCCACCTCTTCTGAGCCCATTTGCTCCAGATCAATGCCGAAGAGCATTGAATACTTGTTTCAGTTGATGCAGTGTGAATAACAAACTACAGTACTCAGCATCTGTGTTTTCAGGCCTGCTTGTCACTCCCAACCATTTCAGTCAAGTGAAAAGTCAAAGCCAGAATCCCTGACCAGGCAGCTGCACAATGTCAAAGAAAACTAAAAATAATGAAACCCTAATATTTCCTACGAGAATCATCTTAATTTACAAACATTAACTTTCAACATTAATTGACATAAAAGTTTCACATGTCACAGAAAGCACTGCAAAAAATTCTGATGTAAAACCTAATTGAATGGCGAAAATTATTATGGTTGCAAAAATTATATGCATAATGAAGTAGAATGGAATGATAAAGGAAATGTTTTTACTACTTTTAAGCACTTTACAATTTACCTCTAATTAAGGGAAAGGCGTCGGACCAACCACTGGGAGCTATCAGGGCTCAGGGTCTTGGGTTCGTCGACACCTCCAGCTCCACAGCCACACACAATAGGGTGGAGTTCAACAGTAGCTGCTTAAACTGCTGGTTAAAGTTAAAGTTTAGGAAATAAATGTGCTCTGTGGAAACTATAAAATATGTGCAGGCACCAGCATGACTCACTAGAAATATACAAATCACTTCCAAAAAGCCACTGCTGAACCTTTGAAAGTCAGGAGAGCCTTAACTGATTGTTCACAAAAAACTGCACGTCAAGCTGCCACACCCTATCTCCTGTCTGCTCTGTTCCCTGCTTCACTCTGTGCTCTTCAATCAGCGGTACAAACCCCCCCTTCGTTTTGCCATGATGGATAGAGCCTGGTCTTATCCTCTTCTTCTCCTCCCCTGTCCCCTGTCAAGAGCACAGATTTCAGGTGAGGAGAAGACGGAGGAGAAGTGAGAAACGCAAGAAAGAGTTAGCAGAAGTAGAGCAGAAGAAAAAAAGTGCAGCAGAAAGGGAGAGCAGAGAAAAGCAGAGGTAGAAGGAGCAACATAAAACTAATGTGGTACTCCCCCGCTTCCAGGAAGTTCCCCAGGTCCAGGCAGGTCAGAGTGCAGGGTCATCTATGGAAACATTCCCTTGGAACTGGATCTTTTCTCAGACTCACAAGAAAATACTGCAGATTGTATAGAATGACTCAGACACTCAGTGTGCCTCACTGCTTCTACTTTTCCACTTTGTGTGGGTTGAAGCTATTATTAAATCATCTTTCTTATTTGCCATTGTTTACTGGTTGCGATAGAAACACAAGAGATACTTATTATCCTGGCAGTGTTTTCTTTATTCTAATGAATGTACAGCACACTACTTCGAGAAAGATCAGAAAACTGTGGACAGTCAATCTCTGGTAACACTGATTACCTTCATCACTGGATGCTGAGACTTAATAACCATAAAACATCACATACAAAAAGTTACGTAAAATATGATACTGATTGCTTGTTTTGAATGCCTGATATTTTCATTTTAGACTTTATAAAATTTTATAAGGTTGTGATCCAGTTGAAAGGATAGGTTCACAATTTTTCAAGTCTCTCTTTACACACGTAAACATGGATATTAAAGTCATTGGTCGTTGTAATCCATCCTCCTGTCATTAGGGCTGTAATGAAACCCCTTACTAGCCAGACTGCAATGTAAGAGATGGGAGACAAAATCCACAGTCCTTGCTGTGTGAAAAAAAAAGCACATCAGTGTTCAGCCAAAGCCAAATCAAGACAGTATTTTATATAGTTAGTCTTTTTAGTACCCAACTATTTAGTATTATTATTCATAGCATCAACTCAGTTACTTCGACATTGCCAAAACTATTTCTACCATCTAAGCCCCCTTAGCTGGCAACACTCCTCACCATATTCAAAACTCCATGGACTTCGTGGACAAAATTACAGAACTGAAACTGGACCCCCATGAAACCATGGTTTCCTATGATGTGGTCTTAAAGTTTATATGTATTCAACTATGGAGGTGGTAGATGCTGTCTGGAAATGACATGATTCAACAACACACTTAACATCAGAACCAACCTCCTGAACACCACTGTCTACCAGTGCAACAGGAGTTTTTACACACAAAAGCATGGCTGGACTGGTATGGACTCCAGTATCTCCCATTGTGACCAACCTCTAAGGCAAAGCTCTCAACATCCGGCAGAGGAACAGCACTGAGCTACTGGTTTAGATATGTGGACAACACAAAACCCAGGAGGTGTAGGCCTTCACCAAACACATTAACTCAGTGGACTGTAACATCAAGTTCACATGAGAGGATGTCATGAACAACAGCTTGACCTTTTTTGCCTGTGCCACACACATTAAAGAGGACAGGAGCTTCCACATTTGAGTATAGAGAAAACCCGCAAACACACACAGACCAATACTTACTCTTTGAGTCTCACCACCCACTGCAGCATAAGTTAGCACAGGACCAAGAGACAGAGCACAACAATCTGTGGGATACACTTAAGCTTGTGGATTCCCTAACTGGTAAACAACCACAAGATCCAGGAAGAACACCAACACTGCAGGTGGTGAAGAAACAAACAACAAATGCAGCAACATCATCATTCTATAAGTGCCTGGAGTATCTGGAAATACACACGACATCTCCGTGCTTTTCAAATCCAGCAACACACTCAGACAGAAACTGTTCCACCTGAAAGACTGTTCACCCAAACACAAGAAAAGCAGTCTCGTGTATTCAGTACACAGACTTGTAAATCAGGGAAACTAAACAACCATTAAACAAACGCATGGTTGAGCACAGGAGACCCAACTCCTCAAGACAGCAGTTTACCCACACCTGAGAGATAAGGGACACTTATTTGAGGACAACAAACAAACACATTTTGGATAGGGAGGACAGATGGCTTGAAAGAGAGCTGAAGGAGTTAATTTATGTAAAAATAGAGAAATCATGGCTCAACAGAGGAGGAGGTCTATGACATGACTTATTCCTCACCTACAATGCTGTCCTTTCATTTCTTCCCAAGAGACTTGTGGTTTTGGGTTATGTTTGCAAGCCCAAAAAAGCAAATATACATTTGAGTTGAGTCTATTTTGTCACATCTTCAAGCAGCTTAATCAACATTTTTATATTAAAATTGGACAACATGACTCCATGACACCGCATTGCCAGAAACACAACCCCAACTAACCCCATATCAACTGAAAAGGTGATTATATGTTGGTGCCTGTCATTGCTGCCGGAAAGTGGCCAACTAATCAGTTATTGCAGGTTCAAAATAAGCACCCTGTAATGAAGGAAATTGTGCTGATATAATTCTTCTCATCAGAGTTAAGAGTTGCCAGCTGCTGCATCAAGCTACGGGGACTTATCTGAAGACTTTAGGGCAGCCGAGGATAAAGAGTTATAATTGTTAAAACACAGTCATGAGTATTGTGATATTCTGAACAGTTCTCGGTGTAACTTGGGACCAGAAAAGTATTGGTGATGTACCCTTCATCCCTTAAACAACAGTTGTATGTGTGTCTGAGATCCCTGGCGATCCACGTTTTACACATTTCATAAATATGTATTCAGTGTGTTTTCATGACAGTATATATATGAAATAAAATGCTTAATAGCTTATTTGAATGCTAAGCTGTGAGGTCTTCCTTATCCCATCCCTCCGCACTTTCCTCTAACCCGCCTACTCTTTCCTCTCATCCCTCTCACACTTCCTTCCCCCATGTTTCTATCAAACTCCCTCTCTACTTGCTTCTTCTGTAGCACCCACCTCCATCGCTTCCCTCTCTCCCATTAGGCTGTCAGAAGCTCTTATGTAACTCAACATTGAACTCTATAGGTGTCTGTCATTCCCTTCCAAGTCTCTCTCATAAAACCTCTACAATTTTTCATGCCTTCTGTGTCTCATGGCTGTCTGATTATGGCTATAGGGACGGCTACCAATATGGCTGCCCTTCATCTCTGGCTGCGCATGTAACTGGCTGAATGGATGGCTAGTGAGATAACTGTCTGATTGACTGGAGGGATGGATGGGTAGATTGTTTGTTTGGATGACTGGATGGCTAAGAAAGTGACTGACAGGCTGACGATGAAGCTGATGACTGGATAGCTATCTGTCTGGCTTGATTGCCGCATGTGTGCATCTGTAGTATGCGTGTGATGGTCTGTGTGAGTGTGTGTTTGTGCATATCCCCTTGCACCTGCTGATTTTCTGTCCACCTGCATGCTGCCTAATCCATATCCGAGTCTCCTTCTGAATTCCCTTTTCAACTTTCTCCTTGATTTGCTCTACGAGTGGAGGAGGAGAGAAGAGGAGGCTGGATAATTTGGCATGTCTACATATTCAAAATGTGTGTGCGTGCATGCATATGCATACAGTGTATTGTTTTTTTGTTCGTTTGTTTTCTCTCCTTCTATCCTCTCCATTGGAGCCCATCATTATCTGTAGATATTTTGGCGATGGGTCTCCAATCATGCCACCCACTACTGATCATACCATGACAGCTTCTGGGAACGAGCACACACACAAACACGCACAAATACACGCAAATAAACACACACCGCAGGTTATGGAATTGTACCCTGTTGTTTAATTCTTAAAGTGCCACTGGGATCTCAGCAGCTTGGCCTCGTCTATCTGTAACACTGACATTGCATGTGAAAAAGAGAGTGTGTGGCTATGTGCGGAAGTGAGTTTGTGTGTATGTATGTTTGCTGTCAATCACACATCAGTCACACATACACAGTAGTGACAGGTGTCCTGGAAGTCGGTCCTGTTTACACTCAAAAACAACCCCAGAGGTTGCTTCAACTGCAATGTCAGTGCAGAGTGGAAAGCATCATAGAAGTGAAAAATTCTTCCTAATGATTTTTTTTCCAGTTCCAGCAAGTAATAGCACAGCAGCCAATTATGACATAACTAGTGGATTGCCACAAACTCATTCACAAGCAGCTGAAAGAAACAGCTGAAAACCAAAATCAATGACTGCGGCTATTAAACAAGACGGTTAGACAGACATCTTTCAAATTATTCTGATGACACCAATTTTTGGTCCTGGTGAAATCTGGTGCAGTCTCTTGGTTGTTTTGAGCACCTTCATTGCTAAACTTTAAAATCTGCTGTTTTGAGTACCTGTTATCAGTAAACCTGTATAAAGAAAATTCTGCGGTGTGCGTGTAGAGCTTTTTATACTGATGGTTGATTGTTTTGGTATAAACAGATGAAGAGCTTGGTAGTTATTTACAACTGTAATTGCAGCCTAACAGACAAACATCACACAAAAAAGGCTGAAAAGCCAGAGAAAAATACATTAAAAAAAACTAGACACATTGTGACTGGAAAGTAATGTAAGTGTAATATGTGTCTAAAGTCAAAGATGATTTTTTTTCTGCATATAATTAATTCAAAACATGCTGTTCAGACCTGTCACTAGTCCAACATTCTTCTTTTTTGTCTCTTAATTATCATTTTCATGATTCTTTTTATATATACAATGTCCTTAAAAAGTTTGGATCATTTTGTACCCCCTACCTGTTTTCTACCTTACTAACTGTCCCCTGGAAAACTCATTAGACAGACCATTCTCTGTGATCTATTCTGCCTCTGTTGCTTTCACTATTCTCCACTAGAACAGTCCTGTTCATCCACCCCCCTTCTCTCCATCCCTCCCACATGCCACCTCCATGCTGGAGGACTCATTATGTCGACCGACTCTCCCTCTGTCTCTCTTATCACTCTCCATTGGAGTACTCATTACTGTCTCTCTGTCCCTCACTTCTCTGTTTCTCCCACTCTCTTTTCCTTTATATCTTAATCTCTGTCTAATAACACACACTCACACACACACATACACACACAGAGTCATGTTTCCATCACTTCTGGGGACATTACATAGATGTACATTCATTTCCTGGAGACTTACCCAAACCATAACCATAACCACTGCTTGCAAAACCATAGCCCTTGCCTAAATCTAACCTTACACTAACCTCAAAATTTAACGCTTTAAATCACAGGGACTTATGATTAGTCCTCATAAGGAAGGCATGGCTTATTCAGAATGTTAAACCTGACTAACTGAACATGTACTGTAGATGTTTGCATAGCTGTTTGAGTTTCTGCATGTATGCATATCTGTGAGGGATATGTCTCTGTATGTGTGTGGCTATGTGTCTTCTGAAAGAAGAAATAACACAATCTATCTTTCACGAATAAAAATGTGAATTCATGCACAATAAAATGCTTCGTTCAGTGCAGACATGGGATTTTCTGCTACAACCTTATTTGACTGGTAGCTTATGGTGGCTAATGGTAGCTAACGTAACAGACATTTTAGAGTTGTTTTTTTTTTTTTTTACATGATAGAATAAAACAAATAAAAAAATTAATAACTCTTCTTCACTTGCTACTTCTGTATCCTGTAGTTACAACTCACAGCAATGATAGCTAATGTCTCATACTCAACTTTCACACATGTCAGTCACGTTCTGAGCGACTGGAAATGTTCCATTTTGTTTAGGCAAATGGGTAGGTGGGAGGTGGTGAATGGCTAGAGTATGTGTTGAGAGGAGAAGGAGAACTCATCCATAATAACTGTTTTTGTGTTGATATCAATGCTATTATTTGGACAGATCCACAATATTGATGAAAGAATGGACAGCGAGATCCAGGCAAGCAGAAAAAAAGAATGAAGAAGCTACACTCCATGTAACGTCATCAAGATCATCAACACATCCACTCACTTGTGCTGAATTCTCCAGAAAATGACTTGCTCTACTCACACCTTTGCTATATTGGACTTTAAATAGACTTTATATCCGGGAGCTGGCAGAGTAAAGTCTGGTTAATGGCTGGTTCAACTGACATTACATTCACACATACAGCTCATCTGGGTAGCATGCCGAAAAGTTCAAAGCAGCAGGTCATGTGTGAATACAGCTATAGACTCACTTTGAGTTACACCTGATCCTTATCTCCAACCATTTAAAATTTGATACAGGTAGATAAAAATGTCGTTTGGTTGATCTGCTGTCTCAGGGAGTGAGAGGAAAATGCTGCAGGTGATCTGCGGATGCCATCTGCACAGCGATCGTAAACAGCAAACATCTGCACCCAACAAGGATGGCAATGAGCTTTTTGAAGGAAAACAAGGCTTCAGTACCATCAAAGATGATAATGATAATTTTGGCTCCTTGCTTACCTTGAGGACTGGAAGCTGAGGGATGACCTACAGTAAGGAGGCAGTTCGGAAACACCCTCACCGAGACCACACTCAGGCCAGACGTGATACTGATGCCTGATATGCTCCTGCTTTTTCTACATGGTGATTTCACAGACACTACTTCAGCACTCTGGTGTGTTCCCTCTGACCTTAAAGCAATTAACTTGAATTATATCAGGCCTTTACTTCATGCTGGAACAGATCAAGCATACTGACTTTGCATCAGCCAAGCAGCAAATTCACTGGCCTCAAGCACACTTTTTTCACACTGTTTTCCTTCCTTATTTGGATATTTTGTGGCTCCCCATAATCTTGTTTGCTCTGAAATATACATGAAGGGAAAGTAGACCTAATATGCGCTGTCGATTCCAATACTACACAGTGCATTGGCACACATTGTCAGAGACCTTTCTCAATCATTTATCGTGCATTCACTCTTTATATTGTGTACACTGCAGACAGGTCTTCCTGAGATGTTATACAATGCAAAGCCATTAGCAGTCACTGTAAAGAGTGATGTTCACGGGACAGAGAAGTTGACAAGAGGATTTTAAATAAAAGTCCATTTCATAGCCCTTCTTTTGGTGATATGATTGAAAATAATCCACTGACATCATTGTAAACTGAATAAAATGTGTGCATGGACAGACACCCCTGGAGACAAGTGAGAAATTTGTGTTTTTTCTCTCATACAGGTTAACTGACCCTTTAAATGTCTCAAATTCCCACTCCTCAAAACACAACACATAAGCAGGTCCAATCAGTTCGAAGAAGGAAGTATGCAATTGATGCTTTCACAGCCCTCAAAGTGGAATTTGTGGGTCAGTGAGGAAAAAGTGTCTGTTGCTGTTGTATAGGTACGCTATACAAGACCTATGTGTGGGCGTGTGTGTGTGTGTGTAAGGTACCTCTGTGGATCATGTTCCATGGGCAGATGTAGATGAGTCCTTCCAAGAGGATATTCGGCAACTAATCACAAGATGACTACTTTAATTAATTAGCTGACTGTACAGCACACACAATAAATACTAATTAGGAGAAAGTGAAGGGGCAAGAGAGAGAGAGTGAGACAATAGATGAACAATTATGAGAAATCAGGGGAATACAGTGACAATAAGACAAAGGGAGAAGGAAAAACCAACAGTCAGTAACAGATGTAGTATAGATGGAGAAATGAAGGTGATGGATACTGCTTTCACTCTCTAACTTCCCTTTTCTTTTCGTCTCTTACCTGTTCCCATCCCTCCATTTTTACTCGCACCCATTCCTTTTCCCTTTGTCTCTCCTTTTGTTCACCTAATTTTTTTTTTTTCTCTTTTTCTGAGGGATTAAGATAGTAGGAGACAAAAAGCTCTGCAGGCCCAGGAGCTCTGTGCGTGTTCTTGTGAAGACGCCACCATTTACACATGTATGCATACATTCTTTTGTTTGTGGATGTACTCTATACACATGGCTGTGAGACATTTACATGTTTGGGGGGGGGGGGGTTCCTCTATAGGGATTGGAATATAAATCAGAATTGAGACTACCTTCAGAAGCAAAGAAAAAGAAAGGGATCAAACCACATACTGCACGCTATTTTGAAAGACTCACGGTGTGTATGAGGGAGGTGTGTGTGTGTGTGTATGTGTGTGTGTGCGTGCGTGTGTGTGTGTGTGTGTGTGTGTGTGTGTGCGTGTGCGTGTGTGTGTGTGTGTGTGTGTGTGTTTGAACGTGTGTAAGCTGGAACATTTTTTGTTAAGTCCTGCTAAGATTAGAATAGAAGGGGGTTTATGGAGGAGAAGAAAAGACGGGAGAAAATAGACTAGAGACTACAGGCATCAGTGATGCCTTTGTTTTTCCTACAAGCTGCTCAACTGACAAAGGTGTTCAACATCCAGTTACAATATATGTAAGTCCTACTCGTGGCCCAAACTGGTGCCAATGGTAGAACTCCTTCCAATGAATTCGTCCTGCATATGTCCACTTTTAGAACTCTTTCTCAATTCTACACACAGTATTGTAAGATAAAAACGCCTCAACCATTCCTTAATGTCTCACAGTTGAAAACAACAGAGCCAGCAAACATAGTAGATACCATAGAACAAGAAGGAAGGTAATGATTTGATGGGGAAAGAAGAAAAGGTAAGGACAAAAAAAACACAGAGGGAGTGAGGAAGGAAACAGAAAAAAATGAAACAGGCAAGTAGAAGTGGAGATTCTGCTATGAATAATAGCCCATTCATCAGTGCTAATTGGCTAGGCTAATGTTCTCACTGAGCTTAATGGGGAGATTAGCCTGGCAAATTAGCACTGATAAACGAGCAAACATGAAGCACGGTGGTCAATCATGGAGCCAGCCATGTATTCATAGCATACCCCAGCAATGCGAAGCATCTGCTCTAAATGAGATTTTAGCTCAAGTTCAACAATTAACTGCCCCTCATGGCCAAACTGCTTCACAATAAACTTGATAATAATAAATAGAGATACAAACAGGGACAGACATTAAAATAATCAACATTAAATACACTGACAGAGAGCACTAATAAAATGAAGGAGATTGGTAGCATGAAAGGGCTTTGCAGTTAATCAGGTTGACAGCAGGAGAGATAAATGAATGTTTTTTTCAAAATATTGAATTAGTCAGCAGTTGATTTAGATTTGGAAATACAATAGGTTGCTTTAGGTGTCTGACTTCAAATTATCCTAGCAATCTCACCAGAGGCTGGACCAAGTTGGACCAAAACTGGAGGAAAGGCATCACATTCCCCGGACATTGTGTAACAAATTGAAACTGTGTTGGATACTTTGCAGCTAGGTATCCAATAAGACACAGTGCTGGTGTTTCCCTGACTGAAGCATCAACAGCCGCTTACACACCGTGAAATCTAAAAAGGGCTTCAGGAGTTCTTCAATTTCTTCATTAATAAGTAAACTTAATAATTAAAGTTTTACACGTTTAGGTGATGCTCTTATCCAGAGTGACTTGAGAATGAGTGCAACAGTGGAGTAAGCTTGAATTTCCAAGATCACAACATTGCAAACATCCAGTAGATTACAAGATTCAGAGCAACAGTGCCCTGTGACAGAACACGCCTGTGGCCTCAAAAAGGTCATGTAGCATGGAGAAGTGCAAAGAAAGAAAAGACGCAGTGCCTGCTGCTGTTGTGAGACTGCAGTGGGGCCCTTGAAGGACTCCATGAAGGATTTATGAATTGTGTTTGAAGGTCCACCAAACTGTATCTAATCTACAGGGATACAACATGTCTGGAATGAAGAATAACAGCCTTATTTTCAGGTGGCCATCTTCGGAGATTACACAGCTCAGAGCCAGAGTCATACACATCACTGGACAGGTTTGATGGGAAATCTTGAGGAGAGATTAGTTGAACTTCAAGCGCTCATCCATTGTTTTTTTTTTCTTGGATCTTCTGCCAGATATTGTGGCTGTAGAAATTTACAGAACATATGCTAATGCAACCACATACACATAAAGTTTGTGCAGGCTGATTTTTGTCTACAGTGTTGAACCTGCACTTTCTGCAACAACGAATAGCCTATTACTGTCATGGTAAGTGAGCAGTTGTACGTGTGACAAAACTTCTGTGCAGCTTTGATGGTGTTCACCGGCTCAGTGGGTAAACGCAACAGCCATTCAATAGCTGAATTACGACTGAAGAGGGAGACAATCACACCTGATGGAGCACACAGGCTTATTCTGTGGAGAGAAAATTGTCAAAAGGTGCTTTTTTAATTTCCCAAGCAAAGGTTTCGGAGTTGTGAGAAACAAGCCTTTAAATATAGAACACTAATAAATGTTGTGATGATAATGTGGATTTAGCAACTGTAGCATACACTCTTGGCCTTTCTGGTTTTAAAGATATGAAAGAAAAGAAACTAATTTGAGGCTGATCAGTGTGACAAATTATATCAATGATTATAATAATTAATTCTTCAGTTGCAGAAAAAGAGGGGACAGCTGTACAATAGGGTTAATTATGTTCAGGAAAAGAATGAGTCGACATACATGCATATATATATTGCCAACTTGTGCGCTTAAATGTGTCAGCAGGTTACACTGTATTAGATAGAAATGCATATATTGTATAATAATAATTATTTTTATATAATCTAAATGTAAATGCAATCACAACCACAGCATGTTCTCCTCTGCCCTAACAGATGATTCACCTACAACCAGAAAATTTAGCTGAATTCTTTATACACATAAAATATATAGCACTGTTCTCATGCTACCAAAGCCAGCAAAGACACACCCACACATACGTATATATTTATATATGCATACACAGACAGGAAACAGTATTGTTTCTAGCCTGGGGTCTGTTGCATGGGGCTCCCTGCTGTGCTGAGTGAACAGAAAGATGTACTAAAAGTGGATGCAATATTGTGTATTGCAAGTTTGAATAAACTAAAGCAATGAGTGCATCACTGTAAGCAGCTGGGATAGAAAGAAAAATATGTACAATGTGCTGAGCAGATAAGCGAGCTACTTACAGCAGAATGTCTCTAAAGAATGGTATCACTCTGCAACAATGAAGGGCCACGTAGACGAGATTCAGCCTAAAGAATCCAATTGTGTGATCAAAATGGAGCCACAGATCTGGTCTAAGGCATTCTGCATATGGAGAGGTAAAGGTAAAAAGAGGAGAGCCTAGTCATGGATGGATTACCAAATGGGCCTGCCAGGCACAGGCACCAAGAGAATCAGGTTTTTTTCTGCCAAATACAGCTGCACAGTACGTTCTACGCTACAGTGAAGCTTAGAAAGCCTAGAAAACAGCATATTAAGCCCGTAAATAAATTTAAATGTGCTGTACAGCAGAATGGTCGTGCTTTAAGAAATTTTTACCTGTATCTGTGAGTTCTCTTTGATGTTTCTGAACACACTTTGTTTCGTGCCCTTAATATTTTGTTATATCAATGGGGAGGAGCATCAGTGTGTATCTGATAAACCATTAAGATTTAGACAGCCTCTTTCCATCTTCAGTGTAGAAAAAACAGGGAGCATGCCAGTTAAACTGGCTAAATTTTGTTGAAAGGCTTCAAGCTTATATATAACCTCCCTTTGCCCCACCTGGCTTTGTTCTGACCAACGAATCAGTGATTCTGGGTTTACTTTCTTATTTATCTTATTTCTTCTTTCCAGCTTCGTGGAAGGAAAAAAAAGAGGGAATGAGAAAAAGGGAAAGTTGAGCCCATTTACAAACTGGGATGAATTCCTGTTTTATTTAGGAAATAAACCAGCTGTGACACTTGTTCTGAAATACTCAGAACCTAATATTGTGTTTTTGAACTGACAATGAGGACTAGAAGTCCAACTGAAATCACATTGAGTTATCATGTATGCAGTCAAAATGTAAAATAAAAGGTACTGATTGTTTTATTATTATAAGAAATAAAATATCAAAAAATGCTCCTTTTCATGTCAGCTGGCTGGATGGGTGTGTCCATGTGTGATTAACAGCAGCTGGCAGGCTGAGCTCCAGCAAGGCAGCGGAGCAGATAATCAAAGTAAACAAACCTGCGCTGTAACTTACATGTCATGTGTAGACTGCATGTTATTAGCTGTGGTATTGAAGAGTATGAACAGCATCAGCATCTCAATGGGCTTGCACTGGATTTGCAGTTAATGTGCTGTTTAATGTGCTGCAGCTGACCAGATAATTAACTACCTTGCCTGCAAACCTGCATTAGCAGCGCACTTTGCCCCAGTGAATGTTTGTTTGATCGGTCGTTGGACAAACTAAGTTGCACGTGTATATAGTTAAAGTAGGAAACTTTTTTTCTGTGGCCATCTGCATAGGTTTAAAATGAAGCGGTTTGATTGGCTGAACTTTCTGGCTGTGCTTTTCAGTCTTTTAATGCAAAGACAGGCAGTGCCATCATGAAACCAAAAACGACATGGTTTACCAAGCATAAACACTGTGTATGGTGTAGCAGACAAAAAAAGAAAAAAATCATCAAAGCAACACATTTCATTTGGATATAATTAATATCTGTAATTAAGCAGAAAATGAATGAAAAAGAAAGAAAAAGAAAAAGTCCGACCAGCTACCCACCACACATCTATTAACTTCCAAAATAATCCCCTGTTGGAAACAGAGCCAAAGTGCAGCTGCAGTTCAGCCATCATGCAGTAAGAATTGGGACTCCTACAATAGGAACATCTGTAGCTTATTTCAAGTGGGTCCCAGAATAATAAAAACAGACAATATGTTTTCATGAGCCTGGTTCCCAGGCCAAAAAAATAAAAATGTTATTCGGGTCCCGCGGTGAAAAGCTGCAGGAGGGGATTTCTCTCTGTTAGTAAAAATATCAGCTGTTTTCCCCCAGCTTGTTAAAATAAAAACAAACTTATCCCCAAACTCCTTTTTATAACTCCTGGGGTAACTTAGAGGTAAATGCTCAAACACACAGAAAAACACATACATACACCACCGCTTGGTTTAAATTGTGCTACTCCAAGCAACTGGTGCATCCCCAGCACAGGGAAACATGGGAGCGATACAGAGGAGCCCTGTTTCTAAATGAAGCTCCTCTATCCTGCAATATGGAGTGCGATGAACAATAAACACAACACAATAACTGGCCATAGATTTGCATATGAAGGATCCCCTAAGTAGCATTGGCAAGCCCAAACTCAAAGAGCAAGAGAGGAGAGCAAAGAAAAGAAAAGAAAAGAGAGGGAAGAGTGTCACGAGTCGAAAAACAGGGAGAGAGATGGGGAAATCTATGTGAAGACACAGCTAAACGAACATGTGTGAACATGCACAGCTGTGCAGAGGATCATAGTGATTCCAATAACTGAGTTCAAAAAGCTAAAATGTTTTAAATTTAGTTCAAACACACACTCACACTCAGCGACACATTAATTATAATTTCTGTGATAACGTCAATCTCTAAGTGACACTGCCAAAATACCCACAATCCCCCTTTCCTTTCTCTGACTCTACTCTTCGCAGTTCTTCCTCATTTTCCTCTCCTTCTTTATGTCTCTGTCTGTTTTTTTCGCCCTCACACACATGCAGAACCCCAAAACACACAAACACCGACCCTATCCCGAGGTTGATGGCTGTCACCTTTGTGTACTCAGCCTCTTTCAGGAGCCAGCAATGCAAATAACACCCTTATGAATATTCATGACGGATTTGAGATGGAAGGAGAGAGCGAAGAGAGACAGCGGGAGAAGAGAAGAGAGCGAGTTTTGACAGGGAAATTGAAGGGTGGGGAGAAGAGAAAGTAGCGGAAGAATGCTGAGGAAAGAATGATAGCACAGACTGGATTAGGGGAATAAACACAGACAGAGTGACTGTGTAGGCTAAATAGAGTAGGTGTTTGTGTTTGTGTATTTGTGTGTGTGTGTGTGTGTGTGTGTGTGTGTGTGTGTGTGTGTGTGTGTGTGTGTGTGTGTGGGTGGGTCTGTTCGGTCATAGGGTGTTAACCTGTTTACCGTATTTTGTTAGTGATTGACAGTCCAGTTCACTGACTTCTCAAGGGAATACCAGAGAGTGAGAAGGTGATAACGCCAATAAAAGCAGAGTTTTCAGTGGAGGAGGAGGCAGATGAGTCATTTTAAATGTTATACTAATGATAGTAATAGCTTATGTCCTTGAAAATGAAAAATTTGGTAGCTCCTCTATTTAATCAAAGATATTCTTGTTCAAGTATTTGAGAAAGTTTCTGAAAATCAATTTGACCAATTACCCTACAGATCTGACAGTCTAGTCCCATTTCAGAGTTCCACTTTATCCGTGACACAAGTGAAACTGCACCAAGAAGCAACCGTAACATAAAGGAAAACTAGGTGACCTTAGTTTATAGGAAGTAAGTCATATAAAAGTGTTCACATGTAATATATGAAACTAATTATCAGGGGAATTGGACGGACTGTTTCGTCCCTTTTCTTGTTGCTTTGTCATGTAGCACATTAGGGCTGGATTTAGCCTCTCTGGCCTGAGGGTATTGTAAAAAATGTCAGGGTGTCGTACTGTTACCGTCAACATGCACTCTTGTTTTATTCTAGTAGTTTTAGGTGTGTACACATTTGTTGTTTTTAACTGTCTTCCCCTGTTAACTTAATCTTTGTACGCTATTTTTGTCTGGGACTCGTTCAGTAGGTGCAGATTTATCTAAACGCAATGAAATTAAAAATGTACTTGAATAGATCACTCACTACATATGTTTTAATTAAATGTGACTTTATTTATCCCCCCATGCCATCCTTAATAGTTTCAGTGAACAGTAAAGTCTGAGTCACTTTATAGCCACCACCCCAAATTCATATGAACTCATGAATCATGCCATTATTTCCCCATTCAGATTCACCACCAAATTACAGTAACAATCTGATTTGGTCCTAGCAGTTGGGCTATATAGTCTAAATTGCCTTTATCTACATGCATGCGAGTTGAATCCCCTGCCCTTTTACCAATACAGTGTTACCTGTTATCTGTTACCCAATACAGATAAAGAAATGCAGGCCTAACACACCAAAGACACTGAGGTAACATGAGAAAAATGAAGAACGCTGTAGCACCAGTGTAGCGCTAGCATGCAAACAGTGTGCAGCACCTCCACATAGACTGTGGAACCCTATCACACATGAACGTGTGAATGTGAGGCAACATGAGTATTAAAACTGAAATCATTAAAAGCAAACACGTCTTAATAGAGTTCGTCTAGCAAACTCTCAGCCTGCTCTCCTTTCATTGCAAAACTCGACACTCTGACACTGTAACATTTACACCAAATGCCACAGAAGCTAGCTACTGTCTTTTGTGGTCATGATTGTCAGATTTATCGCTTAGTTTACAGTAGTATCATGACATATAGGCTGCCGCTGGATGTTGTGGTCATAAATGTTTCCTCAGCACTTTCTGCAGAAATGAGTCTTCGCTAAACCACTTTGCCACTGACTGTCAGCTCCAGTCTGACCTCCTCGACTCAGCAGGAATTTTAGTGTGAAGTGGCTCCTGGCATTAGTTGTTAGGCCATCAAATAATGAAGAGCAATTTAACACATCCACCACATAATGTGTGTGTGTCAGCTAATATTGGAGACATGCTGTAACATTCATATTATTGGATCTATAAATCCACTTGCTTTTCAAACATGTGAATGATTGCTTTAATCTGCAGCCTACGTGTGAGTCCATGTTCCTGTTAACTCTGCCCATGTAGAAAAAGTTCAAATGATTTTTCACTTTTAGCATCTTATCTCATCTTTTACCGTTTATCTGGAGCAGCGATGTGTGATTTGTGTGTAAAACTGTGTATATCCAACTATATGTCTCTCCATATATTGGTGTGTGTGTGTGTGTGTGTGTGTGTGTGTGTATGTGTGCGTGCGTGCGTATGCATTACTATAATGCCTCATATCACTCCCTATCAGATTTTATAGTTTTATAATGCAGTTTATAGCAATGACCTCTTGAACTTGCTTCAGTTTCAACCCACATTTTTTTAATCAATCCCTAGATTTTCACATCACTGACTACAGAGAGTGCTGCAAATTGCCTATAGAGAGCCTCCATCAAATCATCCTTTCTGTAATATAAGAATGGAGAATTTTGGGATGCATGAGAGTCCAGTTACAGCCAGCAAAACAAAAATCCGACATTAAACACTGTGCGAGTATTGAGAGTCGGTATTGCTCCTGTACATGTCAGGCAGAGGTATGATGCATCAAGCTGTCAAGTTAATTTGGATAGCCTGACATCACATGCAATGTCTGTTTGGGATTTATAACCCCACATCTTCTATAGCTTGTTCGTTCATCGTTACACAATCACAACACTGGAAATGTGCATTAACGAGCAGGATGTTCCTCTGAGATGACCATATGGCCCCTGTGAAACAAAAGTGCTTTCACTGTTCAGATGACAACGCAGATATCTGAAAAATGTACTCAGCCCCACCCATTTCACACTGACACCACCACCTTGGTGGACCCACACTGGCAATGTGGTGTTAAGCACCCCTCCTCAGGCGTTAAGGGGCCACAGGGGCACTGAACTACTGAGCCCTCTAAGCCATGCATTGTTATGACCTCTTCTAGTGGATGCCCCTGAACCTCTACTAAAACATTAGAAGATCTCCAGAGCCCTGCTTTCTGTCCCTCCACCCAAACAACCTACTTGCCACTCCAGGTGATAAAGACAAAAACAAAGAAAGCAGGCTATATTTTCAACCAGGGAAGCATTGTGTTCCCTCCTTTTACACCTTATGGCATAGTACCCTTGATCAGGCAACGCATTGACAGTACCTTAAAGCTGCAACAAGCATTTTCTGATTACTGGAGGGTAGAGAGCCTCAAAACAAACTAAGGTTTTGTGAAAACTTGAGCAATATTAAACTTTTTTAACCACTTATTGAACTTTGGAGAGGTAGTATGTTTACTTTGAACAACTGAATGAGCTGAAGTTGCTGAAAGCATAAAGCTACAAAATAGGGTGGGACAGGCAGCATTGCAGCACTCTCCCACTGTCTTTTGCTTCAGTGCTAATATTGCAAATTAACACAGTCATTCATGACTTAGTTTTTCTTTGATTTTTTCCTCTACAATATTTACTTTGCTTACTCTAATTCCATATTACTATGTCACAGTCCCTTCATTCTTACATGCAAACCGTTCTAACATTTGCTTGTTTAATCTCTAGTTAGCGTTTGTTCATGTAGAATAACAAAAGACCATTGCATGAGCTATATAAGTGATTATGAAGAAACACCCTGCCAGCCCCTCTTGCACTTTATTTCTTTTTTATTCTGTTTGAATACATTAACCATATTATTACTCACAGTATGGATGAATGTTGAAGCAGCAGGTAAGCAGTGATTTTATGAGAATAATGGAGCAGCAAGAGCACACTGGGCTGGAGAGACATATACATGTGAGTGTGAGTGCTGTGTTAGCTCGGGTGATTATTTAGATTTCCTTCAGAGAATATGATACAGACGAAAAATGTCCCAGACATAAAGTAAGACATGGAGAGATACTGCACAAAAAAAAGACAGGGAGACAGACATTAAAGACACATTAAATGGAGTTTACCTATTTTTGTAGAAGTGGGCCTTTGACTGTAGTTTACTTACACATTAAGTCATGAGCACACAGACACTACAAACCATCCATGTGTCTCTGACATTCAACATCAGAACTGTTCAATATCCTATTGTCCAAAATGTCAGATTTGTAATTTGATACACTCGGTTAGCTTTAGAGTTGCTACAAGATCTCAGTTTTGAGGTAAATTATCACCCAGTAAAGCAAAGTGAAACATCAGTGACACATGGTTGATTTGGAGGTTTCCAGTATGTTTTCATTACTTTGCTGACCTGTGGGATAATCTCCTTAATGCACTCTTGGGAAAAAGAGGGAGATGACTTTGATAGTCAATTAATGCACACACAAAAGTGCTTTAACAGCACAAGTCAAAGAGATTTAACTTACTGGAGATTTAAAAAAACAAAACAAAACACAGTACTACAAGCCTGAAAAGGTTTTCGTTAATAGATAAAGTAAGTAAACACTGTAAGACAAAAAGCAGAAAAATACTGAGGAAAAATTACTCATCCAACACTATCAGTAACTTCATAGAATGTGTTGGTTAGAGGTCTTTTTTTAACACAGTGGAAGCCTATTTATTGGCTTCATCCAAGCTGAAAGAAATGCATCTAATTTTCACTTTATCTTTTGTGCCTTTTCAAGATTGCAAAATGTTTGTCAGTTGGAGAAGTTTAACACAAAGAGCAACAGAGAAACAAGGACACTGACACACAAACACACAGAGACAGACGCACAGAGAGAGAACTGACTAAACCAGAGACAGACACAAATGAATGAGAATCACACCATCAGAAGACACATTTGGCTCAACATGGATATACATATACTGTAATATAGGAAATTCAGGCACACAAGACACATAAAACACACACACACACATACTATAAAACACATAGTGTATATGCAACAATGCAGGCGCACATATGGAAGAACACAAACACACTAACAAGTGTTTGGGACAAGCACCCACAGTCCCAAACACAATTGATTCTGCCTCCTTGCTGGTAAAAGGGCATTTGAGGTGAAATCGATGGTGGAGCTTTGTGGAATAAAGGCATCCTGGGCATATTGTGTTTGTGTGTGTGGCAAAACAGAGGAGGAAGTGTGTCTGAATGTGTGTGTGTGTGTGCGTGTGCGTGTGCGTGTGCGTGTGCGTGTGTGTGTGTGTGTGTGTGTGTGTGCGTGTGCACGAGGTGTAACCACCAGAGAGGACTAGCTGGTCCTTAGAAGTACATCTCCCCTCTGATCCTAGGAAAAATCCACTAATCCCTACTCACACACACGGACGAACACAGACAGAGAGAAAGGATGGGACAATAAATACAGGCCACATACAAATGCACACACCAAAAACAAAAGATTATTGTAATACCAGTCACATAAAAAACAGATAGAGTGAGTGAAAATAGAGAAAAATGAGAGAGAACACAGGCAGAGAGAGAAAAACCGTATTTATCTTTTGATAACCGCTGCCTCAATCCTTCTCTATCTATGTCTCACGCACACATACACACACAGCATTTATCCCCTCATCAGTAATCATCTAACCAAACAACGATAGCACACAGTTCAAGACGACAGCTTTTTAATGAGGGAGATACTAATCACTTTGACCCTCAGTCTGTCAACATTCCCACTGCTGAAAAATGCTCAAACGCTCGTCTAAACATAGATTCAAGGCATCCAACTTCCATGGCAAGAGCTCCCACAGATTTAAACACTGTAATACTTTGGGCTAAATACTCGCTGAACTGCAGCCGCACAGAACATGAATTCATCATCAGCCCCTTTTTTACCTTTTGAAGTTATGAGTGATAGTGTGTTAATTAATATGTGTCTTTTGTTTTACTTTCAACGAAGAATGATTTCATATGAATGCATGAAAAAGGAAGTTGGAGATTAGCCTTTGCAGTAAATGCCATATTCTGGACATTCTAGTAGAAAATAGCTTACAAATGATAACAATTGTAGGTAGAAAGGGCTGTAGCTGAGTCAAACTTTTCCAAGTCAGATCAATTTCAGCAGTCTGGGCTGAATATGACAAGGCTATGACACACTGCCTTTACATTAGGAGTTTAGTCACCATTTTCTCCATTTCCATTACAGTTAGGGTGACAGGTAATTTGGAGGCAAGACCTGGTTTGTAAAAGTGTGTAGCCCACCATGATGTAATCCTGTGTTTTTCCGTGTACAGTGAAAGAGCAGACAAAAGTCTTCCGCTTTGACTCACAACACAAAGTTGAAATCATAGGCTCCATCAACAGCTTAATCATATACTGGGATGTTAGAGCTGGGCATCATTTCTAACAGATCAAAGACAACTTTGTTCAAAATGTCCCTTTTGACTGTGCTATTGGTCTCCAGTAGTGAAGCAGCCCAAAGCCAGTTCATGAAGGCATTTTGGAGACGTTTGGCTGTAGCATTATCCTTCTCTGGCACATTGGAAGATGTGTTTATCACATGTAAGTATAGGATGAACTGAGGAGTAGGATGAGTAGCCACTTTACCTCTGCAGAATGGCAAAAAGTTGAAAACACCACAGCACAGGCCAAAAACAAGAAAACCATCTGATTTGATATTTGCCCATAATCTCCTTATTTCTGTCACCTTTAAGGATGTTCCACTCCGTAAAATGTATCTTGGAAGAGAGGAGAAGTAATGAGGTTGCAGTGAGGAGGGTGTCCAACATGTCCTTTAGCAGAAAATGTGACACAACAATATACACGTACAGTATACACAATGTGACACAACAATATACACAACATAGATATACACGTTTCTGTTGCACATGGCAAACTGGAAACATGGCAGTATCTTTTGAATTGGAAATAACAGGAAGACTGCTGCTAATAAGATGTATCCCTAAAAGGATGACATAAGCTGGACAAATAACCTCTTTTTGACAAATCACTCTTTTCAAATTAAAAAAAAAGCCTAGTCAAAATCTCACATTTTTTTTTAAGTACTTCTTTACTAAACAAAAGGTCTCTCCATTTCATATGTCCTTTTCCTTTCAAAGTGCGGGGGAGTCCATTTAAGTTTGGCCCATTATGTTGGAGTTTTTATTAATATGTGAGCTTGAGTACCAGTGTCAAAAACCAATTACAGACTCATCTAGCACACATCTCACATGTCTGTTGTGTTCTTTCAACTGTAAACATGTTTAATTGTCTATCAGTATCATTTTCATTCAGTCACAGTCTGTGACACTGGCTCCAGATCTACAATCGGCCTTGGAGCAGCAGACAGCAATTACTGTGCATCGGGTAGTCACAGAACACTTTTGAAATTTCCATTTTCCATTTTCTCCATGTTTTCAGCCATTTTTTAACCCATTGCTAAATATTTCCTACACATTTTGGGACATCATCACGTCCCAGCGTGGTTAGCGAAGAATTAAATGATGACAAAATATAACGGAACTGGTGGAAGAAGACTGAACTTAATGAATTCAACCAGGTTTAAGCTAGTTGTCTGCAGACAAGCAGTCTCACCAGAAAGTGACAGGATTATATGTAGTTATGTGAAATTACAAGCCAAGTGACAAGTGATACCAGCAAGGATGCCCAGTCCAATTTGGCAAATGTGCTTCAAGTCTGCCATCCTTACATCTCATCCTTACAGTGAGGAAGTGATGCTTTTAACCATCTCGACATTACAGCTTCTCCCTTTTTCTATTGTTTCTTACTAAATTCTCTCATTTTCCTTTCTTTCCAACAGATTCCAACTGTCTCTCTCGGTTGTCCTCTCTCCGTGTCCCTCCATCTCTTCAGCAGTTTATCATAATCACATCACCTCAGTGTGATGGAGCACACTTAAGGCTTATTATGTGTCAACACACACATGCTCACACTCGCACACAGGAATGAGATCCACTTAAGCCTTATTACATGTCTGACTGTGCTTGTAACATGGGAGATTATCCCTGGGACTGTATGCTAGGGCAGAGGGCAAGAGCTGAAAGTAGGATGGGTGCACACACACAAACACACGCACACACACACACACACACACACACACACACACACACACACACACACACACACACACACATACCCCTCAACTCAGGAGGACAAACAGCACACAAGACTGAAAATATGTCAGAATAGAATAGAACTGAAAGCAGAGGAAGAAAAAGACGATCATGCCATTAAAAAAGGAGCAGATATTTGTCCTCCACTTTTTGTAGCAGTTCCACACACACACACACACACGCAGACACACATGCACATAGCAGGGTTGTTGTAAAACCAGACAGACACAAAGTGTGCGTAGAGGGAACACACACAGAATTGATGAGGTGGCCACAACACCAACACTTTTACCTAGAGGTCAAAGTACACAGGAGTTTTAAAGGCCCTGGAAATCCACATTAAACCCACACACATGATTTCATGAAACACACAAGATCGCTTTCTAATGTCGAGCCAGTATTTACGAGAGGGGGTGGGATCGACCTCTCATTCACGAGGCAGTTAGTGCAAGGACAGTGACAAAACAGTAAAATGTTTGATAAAAAGCTGTATCATTTACAACTTTGTGGACTGCTGCTGTTAGCCTGCTGGCCGTGCTAGCTCCCACAGTTTATGCTCACAAAGACTCCTTGTCCTGCTTAATTTCCACCAGTAAATCAAACCCGTCAAAACCTGGTGTGACCACAACATCAGGACTATTTGGGCATGTGCAGACAATGCTTGATTGACTCCTCAGTTCGCTTTGTTGTAACTGCTATGTTGAGACAAATTACATCCCATTAGTCTATGAAATCCCAGCTCTGCCCACCTTCAAGCCAAGCAGAGGTCTAATCACCCAGATTAAGTTTGGCCTTTGGCTGTTTGGCCTTCAGTGTTGTGTTAAAACTGAATAAAGCATGAAAACCAACAAAAAAAAAATCACGTGAGAAAAACAGAAAGCCTCACTGAACAGAGACCAGCTAAAACAAAAGGTTTCTGGCCTGTGACTCAGCATTGATCTTGAGTTTTGATTAACCTTAAATACAAGTAAAAACATTCCTTGATTATAGTCACTATTGCATACATAATATCAGTGGTCAGGCATGCTGTGAAAAAACTGATGAAGAAATGATCAATTAACAAATCCACAAATAACAAATAATAGAAAAGTCAAACATTCATTGATTATGTTAGTTAACTACTTCACCTACCAAACAAGCCTCACCAGCAATATAAAAACATGAGCTATGCCGCTTGTTACTGTGTAACTGAGAGGCAAAAACCATCCTTATGTTCTAGCTGCTGAGGAATACTAAACCTCTTTTGATTCGACATTTTGATTCAGCCTCATTTGCAAATTGGAGTCGGCTGACATGTGCCAATTACCGTGTTCAGCGTGTTCCAGGTTTTCTTTGAATGAATGCGACTGAAATACTGAAAAATATATCCAAAGTTGCTCAGAGTTGCTCTCTAAAATGTTCTCAATAGTTCTAACCTCAAAGGAGTATATTGTTATAGTAATGCTATATCCCGCCACCGTGTTGCATAGAATGATAAATTTGCACATCTGTCATTTGTCAGCCTGAAATCCCTGAAGTCAGTGAAATGATGAGGCAGAGATGGGATGCAGATATGCATGCTTAGTCTAAATCAGGGGTTGTAGACTTATTTTGTTGCCACTGAACAAAAAAGAAATTTGTTTCCTGGGATACACGTGTATGAAAACATATTGTCGCTTATGCCGGAAAGCATGTAGGTGACCTTTTAAAAGCACACCTGAGAGCCATTTTGGGTACCACCCTTCAGTCTGAGAAACCAGGATCCACTCTAATTTTTTTTGCTCTTCCTTCATTTCTCTGTCTCCCCAACCTTCAGCCCCTCTCAGTCACCCTTTGCCTCTCCTGCTTCTCATTTTCTGTGTTTTCCTCTCTCCTTGGATCAGCCATGAATATTCATGAGGTTGTTATTTGCATTGCTGGCTCTGAAAGAGGCTGAGTACACAAAGGTGACAGCCATCAACCTCGGGAGGCGGCGGTGTTGAAAGATGAGAGAGAGTGCATGAGCAGGAAAGGAATAAGTGGAGATGATAGCAGAAAGAATCAGACAAAAATTCTAGAAAAAGTGAAATGAGACAAAAAGAAGTTCAACGAAAGCATTTATGATCTTACCTCAGTGTGAACTGTTCTGTGTTTGAATCTGTCCTCATGTAGACGCCGAACGCCACCGTCTTGCCGAGACGAACTGGGCTGGGTGGCACCAGAACCTCCACATTTTCATCCAGTCTCAATTTTTCTCCTTTGGCAGAAACCGGGCCCATGGTCATTATCACTGAACCAGCTTTCAGCATGTCCTGAAGACCCCCATCCAGTACGGGGTTCCACTGCCCCCCAAGGCCAATGCCCAGGCCTCCAAGAGGGCCGATGTTTGCACTCTGACCTCTCCATGGCTCATTTACAATAGAGGGACACTCCTGACCAGCCCCTTCCACTGGGATAATTGAGTAATACACATCCACTGATGGCAGAGTCACTTCAGAAGGTCTTTTTCTCACTTGTGGTGGTGTAAACCAAGCTGGGGGAATCTCCAGACGGACAACACAGATGCCAGATGGCCCCATGAGGCGGCAGCCTGCTGAGGGTGCTGCTTCACTGGTGTCCCGGATGGCCAAGGCTCTGACACATGGGAGGAGGGCGGGAAGGGGCGGGTCAGGCTCGTCCCAACGCCGGCCTACCAGGTAAAACAGCACCTGAGGAAAAACAAATATGTATAATGTCATCAGGGGTAAATTAGCGGATGGACAGCGAGCATATTAATAAGTTTTGGTTTTTTTTTTCTCCTTCCTTTCTGTACAGACAGATGAGTATATTGTTTAAAGCTGTACCAATCAATATACTTATAGTAAAAATGGATGAAATTGCTGCCTGTAATGTAAATCCAGGCAGCAGCTCTCAGCTCTACAAATGTTTTATAGAAGAATTATGAATAAAAAAGTCCAAAGCAAAAAAAATGCCAGTACCTGTATCCACGGGCGTGTTGACCCCACTTTGGGCACCACCACTTGACCTTTGACCTTCCAGTTCAGAGTGACCTGGTTGGTGGTCAACAGCAGATGTGGTGGCGGACCCTGAAGCAGCTCCACAGGGATTGGCTGTTCAATGCTCAAGTTCCCGTAGCTGCAATTGACGCTCGGCAGGGATTGTGGGGCGGCGACGCCGGGTTCCAGCTGGTGGAGGAAGAAGGGCTCAGTCCGTGATGATAGGCTGCCATTTCGCATTACCTCTTGATTGGCTTCCCGCAGAAAGAATGCGGAGTCAGCACCACTTAGCTGGCATTGGACAGGGAGGTAGGTGGGGAGGGAGGAGGAGAAACGAGGCTGGGAGGAGTCTGGCCCTCCTCCTGGTCCAACTCCTGCTGCTCCTGCTTGGCTGTCAGACACTGAGGAGATATAGGTGAAGAGAGAGAAGAAGGAAGGAGGAAGGAGGAAGAAGGGGAGGAGAGGAAAAAGTTAAAACTATTATAATTGGAAAAACAGTCCTTTCACATGTTTTTCACAGATGTGATGGCTGGCTTAAACTTGTTATGCTAACAGTGTCATTTGAAACTGAAATCCAAAGCAGCGAATCATCTGTCAACTCAACACAGTGTTCAAAGCAAATCCAAGACCCACTGACCTGTGAAATGCATTTTTATTGTATGCACACATCTATCAGCTATTACACATAAATTCACAGCTGCACTACAACCCGCTGACACAACATACACCAAAGTACTTGACGTTTCTTAACGGTTTCTCCACAAGGAGAAATGAGCATAAACACACGCAGCTCTCAGTCGTGTATACAAGAGTGACAGACTCAGCATCACACAGGGCTTTACATTAATGCATCACTTTTTTTATCCAAATTCAAAAAGCATTACACAAGCATATATCAAAAATGACATATTGCTCTTTGGCAGTTTATTTCCATATATTTCCATCCAGTTTTCATTCATTTCCTGGTGTATTTACCAGACATTTCACAAAGATAGGGAGTTTGGAGCCTGGGATTACTGGGGTTTTCTTGCAGTATTTCATTTCCAAAGAGGACACGGGTTAGTTACAATCACTGTGCTGTGTTGGGACTATCCTCTATCACTCAGTAGTTGTTATTCATCTGCTGTTTGGCTTGTCAGCATTATATAGTGCAAGGCACTGAATCACCAAACAGAGCACTTATTGTATACTCTTAAAATATGAATGTTAGCTTAATGCTAACATGAGCCACAGCTCATCATACTGTGGCTTAGTGATGCTCAGAAAGAGCTTGGTTCTTTTACAGCCAGGGTTTTGGATTCAGTCATCACAAAAGTTAAAATGTATTAAGAAATAAGCACCCTGTAGCAAAGGTATTTACAGAATATAAATGGCTACTGTTGTAAAGATGACACTGAGAAAAAGTACAAAATAGATGGACAGATTTCCATTTTAACACACCAAGGAACCAGCACAGGCACAAATAAGACACACACATTCAGAAGTGGGTCTGAGCGGAAAAGTGTGTGTGTGTGTGTGTGTGTGTGTGTGTGTGTGAGTGTGTGTGTGCGTGTGTGTGTGTGTGTGTGTGTGTGTGTGTGTGTGTGTGTGTGCATGTGTATGTGTGTGTGTGTATCCTTGTGTCCTGGGGTGGCGAAGTGTGAAAATATAATGAGGGTGGGACAGTGTACCGCTGTCTGGGGCAAGTCATACTGAGGCAACTTCACAAAAAAATAATAGCAGAGAAATAAAGTGATACCCTGGTGCAACATGAATAAGCAGGCTGGTTTGGTTATGGTGCGTGGGCACGTAAGGATACGTTTAGAGTGAGAAAGACAGGCAGAGGGGAAAAGAGAGAGAGAGATAGAGAGACGGAAAGTGACATGGAAAGAGAAACACAGAAACAACTGGGGAAAAAAAAGATAGACATAGGAGAAGGAGAAACTAAAAAAAGTGAGACAAAAATGGAAAAATGAGGATAGAAGATGGAAAAAAATGTGCACACATAGTAGAGTGTGACAGATTGGAGATACTGGCATTTTTATGTTACACAGGATGACTGCATACACATCACTACATGACACCAATTTGTCTCCAGCCGGATCTTTGTCCCTAAAGAATCCAAAGAAAGTTTTTGAGTTTTGCACTCAGATTGTATACTGCGTACTGTCAATATAGATTGGAAGTGAAAGATGAGATAGCTGCTGACAAGGGAAGAGGAAGATGAAGACGACGACGACGACAAAGAAAATAAGACTTGCAGTATTAAAATTCATTATCCTGACTGTTATGTGCTTGGGCCTCAGTTAATGGAGAGGCTACGTTTTGTTGTTCACAAGAGAATGTCTGGAAGATGAAAAAACACATTTCTTTCAAATTCATAGGAGGCAAAAAATCTACAGCTACTTTAGCTCCATCCATAATTTAATAAAATAAAGTATCTAATAAAGGTGATATAAAAATCTGATTTTGTGCCAAACTTCATGTAGTATTAGAGGTCGACATTATGCATATTTATGCTGCAGCATGGGGGTCACAGAAGGCTAGCACTTTATGCTTAGGAGCCTATCATCGATACTGAAAGGCTGAGAGTCACATGCAAAAAAGGCTCCTTGAAATGTAGTCAATTTTCAAATTTAGTTTGTTGACTGACACGTGGGTCATGTGGTCAAAACACATCAGCACACGAGCCTCGGTAAGCTTTTTTTTTTCTCTTCTTCCTATTATGGGTGTCCTTCAGGTGCAAAGGCCTGCGTGTGTGCGTGTGTGTGTCCACAGGAGTCTCATGAAGCATATGTCCCAATCCCGTACTGGGACCTCAAACAGCTGACACATATGCACACACACACACACGCACACACAGAGAAAAGCACGCAGACGTGCAGGGCTCTCTCATGCTGGCAAAGGTTGACCCTTGGATGGAATCATTAAGATTTTATGAAATATCACAAACCAATAGAAAATCCTATTCCCTTCAGCGGACGTCCTATTCCTTTTCTTCATCTATTATCATGGTTTTCATCATGTTTTATCAGATCAGCAGAATATTTTCTTTTGTCTTTTATCAACTTGCTGCTGCTGCTGACCCTCGGTCTCTTGTTAAGTTAGTAATGTGAAAATGGGCTGCACTCTCCATCTGCTGTACAGCATCATTGTGAGTACATAAATGCATCTGTTAGAACTCTTTATCCTCTGTGGCAACACATCTCAAATATAATGCTCAGACATGAAAAGCTGGATCATCTCAGCTCAATAGGTGGCGCTCTACTACAAGTCAGGGTTGTCCCTTTGAAATCTGGCATCCAAACAGTGGTATGCCATTGGCTACCATTAAACCTGGCATGGTCCAGATTCCCTGGCATCATTACTTTGGCAACCATCAACCACAACAGGAGTCCATACCCGCTGTGTCCTGCTGCACAGCGCGTCTGTGTGTGTATGTGTGTGTGAGTGCGTGTGTGTGGATTTATGAGTGTTCTAGTGGGTACATGTATGTGCATGCATGGTTAAGTAAATGTGTGTTTGTATGACATGTGCAAAAGTAGTTGTGAATGTAGTCATGGCTGACTTAGTATGTATGTGCATGTGTGTTTGTGTGTTTTAATGTGTGTGTGGAAAATTGGACAGGAATAAAGCCAGATGTACAGAGATTTGACAAGGCCCATCTGTGATCCTTCTTTCCCCCAAAAGTGCCCACCCTGCTGTATTTCCAAGTACACACACAGAGAGAGAGATGCACACAGCCAATAATCAAAACACAGTGGAGCGTGTAGGACGGGGGTAAAGAGAAAGAAAGAAAAACAGCAAGAAGCAAAGCGAGATGGGTTTTGAGTGAGAGGGAGAGATACCAAGATGTGATAACGGCATCAGTGCTGCTTGATAGTATGCTGGTTGAATATTACCTCAGATTTTTGTATTAAATGAGAGGCAGGCACATAAACACATACACACATGATTAGGGCTATCTTTCATGTCTGCCTGGTTTGGGTATCTGTCTGCAAGTCTGAGTAAAGTGGGTGTATTTAGGCAAGTAGGAGAAACTCAATGAAGGACCACAACATTGTGTGCAACAGCAAACTATTAAGCAAACACACGCAGAAACCTGAACCTGCTCACACACATAATCTGTAGTTCTGTTTAACTTTTCAGTGTGCGCCATCAGTTCCAGTTTCAGCAGGTGCTGCATTGGCATGGTCCAGGATTTCCATGTGTTGCCAAAGCAGGAGGTGCCAAAATGCTCCAGAATGTTATTCTTGATGTACTGTTGCTCCTAGTTTTCAGTAATATATGACAAGCGTCAACAAACTACTTTCCCCTTCACTCTCCGCTCCCCTCCATCTGTTTGGTCCTCTTTGCCAGTCCTCCTATTTCACATGCTTGCGCTTTTTTTGTTCTTGACTTAAACAAATAACGATTCCTTGTAAATACTTCGGGCTGACTATTGAGCGAAGCTATTGCAAGTACACAAATAAAATATTTCTACCACTGTTTTTCTGTATCTGTGAATTGTTAAAGTACTACAAAATGTCCAAGCTTGTGATTGGTGAAAAGCATCAAAACATGAGTTTGCTTGTGCTTGCTTCATTCAAAGCTTTTATCCACAGAAGCAAATTGCCCCCACCCTCATTAAAAAAAAAAGAAAAAAAACACAGCGCAGGCACGGCGCAGCAAAGAAAAATCCATCACGGGAGAATTTCCTGAAAAGAATGAACTCCATTGATCACACAGATGGCACGCTATCTGAGGGAGAGGCGGAAAGAGATAGGGAGTGTGAGAGAGATACAGACGGATACAGGGAGATATATAGACAGAGATGTGTGAGATGTGGAAGAAAGGAAGGACAGAGTGCTGAGGAGGAGAGATAATAGGGTGAATAAGGATGAAGAGGATGAGAGAGGGATGAGGTTTCTATTTCTGAGCAGAGCATTCATCACAAGTTTATTTTGGTGGTCGCTCTATCTCTCGCTCTCTCTTGCCCTTTTCTTTCTGTCTGTCTCTCCATCTCCACTCCAGCACAGTCTCTGTCCTGATTGGTGTTAATGTTATTTTCTTTTTAGACGTTGAAGGAGGACTCCAATGATTCCCAATGCAAAGGTCACTCTGCTGATACTGTTCAGCATGTGAAAACAGTTGTATCACTTCTGTGGTTCTGGAGGAACTTTGTCAAGTCTGGGGATGTCAAAGTGATGTCATCAGAGGCATGAGCTGAAAGGAAAAGAAGGGGGCCGTAGCATCTGAAAGATGTGGCCCTTTTCCAAGTCTAAAGGAAAAAGTGCTATTGGTTCTTAGCTTCAGTTAGCTGAAGCGAGCATGTCCTTTAACGTTCTGTTTCAATATTGACCATAATTATTATTTTCTTTGCCCAAACTGTATGTGTGCAAAACCAAACTGCTGGAATATCACTTTAAAAAGCCGATATAAAGTCTCAGTACTTTTGTTTTTGGGTCACACAAGTCACCTGCTATCACTCACGACATGCTGAAGTATTAGCATGCAGCAACCATGGCTAATGATCTCCTGGGGACATATGGATGATTTTGGTGATTTATAATTTTGAGTACACTCCCTCGTTTCATCACAGTGCCTGCTCACTGTTAGCCATGAACTGTGGTATGTTTCAAGACATTTGAGGTGATCCGACAGTTAAGGCAGTCTCCTCAATGGCTAATTGTATTTCTGGTGGAACACATAGCAATTTACAGATAGATACATGGATGCCAGTTAGTGGAGCAGGGGATGGAGAAAGTTAGCGCTGCACCTTACAATAAAAGCCAGTGCAATAGTCCTGCGAGAAACTTAGAAAAAAAAAAAAAACTTGTCATGGATGTTTCTTGGGGCATCAAAGAGGTCAGCTATTTTCTGAGACTGTGATATTAAAGTATTGTATTAAAATACAAGGTCTTCCGCAATTTGTCCACGTAAAACTGTTTTCTGACGTCTTCTTTGATGATGCAGTTTGTCCGTGTTTGCTGTATGTTGTCACACTTTTCACATTGTCACTAAAGAAACGTGAGCCTTTTTTTGGACCAATTCCCCAACCGTTTAGTAACAGAGGATCTGTCCTCTTTCAAGGTGTCTTTGTTCTTTCATGTTGCTTTAAAAACTCACATATCAAAGTGCTGACTGCCAGACCTCTGTAATCGCTGACTAATGCTGCTAATTGGAATTCATCCTAACACGGCAAACCTTTGTCGCAGTTTTTGTAATTGTGATTAAGCTACCACTGAGTTTGTCCTTGTCCATGGAGTGTTTACAGAATTTTGCCTATCCCTGGCAGCATAATCCCCAATACTCCCACACACACATGCACACGCCACTTGTTGATGGATGTCCCTGTCACTGGGTCAGTGGAGTCACATTTTCCCAGATATGGTCTGACTACCATCTCTCTCCTCTGCCACTAACCCTCCCACCCGCCTCGCATGGACCTAGTATGCCCCTTTCTCTTTCTATCTGTCTGCCTCTTTTTCTCAATTTCGCCCTATACCTCCATATATTAGCTTTTCCCCCCTCTGTTTGTCTTAAGCCTGTCAGCCAGTCCCGTTCTGTTTCCCTCTGCCTTTTGTCATTATACCCTTCCGTAGGTGTAATTTAATAGGGAGACGGGGAAACATGTCAAAGCTCATAATTTCATATAAATCACCTGTCTCCATCAGTTAACACCTGTCTTCGACACTTTGACCATTTTTAAACATGTGAGAAAGACACAGACAATGGGAGAAAAACAGATCCTGTGGTTTAAACATCACATTTGTTTCCACTATTCAACAGTGGGTGCAGCCACACAGCAGACCAGTCGATCAGGAAGAAAATATCTCTCAGAAATTGGCAAAACCTAGCACTGTTGATGGCAAGCTAACCTTTTCTGACTCCATTCATTCACAGTTGATACAGCGTCACGTTAATCTCACATCAACATGTTTGCATGTCTTAATGCAAACATTCATTTCAGGGTGCTACAAGGCTTGGTCTTTAGGATTTCTTCCACAGCTGATAGCTAACTCTCAATTCAATGATTTTTTTTTTTATATAGTGGGTTGTCAGCAGGTCTTTAAAAGTCCTTTAACTGTGGTGGACAAAGTACACAACTCTATTACTTGAGCCAAAGTACTCCTGGTCAAATATTACTCCGATACAAGTTATTGAGTCAAATAACTATTTGAGTTAAAGTGATGGAGTACTGCTGGCTGCAGTGTGATTTTTTTTTTTTTTTACTTGGCTGAATTTTGTGAAATCAGTGAAGATCTTGCTTTTCTTTTGTTTTGTCTATTTGCATGTGTTTTCTTAAAACTGTGGACTGTAGGAGCATTTTTTTTTTTGTAGTTTATTTTTCTTCCCATCTGCTGACACAAACTCTATGTTCATGTTTATACTCACACACCATTAGAAAGCTAAGACTCACATGAATTGATAGATGCAAACTACTTCAAGATACCATCACAACAAGACACACAAGAAACTGCAACAGCAGACAAGCAGCCGTTTTTAAAATTGACGCGATATTGAGCGAGCTCACCGATTGCATCTCTTAGTGATCCACAGATTGATGACACTCTCCCAGAGACAGTCTGGTGACATCGACAAAGATCCAGACTAGATATTCCGTAAGAGAAAACATGACAATGTTCAATTTTCTCTGTCTACTTTAGTGTTTTCAAACTTCTGTTACTCAATGCCAGTAATCACTGACATTGATAAAAGTCACCTTTCAAAAGTTACCTTTCAAAAGAGACCAGATCCATTCATGTAGCCTACTCCAAATGGTTCAAGGACAGCTATCACTTTACTTTGAGTATGCCTTGGATAGGCCCTTTAGGCTACATTTTAGTGGACTGGTCAGGGAGGTTGCAGTGTATTGAGCTCTCAAGGCCACCAATGACTTGTGTTTAAAAGGGAAAATATGAGTTTGCATGCTTGTTCTTTTATTATTATTATTTTTAGTTTTAAGGTGTTCTGTGGCTGTTTTGGGTGTTAAATACATTCATTATTTAAGAAAAATTAAATTCTTCATTAATCCCACAGCGGGGGAATTTGCAGTGTCACAGCAGTAAAAGGGACAGTATAACAGCAAAAAACGTCAATAAAACAAACAAACAAAAAAAGATATGATAAATAAGTAAACAATATGATATGTAAAACAGAAGCTGGCTGATCTGACATTGTACATAGGAAATATTGATATTGCACAGTTCAGTACATAATGAAAATGATATTAATTGAATACGTTAGTTTCGGTGTGTGTGATGAACTGGCAGCGTCACTGACAGCAGCAGGAAGGAAGAACCTGAGGTATTTCTCCTTTTCACACTGCAGGTGAAGGAGCCTGTCACTGATGGAACCGCCCAGTGATGTCAAAGATGTACAGCTAACATGACCCAACACATAATTCACATCAGGCTGTCACGTTCCAAATGATCATTCATAGTATACACAGTGTATTTCAATATCCTCCTTGGTAAAGACTGTGATTATAGTGGCCTCTGCAATTCCAAGGAGACGTCTCCACCAAGAGAAGAAATGAAACAATGTTGTTTTCCGCTCCACCTTCCTCTCCTTTGGTATTAGAGTTTGTCCCTATCTCAAACTCACCTCTGTCCAATTTCCTTCACTTTCACTCTGTCCATCCATTCCACTTCCACTCTCCTGGAGGAGTATGAGAAAGGTTGTGAGATGGACTGACTGAAAGATCCAGTGGAGGAAAGATAAGGCGGAGGGATGGAGGACTTTGAGAGTGGTGTTGTGGATGTGAATTTAGTGACTGTGAATTCATGTCAGACTGTGTGTGCATGTGTGTGTGTGGAGGTCATTGCACTTGGTCTCTCAAAGTGTGTGTGTGTGTGTGTGTGTGTGTGTGTGTGTGTGTGTGTGTGTGTGTGTGTGTGTTTGTGGCAGCAGATGCAGGGAAGTGTGAAGAGCAATTTCAAATGGTCACCATCCCACCGAGGGAGACAGAGACAGAGGGAAAGTAAGGAAAGTCCTCTCAGAAAGGAAGTCGAGCAGCACAGGCGGAAATGGAGGAGCAGCGTGCAGGAAATGCTAAACTCATACAGACGCGCACACACGTGCACACTAAAGCTGTACATGTATTACAAAGAACTGGATAGTGCTCTTAAATGAAGATTAACTGGAGCGTAGGCCAGAAACATTTTTGAGTATTTCACATTTTTGGGCCCGTAAAGCCAGATGACTTTTCACACACATGAATGGCATGAAAATAATAGACTGATTTGATAATACATTTTTTTCTGACCATATTCTTATTGGATGATTTTTGTTCTGGGGCCAGGACTGACATGGGGATATTTAATGTGCCATTGTTACAAGAAATTAGAGAAAAATAAATAAATGGAACATAATACAGACATGAGAATACGTACAGATTAAAGTAATATAACAGAAGCGGACTGCTGGTCCGCTGATGGAATGGTGACTGTGTCAATTGACTTCGTACAGCAATAGCTGAAAATTATTTTTGAATCTGCCATATTATCAAGTAGAAAACTATTTTGCAGATGAACAAAGAGTGGTGTGTAAATTTACTGTCTAAATGTATATTTTCCTATATGTCATCTTGAAAAGCAGGTTTAACAAAAACAAAACACAACAAAAAATAGAATAAGAACAGTGTTCATTTTGGAGGGTGTTCTGTGTAATTTGCTAAAATTGAGCCAGCATTATCACCTGCAGTGCCTCACCCCAAACACGGCAGCCAAAAAGAGTGACAAACAAAAGAGTAGAAGTTCTTTCAATTAAAACAGAGTTGTGGAGAAAAGCCTCTGTGTATGTCAGGCCAGGATCTCCTGGCTATGAATATGAGGAAGGGATAAATCCATTGGGCCTTGGTGCCATTCAATTCTATCCTTCAGTGGTCCACAGCCAACCAGCCAACTTGTAAAAGCTGCTTATAAAGGGGCTAAAGGACTTGCAGCCTCAACTGAATTAATGGACCAATAGGAACTAAGTAGCAAAGGAGAGGAGGAGGAAGAATTGATGGTGGAAAATAGGGATAAGATGAGTTCCTTTAGGTCGTCAAACAGGGGAGGAGAAAAGGAAAGCCAGAGAGAAGAAACAGGAAAGTGAGGGATGGGAAAGTTGAAAATTGAGGGACAAGAATGACAGGAAGAGGACAAACGAGAGATGAGCAGGGCAGGTGAGGACAAGGAGGTGGACGGAGAGGGAAAGGGAGAATGAGTCGGGAGAGCAGACGAAAGAGGAGGACCAAGACAAGAGTTAATGGAGATAAATGCAGAGAAGAGCTGAGTAAAGAAGTAAGGAGAGAGCAAAGGAGGGAGAGGGTGGGTGAGTGCAACAAAAAGAGAGAACAAAGTAAAACTTAAGCAATAAGCATCCTTTTATATGTCTTAAAATAGAGGTGTTGAAAAAAATGTGTCTCCATTCAGATACATTACAGTAACTAGCATCATATGTGGCCTTGAATGTCTGACCTCTGTGGTTAAAAAGGAGCAACGGGGCACATGCTGTCAAGACTAATATCAGCTATTATATATCTACTCGCCACACACACACACACACACACACACACACACACACACACACACACACACACACAGTTTGTGAAGATGCATCATTAATGGAACATGTCCATGAGAGAAAGAAGAAAAGAGAAATGAATGACTCAAATAAGGAGAGGAGAGAGAAAGAACCTGAAATGTAACTGTGCCTCTGCGTGTGTTTGCTGAGGAACAGAACAAGTAACAGTCATCAAAGCTCTGAAGCACAAAATGATTGGTGAAGAGAAAAAGAAAGAAGAGGAAGCAGAGGAGAGAACTCTCAGCAAGGTTTGAGACTGGGAGGAAATCACAGCTATATGCACTTGTAAATCCTCTGTATAAAAAAATATCCAAGGACTTCTACTCTTAAAACACAGCAATGTATATTAATCATCGTCAGGGTGACGTTAATTCAATAAGGATGGGACTAAGTAAAGATAGAGAATGGGAAGAAGAAGAAGAAGAAGACATATTTAATCACAACACACAACATGAACATGCCATCACTCCTGGTCAACAGCGGCACCCGGGGACCCAGTTCTTTTCGTCACCATTGGTCAGGTGGTGATCTTCTTGCATGTTTTAAGTGGGTTTTTTTATGGAGGATACCCCAGGTGAACACGGGGAGAACATGCAAACTCCACACAGAAAGGCCCTTTTCCTCGAGATAAAGGGCAGCAGGCACCGAAGGTATGGCGGACGACAGGCCCCCCAGCGCCCACAGCACCCCAGGCGGGAATCGAACCTGGGACCTTCTAGCTGTGAGGCGACAGTGTTACCACTGTTCCATTTTATTTTGTCTTAAAGTGACATAGCTTCCCTTGACTGCCCCTCAATATTACAAAACTAGTCAGTCTGTGGGAGTAGACACATTAGATGTGCTGCATGCTAGTGCCAACTTCAACAGGCTAACCAATAAAATAAACACTAAAGCAACACATAACATGGCAAAATTTAATTAATCTATTGGGCCTTAACATCCTCAGATTGTCGACTGTATATGAAGACTAAGCATAGCAATGGCACCTCAGGGGAGGATGGCCACTGAGCTGGAGGTGGTGCTGTGTTACATAGTGATGGAGACAAGTAAAAGAGGAAAAGGCTGGACTACTGTTACTACTACTACTACTACTACTACTACTGGACTAGGGTGTTTCAGGCAATTCAGGGGTGTAGGACAGAATAACTCCCTTTGGTGTGTTCACCACAATATGGCCCGTTTAAGAACACAAATGTTCAATTCCTATTCATTGAGCTTAATGTTTGCTTGGCTTTAGAGATACACACAATACCATTTAGTGAAAAACTTAATTTGCAATGCGACACTGGTTGCCCTTAACGAAAATACATCAACTATGGTACATCCTGTTACAGTGCAGAGCTTTCAGCATCAACCATCTGATTGGAGCCCATTGATTTCCACTCCAACTAAATGCCACCACTCTTAAAGGCTGTTATTATATGGCTTTTTTAAAAGGTTGAGGAGCATTTAACTGCTACGTTAACATGGCTGAAGCATTAACAGAAGCACATCATTTCTTTCTCTTGAAGCAAATTTTTATATGTAGGACACACAATATAAAATATATAATTTCCCCCTGAAAAAAGATGCCAAAATAAGGCAGTTCTTAAAAAAAGCAGAGTAGTAAGAAACTGATACTTGCTTTCATTGCTAGCAGGTTGGACTGTTGTAATGCCCTCTTCACTGGCCAACCAAAAAAGCTGATGGGAAAATTCCAGCTTGTTCAGAAGTCTTTTAACAAAGACCAAGAAAAGAGAGCACATTACTCCTGTTTTAACTACGCTGCACTGGCTCCTCATTTATTTTAGAATTGATTTTAAGATCCCTTTACTCATATACAAAGCTCTTAATGATACAGCCCCTTCTTACATTTCAGACCTTTTACCTCCTTATCAGTTAACAGGAGCCCTTTTAGCTAATACGCTCCAACACTGTGGACCACCCTGCTAAAACCATCTGAAGACCAACTTACTCAGGCAGGCATTTAGTTAATAAAACACATTTTTTATCTCTTTTTTACTATCGCTCAGCCTCTTACCTGCTGCCAGTGTCGTTTCATCTGCTCACCTGCTCTGTCAGTAGTTTTCACAATCATCTACGCTTACCTGTCCACTCACCTTATCACACATGTGAAGCTTATTGCAATCAACCCAGCATTTAAGTGGGCTCTCCCACACACAATCAGTGTCAGATTGTTCTTCGCAGCATGCAAGACTCTCCAGTGTTTGATATTGGATTGATTTCTCGTTAGCGGACCTGCCTACCTTTGACTTCCCCTGAGTGCCTGCTCCCTGGGAAATACCTTAGCCTTCTGAGGCTACGTCTGTTGCCCTGTACTTCCTGGATCTAATCCTGCTGGTGACTGTTGCTTGTTTGGTCCGCAGAACAATCCTTGAGCCTCGCTATTGTTCCAGACGGAGCAGTGACAGCCTCGTATCTAAGACTGTGTGTGACTTCTGTGTTCTGGTGGTACTGCAATTGGGTCCTGACCATCCTTGTTACACCTTCTTCGTTGGATCTTTTATTGTATTTTTATTAACACTTTATTTTTGTTCATCATACCTTACTGTAAAGCACTCAGAGCTGTATTTTATATATTCTTTATGTTTTTACTGGATCTTTTATTCAGTTTTTAATGAACATATTTATTTTTGTGTTTTGTTTTCTAATGCTATACTGTAAAGTGCTTTGAGTTGCATTTCATGGATGAAAGATGCTACATAAAAAAATCATTATATATCTTTAGGTCAATTTTCTGTTGTAAGTAATAAAATTCAGACTTAAAATAACACACAGACTCAAAGCAAAATAAAGTTGCAAAGTGCCTAAACTTTCTTGTAATAGTAGTTTAGTGTCAGTAGAGACACATCTGTAATTCATTGCCTGTATGCGTAAGGCCCCATGTGGAGGTCTCTTAAGTATGATTGCCGGTTTCCTAAATGACAGACTGGACTAGCCTAATGACAAAACCAGACACTGTAGCTCAATAGAACACAGTGTGAAAAAATTCCCATCCTCTTACCATTGTACAGCATGCCCTTGTAATCCATCTCTAATCTGTTTACAACTCTAATCTGGTTAGGCCAATGTGATTAATGTGCAACAGTTAATTACAGGAATATGGTGCGAGTAATCTGATTGATGTACTAATGAGAGGAGGATTATCGCACAGTTGACAGGCACCTCTCTGTGTCTCTCCCTCCCTTCCATTCTGTCTGTGTCTGCATCAGTTCATTTATTTTCCGTTTTGCTGGCATCTTTTGGCTCCGTTTATCTGTGACTCTTTATCTGTCTTCTGCTCTGTATCTGCACTCGTCCCTCTGTGTCTCACTTCCCTCTGCTGTCAACAGTCTCTCGCTCCCTGTTTATCAGTCATTCTCTGTCTTATTGCCATCGATCACTAGAAGCCACATGAGCACAAACTTAATTAAGTCTGACAAGCGCAGGTATTTTTATCGCTGCATTCGAAACATACCCACTCGCACAAATGTGAGCCTGCCAAAAACATACACACCCATCCCCACTACCCAGTTTAAACCTCTATGTGCTTTTAATTGACTTCTGGGTGAAAAATCACTTGTGCTAATTGTGGCCTTGTTCAACTTTGACATTTTGCAAGCGTGTGTGCAACGGGAGGGTGTCAGCAAATGTCAGGTCATATCAAGCCCACATGCAACACACACGTACACACACATACACCCAAACACATGCATGTATATCTGTAGTTGTAGAGACCATTTATTCACATCATTCACTGTCCTTGAACATCATTACATTCAACCTTTAACCTGCGTTAACCTGAAAAAATAATCGTTTAAAGAGGTGATGACCAATCTATGTCGGCACTGTTACATTTCTTTCACCTTTCCATCCTCGTGCAGACAGTCGCTCACACACACACAAGTGCACATGTCACATGTGCACACTTTAGTCTTCATCATCACCTCCCCTAAGGTCATCTATCAAATACACAGCTGCATCAATGTGCGAGTTCTTTATGCAGAGGTGTGAACTAACAGTCAGACAAGCTTGTCTCATGTTGATCATCCATTTCTCTCTCTCTTTGTCCTCGACACTAACACATCTTCAAGTCGGCTTTTTATCTTTAAACGTAAAATTTTCTCTCTTTTATAGAAGATTTATTTCTTCTGTTCTCTCTTTGTCCGAATTTCTTTTTCAAAAAAAAAAATCAGTCATTGGGATTTTTGTGCGCGTGTGACTGTGTTTGTGTGTGTGTGTGTGTGTGTGTTTGCAAGCATGTGCATGTGTACATGATGGGGTAATGACCGGTTACAAATATAATTAGCTGAATGATTGACAGCATAAATGTGTGTTTATATGTATATGTGTAAGTGTGAAAGTGACAAGTTATGAGTGTTGTCATTGAGAGGTTGTTATTTTTAGAGAAAAGTCACTTAAATGCGAAATTTAATCCAAAAGAAGGTTTTTTGAAGGAAATATGAACTCAAAGTTCAAACTGAATCAGACTCAAAGATGAGACATCAGTTTTGATAACACAATATAAATGATGACAGCACTTTTCCTAACCCTAACCCTTAAGTCAGAATTTTTCTTTTTAATGTCAGTCTGAGTTTTTCAATTCAAAATTTGATGTTTTGCTTTTTGAGCTTTTTTCAGTTTTCGTCTCAGATTTGTACATTGCATTGACTGTTATTCTCATGCAACACTGACAAAGCAGTCCATAGTTTAGGTGCAATATTTTGAACCATTAATAAGAATTCATGTACAACTGCATTGCAGATTTTTTTTTTTTCATGCCACAAGTCACCCTTCTACTGTCTAATAGCGGTATCGAATAAAACAGAAATAAAACCATTAACAAGGAAACAGTACGGTCATCCATTAGAGAATTACAGACAAATTATTTTTATGAGTACAGTCAAATTGGGATATACAGTGTCCTCAACGCCACCATTTGACTTTCAATTAATCCTTCAGCCTTCTCTCTCATCAACCATCCGCTCTGTCCAGCCATCTCCACTCCTTTTCTCCCCCTCTTTCTCCATCCCTCTGACCTCAGTATTTCTCATAACAATCCCATACAGCAGAAAAACCATAAAATGAAGATCAGATTTAAAGTTTTCGGTCAAACATTTGAATATAGGATAGAACAATTGTGGTGGGAGGAGAGCTATTGGAGTGGGCCACTTCAGACTAAGGTTGCAAGTTATCACAGGGTCATCTTAAAGTGAGAGATGAGTGGGAGATTTAAAGGACCATACTTGTGATTGGTATGTTTTAAACCTCTTTACTGTACAACAAACCCCTTTTTTATTGTTGTGCATACTTTCAACACTTTTACCATTCAATAATATTGTATTTTTATGTTCCATAACATGATTGATTACCCCTACAAGTTGGTTTTAATATCGTGCTGATATTAAATGAAACCAGCAGCCCAGCAGCAGCAAAGTTTATTATGACCTATGTTAAGGTATTTACGTACTTATTAGTGGTCATAGTTATGTAACGTACATAACAGTAAATAAACAAACAAACAAAAAAGAACAGAATATTTTCCTAAACTCAACCAAGTAGTGCCTGTCATTGGTGCTCTCCAGCAATGACAGATGAAATGAATGGTATATTTATATGTAATTCAGCCATTTAGATATGAGGACGTGTTAGAAACCAGATGCTGTCTGCAATTAAAGGAAAAACATTCATCAGTCTAAGACTTTAACAGTCATGTAAACGATGCAAAGTCTGACATAAATGGGCCAATACATACACAACAACACTATTGTTCTACAGATGAAGAAAAAGTTTTGAGGTTTTTGCTGATACAATGCATCACTAAAGACAACACTATGCAATTAGATTTCTTCATTTGTACATAACATAATGTGATATCTTATGCCACTGTGACAACTGCATCACTAACGAGCAACTACTTTGTTTATAACAAGCTCTCAACTCCTTTTCTGGTCTTATGAACTGATGCACATTCACATGGGGTTGTGACTTGTTAAATGATTATAATGTGGCTTTGTTTTTCTGTTTATTGTGTTTTCTTGTGTGATCCTACCCAGCCTGAAAAAACTAATTTCTCTCTCAGCATGAGAGGTTTTGATTTAATGAATACAAAGAAACAAAGCTTGTAAGCCTGTAATTGGATAAAATATTAGGTGAAACAGACAAATATGACACACTTTCACTTATTATACAAGTTTTAGAGCCTATTTCAGTGTGTTTGTGATGTTAATCAGCCATTGAGGTTGGGAGCTAACACCCACCAGATGCTGGTGAAATGTAGCTGTAAATAAGTCTGCCTATTCAACTAGCGACTTTGGCAGGCAGCCAAACATCATCTGAATGTAGTGTGTGTGGAGAGGAAGCCATATAAGTGGCTTGGCCAGCCTCAGTAGCATGTAGGCAAGGACGTGAGCTCTCTGTTTGAGAAGTGACAGATGTAAAATGGATAGAAACAAAAAGGAAAATTGTAGCTTTGGATAAAAGTGGTGAATAACAGTTTCTGAGAAATGACTTTCTTTCTTGATGCTTTGCATGAAAAATAATAAAACAAAGGTTTAAAAAGGTGTGCTGCATAAAGAATAGATGCTTTTAACAATACACACCCACACTGCTTCCAGAGGGCTCAGTGTTCAACCTGGCCTCTTTCTAAAGGTTAAGCACAAGCAGCCTCCCAGTCAGGTCGGAAGAAAGGAGTGGCAGAAAAGCATAAAAAGCAGACTCCTTTTATCCTGCTTCCTCTGTCTGCTTCTGCTTTTTGTCCATCACTGTCTGTCTCACTGTCTAAACACGCTCTCCGCATTTCGCACTTCCTAAAATCACTTTACGGCGTACATCATGTGCTGAACACATAATAATACGGACAAATGATTGAACGTAGCAAAGAATGAATGAAATAATAATCATTAATGATTAAAACAACACTGCTTAATACTATCTCAGGACACTCTGTCATTGTCCCTGTCCCTGAGGCGATGGCATGCTGACACATACTGATCAAATCAGAAGGGCTGTGCCAACCTCTGAAAGCATTTCTTTTTTTTCTCTTCAACCTTCCTTCAACAAGGAGTTCTCTCACGTAGGCCTTTTCCTACATTATATTTTGCATGTATCATATTATTTTAAAAGACAATACTCTTTTTCTCTTATCTTCTCACTGCTAAGGTCCCATTTGACACAAACTGTCTCGTCTCTCAATCAGCTGCTATGATGATGGATGAATTCCATCATCATGGCTGCTAGTTGTCGTCATACCTCAATCACTTTGAGGGATTGACCTATTCTCACACACACACACACACACACACACACACACACACACACACACACACACACACTTGCACACTAATGCATTCCCTAGCCCCTTACTAACCTTAAAACATCATAAATAAATGCTTACCGCTACCCCTAACCCTAACCTAATCCTTATTCTAAACTACTCCTTTAAAATCAAGGCTTAACCCACAAACAGCCTTTGAAGTTGAGGACCAGTCAAAATGTCCTCACTTTTCAAAAATGTCCTCACTCTGTTGGTTTAAAGTAGGTCCTCTATATGTAACAAGTACAAGTTCACATAGACTTACATTCATTTCATGGATGGAAGTCTAAAACTAACCCAAACCGTGACCTAAACCATAACCTAACCCTGACCTTAACCACTGACCACTGTCTTCCAATTAGAGACACAGCTTTTGCCTTCAATTGGACAAACTGTCCCAAATTAACTGGTCTTTAGTCTGTAATGTGTCCCCGAAAGTAGCCAATGTCAGACATACACACACATTCATAAAGTCATACCTATGCATAAATTCAGGACATCATGGACCGGAATACCAATCATGACCCCTGTTGCCTGTCACCGGCTGATACATAAGAAACAGATGCAGCCTTTGCTGTCCCTTCTCTAAAGCAGAGCCTGAAACCAATTTCACTATTTTCCATGTTTTTCATCCACTCAACTAGAGCTTGTTGCTGCCACACTGGCAGCGTTTTAGACTTGGCTTTGTTCATCTAAAGTCATGTATTAACCAAGTCAGATGCTCTCTGTTTTATGGCTCATTTCAATCATTGCATGTATGTTTACTGTTGCAGTTGATTGTTTTCCTTGATTTCCTTGTTATTTTTTCTCTCTCCTGTATTTTCGTTTTTGCAAAGTAAGCCCAGATTTGCTTATTATTACTGAGACAACTGAACATAGACATTTGAGTACGATCAAACCTATATGTTACTCTCAGATGTTTTAAATTATAACCCAGACGATTAACCTGCAAATGGATGCTGATTTAATAAGCATCAGTATGAGATGTTGCTGGATGCTACAGTGAGGGAGTCTTTATCGTCTCATCCCTGCTTCTCTCCTCTGTCCACACTCAACATGCACATAAATAGCAGTCTCCTCTTTGTGCAACTCACCTTTCAGTAAGTCAGCTTACTAACTTATTGTTGTTTGTGCAGTTTGGTTTCTGAACTGCTGACTGTGCAGTGTCAAGTCAGGGGGGACTCTTTAGCCCATTGCTGAGTGATAGTGAAGTTGGAAATTATCAGATGAGGTATAACAACTAATTATGAACCTAACCGTTGGCAAGAGCACAGGATAATTTAGATAAGTTAAGAAAGTTTTTATTGTACACACTTACAGTTTTTATTGTATGGACTTACATAGGTAAGTAACATCAGCTTGATAAAGTTGTGTAAGTAACTTTTTTGGTATATGTAGCTTCTCCTTCAGCGGATCTCATCTACTTCTACTTCAATTTGTGACTTCCGTATGCTGACATCCACTGGTATGTAAGTGTAGGCTGAGAGAGGCAGTTACATCAGATGTTGTGGTTTGTAAACCTTATTATTTCCTGTATACACAACCATTCCTGAGTCTCAGGCAAGTAATGTTGTTGTACCTTTACCAACCCCCCTCCCTCTCTGTGTTGGCCCAGCATTACAGTCATTAAACTTCATTATAGGGACAGTTGGTGCTTACACAGAGGTGTGAGCGTGGTGTGTGCTGGGGGGTGGATGGGGTCGGTGTGAAGGATGGGGTGCCACTTGCACTTTACTGTAGTCAGCACACACACACACACACACACACACACACACACACACACACACATTCACATTAATGCGTATAGAGTCCCACACACTCACTAAACAAGCTCACCAAGACACACAGGGTTGCTTCATTGTTGCAAGGTTACATCAGTGAGGCAGTGTGTGTTTACTGAGCTACATCTGACCTCAGCACTGTTCAAATCATTACGTAGTTTTGTCCATTAAAAGTGTGATTAATGAGAGTGCCCAAATTAAGCACAATTACACTTCATGGGGAAATATTAACATTAATTTCTTAATGTGCTGTAATCCTCACATGGGTTATAGTTCGATGTGATTATAGCTAATGGATGTCAATAACAGAGGCATCACTGTGTCAGTGAAAGGGTCCAAATGGATTGAAGCTCAGACAAAAGCATCACAAGGAGGAACATGAACATGCATCAAACAGTGCCACACCGCTATTAAAAGTTTATTAGTGATATTTAAATGTACAAAGGTGTTGAGCACATTATAATATTGCTGTTTATATAAACCACATACAAGTTGTTAGATCTTCAGCAATCACTGATGATCAAAATGTTGTTTTGAGCTGTTTGACCCTAAATCAGTAATAAGTACCTCCCTGTTTTTCTAGCAGCTGGAAGAGTGCATGAATGCATGCACACAAACACACACGCTTCATTGTTATAAATCAGGAAATCATTACTTTTAAAAAAGCTTACATATTTCATGGTGTCATGGTAGTGAAGATGTGGGCTTATACAGAAGAGAGAGTGTTGAACAAAAGAGTGCATCTCTTTGGGTACTTTTATTAATAGTGGTTTGAAGAAGACAAGCTGGAGACACAGAGCTTTAAGACAGCAGGACAGTGAGGATGTGCTAAAATGCTCAAAACTGTTAAATCCTGGTGGTCCTGGCCTTTTTAACACACTGAAATCAGACAGTCACACATAGAAATCTTGCGAAATGACACATGCAACACAAACACCATCAAGCACATCTGGAAAACTGTCTCTCTGTCTTAAATATCTTTATCTCGAGAAAGGTTAACTTGCCACTCAAACAGACAGACAGAAATACAACTTCATAAATAAACGCGCAAACAAGCACACACACACACCCTGACAGACACACATGCACCATTTCAATCACACATTGCCCTTTCTAAGCTCTCACACCTTTCCCAGTGTGTGTGACAGAGGCGGAGATCACTCTTCTGTGTCTCACCTGTAGGTGTGATGATGTCACATACAAGTAACAGCTGTTTGATATGAAGTGTAACTCTGTACATGTTTGTGTGAGTGTGTGTGTGGTGGCCGTTCTGACTGCCAGACGTCTCGCTGTTGTGATGACTGAAAGCAAGACTTTGCAGAACTGACGCCCACTTAACCCATATGGTAAGGGTTTCTTTTAACATTATCTGACAAATCATGGTCTGGAGACTAACTGGTTAAGGTTTTGTGGTACAGTAACACTGTACTACACTTATTGGTTCAATAGATTAACATTCAAAAACATTTTTATAGCCATAAATGGATAAATGAATGAAGAACAAATAGCAATAGAGACATTGTGCAGTGGAGTGTGTGTGCTAACGTGTGCATGTGTGTGTGTATTGGAGGGGTGACATTGAGCAGACAGTTGCAGTGGGATGAATGTATAAGTGATGGCTGATTAGCATAAAGCTCAGGAAACCAGCCGTCTCCACCTTTATTGCTTCACTCTGCATTCATTTCACTCAGACAGATGCCAGTTCGCAGCCAAACATAAACAAACATTAATAACCCAAAGGCTTTTTTTCTGCCTTATTTTAATAATGCCAAACTCTCTTTTTCTTTCCAGCAATATTTATACTTGAGCAGACTGAGTTGGGAGTATGACTGCAAACTGCAAATTTCATGACTTGGGAGTTAGGATTGGGGGAGGGCAACATGTGTAATTGGAAAATCCTGAAATCCAAAAATCATAGGCTCCACTCTAACAAACTTTGACCATCAAGCTGGCCTTGACCAGCACAAATACCTCCCAGTTGCTGTAACTCTCTGCTAATAATAGGCAACACTAAACAGTTCCTCCCAGCAGTCTCTGCATAAAATGATGAATTGATGTAAAGTAGGGCGATGCTGAATGTTAACGTATCAAGTTTTGGTGCTTGCACTTGTGGTTTCTTTGTTTTGGTGTCTTCCTGACCTTCTTTTAGAACATCAAGTACAATCACACAACGTATCCTGTCACCCTGCAGCACTCATATTACTGATCTAAGTTTTGGTTTTCCTGTCCACATGCAGGTAGGTGATGCTTCAAAGGTGGAGATCTTTTATACTCCAGGCAGGACAGCTGACATTGGCAACATACTAATCCGGGCCAGCGAAAAACAGCATAGCAACACATCCAACCCAAATGACAAAATTCTAGCTGTTGCTATTGCCAACTCTTCATCAAGTCTCTTAATATAAGCCATATTAACAACATCACTGGTAACAGCAGAGCAACATAATTCAACTCAGCCGGTATAACCAAACTGTGCTGTAAGAGAAGAGAAGGACAGTGTATATAGCCATTAAAAACCCATCCAAAAAAAGAGACACCAGCAGAGTGGCTGATATGTCACATGTAATTTTCTAACCCATATTTCTCTTTAGAGCAGAGCTTCTATCCATTTAATATATCTATACAACAAGATTAACCTTTTGCAGCAGCCACAGACAACCGTCAACACACACTCACCACAGATTTCTCCCTCTAGTCTCTTCCTTTACTTTAAGACATAATTCTGAGTTACCGGCTAATATGATATTCAAGGGTAATAAATCGCAACATGGCCTCAACGACTTGTCGTGATTTGAAAACACAACGTTGCCTTTCCTCTGTTTCACATTTTCACATCACGGCACCAACAACATCATTCCTCTATGCTTCAACGTGTTTGCAGTGCATGTAGGAGCGCTCCTTCTCCACTTCCAGGAAACTGTGAAAGACAACCTTTTTTTTTACATGCTAGTCTTTCTGTCAGGACTTTGTGAGACATCCCAGGTGCCCACTATGATATATTCCTCCAATCGGTCAGGATTATGGACCTTTTACAAACTGTTCTACTTTCGAGTTCACTTGGAAGAACACTGTGACTCCTCTTTTTTAGCAAGCCATGGTTCAGTTGTTTAATGTGCACCTGCTGTTTGTGGGTGCCCAGAGTTGGTGTACAAGCACAGAGTTTTTGAACCACTTCCTCTGTCCTTGTTTTGTTTCATAAGGGGGAGGAGGAAGTAACCATACACTCTACCATTTTTTGTCACTCTTACTAATTAAAGTGGGCCCAAAAGTAACTTTGAATGTGCAATATAGACCTTCTGTAATCACTGATAATCTAATCCAAAACCACAGACCAGTGTTTGTTACGTGGACGTCATTAAATAAGAGTTACACAAGAAACTACACACTACCTCCAGATCATATCAGCCTAACAAAATGAGAGGAGCTCTTCCTTAACCTTTGTCTAACTTTCAGTCCTTTTTTTCAGAAGTGGTCATCACTGCCTTTGTCCCTTTTTAGGATCCTGCATCTGTCCTGCAATAGCAGCTAAAGCATCCTCTGAGGACGATACCTGCACTGGCCTCATGCCGCATGTACCTGTCTCTGTCACTTCCTGCCTTTTCTTCACCATCTCTTCTTGCCTCTCTAATTTGAAACGGCCTCCCCACCTCTCTTTTTTTTCAACTCCTCCTACTCACTGTCACATCATCTATCTCTTTGTTTCTCTATCTCAGGTCCTGTCACACATCCTGCCTTCGCTTTCCTCCTTCCCCTGTTTCTCTCTCCTGGTAATCCTACCCTATCTCGCAACAACAAGCTGGTAATCCTACCTTTCCTTTCACGCACACTCCTGCACACATAAAAGGACGGACACACACACACACACACACACACACATACAGAAAAGGATACAAACACATCCACAGAAACACATTCTTGTATGCAGGTGCAAACCAGGACCTATGCACAGTCAGACACTGTCACAACAACACACACAATAACACCTACCTACAAAGTCACATATACAGGTATGCATACACCAACACAAAGATCTGACCATAGAAATGTATTCACACACACACACACACACACACACACACACACACACAATGTTTGTGTTGTCAAGCAGATCTATCAGATACTTGGAGGAAGCAACAGCATTTCTGATTGGCTGAGAGCCCTGTGGACTGAGATACAGGAAATGAGCTACCATTAATTAAGGTAATTGGAGATTGGCAACAGCAAATAAAAGCGCATGTGTGTGTACATAGTGATAGAACTCTGGGATAGATTTCTACTTATTTTAACTTGCACACTTAAGACAGACTTGACTTGGCACTACTGAATTATATTTCATCAACTTTGGCTTTGTAGATGCCAGGGTTCAACCAAGATTGCTGATAGTAATCTATGAATATCTGTAATCATCAATATCAATTATTCAGACAATTTTACTTCCACTAACCAAACTGACAACACATTAGCAACTTGAAATTTGCTTTATAACCAGATTCAGTGACAGCAAGAGAGCTCTTCACAAGACAGATGCACACACTGAGACACAGATATATACTCCCCTTTACACACACATAGTTTTAAATTATTAACAGTAAGGATCTGAGCGAAGAGGGAGAGAAAGGAAGGTTAGCCATTGTTTCTGCTAAATGATTCAAAGGCAATTTATTTCTCTTTTGTAGAGAGAGATAGAGAGAGACAGAGACAGGGACATTTGTCTCATTCCTTTTCACTGTCCTTCATGTGAACTGAAAACTGATTTAAGAACTAAAGGACTAAATTATGTGTGTGCCCGTGTGTGACTGGAGAATTTGCATTGCCTAGTAAAGTCGAGCTTCTGCTGAAATAACCAAATGATAAAATTTGAAAATCTGAATAAATGTGTAAAGGAGTGTCTTCAGTGGCTACAGCTGTGGAGTGATCTGTTCTTACTACGGTGTTTCATCTCAGTCTTAGAAGCCCCATGAAAGCTGCAAAATGTGCTCTGTCATCATGCAACAAAGGTTTGTAAAATGTCTCAACTCCCTTTCTCTCCATCTCTGGATCAGTGGTCGTTCTGGCCTCCTGGAGTGTTGATATTGGCTGTCCTCTAACTTCTAACCTTGACTCACCACACACACGCACGCACACACTCACACTCACACACACACACACACACACACACACCAAACACAAAATCTGAAATTAACAAAGCTGCCACTTTCCATGTGTTTGTGTGTGTGTGTGTAAAAGACCTTTCTCCCTTGCCAGTGACCTCACAGATGAGGAGGGGCAGGACAACAAATGACGTATCGCACTTTCTCCACATTATAATTATTTAAGATCCATAATTTCCTGCCGTATATTATATGCTTTCCTGTCTGTCTGTCTGTCTGTCTGTCTCTGAACATATGGTGAGGGAAAGTTGGGATGTGGAGCAGCTGGAAGGTCACTGACAATCAAAAACAGGTTTCATTCCAACCTTAACCTTCAAAACCTGAGCACAGAGGATAGCCAGAGACGTTAATAGATTTGTTTTGCCCAAAGTCTCCCTGCTGTGATTCATATCTAGACTGCTTATTAGCTCCAGAAATCAGAGCTATGTGTATTTCTGTATTTACCAGAGCGATGGGATGTTTTGTGTATAAAGGGCTGGAAAGGCTTGCTTTTTCTTTTTTTCTTTTTTTCATATTTAGAAAGAAACACAGTTTAATAAGTTTGTGGCCAAAGCATTGGATAACAAATGTCTGCCAGTCCCTTGGATCTGCTGTAAATTGCTCCGTGATCACCAAGCTGGAGTTGAAATATATAACTAGTCTACTGATGGCAGGGGAAAATAGACAGTTGCTATAGCAGTAGACCAGTATACTTGTCACTGTTTCAGTTGCCTCTCTCTCCAGTGAGGCACACAAGCCAGGCATTCAGTTGCAAAAGAACAGACAGTAGAGACTGTACCATAAAATCACCTGCAATGTTTTGGGCTTTTTTTGGACACTCCTTATTGCGTGAAGACAAGAAATTTTTGGGATTGTTTAAATGCATGGGTGTGGGGTATATAGGTTTATAGATATATTTCAGATAGACATACCGTAACTGCAGTAGAACTGACCAAATGGAAACAAAAGTTTATCAACTGTGCATCAGATATAAGGGAGTCACTCCCTTTCCTTTAGTATGAGACTGCTTAATAATGTGCAGTTGCACAGTAATGTGCAGGCTTACCGTAAATAAGGAATGTAACATTCAGCTTAGTGCAGTGCATGCACTATAAGCAGCTTTCAGTCAGTCAGTACACAACAAACATGAAGCTTAGTCCCAAGGCTTACAACTAGACGTAAATCCCATTATCATCTATCTATCCATTTCCATCTCTGTCCCTTTCTCTCTCTCTCTCTCATTACCATGGTTTTGAACTAGGCAAAAACCCCATTACCATCTATCTATCCATGTCTCTTTATTTCAACGTCTGTGTCATTCCATCTTTTCTTCTTTCCCTCCCTCATATTCCCATGGCTTGGAACTAGACCGAAATCCCATTTATTCATCCATCTAACCCACCACCCCTCCCCCCAATTTTTGTCTCCCTCACTTTACTGCTGAAAGCCAATCTTCGTATCCATCCATCTTTCTATCATCTTCTACTCCTCTCTCATACTTCCCAATGCAATGAAAAGGGCTGTGTATCCCACCGTCAAACCTTATAAGTCAGCTGGTTTCAGAGACATCACAAGTCAGATTTTAATAAACATCAGAGGAATGCTACATCTTGGCAATGTGTTTGAAAATGCAATGATCAGCAGAATTTAAGCACCATAAAACTGATTAAATTGACCATAGAAATGGACAAAAATGAACAGGGGAAGCCCACGACTGCTGTACTGCAGCGTCTTTTTTTCCTACCTAAAGACGTGACTGCATTGTTTCAATACAGTGGCTGTCGATATCAAAGTTGATTTGCAATTTGTTTTTGTTGCATCTATAAAAACAAAAAAGGAAGTTACACAATCAAATACACTGGTGTGAGCTCTCTGCATAAATTTGTCACTCGTGTGCCAATGGTGAGACTGAGCACAAGAAATTTGTACAGTTAGTAAAATATCTAGAGACAGAGTCAAAGCCAACTGAATTTTAATATTTTATTGAATCCTGTTGCCTTTGACGAGATCTGTTTCCTCTTTTTGTTGTTTCCTGGCACTGTTTCATTATCTTAAGCATAATTCAAATTACACTACCCTTCTTTATCACTACATGATGGGACCAATTGGTTTTGTAAAATGTTGTGTAAAAACATAATAAAACATTCCAGGCCGAAGGTCACAAATCAGTATAGAGATGTAATCATGCTCGAGGCAGAAATGGATTTTATGGCTCAATAGTAATCAAAGATTTAAAAAATCCTTGTTTTATCTTTCAGCGTGTGCATCATTCCAACATAACGAGGGTATAGTGAGTGCTGTCATTAGGCAGAAAGCTACCATTGCTAATGGATTACACTTGTTGATTTTCCACTACTGAGCCTGGTGTAATATGGACAGAGTTGTTCATACAGTAAATGAGTACATGTGAAATTCCACCATCATTGGCTGTCTGCTTCCACTACTACCTGAAGGCTTCTTTTACTGGTGTTAAAAGGCCAAGATGCACATCCAATACTATTACAATACACGCGCATGTGTGTGTGTTTTGGCGTGTTTGTGTGAAAGGCTGTGTGTGACCACTTGTTTCAGGGCATCGTCTTAATAATTCACAAGCCTCTCTTGCCCAGAGGCAGCGTGCGTTACATCCGCTGTCTCTATTCAACACGTGTGTGTTTCTATGTGCGCATTTATTTTCAAGAGTGCGTGTATCTGTGTGTGTGAGGGGATGCACGCTTGTGTGCATGGATGTGTGTGAAAGTGTGTGTGTACCCATAAGAGCATGTGTCTGTGAGTGGGTGAGCCTAGCAGTGTGTGTGGCGGTATTGTATTACATAACCCTTAATTATAACTGGGGAGGAAATGTGACAGCTTGTGACCTAATCCTTAATGTAAGTATTACATTTTCACAATTCAAAAGGAAATGTGCAGAAATATGTGTGTGTGTGTGTGTGTGTGTGTGTGTGTGTGTATCTGTGTATGTTATTTGCCTATGCCAATTAAAGGAAATGTGACAGTGCAGCAAACACACTCCTCAATTTGGAAATGTGATGCCTTGATAATGGTACATTGATGTGGCTGTGTATGTATGTGTGTGCGGATGTGTCAATGTGAGTGTGTGTGTTATGAGGAGAGACAGACAAAGAAGGTTCTTGAAAGTGTGTGTATGCGTGTCTCTGTGTGTGTGTTGTCCTTTAATTGTGCTGAATGACAGATCTATTACTGGGGAAGAGGACGTCATTATCAACATTTAAGCGGCCTTGCAGAAGCACACGCACGTGTGTGCACACACACTATCATGCTGTATGATTAAAGCTGATTTAATGTGCTTAATGTGTATGAGTGTGTCTGGATTGTGTGTGTGTGGTTATGGAGTATAGAAGCTGCCACTTGGCTTTCAAGGCACTTGAAAATATGGCTTTTAAAAGGCTTCTCATCTCATCTCCCTGTGCCTGCATGCTTTACACACTTGAACACACACAGTTACATGCACACCTATAGACAAATAGGCCCACTGACTCACATGCATCCTGTCACCCACATTTCTCTTCAGTCTTATAGCTATATTAACTTCATCACATTGCTCAGATGGATCTATTTACAGCCACCACCACACACACGCACACACACACACACACACGAGCACTGGAAGCTTACCCTCTCTTTGCCCTTCCATCCCACTTTTGTAACACCTGTTCTCTTTAGCTCTTCACTCTACCTCTCCATATTCTTTCCCTATTATCCTTCCTTCCTCTATTGTCCATCCGCACTATTTCTCCACACTGTGTTTATCTACTTTAAATTTACCGGTTTCCTCTTTTAGCCTCCTGCTCTGTGTGTGCTTTCATCCTTGCCTCTCTCTTTTCCATCGCTGCCCTTCATCTGTCTGCTGTCTTCATCTTCTTTTCCAGAAGACGGTAAAGAGAGGAAAAGAAAAGCAAAATACCACAACAGCAAGCAAGATGAGATAAGTTGAACTTGAGAGAGAGCAGTAACCAGTGTGCTCAACAGAATGAGAGGAAACTGAGATCTGGTGTGTACTGTCCCCCTTTTGGATCGCAGCAAATAACCTGATTAACACATTGCAACCAAAGCCAGAATGGACACTGTCCTATATATTGTAAGAACTATGACTATGAAACTCTAAGAAGAAGAAAGAGAGGAGAGGTTTCAGATATTTGACCACAGACAAATCATCACTGTCTCATTTGGTTAAACCACACAAACGCTTGGGCAAAGACGACATGCTTAAATACATGCAGACTGTTGTTTGCTCCTCAAGCTGAGCCTGCAGACTATCTTCATCACCACATTCATTATGCAGCCATGCTATTGTATCTTGCCCCTGCTGCATCATCTTGGGTGCAATGATTGGGAGTGAATCAAGAATCTGTAGTTGTCTGCACCAATTAGATGCAACACTGGCCTCAAGCTTATAGTCAATCCCGCCAATCAGAAGTAATGCATCATCAGCCTGAAGTCAGCTCCACCAGTCAGGTGTAATGTACACCAAAGTCAATGCCACATCAGCTGGTTTGGTCAAAGATTTAATCAGAAGCTAACACAACTTAATTATACAATATAGTGTAGGCAGTACACTGTAGCTGCAAACACCACAACAGTGACTCATTCATATGCACTCCTCTCATGAGCATGATTAACATGGCTCCGACTGAATGGACTATGTGGTGAGGTTGTTTGGTCAACTGCTATTTACATTCTAGTGACAAGGCCCTCCAACAACTGTGATAATTATGATGCAAGCAAGCAAAAGAGGAAGTAAGGTGACAGGGGGCAGTCAGATGGATGGACGGGTCGACAAATCATCAGAGTCCAACATGGGAGGCCACTGCTAATTTCCAACCATGACTCAATGTTTTTTTTTTTTTTTTTTTTTTTTTAAGCGTGACAAGGGTCAATCCCTAACCTTAACCACGCCCTTTTATTGTAAGCATGATGACCAAGATCCCCCAACCTTAACAAAGTAGTCATTTTAACCCAAACCCAAGACATTTTTGAGCACATTTATTTTTCAACAGTGATTTCTAACAGTTTTATAAAGCACAGACACATGATGTCATCCCGCAGATGAGGAAACGTGTCTGTGAGTTGTTCTGCAAGGATGGACAAACAATGTAGTAGAGTTGTAGATCATAGAATATGGGCATTTCACTCCTTTAAACCATGAAACATAACCAATAGCTAACTTACTGACAGACATTAGATTAAGCAAATTTTCAGCATTGCTTGGAGAAGTAAAATTATTTATCTTAACCACCGAAATGCTGTTGAGCTGACTTTAAAAGTATTTAGCAACGGACTTGTACAACTCTTGCTAATTTACATAATTTCCCTGTCTAATTCAAACAGGTTCAGTGATCACAGTTTTTCCCATGACCCCTGTAGACCTAGATTTGAAGCAAACACACCCATTCATCAATCAATGCATGATATAATCTGACAGGGGCTCTTTTTTTTTGTTTTTTGAAGAGATAGCACCGCTCAATGTGACACTCAAGCCTCAAGCCACCTCACAAATGCTTTATACCAGAGGATAAAAAATATGTGTAATGTGCTATGATATAATTATAGTTTTACCACAACATTAGATTTGGTATGTTTTGTGTCTGCCAACTACATTTCCATTCACTGAGGCTTAAAAGAAAATACCCCCTGCCTCGCCTGCATCGTTCTACATGGACCTTTTTAATGACCTGCCTGAAGCAAAGCAGAAAAATCTGTGTTGGCATCTCTGCTCTATTTCTCTCAAGGTTCAGCTGTCTTATTACTTGTTAAGAAATCCAGTTATACAATAATGTCAGAGGCAATGCTTGAATGATCACCTTGTCCATGCCTTCCACACATTACATGGTCTTTTCCCCAACTTGTCTGTCTCTTGTCTCTCTCTCACCACTTTCTGTTGCCAGCTTCTTGTATTTCTCAGTCAGACTTGTCACAGTGTCTTTCTTTCTCTTTCAGATGGGTTTAATCAGTTTCTCTATTCCCTCTCTTTTTTCTTTTTTTCTTGATGGAACTTTTTCTGCAAGAGTAGATTTAGACATAATTACCTCCCACATCACCTCTTTGTTAATGTCCCACATTCTTTTTCTGTCTCTCACCTCTCTGCTGGATTTTGTCTTGTTGCCATTCAACAGAGTACAAAATTTTAAGCAAATTCTCAAACAGATGGCAGAAGATTGAATGTGTGAATCAGTGCTGTTTCCATGAACTACTTTTATGCAAAAATAAGTGTAGTGTGTAACAGGATTACATAATCAAATCACAACAGTAACATGTTCGCTATCTTTGTAACTCATGGTACTTCACTCCTGCTTCCCATCTGTCATTTTGCTAGTTTCAAGAATTCAACAAATATCCTTACTTCTTCTTTCTACATATGCCATTACAAGGTTTCTTCTTTCTTTTCATCTTGTTATTTTTAAGGATTTCTGACAATGGAAACAATTCAGTGGTGCAGCCAAAATGTTAAAAGAAAAACAATTAGCATGTTTTCAGTATATGCCCTTTTGGAAGAGCTCTTAACTTGTCACCTGAAAACAGGGAAAAGTTCAGAAGTTTATATAAGAGAGCGCTCATTGTGCAATGATTGTACCTTTGTTAAATGACAATTTATGGCCCTAAGTCACTGGCTGGGTTTCCACAGTTATGACAGGCAGATCACCGATCCCCCTCTCTATTTAGCAATCAGACAAAAAGCACTTTTGAGTGCATCCAAAATTGGAATCTCACACCAGGAAATGCAGCAATCTCTGTGCTACGTGTTGTGTTTTATTTGACTTTCTATAAACAGTATACTCTTAAGACTCCAACGGCCTGTCCACAGGTCATAGCAGTGTTACATGCCCCCCCCCCCCCCCCCCTTTCTATTTACACACACACACACACTGCATTTGTGCAAGTTTCTAATCATTCTATACATCGTTGGAAAGCTAAGATTTGACCATTTCAGGACACAATCACAACAGCAGGTATATCAATGCCAACAACTTACACATGACTATTTATATAACTGATAATTGTGATAATTAATCCAATTCAGTAAAATAATTAGTCCAAAACATTAAAGCCTAAAGCTGTTTTAGGATCTCAAATTAGCTGACAATGTGCTAATCTTGCACATTTTCACCATTGTAACTCAGTAAACACAGTAAACATGTCTGCATAAGTGACATGTTGCTTTCAAGATGTCCGCTGCCCTCAGACTTTTCAATTGACTCCTCACTTTACCAATTAGCATCTTCTATCGCCATCAGCTGACAACAATAGCCAACAATAGTCCATGTTGAAAGAAAGGGTTCGGTTCTCTTCTTTCATGTAAAAATACAGCCATTTGCGACTGATTGTGTAGATGAGTGGCACTTATAGCCAGTGAACGCACCAATGGTCCCATTGTGTTTTCCAACTGATAAGGTCCAAATATAGACCCAAAAAAAAGGCCAAAAAAGAGAGCCTACTTTCTCACCTTTGCACATCTGGCAATAGTTGTTCGCAGAATTGTGGGTTTTGAAAGAATTGCAAATATTCCAACATCTCAAAGGTATGGAGGCAAGGTGGGGTTGATTTTCTGTCCCTTTCACTTTACCTTTTGTCTGCTTATTCTGCTTTACACCTTTAGCCCCTCTCAGAATCCCATCCATGTCCTGCAGCTTCAATTTCATCCGCTCATCTCTTTAAGTTTCTTCCCATATCCACTCTTCCCTCTCACTGTTTCCACTTGCAGCCACTGATTCTCATTCTTCTCCTTCTGCTCATCTCCTTCACAATCCTTCTCAAAGTGAAAACCATCAGCTCAGCATTTCTTGGTCCACCTAAAGCAGGGCCTTGATTTGACAAACCGACGTTGTCTCTTCCATGCAGCCTCTTCTTCCTCATTCTGTCCCCTCACCTTTTAAATTTCTCATATCAGACGCTTCTCCTCCCATCAAGTTTTACCTCATCCTGCCTCTATTTTCTTCAAGAGACATAAAGAGATAAGAGACTGGCTGGATTGTGGTTCTCATAAACTCTCAAAAGGTCTTGAAAATGGTTTCTTGTCAGTGGCAATACCCTGTCTCAAGGCTTACTTGTAGCTGTCTTGGTGCCATTAAGATTGTGGGAAATAAACAGAAGGTTTTCTTAATTTTTGCTTTTCAGAGAGCAAACATTAACTTAATAAGTGGAACAGACAGAGAGAGACAGACAGATAGATAAATAGATAGATAATGTCAATGACAAAGACGAGGGACGACACTGCTGAGCGAAGGAGATGACAGTTTCAGACGAGGACGGGGAGGATGAAGAAAGGACAAGAGGTTACGGGCCACTATGAGAGAACAGAAAAAGAGGTCGAGAGTGAGACAGATACAGGACATGAGAGCCAGATGAGAGCCAGAGAGACAAAGGAGGGATGAGAGCTTTAATGGTGGAGAGAGAAAGAGGAAGGCACAGTGAGAGGTGGAGAAGGTCACGAGGTTTGTTGTTTGCAAAATGCATCCTCTCACTGCCTGCTTTGATGTGAGAGCTCAGCCACTTGTTTGGCCAGGAGAGGAGAGAGGAGGAGAGCTAAGTAATTATAATTTCAGGACATACAGCACTTTATGCATTGCTCGGCTAACTGTGCAGCACTAACCTCTGCACAAGTTGTGCTAATGCATTTATACCACACTCTAGAGCAGAACTAAATAAGATAGCACTGAACAAAGTCTCTCATTATCAGACTGTTTCTTGCACGTAGGTGTTGAAAAGAGAGTGCAATCTGAGCTTTCTAAACAACCTCTCCTCAGGATGTGGTCATGGTGTAGCAGCTGTTCAACCAGCACACTGTTAAAAATGGGACTTCTGTGCCTAAAGATAGTAACAAAAGTCCCTCACGTCGGTATCCCCACTGGACCAGAATCACATCCCACCAGAGCTTCTCTCCTGTGTCAGGCCCTGCTCTGTCTTCAACTTTTCCTCCCAAGTGTGTGAAGCTGCAGCATTGTGCAGGATACTGTACTAAATGTGAAAAAAATAACTTGAAGCTTGACCTTAACAAATAAGGTCCATGTTTTGTTTTGTTTTGCTTTTTTACTATTTGCTTTCTTTTATGAGTTTTACCTGCCCAACTTTGAATTTCACATTCTCAACACAACCTCATGTTGTGTAAAATGAGCAAGATGAGATGAAAAGTGATCAGGCACCAATATGATATAACACAGCTCAATACAATAGCTCTGGAGTACATGCACCCTTACTTAAAATAATCCCTTGTTGTTGAGAAGACTTTAGTTACTTGTGTGTTGAAAACAAAGCGGTGCGTTTTGAGGCCATAAAGTTAGTGCTGGTGTTGCTCTGCATTTTATTCCAGGGTGTTTCTAATATTCTGTCCACCTCATTTATGGAGATGTAAATATTTTAGAGCCACCTTACAGTACAATGCAATACAATTTAACATCAGAAATTATGTCTTCAATATGGCCGTGTTGAATTAACACCTCCCTGAGGCAGCATCAAAAACACTTAAAACTGTGAATTTTGCAAGGTATTTAGGCAGTTTGATGTGCCCAGAAAACCTCAAGGTGCCTTCCTTTGGAGGTTTTCTGGATACATCCCACTATAGTAAGAAAGCCCGTGGTAGACCCAGATCATGCTACAGAGCTTCTATATCACTTTTGGCTTGAGAACACCTTGGGATCCCAAAGGAGGAGCTGGAAAATGTTGCTGGATAGAGGGATGCCTGGACTGCCTCGCTTTGCCTGCTGGCGCAGCTACCCGGCACAAGATAAGCAGCAGAAAATGGATGCAAGGTATTAATTACGACACTGTTGAATTGCATACTGTGTGAAGATGCCAATACTCCAGCAATACTTGTAGCATCAACTGTAGAAACATTTTCCAGACAAAATGTTATGGCCATTTTTTGTTCTATGCATTAGTTCCATTTCCTGTTTTGCATACATATAAAGACTACACCAGCACAGCACAGTCAGGACTTGGTGAGTGTGTGTGTGTGTGTGTGTGTGTGTATGAGAGAGAGAGAGAGAGAGTGAGAGCACGTGTGTGTCGGTCAACAAAGGTGTTTGTTATACACTGGAGAGTGTGTGTGTGCGTGGGCTGGTCACAAGTGTCGGGGAATGCTGATGTGAAACTGCAGTGGAGCAAACTGTACCATCAGACCGCTGGACCTGACACTCTCTGCAAAGCAGCATTTTTAATCATTCAACCTGTGTTTTTCATCAGAAAATGACAGCATAGAATCTTATTTGAAATAAGTTTAAAGAAAATGAAACGTCAAGTTTCGAAAGCTAGTGGGAAAGGTTTCCTTCAGGTCTTTCTGCCAGAAGGCCTTTCTGCCAGAAAGCCATTAGGAAGTCAGGTGACAGAGTATGAAGGTCCGTGTGGAGGTTGGGGCGGATGGATGGGGCTGCGCTTCATGTCTCAAGTGAAACTAAGTCAACATTGATTTATTATCTCAACCCAAACCATGACCTTTTCTTGAACCTAACCAAGTAGTTTTGGTGCCTGAATCTCACCAAACTGCAACCGTTAACCATCTGTTAAAAAGGCAGATGGAGGCAAACCTCTCCCATATGCCTTTTGAAATGTAGCCAGAAGTCATAGGAACAGAGACACTGACACAGGTCATGATCATATCAGAACTATATTCTTCATTGACTAAACCCACAGTAGCATGTTGAAAGACGAAATCTGAGTGTGTCTCAGGAGAGTAGCTCCCACACCACATGATTCCTTGAATGTTCCGGCAGCTTAAAACAAGAGCAAAATTCAGTTCCTCCTGATGCTCTTTGCGGTGAATCTGCATGCACTAAAGCAATCACACACAAAAATTAACAAAAATTACTTCTACAACAGCTGGATCTCTGCCGTTATCATCATACTGTTAACTGAGGCACACACAAGTCTTATCCCACTTGTGTGGCCGTGGCACATTCTGCATAATATCAGTTGCCATGGTAATACACACAAAACACTGCTCATTTATCTTGTCTTATAGGGACATAAGGACCAGAACAGGAACACCATATCTTCAAACAGTTAACTAAGTATTAGCTGTTGTATGTGGCGCGATGACTGCATGTATCTACCTACCCTGAGTGCTACTGACAGGAAGATACGTATGAACGGCTACAGCCCTTATTAAAGATGGCAGTTGAGAGCAGAACATGGCTGTCAGAGATTTTTGGAGAGCAGACAGAAAGAAATGGCTGGGCTTGGTTAGAATATGTTCAGGGAGGGCTGTCAGGGTCAAGTGCGTCGGCTATGTTGTGCAAGCTCACAGCACGAGGAGTCATGGTTTACATACACAGGACCAATGACACACACAGAAACACACACAAATCTTGAAGGATGGAAACGCCTCTCACCCAATAATTGAGTATTTTTGCAGAAATTTTACCACAGTAGATGGTCACCTGGTCTGCTTAACTGTAAGGAGCCTGTAGATTGAACACATATACATTCAATACAAGCGTGTATGCCTTTTGTGTTGTGATAATTCCTCTCGTGTCATGTGAATAGATTCTTAAAATGACATCAAATGACTGGGGTTAAGCATTGTCAACATAAACACCCATTTGTTGCAATGACTAGGCCTCTCACAGTGACTGATCAATTTAAGAAAAAAAAGCTAGTGAAGTGAAATATCTAAAACAAACTGTGAGATGTAAGACTGCTGTTCTTTATCCATTTATCCAAACAATAAGGCAGCTGAAGTAGCCATCCATTAATTTTTAGGGACAATAAAGGTTGAGCGAGTGCTATTTAAAATACAAGAGACACCCTGCTGAAAAATCATGCATAAATATAAATAATAAAGTAACTTCTTACAAAGCCTTGTCACAAGGACAAAGCACTCTTAAACCAAGTGAAAAGTGCTTCTTAGAAAGTTTTCCACCACAAGAAGAAGAGGAAACAGTAGGGAGCTGGGTGAGAGGCACTTGGTACCACACTCTTGACTTGTCCCCGTTTGAAAATCTGAACCTGCAGCTAAGAAAATCTCAAAGCACTTTTCTTCTTTGTGTGAACGTGCACGTGTGAGAGTGTGCAAATGCATGTAAGGATGCATTGATTAGGCGTGGTAAAATCAAAGCTGAGCTTTGGGTTAGCGATCGATAAAACAAGCCGACTTTTTTTCTCCGCCTTTTTTCTCCGGCTCATCCACAGGAAAGAAAACGCAGATTATTTTCCAAAAATGAATTTTTTTCAACCCTGACAGACTGGGGGAACTGAAAAGGAAATAAGTACGCACACACACAAAAAAAAACACACAGGCGCACAAGCACTACATATACACATATGCACAAACACAAGAACATGTACTCACATGGTACAGACACAGAATTTATGCTGACATACTTACAGAGAACAAAGATCACCACAACCACACACACACACACACACACACACACACACACACACACACACACAGATCACCATAACTCAGACACACACAACCAATAAATACACAAATGCACAAGCAAAGCAAACACACACACACACAGCAGGTTTTGACAGAATCGCGCCCACACAGCCAAAACACAGACATGCAGATAGGCAAGCTGCAAACAGAGAGATGGAGGTGGTGGAATGAGGAGAGGAAGGAATGTACAGAAGAAGAAGAAAAGAGAAAGAGAGAAAGCACAAAGGACAAAGAGAGAGAAGAAGCAGATGGGGGGGAGTCCAGGGGACGATGGGGGGGTTGAAGAGAGAAACAAAGTGCGAAAACAAAAGAATGACACAGAAATTAAAGAGGAGAGGGATGTGCTAGATGAGTGATAAAAAAGATGAAAGGGACTTCCTCTGAAACATCCAGCCACCATGAATCAAACACGCCATCCAATTATAGCACATCTCCAACTCTATACACAAAAGCCCACACACCTACACACACACACAGTTCCAATTCAGTTTATTAATGAAAACATACATCGAACAATTCATGGTGTTTTCTACACATGATTTCAACCTACATCAACTTCCTGTCATGAAATACTCCCCCCGGAGCTGATGTAATGCGTGGTTGGGGAGAATGAGGGTTGAGCTCAGAGAGGGAATTCACATGTGTATTTGGGAAAATTGGACCCAGTGTGTGTGTGTGTGTGTGTGTGTGTGTGTGTGTGTGTGTGTGTGTGTGTGTGTGTGTGGGCTTGTGTATGGATTCCCCCTGTGAGCTCAGTGAACAAGACAAAGCTTTTTTGCCCTTCACTCTCAAGCATTTTTCATTTAAGTGCTCTTTTACTTTCATTTTGTTTTGTCATTTTTTGGTTGCATAATAATGAGCACTTAAATCTGAGACTGCTATATACAGGACTGGGGCAAGGCTTTGACCTCAGCGGGCAAATGCTCTTGACGATACTTATTTAAACTCCCTGTTACTTAAATGCACATTCTTTTAACCTTTGGGTAAAAACAAAGTCCTTGACTTCAAGTGCTTGTCGCTGTGGAGATCTCTTGCATTTACCCTGAGTCTGTCCTCCATTAGCGCAGCAGACAAGGCTGTTTTTAAACGTTAGGCTGCAGAAGCAAGTTGGCGTATTCTAAAAAGAAATCCTTGTATCTTTCAGTGAACTAGTTACCCGAATAATTTTTTATAACTTCTGACAACTGAGAAGCAAAATTACTTTTCCAAGTAAAGTCTCTGAGGGACGGAGCCAAAGTGCAGCAGGAGTTGAGTAAGCATGCAGCAAAAAGTGGCGTCCCTATGTCTGCTAGAAATGTGCATGTAAGGAAAATGACTTACAAGTCCATCCCACCTGGAGAATTGTCATGAATAGAATATGTGACGCATCATTCAGGACTTTACCTTTTACAAATATGACACATCAGTGCTCATGATTACTTTTCAAACATTCACACAAATAGAAAAATCACTGATGATTGCCTTTTTAGTGCTGCAACCTCTTCAGCAATTTCTCTCCTTCTCCACCCTCATCCCTCTCTCTCTGTCAAAACGAGCTCAGCCCTGTCTGACTCATCTGTGATGTTGCTCTGCTCTGCCAGCTGAGACATCCATCCAAACAGACAAACTGACAAACATGAACACACAGACGTGGCGCAACAGAGATGCAGGCAGAGAAAAACTGCAAGTAACTATACTGAATAATTGCTGTATGGATTCATGAACTGATTTTACATAGGAAGAGTATTTGCATGATTGAGCTTTAATGCTTACATGCGCATATTGACACTAAGCACAAACATGCACACTATAATAGACATCACATTTCATTTTGGATGCTATTTAAGATGCTTAAGGTTGTTTACGCTTTATTAAATCTTATTTATTGGTGAGTGAGAGAAAAGAGGAAGTCAGAGCGTGACTTTCAGGTGGAAAAAGAGAAGGAGATTTTGTTGGATCAATACTGAAGAATGGATGGCTGTCTCTGGGCCCCTTGGTAAAACATTTAGCCATCAACTCTGTTTACATCCTTTTATCGTGCTTTCCAGTTGTGTTTTCTTTGTTTCAATCCAAATCTGCCCACACAGGATTTCTGCCAAGACATTATAGTAATCAAGGATTGCTTGAACAAACGTGGTAACACTTTTATTCAAAGCTCAGGACGAGGTGTGAAAATGGTAAGCTGGCGTATTTAAGATTTGCTTAATGAAACTATATGCATGCATACAGTATATTTCAATGAAATGAGCACCAATGCACTGATGACTCATGCTTGTGTAACTTCCACTACATTGCCTGTGGTTTTTTTTTTCATACAAACATCTTACCTCTTACGAAGGCTCAACCTGAAGAGTGCTTTCAGTCATTCAAGCACTCAGAAATGCGAATCTGTTACATACGGGTGAACAAACAAACTTCACAGCTGTGCTCCTATACAAGTGTTCTCAACAACCCATAAAGACAAGACAAAAAATGAATTGAACATTGAAATGTATCTACAGATAGAGGATGGCTGCATGGAAAAAGGATGAATGGAATCGAGATGTGATGTGTAGAAGAAAAAATAGTAAGAAAGAGACCTGAAAAGAAATCACAAGCGGACGGATGGATGTTTATAGGCATCCTGCGTTGGTTACGAGAAGCAGAGCTATCAGCCCCAGAGAGTTAATTTTGTACCACAGAAGTGAGAGAGCTTAATGATCTAGCATTGCCAAAGCGCAGTCTGTAGGTGGTTTGTTGGCTTAGCAACAAATTGCACTTTGCTGAAAATAAAAATGGATCACTGAAGCCTCATAAACTGTTGCTTTGAATGATTCCTGGTTGTCTGTTGAATAAGCCAAGACTGCTAAGATAGAAGGATGGATAGATGAATGAAAGCGGTAAGGCTCCACTTCAGGTAATGTGTATAGAATTCAAATATCTCAAAGGTTTCACAGGATCATTCATCTGTAAACTCGTCATCACCAGATAAGCCGTGGACCAGATTCCTCCACTCATTGTTGGGGGAGATTGGCGTGCGTCCAGCATTGTAGACAGTCACAGACATTAACTTCTTTCTGAAAAGCATATTTCTGCTTCATTCTGGGTCCCTTACAAAAGGTTTACTGCCTTGTGGTGCCATTGTAACTTTTTGAAGGAGAGCAGTGGTGTGAAGGTCACAACAGCGCTCCATTCAAACACCAAGTGACCCCACGGCACAATGGGAAAAGAGTGTAATCAGCAAATGTGTGTGTGTGTGTGTGTGTGTGTGTGTGTGTGTGTGTGTGTGTGTGGACCACTCAGGGACAGTTTGCTTTTTACACTAACACCCATCACCCCCAATGTCCAGCACCTCTTACCATTTCTCTCTCTCTCACTGCCCCCTTTGGGATGATGCTAACAGCAAAAACCAAGAGAAGCTGAGGGGAAAGAAGGGACAGCAAGAGCAGGGCAGAGGAAGGGAAGGAAATATGGTGCACAGTGTTTCTTGTTTGCTGTGGAGAATGCTGAAATGTGCTGTACAGTAGATGGAGAGCTCTTCCTTATCATTGCCACAGATTGCAGTTCCTGCACAGTGCGTTAGTATCCTGTAGAACAATGAGCTTTTTATGATCCTTTCTCCGATATGCTGGCAATGCACCATAGGAGTGAAGCCAGTACTGTACAGATTCTTTACGTGATTTGCCCAGGGAAAAGAAAAAGAGACAGAAAAAAGAATCCCTTGGAAAAAGGTGCAGACACAAAGGATGGAGGCTGTGGTGTCACATATTTGTGTGTTACGAAGACTTTCTGCTTGGCCAAGTGCTTTTAAAATCAATACACAGAGGTTTTTAGAGAAAACTTTTGCCTGGTGTTTAGCTTTGCTGTTCCATAACATAAATATAGATACAAAAGACATCTGTGTATCCCTGGTGGACCTTGTATACATTTCTCTGGTGCTTTATGTTAACACTCCATAGAGCATCCTGAGCACAGAGAGCGATTAGCTTTATCCAAACTGCAACCACCATTGGCTGCCGCCAACGTCAAAGTGCTTTAAAATGGCGTTCCTTAAAGCAAAAAGTGGTTGATGCCGACAACAATTCGGACTGTACTGAAGATAATGAAAAAACCCCAAACTTGTGTTTCAATTATTTGTTTGATGGACAGGTGTTGCAGCCTATCACATGCAGCTTTGATCACACTCAGCCCCACATGATCACCCACATTAGTACTGAGATACCAAAAATTGGTAAAGCTCCCTCCAAAGAAATGCCACAGATGTGTTTCCATTATTTGTCTACAGTCTTTTATATCATCTCAGCAGTGAAAAGATGGGAACCTGAGCCAATGCCAGCATGTGTTTGACAAAAGACAAGTAAACAAGCTTTTCAGGCAACATAAAATGACCAAGGTTCGATTAATACAGCATCAATCATATTAAACATAATCTTAGTGAAGAACTGCAGTATTTCTACACACAGTGTCACTTAAGAGTGAAAGTGACCTTGAAGCCACCCTCCAAGAGTTTAAGGGATTCTTTTAAGTATTTTTTTCAGGGGGAGAGAGACGGAAAGAAGGAAGAAATGGTTAAAAAAAAAAAATACCAACAAAAACAAAATGAAAATGTCTCTCCATCTTTACAGAGCTTTGTCTTGGTGAAGTCAGGACACTGTGAGAGTGTGAGCATGTGTGTGTGTGTGTGTGTGTGTGTGTGTTTTGATGTGTATTACTCATGTTGCGGGGACATAAAGATGTTTACACAGTCACAATGTGGTGATTTTTCTTCCGTACAGGGACAAAACAAAAGTCCCCTTAAATTAAATCATTAAATTTTAGTGTGAGGGCTTGAGTTAAGGTCAAAGTGAGGTTAAGTTAAGGCTAAAGTTAGGGTAAGTCTCCAGGAAGAGAATGTAACTCTATGTGATGTCCTGCCACTAGATGGAAACTGTGTGTGCGCTTGTGTGTGTGCATGTATTTTCTGAATAATAGTGCAAGGGTGGTCATGCATGTCTTGAGCAAGTGATTGTATTGTTAGCGCATGTGTGATTATATCCATCTGTATCCAAGTGTGCGCTCTATATGCAGGCTCAACATTGGTGGGTGTGGGTGTATACATGTGTGTTTGTCTGTGACAGACAAAAGTGTGACATTGAAAGTGAGAGATATAAAGTAAGACAGTGTGTGTGTGTGTGTGTGTGTGTGTGTGTGTGTGTGTGTGTGTGTGTGTGTGTGTGTGTGTGTGTGGCTGCTCTGGCCTCCCTTGGGCTAGGGGTACCAGATGTACTGAGCTTCATCATCACAGCTAAAAATATACATATGCACACATGCGCACACACACATACACACACACATAAGAACACCCACACACACCACTGTAAACACAGAACACATTAACAACATGCCTCACTGATTAGCTCTGTCTCTTCATTTATCTCCCGCCCTCTGTATTTTCAAACTGTTTAATATGGCTGCGGCTGCTCTCATCTGGGTCTGTCTCGCCTTTTTTCCCACCTATCTGATTCTGTCTCTCTCCCACTGTCTGTCTTCCAGTCTCTATCTCAGTTTTGAAGATAAGTTGTTCAGTGTTTGCATTCACATATCTGTCTCTCTCAGGACCTCATTCCCTTTTCACGACCTATCTCTCCCCAACATCTCGCTGAGTTTGTCAGTCAGTGTTCTCCGCAGCTTTCTTTACTCGCTGCTCATCACTTTTTCACTCTCATGTTTCCAAACAAGCAGGGCTTCAACAAATGATCATCTCCATTACCGATTAGCCTCTGAATCACTTTTCAAATGGCTTAATCGCTGTCAGAAAATAGTAAAGAATCAGAGTTTTCCAGAGACCAAGGTGACATTGTGGTTCAGTCAGATCGGTCATTTCAGCAGAGGTGTACAAAGTCATATCTAACAACACACACGCGCAGAATAGCACGGTTTAATATTGTAGTGTAAACCTGCCTATTACTGCCCACTCAGTCCTAATGATCTTGATCACATCCATTGATGATGTTTGCCTCATTACTGGCTTTTGTTTAGGATTTATACACCAAACTGGGGCTTACAATAAAGGTGAGGATGATTCCAGTTAGATATCTGGTACTCTCCTCAATCAGGGTGGTCTTTTCCTGGGATAATCCTCTCAGTTTTTGGCTGGCTCCCTCCCCTTCCACACCCCCTATAAAAACCCCATACGATCAGCAGCGACACTAGCTGTGTTGGAAGAAACCGCAAAAAATGAGCCCTATTCAAACTGTGTACAATTCATTCAGCTGATAGCTTTAATGGAGCACTTCTCAAGCATGCATGCCAAGTCAACAACGCTGTTTTGGACAGGTGCCATCGCAATGTCAAGGGCTCAGCGCTGCCCAAGACAACAGTGATTAGTGGCTTGAAATCAAACAGTCCCATCTGTTTTTTCTGCACAATGGGTCCCACTGCCTAAACGACCCCAGCTGAGTATCCATCACCTTATGTCAACCTTCACATTATTTCAAGCCGTCACAAGATTTAGAGAAAAACTAGGAGCAAGAGCATCAACAGCAGCCCAGCATGCTGAGAAACACACACACACACACAAGCACACACTAACACAAGCACACACACACACACACACACACACACACACAGGCTGTGCCTCCTCACTTTTTTTGGTAACTGCTGTTCTTGCTCAAGAGGAAATTATGGATGAGAGGGAGAATAAAGAAAAGGGGAGTAAAGGCGAAAAAGAGGAGAGATGAAAGAAAAGCTGAGGACAGGGGGCGACGAGAAAAGAGGAAATGAGATTAAATGAAAAGAGGGACTGAAGGGAAGGACAGATGAAAGGAAATGAGAAAAGAGGAAAGGAAGACAGAAGGCAACAAAGGAGATGAGAAGAGAGAGAAAAAAGCAGCAGAGAAGAAAGGAGGAGACAAGAAGGCCAGCTTTGATAACACAGCAGGAGGCCCAGCAGGTAGAAACTACCTCCAGTGTTGTCTTAATCACCTTTTAATCTTTCTCTACCTCAACCCCCCCACTTGTTAGCATGCTGAAACTTGGAAAGAGAGAAAAGGGCATTAAGATAAGAAGAGGGAGGTTTTAGCAAAATAGGGGGAGAAAATGAGACGCAAAGATGCAAAGTGGAGACACATGAAGAGACCAAGCCATGTAGGAGAGAACAGGGGGATGCCTTTGTGTATGCCTCTGTGTTTTAGATAAGCTATTGCCTCACAGCCTGGCAGCTTATAATCTAATTTTTTACTGTAAATGTGTGATCATGTCCTGAACATGACCATTATATGGATGTTTGTAGCTTTGCAGTCACTCCAAAATCACATTTCAACGTAGAAATCTGCAGAAGACAAGACATTTTCTCTTGTTTTAAGTGGCTGTGATTTTGTGTCATCGTCAGTGACCTGACATTTGCCTGTTGCCAGGAATACAGTCATTTAAAAGGTTGGTTTTAAAGGTATAGTTCAACACTTATTTGTGTTAGAGAAGATCGATACCACTGTCATATATCAGTTAAATATGAAACTACACACAGCAGATGCTGAGCTTCGCACCAAGAAATAGTCCAGCACATAATCTCACCCCACAAAAAACAAAAACCATCTCCTGGCTCCAGCCTCACATTTAGCATGAAAGTGCTATCAATCAATATTTCTCTGAAAGAAATTGAATCAGCATCTTTCCCAAAATATGAAATGATTCCTTTGACACAGACATCTATGTTTGATTTGGCCTGATACTGTGTGCGTACAGTTAGAGGGGGTTTTGCGTGTATGTGTGTTTGTGTGTGTCTGCTGGTACGGACATGCAGTCCTATGGGACTGTGGAGCAGTACTGGAACTGAGTCGCTGTGTTGCAAATAATACCAACAAACTGTCACCTTCACGCAAACACAGCAGCATGTAGGTGTTGGAGGGAGCTGAAGAAGCTCAGGTGATGGCAAATCCTTAAAATCCATCAGTGTTTTGGCTCTTGAGGCTGTGTGTATTTGTGTGTGTGTGAGTGCCTGTGTGTAAGCGTATTTGCACTGTTTATCAATTCGCTGTTGCTGTGGTGACAGCTAATGAGGATCCAAGTAAATGAACAATTATATAAAATAAACATAATTAAATACATGTATTATTGTTCAACAATGAGTACTTTTATCTCAATTTTGCAGAAAGTTTTCTAAAGACGCAGAGAATCCTCAGTAAACTTCTAAATCCGAAGCCTTAATCCAGCATTTATTAGCACAGCTGTGTACACTTGACAGTTTTAAGGTCTTCCTCTTTTAAGGCGATTTAATATGCATGGTGAAACTTGGAGAAGTATTCGGGAAAGTTGAAAGTTTCAGCGATCGCACTGAAGTCTCGTTGGTCTTACTTGTATTTATGATCAGTACAGTGCAAACCTTGATCACCCTAACTGACATACTTGTATCAGTAATCATGAGGATGTGTTTTAAGTGTTAAACACGTTGTTTTTCCTTTACAGGTTGTATGACAGTTCACATCCAGGGGACTGTTTCAGTACTATTTTCTAGAGCAAGTGAAACAGTATTGAAACAGTGGTTTTACCTTCATGACACTTCATGGATTTATAAATGCGGCAGTGACCTGCGACCCCTCCCGAGGTAACCACCACCACCCCACCAGGCTGACAGAACAGGTCAGATTTAGCTTTGTGTGCAGTAAGTATAAGCTCAATGATAAAAGCACAGAATACAGAAACTCGCTCCAAAGTTTCTGATTTTATTTTTGAACACACTGGGGTTTGTTTTTGTTCTGTGCTGGTGCTGTGAGATAACATGACTTTGAATATCTAGGAATAATCTTGATATGTGTGAATATTAGACATAATCTCCCTCTAAGCTTCTTTGCAGTGTCATGTCATCTTACAGTCGTTCACACACAGATCTTCAGCAGTAAGCCAAGAAGTGATACAACACCGAGGCAAGGGGGTTTTGAGGAGCACGTTCTTTTCAGCAACACGGGTTACTACCTGCTGGTTACTCACATTCATGTCCTTCACCTGTGTCCTTCTTGACCATCGAGTTGCTCCTGTGGCTTTAAGCACCAGACTCATGTTCCTCTTTATCGTACTGCTTGGTCCAAAATTCAAACCAGCAACCAGCTTATGTGTCAAATTCCAAGAATATCACCCTCACAGCCACTGCACTCACTCCCTCATCACTCACACGTCTTATAGAAATAAAACCCAGCAAATCGAAGTCTGTTCCCCAGACGCTTTTTTAGAAAGTGGAGGATGTAACATATTTCAAGTGTATTTCGCCTACACAAAACTGCCAGACTTCTCCACATGCACTTAACATTTGCTTTCAGAGCTGCAACAAATCCTGATAATCTCCCTTATTTATTCTCCTCCATTCTTTCTTAATATTGTTCAACCTGCTGTCATATAGTGCATGCTAAAGCATGAAGTGATGCAATAAACGATTCAGCAGGGACAAATGGATGAGTTTGTAGCGTTTGCTTGTGTTCTCATGGGTAAAATGACCAAAAAAGTCAGCCTCGCAGAGTTAAAAAAGAAACCCTGTCATTCATCCTGCAGCTACTTATTTCAGTGAATGGGAGGATGGTTCATTTCCCAACAAGAATAGGACGAAAAGGCAGGAAACAGCTGGCATGAACACATGGGTCCTAAGTCAGGAGCTGAACGCTCCAAATTTCCAATATGTCATAATGGGCTGAAATGACCTGTTGAATTTCAAAAGTCGCTCAAATTTTGGCCAATAAATGCAGCCTTCTTTAGTCTGAATTTGGAGGACATGGCCATTGAATTCGTCTGCTGTTTATGGGAGAACTCAGGAAATCCTCACCAACCTATCCACATGAGAAATAATGGAGGTGCATATATATACGTACATACGGACATATTTACTGTCAGCCTGGCCCACTGTTTGACAGTTATCCATCATGTGTTGGGTGAAAGATTGCAAATCATACTGCAAACTTGAGCATCATGAAAAAACATCCCTGTTATTATTTTGTGGTACAGTTCACTGTTTGAGGGCCAGAACGCAAAACAGTTACACCTGTGAGCAATGGAGAAAAACAACAACAAAAATCATTTTCAAAACCGCTGTTTCTAAACAGACCAGCGCCTGAGATGCTTCACAACTGAATGAAGGATGCAAACAACAACACAATTACTGTAGTAAAACTAGCGTCCAGTATAATGTGGGGCTATCTGTGGATCGGTTATTTACAACACTGATGAGCGCAAACAACCAGGGGGCAGCTTGATAATATCTGTAGGAGAACCAAATAAAAATTTGAGGGGGATATTTTTCCACCAGATACCATTGTCCCTGCTCAGACTGCATATGCAGCACATGCCAGGTTGGATTCGACTGTGTGAGTCAGAGGGGATGATTCATTGACAAAGTGACAGCCTGAGGAGCATGTTAAGTTAGAAACCAGCAGACTGTTGGACGTCGCCTGTATGTGTGCCACTGTAATAATGTGACTGGGCGTGTGGATACGTGTGTATGTATCATAGATTGCAAAATGTTTCTGTCTGTTTCAGCAGGAGAGTGTGTATCCCACAAAGCAGTTGTGTGCGTGATTGTATGTGCGCGTCGGTGTGTCTATGCGCGGGTCTGTGTGAGTAAATCTGTCTCCTGGTCCTTCCCTACAGCCCGTGGAGAGGATGAAAAAGATTTAATACCTCTGCCAAGGTGATGCCCTACAGTGCTGCCTGTCTTACACACACGTGCACATACACACACACACTCAGGGGATTAGTTAACCTCCTCCGGTGGCAAAGTACAACAGTCCACTGGCATGTCCAGCAGCTCTCCCGGACTCTAGCAAAACTGCACACACATACGCACACATATAGCAGACAGTCATTTTCAGCCCATGTTCTCAACACACACACACACACACACACACACACACACACACACACACACACTCCCCATCTAACTACTCTCTTTTCAACCTCAGGGCATTCCTTCTATAACTGACTTCAACACATTTTCTCTTCCTTTCCCCTCGGTCTCCCTTCACTTCGCTCCTCTTCTCCGGCTTTTTGTTCGCCTTCTGTTGTCATCTTCCCCCTCTTGCGCCACTTCCCTGGGCAGATTCCCACTTTTTCAACGCACATGTCTCTTTTTTTGTCCACATATTTAACGTTTACTCTGAATCCTCAGCATGGTGATAGAGAGATAAAGACAACAGGTTGCCAGGTAAATCCCTCAGCAGCTGTGAGAATCTGAATATGGTGTGCAATGAGAGTATTCACCAATTGTGTGTCTCCATTATTCTATCAAAGTGTTAAATACATCATCTTAAAGCTGCTCCAGAGTGTCTGCTGCCCAAATTGGCTGCACAGCAGAACTACTTTTATGTTCACATGACACCTAACATTTCATTTAAGCAAATAAGGAGTGCTCTTTTCTGTTGGAGCCTCATTAAGTGGTGTTTTGTAGCATCTTTAAAGGGACTACTTTTATAACTGCATAATCCATACACTTCACCATTAACAGAAGCAAACTGTTGAAACTGTTTGGATGAACTGACCCTTTAAAAATGTTTGAGACTTTTTCATATCAATTTAAAAAAACACACAGTGGGCGACACTGCACAGTGACGTCACCTTCACCTGTAACCTCAGTCATAAAGACAGACAGGTAGCATCATTAGTTAGCTGCTCCAAGCAGGTACCCAGACAGGCCTGTGGAGCTCTCCACTGTCTGGACTTTAAAGTGACTCTTCCATAAACCTCTCTGTCTCTCTCCTCCTCCCTGCCAAGGGATGAGCAACTCTGCTGTCAGAAAATCCCTTAATCTTGACCCACGGTGGAGCGATGACCCACAGACACAAACTGGCTATCTCTGTAACTGCGAGCTTATGCATGTGTTCAGGAGCGTGGGCGTGAGTGAGATACCCATTTTAGGCAGGAAACCGAATTTGGTTTTGGACGCAGGCAAAGTGTGAGACTGAGATGCTGAAATGCAACAGCGTCGCTTCCCTCCGTGCAGCTTTGAATGCGATTCCACCAGTGAAGCGATATTCAATACAAACACGTAGAGAAGACACACATGCATAAAACAGTCTAGAAATACAAAACGTGAAAAAACACACCAACATGGCCCAAATACACAGGCAGACATGAATGTATGAACGCACGTATGCAAAGCAACAGGCCCAAGACAGAGCAGAGGAGAAATAAGGGAACAAATCAGTGAAACGGAAGAAGGGTGGGAGGAGGAGAGAGTGAAAGAAAGGGTTCGAAACAGTCTTTTCCTTCTGTGGGCTGCCAGGATGCCAACACAGATTAACGCACTCTCTCTCCTTCTGCTCCTTTTCTTTCCTCTCCTCCTGTTTCAATCTTTGTCTCTACTTCGGTCTCTGCTTCTCATCTCTCTCTCCTTTACAACGGATCCGCCCCCTCGTTTGCTCCTCTCCTGCACCTTTCATTTCTCTCTTTTTCCTCCATTTTTATTCTCACTCTTCTCTTCTTCCTTCTTCTCTTTCTCCCTCCGTTAATGATCCCCTCTTCTTTTTACCCTCTCCTCTCTTTCTCTCTCATCCACACTGACTCTACCTCCATTGTTTGTCCTTTTCTTCCCTTGTTTCCTTTTTTCAGCTTTTCTCTTCCCGCCCATTAACAATGTCCTCCACTCTTTCCTTCCTTTCCTTTCTCATTCTCATCTTGTCTCCCATCTTCTTCTGCATGCTCGCTCATTTTCTTTCCTCCACTTCTGCCCTCTCTGCCCTTCTCTTCGCTCCATCTCTCTCTCTTTTCACCTCGTCCTTTTGCTACCACCTCATCTTTTTCTCTGTGCAGAAAAAATGAACCTCTACTGAAATTTTACTCATAAGTAACTCATTTACATACATATAGTGTGTTTCTATATAACTCAGTCACCTCAGACACCAGTGTGCTGATAACAGCGAGGAAACCTGCCAAATCACATAACCTACTTTGCCATATATGTGTGTGTGCGCATGTGTGTGCGTCTGTGTGTGAGTGTGTGTTTGTATGTCAGTGTCTCTGTGTGTACTAGGTGAATGATAAATTAAGCTGACTTGGGTCTGCCATCTTTTAACCACAATTAGAAAGCTTTTCTGACAGACTGTCAGACTCAAGGCTAAGAAACACACACACACACACACACACACACACACACACACACACACGCACACACAGACACACACGTCTAGAGGCACCCAGCAGCTCATAGACAGACATGGGAAACTGATGTATGAGCAGACACTGTTTTCAAACCATCACATACACACACACACACACACACACACACACACACACACACACACACACACACACACACACACAGTGATGCATGGCCATCATTATCCACGCCCCTCCCTAGACAGCTGTTCCCTCAGCAGTACGCCCTGTGATGGTACTCCACCATGCACACACATACACACACACGAACTCTCACCATCCCTCTGAGAGCACAGGCACAACATGTTAATCACTAGAGAGGTCAAAGGCACACACACACGAACACTCATACACACATATAATACATACTGTATATATTTACACAAAATAACACCCAGAAAAAAAGGGAAAAAACAGGTGGAGAGTTGGTAATAGCCATTAAAAAAATAGCTTGCAACATTTCACCTTGTGTTACCTCCATGAGTCCATGATCTTAACTTGCAAATGCAATGAAGTGCAAATGGTGTGACATGCAAATGAATTGATGGCACATGATCGACCAGCAAGCAGCCAGGGCAAGAGTCACAGGCACTGATTCATATCCATCTTGAATTCTCTCCATGAAAGGGAATCATTCTGTTTACAAAGAGGAGAGCGGTTCATCAAAAGAGGCACTGTTTCAAATATGTAAATAACAAAATTGAAAGTGAGAAGTAGAGATTCATTTAGCTTCCTTATTTCATGTGTGTTCGAGTGAATTATAGCTGAAATTCTAACTTTTTAAAAACATTTTCTGCCCACACCCATCAGGCGTGGGTAATTCAAGCGTTAGTCCACTGTTGTTTGTCTTCCAGCTGATCCTCAGGGAATAAAATCCTCATATCAGCTAAACTCACACAAACCTTAAAGTAAAACTACATGTTACAAGCACACATATAAAAGTATTATGTAATACTATTTCTACTGGCATCAGTCTTTCTATGCACAGAAAACAAAATTCAAGCTTAAAAAAAAGAAAGAAGTGTTTTCTTATCTGGTCATAAATTTCAACCACTAAGTGCACTTTTATTTTTCTACATTAACTTAGAGGGAGAGTGAAAAAGAGAGGTTGAGTACAAAGTGATACTGCCAAACTGGAACAATCAGAGGAGCTGCTCTGCCAAGTAAACGACAGAAGGGTAGAAAGAAAAAGTACTTGTCCTCGCTTTCACCCTGGCTAATATCACTCGCATGATTCTTGAGTGTATCTTTAGACTTTTTTTCTCTCGCATAATCTGATTCTCCTTTCCTTCCATTCCTCGCATTCCTTCTTCCCTTTTTGCTTTCTCCTCTCTTTATCCTCTTCCTCATCCCCCCACCCCGACTCCGAGTCGCCTCCCTCTTCACTTTCAGATACTTTGGGCACAAACACTGAATTTCTACAAAAGCACCAAAACACGTGTTTATTGTTTTGGAGCATTATCACTGATGTGACTAAAGGATGCGATTTTGCTCATCTGCAACAGTCCACTTCAGTGTGTGATGACAAACTAAATAATATGGTTTAAAGAGTTCACTGCAATTTCAGCAGTATGTATGCAGTCCAGTGTGGAGGCCAGGCACACTAAAGAATGCAGAAGTACCTCTTAAGAAAGCCACAAAGTGCTTCTGAATAAGAAAAACAGAAACATAGCAAGAAAAGTGAAAGCTGAAAGCCTGTTGACTCATCAGCTGCTGTTGTTCCTGCAGCTGTAACGATTAATAAGCAGAAGTGGAGCCGGGATTAAAACTTTGGGGGTGGGTTGATCATAATTGATCCTTCGCATTCAAATTCAAATCTACATTCACTGTGTTACAGCCACAGCACAACGTCACTGAAGGAAATTCCATAATTATTTAATATTTCTGAAAAACAATGCCTTAAAATCTCTTAATGACTCGATTTGCAGCTGTTAAATCCATTTAAATTTGATGCAGCCCAATTTTCCCTTAAAATGAATCTGGTTTTATCTTTCTGGGGGTTTCTGGATGTCGTAAAATGAACGTTGCTGATCTAAAATACTGTGTCTGAATATGAAACATTGTATTTGCTTTCATTAAATGCACCTACACTCTCTATAACAGACTCTCCTGCACAGCTCAGGTGAATCATTTATCACATTCTGCACCAAAGTGTGTCATGACCGCTGTCCAAGGTGCTGATCCTGGGACCACTAGGGATGCAGGAGCTGTCCGTGGTGCTCACCGCTGCTAACACTGACGGGCAGGATCCCTGCTGGTGCAGTGTGATGGCCAACAGAAATCTCCAGTTCATTTTCCTCTCATTGTTACCATCTGTTCCTGTGGCTGAGACTCAACACCACCTTGTTAATTAGTGTAACCTCAGTCAAGTCTGCCTCTCATCATTTCAGAGAGGTTTTTTTTACCAATATTTTCTGGCTTACAGTCTGGCCAATTAAAGTTGGGTCACATTTGTCCTGTTAGTTTTTTTTTTTTTTTCTTTTTCATTCTGCTGTATTCTACAAATTGTTTATTCAACAATAGAGGCTGAAATTTACCTTCTCTTTTCTTCCTCTGGGTTTTCTCCTGCATCTTACGGGTGTTTTTTGCTCGTTGCAGCACTTAGGACAGTCATAGGTAAACCCTGCTTTAAGAGCTACAACTACATCATGCACACTTTCCAGAAGAGAGTAGTGTTTTACAATCAATCAGAATACAATGAAATGTATTTTTCACACCAATATTGCCAACATAATGCATTTTATTTTAATCTAATTCACACGGGACCTGAGGGCCTTTCTGTTATTTTGCATTCCTGAAAGATAGTTCCCTGGGAGTGCTGGGCCTGCCCACCTCTGTGGCTGCTGGGATATACAGCATGTTAAAACCCAGGATGAAACCATATCAACAACCACAATGAAAGCAAAGGCAACACACAGAAATGTAGGCACAGGGAACACAGAGTTTGTGTGTGAACGTGAAGTTCTGTTAAATAGGACTTCAATTTCTCCATTCTAATCTATTCAATGCTCCTCCTTTTTTTGCTTTCTCGTCTTTGAACCTTTTACTGTTCCACCTCTTTCCCATTCTCTGTCTCTTCTCTTCATCCTCCCCCTTTTTTCTCCTCTTTCTACCTGCACTCTGTCCACTCCTATCACCTATTTCTCTCTCCGTTTCTCGCTGTCTTCTCTCTCCCACTCTCAGATCATGATGCTGTCTGTACAGATGGCAGCTTTATCTCCCTCTCTCCTTGTAGATACAAAGGCGTTTTAATCCTCAAACACTGCCAACAAATATAGGAACCTCTGATCGATAAAGTGTGATCTTTGCTGTTCACCTCTCCTCCTCTCTCATCTCCTGCTTTCCTCTGTCTTTGACACTTCTTTATTCAAGCCAATCTTTTCTTTTCACTTAAAATCCAAATATTGTGTCCTCTTCTTCCCTTTCCCTTTTTACTTCCTGCCCGCCTCCCTTCCTGCCTCTCCTCTTCTTTTCCTCTCTCTATGCATCATTATCGATTTTAAACTGTTTTCAACGGGAGCCTGACAAAATTTGGATGATAGTTGCCGCTATTTTGTACATTTTTAAAACTTAAACATTTGTGTACCAAAACCTCATGAGGATACAGTGTTTCAGCCAGAAATTTAGCTCTCTGCAGTAAGGAAAAGCCTCTAGCAGCAGCATCACGCACACTAAAGCCCAATCAAAATGTTGCAATGTAAGTGTAACCCACTCTCTCTGTGTACCCCTCTCTTGTAGGTATCTACACATCCTGAGTCTCTGCGATACACAGTTTCTGGTCTCTGCATTGTTGTTTTTGCTTGTCTAGTTTTGGTTTCTTATGCAGAGAAGAAAACACTGGGCATGGGGTTCTGATTTGGAGTTGAGACCGATAGCACATTATTGTCTTGGCAAAACAAATCTTGGACTCTGCTCTGCTCTACGCCACAGTGGACACTTGGCTGAGCCACATTTTGGAGAAGTTTTATTTACAGATAGTGCACAATAACATGACACTAGTGGTAATATTTCCCATCTTTCTTTGAAACAAAATGTTATTTAATTAAAAAACAGCACTCTTGGCTTGGTGAAAGTCAATAAAAGACAGACTAAAGAAGGATAAACTCCCTTTCACTGGACAGATATGAATATTTATAACATATAAGTAATTATGAATAGAGGCTCATCATATGATGTGGGGCAAAGAACAGCTAATGAATAAATAGGTGTGTCAGCATCAATTAGGCTCATGACATCTAAGAGCATCAGTACGGTAATAATGTAATATCTATACACCGTATTCTAACCAAATTCAAGGTCAGACGCATAATAAAATGTGAATGTAACAGCATATAAAGCAAGCATCTACTGCTCAAACCTACATCAGCATATAACAAAAAACCTCAATAAGCATATAACATCAACAGATGGGGTAGATCCATACTTTTAGCTCTGATATTTCAAAGCTATTGCCAGAAAAGATCATGAATATGAGAAGCTTCTGCAAAACTTCATATAACATTCAGTGATCATGTTATTTTCATTCTTGCTTTCAACAGTATCTGTACATTGCAACAGTGGTGTGGTTAGGTTTGGATAAAGATCATGGCTGTGGCCAATAAAATATGGTCACTGTATGGATAAGGATAAGGGGCCAGAACTGTTAGTCTAATGGTAGAATAGCATCAGAAACATTCCCGACACCTGTCTGACATCAGCTAAGGGGAGTCTGTGTCCAACCATTTCCCTAACTTTCCGAAACCAACAACCTGACATTGGCGCCCACTTCACGCCATGATTAGTCAGCTGTGTGGAGATGAGAAAGGAGCCAGGGTTTGAAGTTTTCTCTCTAGCTATCGTTTTTCATTCTTGCACGACACTTTTCATGTTAACTAATGACTGTAACACTATGAAGGTCTTCCAGGAGAGGCTGTCTGAAAATGTGCACCTTTATCCCCAGGTTTAAACGAGACTCCCGCCGCTCTACGGCGGCTGGCAGTGTGGCCATTTGGAGCGACTATAAACACCTTTGATTTCCAACGTGGTCAGACTGCAGGTCAACAGAACTGGTTCTGACTGAGTCTACCCCAGCCCCTAGTCACCTATTAAAACATTAATTAAGTTTTGGGAGTGATGACGGTTACTGTTAATAAAGCGGAAAACCTTAACAGGAGGTCTTTGAGAAGAGGAAAACACCAGCCTACAGTCAAGCATGCCACAGGCCCATCCACCATCCCAACTCAGGATATAAAAGACACACGACCTCTTGCACTGGTTCTGAGGGTTGGCTTTGGACTGTAAATCGTGGGGTCCCCAACCTCCCAACAGAGGTTATGCCCATGAGACACAACTGAAATGTGAGCCTGCACAGAGCTGGTGCAGACAGCTGCAGAGATTAAAACGAGAGTGTATCTGCGAGATGGAAAAACGAGATGGAAAAACGAGTCAGATAAAGGTTGTCCACAAAATTCCTATCAAAACTGGTCATAAGGTATGCTGATGCTGTCATAGATACCAGGTTATATTGAGGCTATAGTAGCAATAGCTGATTAGCATGAGGGTACCACCAAGCTACTGACTTCTGCAAAAATAAAATGACGGTATATACTGTCATGTATGCTGATGTCTGTCAAAAGACCAACATTAGCATGGCAAATTGACATAGTGCTCTAATTCTGGTACCGTCAAGAGATCAGTTTAAGTTAAAGGTTAGCTTAAATGATAAATGGCTCAAACTATACTATACTGATTTGATACGCGTGTGTCTGAAAAACACATATCAAATTGTTGTTGTATTTCCAAAGAGTAGGAAAGAAGCATGATCCTAAAAATCCTCCAATTCCCAATTCAAATTTGCAGCTGTAAGAATCCAGTCAGGAGCAGGTCTGCAGAATTGTCAACCACAGTTTCAAGTTTACTATTTACATAAAAGAACATTTCAATTTATTAGTATTAAATTACACTGAAATGTGAATGTGAAAAGAAGAAGGACTGGGAAACACTCTTTACCTCCCTGGACAATTACCAGTGATGAATCCTTTAGCAGAGCAATTAATCCCCAGTTGCTCCGTGTTGAATGGTGGTCATACTGAGCAGCTTCCAGGTGTGAACATGTGCAATTGGATAAATGTGTGGCATTGCTGAAACTGTTCATTCAACCATTGTAGGATAAATAAAGCATGAGTTAGAGCAGGGTGCAAAACACTCATTTATTAGCTGTTAACTTGTGTTTAACTTGTGTCATCTTGTAGTAAATAATGAAGAAGTGTAATAAATTTTACATTTGGAGTCCATCAGGCAGCCGTCTGGGGGAAACCCACACATCACATGATTGTTTTTCTTCCTTACTCACTCTCATGTCAAAGTAAACAATAAAACGCCCATGAAACAGATGAAATACAAAAGACAACAAAAACACAGACAAACATTGTCTCACTCTGTCTTCATGTGACTCAATGTCTCTCTCTCTCTCACTCACACACACACACACGAACGGGGAAAAAAAATCAGCGCTGGGGAGTGATGGATGAGGAGAGGAGTTGTGTGGGTGTGGCTGAAATGGAACTAATGACAGAAAGACAAGCGAGTGAGAAAACAAGAAAGCAAGTGGGGGACGAGAGAGAGCAACAGAGATGTGGAGATATGGACAAATAAAGACAAGGAGAGGCAGAGATGAATGGAAACAGGCAGACGAAGGAGAATAGATGACAGCAATACATAAGAACTGGATGCAGCCTCTGATGGTTGTTCCTTAAGTGCAGCCTGAAGCCAATTTCCATAACTACAGCTGAGTTATTGGAGGTATTCAGCTGTATAGCTGCAACATTTGGGGTGTTTATGATTTGTCATCAGTATCATTTAGAAATATTGCAAGTGTTGCTTGTAGTCCAGTGAACTTAATGCATTACTACAAGAGGTAGTAGTGGCTTAAGTGTCCTGGCCCACAGGAGCAGCATGGCAATAAATCCCTTGATTTTAGGCAATAGACTAAATTACAAATGATATCACTGAACTTTTATTTCATATGGCACCTTGCATACAAGAGCTGCAGCTCAAAGTGATTTACAAGCAAGAAATTAGATGCACCAAGTGCCTCACATAAAAAAGACAGAGAATGAACATCAAGCCAGGGTGAAAAAATTAACATAAAAGAAGGCGGAGAATAAGACCCACATGATAATAATAATAATAATAGTAGTGTGTCATTTCTATCCATTTTGTAAACTCTAAGTACTTTGGTGCTAGGTACTCATTCTGTATTGCAATCGTGGTGCCATAACTGACTTCACATGAAAGTTGACATGGTCTCATCTCAACTCCTTTATCTAATCATTGTCAATGTGAGAGACGATACAGCCTGAAAAACTCTACTGACGGGCTGAGAAGTTGCTCTTCTAACGGCATATTCCATAAACAAAATGATTAGTTTAGGTATGATATGATACCTAAAAACCTCTTCAGTGCAAGGTGTGTGTGTTGGCAGAGGGGGTTAGGGGTTGTTCCAAAAATTTTCTAGCTAACCTAAAGACGACTGTTATGAAATTAATCATAACAGATTAATCACACACACACACACACACACACACACACACACACACACACAGCTTCATACACAAATCCAGTCTGTGATTCAGGCTTTAATTACCTCTCACAGGAACATCGGACGGCAAACAGCTCTTAAACATCCAGCTGGGAGAGAGAGAAAGAGAGACAGAGGACGGGATGGAGAGATATAAACAGGCGCAAGAAAGAAAGAGTGAAGCTGTACTGATGGACGGAGGTGAAAACAGGTGAAAACTACATCGATGAGATGCTGGAAAAAAGGAGAAATGGAGACAAAACTCACAGGGAGAGAAAGCCAATGGTTGGTATGAGGGATGGTACGTAAATGAGAAGGAATAAAAGTTCAAACTGAAAGGGAACAAAATAAAGAACCTTGTATGTAGGGCAGGAGACAGAGGGGGGAAGAGGGGAGGTGCATATGGGGGGATCCTCCTCTCCTCCAGCGATGAGCAGAGAATGAACAGATGTCCAACAGAGGAGAGAGGGGAAAGAAGTATCACGACGCAGAAAAGGGAGGCAGAGAAGTGAAGCGAGAGAGGCTGAACAAGGAAAGAAGAGGTATACGCTGAGATTTGATAGTTTTGTTTTAATCGCTGGCAACAACGTCTATTCTCAGAGGCTTCAGCAACTGTTTGCATTTAATTCTTGACTTTAAACATAAGGAAAGCAGCGAGAAAGAGTGAGGAGGCTATAGGAGTGAGATCAGAGCATAGCGCCACAGGCTCGGCTGGTTTCCTGCTGAGCACTACTTATAGGCTAATCCCTCACTAGTCTATCTATATGTATGTCAGATTTCCAGTTATTAGCAGGATGAAAGGGTGAGCAGGAGGACCTTTCTGTAAAGTGGAGGGCCTCGGTTCAAACTCACCTGCCTGGCTGAGAGCTCTAACTGAATCCTTAGCAGCTGTTACTACAGCTGATCCTGACCTCCGAGAGGAAAAAAAGAAAGAGAAACATTTTCCTTATGGAGATCAGCAAAGTGTGACATGATTGTAATTAGAGCCATTTTCTGTCGTTTAACACCAGGGAAATCCAGATGGTGAAGCACTTCACCGTGGCAGGTATTCTTTTTAAGACAGTTAACAATTAAATAGCTCAGTTTTACTAAACCTGTGGTCTCTGCCTATCCTCTGAGATGAGATGTTCCCATTTGGCAGGGAAGGGGTTAAAGGTTAGACTTCAAAATAAAATAAAAGAAATTTTACCCGTTTTTTAGACAATAGAAAAGAAAAAAAACAAAGCATTGATGCTCAGTGTGGATGTCACAAAAATGCAATTAGAGCTCTTGTGTTCCATAAATAATTACAGTGTGTTTTTTCCATTTTAAAGTAACTTATCTGTTGAAATGTATGACTCAAATAAGTTGGCCAAACTGTTATCTGACCCAAACCAAAAATCTGTTTTTGTTATACTGCTATATTAACTTATAACTGTTCTATTCACTTACAAATAATGAACTAATTTTTGTCTGATTAAATGCTGAAATGTGTCTTCATTTGATCTGAGACAGGAATGTCCGAAGTGCTGAACAGAGCAATACTGACAAGAAGAATGGCAGAGAGAGGTATACAAAGAGAGAAAGAGAGAGACACAGCGGTGTCGCTGAAGGTACAGATGGAAAAGAAACGCGAGTGTGGATGGAGAGGAGAAAGGTAGAACAGTAGAGTGATAGAGAGGTGGAGGTGGGAGTCCTTATCAGAAAAAAGCAGGCGCCTTTATCTCCCTGCCCTCCAGACACACACATGCGCGCAAGGACGGAAGACCACTGACTGCCCACACGACACATGCATGCACACATAAGATGCACACCCACACTTACCTACACACCCAAAGGTACAAACACAAGCAAAGCACAGAAACACAATCTCCTCTCAACAGACAAAACATCCACACTCACGCACACACATACAACGGTGATTCCATCCAACGGCGTCTGTGTGTCACAGAAACCTCGTGCTGCCTAAGATTATACACACACATGCACACGCCTACAGGTGAGCGACAGGCGCCATTTACACACAGACAGCGATGCCCGCCTCCCCTCCAGCTGCCATGGCAATGAATACCATTAGCATCCAATAAAATGTCAGGGGGGCATGCCCAAGTAACTCATCACACACACATACCCGTGCACACACACACACACACACAGAGTCAGAAATGTCAGAGGCCCATGCCCAGTAATGTATCTGATGGAGAGAGAAGGCAAATGTCAGCTGTTCCTCAAAATGGCAGCCAGCAGCTGCTGTGGCTAAAAGGCTGTGACTGTGGACTGATATTGCCAGGCACACAGACAGCATATTTGTTAGAGCTGATGTATGCGTAGCATCACTTATTCACATCAATACATCGGCAACATATTAAATGTGGCACAAAAATAACAAAATGCTCTGAGGTTGGTGGCCTCTATGCTACAGAAAATCAGCTTTATTGCCTTACAGTACCAATCGTTTTGCATGTGCTCAGCTAAGATGACTTTTAATCACTTTCGGCATATGAACCCTTATCATTAGAGCCCCAGTGAAAATGAGTCCGCACAGGCATGCAAGAGAGGTGGGCTTGAGATCGACTGCTTTTCACTCTTGAAGGGATTATGATTAACAAATTACAGGTAAACAATATTAATTGTCTTAGTAAGGAGTTTGCCCCACACACTGCTCCTTGAACCCAGCAGAAGGAATGGAACACCACCTTTCCAAAGATATTCACTTATCATTTGGAGCTTGATGGTTGTGGAGAACAGTGTCCAAGGTCATGTTCAGACTGACAAGAGCACTGCATGAAGAAACCTGGTCCCTCATGTATACTTTATCAAATAGGGGTTGCAAACAGAGAGGGTTCTGGCAAAAGAGAGAAAAAAAAGCTCTTCCTGCCTTAAGGTTGAACTAGGCTCAACTTTTCATGCAATGCAATGCGACGTTGGCTAATCAAAGAGGTGCTGGTTGTGCATGTTAACCGAGCATTGCCCCAGCAGGCAGTAAATAATTATACCCGACAAACCTAAGTTTCTTTATACTAGAAATGTTACAATCACTCCAATGAAAAACAAGCTCACATCACCTGAACTGTTCCATTCCATTCTATCATGACTCGCTTGTGTTTAAGTGTCTAATGAGCCTTAAAAGTCCGAATTAGGGCTGTACAATAACGTTACAAAAGATCAGACATATCACAATTGGAATATGATTCATCATTTTGGACACCAGGGCATCTGCAGCACTACAGCATCTCATCATAATGCTTTTTTGTCACACATTTTCCATTTACCAAAAAACTGCAGCTTCTGTGATTAGGGTATTGCGTGCGGCCATAATGGGATTTCAATAATATTCTGATTATTTGTTCAGCCCTGCTATAAATTGCTGGCCTCATTAGATAAGCAGCCCCTTGCATTTTTATCCCACTTTCAGTCAGAACTACCCATTTACACAAAAATCAAATATCTCCCTGTGGTATTTAAATTGGTTTAGATCCAGTGATGCAAAGGCCATGGCATGCTGTCAAACCATTTAGTGACCCTTTGTGCCCTGTATGGAAGCACTGGCATTTGTCAGACGTCTTTCATGCCTTTAATAAGCTTTTTATTTAATTTGTGCTTTGGTATAGTGTTTGCAATCTGTCTATAAATCCATCACCTTTGATCTGACAGTGAGTAAAAAACATACACAGCCAAAAGCCTATCATCATTAGGTGCTCTCCTGGTAATCATTTCATAAACTGACTGACGAATTGGTGAAAAAATACTGATGCAAATTACTGCAAAATACTGATGCATGTGCAGTCTTTGTGATTACTGGCTTTACTGTACATGCAGGCTGGAACGGTACACCTTTTCCTGTTTCAGTTTCTTCCCCAGCACTCTCCACCTCTCAGATTTGTACATGATAATGATGACCATCCAGTTACCAGACTATTCCTTGTGACATCAAACAGCTAAAATGTGAGAGAGGTTTTCAATTATTCTCGCAGACAGGGTTTAGACGCAGCAGGCATACCGTAAAAATTGGAAGTCCGACAATTGCTTCGACTGTGATCAGTCACAGTCACTTTTTGAAAACTGCATTTACGCACAATTTGAAAATAAATGATGTTGTTGATGGAGCTGGAATCCAAAGAGGAGCTTCATTATAAATGAACTCCTCATGAGTCCCCAAAAACTCCACAGCCATCTGTCAGCAGAGGGGGGAAAACTTTTCTCTTTTCTCTCATTCATCAGCCGGACGAACGGATGGATAGAGGAATGGAAGTGTGTGATCCCTGGCCAAGCCTTCCTCCATCCGCCCTCCAACCCCCTACGCAGAAATCTCAGCAGCAGCCACTGGCAACACTTGCCCAAGGTCACAGGGACAAAGTCAGGGGTAGAGGAGAGGGAGAGAGAGCCAGGGTGTGTTGGTGTGTGCATGTGCTGCAAAGAGAAAGTGTGTGCATGTGTGTGCAGTGGGAGGTGTGTTCACGGGAGTATGTTTGTGTTTCGGCATAAGGGGTTTAAGATAAGGTATAAAGGTGCGTGTGTTCCTGTGACTCCTTGTGTGTGTGCATGTACAAAGCACAGGGGGACATGTAATAACTTCTGCTACTCCTGTAGCTCAGTGTGTGTGTGTTTGTGGGTGTGAGTGCGTGTGTGTGTGTGTGTGAGTGTGTGTGTGTCTGTGTGTGTGCGCGGAATAAAGATGGCTGCTGACTGTGCCACAACTCAGCAGGCTGGGCAACATGACGATAAATAATCGTCTCTGAACCACTGCACTAATGAGCCAAACACAGACACAGACACACACACACACACTCAGAAACTCAACCTCTCAACACACATACATTCACACCTACTGGGCTATCTTACACACTATGGTCCTTAAAAGTGCCTTTTTCTTTGACCTACAACAATGGATAGACTGATTACACAGAAACACAGCCGATCAGTATCACATGGCACACACAGACATGCACCGACACAGACACACTCAACTCACTCAGATGTCTGAAACTTTGCTGAAAACGAGCAGAAGACACCGCTCATAGAACAGTACATACAGTATCTGTATCCACGGCAGACCACTGGGTGTGTGTTGGCTGTAGCGAGTGATCCATCAGGAACCCCGCTGCCACACAGAGGTCAAACCCATCAACCCCGGAGACCATTGCCAGGACGATACACACTTCAGCCAAGAACCAATCACAACAAGTCTCTCATGCTTCACAGCACACCATAGGTCATCCCCGCACAGGACAGGGTGGAGTCTGGACTCCTGTTCACTTCTATGGAAAAAGTGAACATTTCAGTGCAACCTGATAAACCACTGTGCTGCTGAGTGTCAAGCAGCTCTGACATGTGGCCTGACAAACCCCAGAAACTGGAGTGAAGACAAATACAATCTCAAATGTAGCGAGAGGCAACTTCCCAAGTTTTAGATCCTCACCACTGGTGGGGCAAAGAATTCATATCAGACAGAAATCAACAATCTTGCAGAGTGGTGCATGACTTATTGGTCAATGTCAACAAAATCAGGCAGCTGATTACTGATTTCAGAAAAGAGGAGGTAAAGACACACAAGCCCATCTCCAGCAGTGGAGCTGAGGTGGAGCAGGTGAACAGATTCAGGCTCCACAGGCATCACAAAGAACTTGCCATGGTCATTACATCTTCAACCTGGTAAAGAAAGCTCAGAAATGACTTTCTTCTGGAAACTTTAGACGGCAAAATTCAAAAAAAGTATCCACAGCCGTTCCACCAGACTTCAAAGCAGCTTCTTTTCTCAGGCGATGAGACTCCTCCACACTCCACCATAAAAAAAAATCTTTCTCTTGTGTAGTATAAAAGGACCACACCTTCCAAATAAATGAACCTTGAAGAAGTCATCATGAGCCCAAAATTTGAACATGTCCAATACTATATGTGACAAATGGCTGCAAAAATAATGACAGCTGTGCTTTGTGTTTAGGGCTAATTAGCAAATGTTAGTATGTTAACATGCTAAACTGCGATTTTGAACACGACAACCATTATGCCTCCTAAACATCAGCATTTTAGCACTGGTATTGTAAACGTGTTAAGATGTTGATGTTAGCAGTTAGCTTAAAACATCACTGCCTAAGTGCAGCCTCACACAGCTGCTAGCATGGCTGTGGACTCTTAGCTTTGTTTTGATATAATAACTAAATAAAAAAGTCCAACAGTGGGTGGGAAAATTCATAGGTAGATAAAATAAACTGTATAATTCTTTTAGTTACTGGTTGAGTGTTCGCCACCAAATACTCTCCCTCGCTTAACTAATCAGCATTTCCACAAAGAACGGGGTTAAAAAATGGACGTGCAATGTAAAATATGTGCTCCTTTGGGAATCTGAATTGACGATTTTTCTCTTCTCCTAACTTCTGTCCTCTTTCCAGCTCCCAGTCCCCCCTTTCATCTTTCATCCCCTCATCTGCTGTTTTTCTAAATGGTTGCTCCCAACACATCCTACATTGCATGATTAACTTGTTCAACTCTTTGTTGTTGAGCAGTCCCCATTACCTTCATCTACTCTCACCCTTTCTCCTTCGCCTCTCCTCTCCCTCCTCTTTTTCTCCTCACTGCCTTTGGGTAAACATTTGTCAGTGTAACGCGAGTGTGTCTCAGGTAAAGATATGCAGATTAACTCTAACTCGTTTGCATAACGAGCTCTTATTTGCCAGTCTAATTACGGTGGCATGCCGGGGCCGTCCCAGAGCTGCCCTCAGGGTTCATTAGTGGGGTTCGTTAAGAGGTTTGTTAACAGACAGCTAATCGTTTCCTCCCTCTTTAACAAATAGTGGAGCCTGAAAGTCCTGAAAAGACTCCCACTAAGCATACAACGATGTTAGTTTAAAGAAGACACACATTAACAGACACACAGGCGCGCACTGACTTGGTGAGCAAACACAACAATACACTCGCACAAATACACAACGTCCTTCCCAACACATTATTATCTCACACACCTCAGGTTTTCATCACTTTTGGGGACATTATATAGACTTACATTCATTTCCTGGAGACTTACCCAAACCATAACCACAATCACTTCTGGTCTAACCTTAACCTTTACCCTAACCTTAACCTAATTCTAACTTTGCTTTAACCTTTACCTTAATCCAAGTCCTCATCCTAAAATTTAATGATTTACATTATGGGAACCTGCATTTTGTCCCCACAAGCAAGGTGAGTCCCCCAAAATGTGCCTGTGTAAACAGATTTATGTCCCCACACTGTGAGTAATACATTGGCACACACACATACACACACACAGTACTCAAAAGACAAAAGAGCTGGACAGAAGACATTTCCTTTACAGACTACAAGTTTGGTCAAGGAAAAAAAAAAAACACGTACACGCATATCGCAAAGAAGGACTTGGAATTCAAAGGCAGAACGATGAGAAGGCCCTCATAGCTGAAGATGTCAGTAAATGTATTGAATGAACTCCTAAAACACAAAACACACACACATACTGTAAGAGCTCAGCCAGGCTGTTGTGTTTACTTCTTCTAAATGAAGAAGTCAGACCTAAAACTTGGACTGTAACTGTAATTGTAATCCTCTAGAGAAGATAAAGTTTAAATTCAGAATTACAAGGTGATCAATAAAAGAACTGAATCTGAAAAGTGATCAAGGGTTATTCTACTCTATTTATAGTTATTACTGCCTATATTTACAACATCATTTAGCACTGCTTTAAAAAAGGAAACTCAACAGCTAAACAGTATCTGTTATAATTACTTCACCTGACCTTTAATAAAACTGATACTGTTCACACATGACTAGAGACACACTCTCAGCAGCATCACTGCATGTCAGCCACTCATTTGTTATGTTACACATAATATAATTAGAAACTTGGTATTTATTTATTTCGCACACAGCCTGAAGATAGCTCAAGAGTGTTTCAGGAGGAGTATTAGCACGCTGCAGCAGTCCAGAGCAACGGTTCAAGACAATTTTTATGGGGAGGCACAAGGTTACTCCACAGAAATGTGAAGAAGAAGAGAATCTGAGAGAAAGTTTGCCTGTTCAAGGTCTCCAATTTTTTAATCTTACATTAGAATACAAGCAAAAAATATGAGCATTAATTACAAAAATCAATTGTTGGTTACTTTAACAGATAAAATAAAACCCATACATAACATACCTGAGACATGAGTTGCAATGTGCTGTCTCAATATAGCCAGTCCGTGCAGTTATTTCATTTTACGCCTGATGCTATAACCCTTTCCCCTCAAAAATACCTTTATATACAACTAATATGACCACACACACAAGCGCGTGCGTGCGCACGCGCACACACACACACACACCTTTTATGACTCGTGAACTGTTTGTCATACACTCTTGTAGAAAGCACCATTAAACTCAGCAGAGTTCCATCTTCATTGCTATGACTTAGCTTGCTCCCTATAATTTAGCCCTGCACCCTTTCATAATTCATGAACCACTTGTCCGAGACTCTTGTGTCGGACATCATTTGATTCAGCAGAGTTCCTTTTTCATTGGTGTGTTAGCCCTGCTTAATGCTTGTGTTTAGGCACTCAAAGCAATGGTTAAGGTTAGGGAAAATCGTTGTCCTTGTTAAATACTGAATATGTCAAACAAGAACATATAAATGTAAATTCTTGGAGAAATGGTTGGATTTTGAATTTCTCCCATTGAGTTAGTCAGTGTAAGCTGTTGTAGTCAAGTGAAAATAATTGCCAAAGTTTGCCAGAATCGTTGTGTGATATCACATGTGACAGCTGGTCGTACATACAAGCAATGTGGCATTCCCCTTAGCCAATCTGTTTGATGATAAAAACATCAATCTCCAAAGTTTAGTTGAAATCTGATCATTGGTGTCTGAGATATCACACATAGCAGATGGAGGAACAAACAAACAAAGGGGGTGACCATGGAAGACGGCAGAAAACTGAAAGACAGGGAGGGAAAGGAAAAAGGCACCCGGGTGAAATGTTTATTGAATACACTTGAGCAAGTTGAAGTATGAGCCAACAATTCAATGAGTTTGATTAGCTGAACATTGAAGCCTACATTCTGAGAAGAGTTGCTCTGATTTCAACCTTATTTTGCTTATGAGCTGTTTGTCTATCATGAATATGAACGACAGCGATCAGTTCAGTCGACCTGAATACATCTATCAGAACTGCATGTGCATCATACAGTACATTATACGTACACATTTGGAGCATTAGGATGCTGATATTCACGTAAGGCATCGAGGAGGCACAAATGATACCACCATTACTCCAACAAATAGGAAAAGGTCAAGTTTGTGGTTCAAGCTCTCACCACAAAGACTGTGTGGCAATCATAGAGTATAGCCTCTTCCAGCGAGTCTCTGTCTGTAATCACCAGGCTGTCACTCCGATCTACAACAGATGCAGCTTAAGTTGTTCATTTCTTAAGCGCAGACTGATGCCAAGTCTCACTGAGAAGTCAATGTTCTTGTCAGTCATTTTCATGCCACTTCTCTCAGCCACATCGCAGGCATGATTTGCATTGCCAAGAGCATTTAGTCAATGTAGCAGTGCTTTTAAACCTGTGCTTCAGTAAGAAATGGTGAAAAGAAGAGCAAGTTCAGCTGCTAAGGGCAAATGGATGTTCTCAAAAAAAGTATGTTTTTGTACAGGAAATCTGATGTGTTTCAGGTTGTAAATACCTTTCTTAGATTATCTCTCACCCTCTCAGAGCAGCTCCATTTCTCTTTCCTTTGTTGCACTTTCAAGTTCATGGACCGTAAATTGTAAAGAGAGTTGACAGGAGCTTGGCTCTTCCTGTGCAGTGATCAAGCCTGCAATCAGCTCCGATGATCAGAGGTAATGTGCTCACATATAATTCACATCTGGGAAAACCTTGTGCATTATGGTCTGCCGCTCAATTCTAAATCATCTGAGTGTGTAAGCGAGACCCAAGATATGATCGCACAACTTAGATCACCATTTAATTCAGATGTCTTATTACAGGCATTTTAATTCAATTACTGTGTGTTGAGTCTGGCTACTACTACAGCACCACGGCCTCCCCCTCCCTGGTCTCCTGGCAGGCTTCAGGGATTGATGCCCAAAATCCTTACACCGTCTTCCTTTGATGGGCAGAGCGCAGCCGAGTTGAGCATGTTAAACATTATGTAGATGGAGTCCTGAAGGCACTGGGAGCTTTGTAAATAGTGGTAATCTCACTGTTATACTAGCCTGCAGGCTAACACCAACACAGAAAGAAATGTTAAATCTCTCGTTGTCCCCAACCCTCGCTCTCCGGCTTTTCTCCCCTCACCAAATACCCGTCCCTCCCATTCCTTTGTTTTCAGAATCTGTTCATCTTTTTTCTACGTCCCGTCTTTTCACTCTCTTGGCCGGTAATTTGTTCTTTGCCTCTCACTTGCTCCTTCCTTCACAACCTTTCTCTCCTTTTCTGTTTTGCTCTCTCTTCTTTTTCCAATCTTCCTCTCTTCCCTCCGCTGGCCGAAGTCTCATTTTACACAGCCACTTTTTCATCCCCTTTTCATCTCTCCCTCTCTTCATCCCATTTTTTCACAGCGCCCGGACCGTGGCCTGGTCTGGCCTTTTAATGTCTCCCTCTGCTTCTCTCTCCTCTTAACTGTTTCCATTCTCTCTCACTAGCTCTCGCTCAGACTGTAGCTAATGCCATCAAGTGTTTGCAGCAGTCCTGAGCCAAACATTCAGAGCCCACAGTCCCTGAACTCTACACACACAAACGCGCAAGAAAGAAAATTTAAAAAAAAAAAAAAAAAAAAAAAACACCTTTATATAGAAAAACACATACCTATGAAATCATTTGTGCATGCACATACCAGTACAAACAAACACACAAAGATACTGAATCAGGTGTTGATGGCTACAATGGGTTTCACTGATCCACAAGGAATACAAGCAAAGGAGGTTACATGCACACACACATATATACACACACACACACACTTAAACACACATATATTTCCACTTGCAACAACCTTTTCACTTCACTGTTGTTGTCATTTTTTGTTTAATTTTACCTTTGGTCAACCTTTTTCACGCCTCCTTTTCACTTCTCCTTTGCAACTGTCCTACCAATTCTTCAATGGGCTGAAAATAAAATATCTACATTCAAGTCTTAAATATATATTCAATGCAGTCATTATGCTCATCCCAAATCAAAATGTGTGCATGTTTTGATGCTCTGTTTAGCACTGATGATGACCTGAGGGGTGAAATTTCTGCTTTTTAAAGCTCTCACTCTTTGGGACACTCTGCACTCGATATGTCATTTTCATTTTTAGCCTATTTTATTCAGTCTAGCAACCATATGAGTTTGGCAGAATTCTCAGTCATGTATGAGACTACAATTACAGCAGCAGGTCTTGTGTGAACAGCATTTTCACAGGAATGGAAATGGTTCGCTTCATTATCATCCAGTGTAATGTGTAAAAAATGAGTCTTTTTCCCAGGTGAGATACTTTGATAAGCACAGCACTTTCTCTAGTGATGAAAGATATCACCAAGAGCCAAAGTAAGTTAGTCATCAGCAGCCTGTTGCACCAGTTATAAGTATGTTCTCTCTAAAGTTAGGATGCAACCACATGAAACAATACCATGAAAGTTAGTTTAATGCTAAAGCTGTGTAGATGTGGGGTTCTGCACTGAAAGTCAGAGAGGGGTACACATTGAATTAATTGTTGGCCAGTTGATTAAGAAGCATACCATTTACAGGGATCGTAGCTTCCCCAGTTCAGTTCCTCACTGCACGTTCGTTACTTTCTTTTCAGGTGGCTGTGCACTAAAAAGCGATGAACTGGATTATGAAATCATTCCTTAGTCATGGCACAACAGATTGCAGTATTTGTTAACCTCTTTGGCCTTTTTTTACCTTTTAATTATTATTTCTTCTATGTGGTATCAGCGGTTCTGACTGCAATTAGAAAAATTATTTTTTATCTCCCAACACCAACTTGATCAGACTGTAATGGACTCAATCCAACTTTCAGCCAACCATCATCAGCCTTGAAGCCCAAATTGGCTCCAGAATTGTACTGTGTGTCCACTCCTTGGGCTAACTAAACTAATCCCTGTACTTTACATCCATGCTTGGCTGTTATACTTTTAGACCACTTATCGACAGGCTTCTGGACTGAATATCTGCATCACAGGACGCATTTTATAACTGCTCTGTGCCACTTTGGGTGGCACGATGGCCTTAAGGTAAAAGAGGCCAGCCACTAACTAAAAGTTTGCTGATTCAATCCTCAGTACAGAGAGGAGGGTGTCTTGCCCACCATCTCAGTGCCTTTGAGCAAGGTACTGAACATCAAAAAACTGCAATGCAGGCAACCCCACAGCTCTGACCTCTGATTAAATGCATGTGTGGGATTATGTCTGTGTAACTAGGAGGGAAATGCAAAATATCTTGAATGTCGTCTTCTATTGATTATGTGGACAAAAGGAATCCAGTATTGGTATTTCAAATGTTGTTATCTAAACCAACAAACTTCATGTGGACGCTTTAGGCACAAGCAGAAAAAATGCAAAAACAATCTCATACATGCTCTCACACACACAAACACACAGTTGGAGAAGGCATGTTGCTCCGTCCATCTCCCAAGGACAAGAGTAACACCACGTACAGGCTAACTGATTTCTGTGCGTGTCGAAAGTGAATGTCGCGCTCTACTAACACAACGGTCTAGCAACAGCATTCTCTACTCCTCCTTTTTTTTCTTTTTTTCTTTTTTGGCTGCGTGCGGTTTCAGGTTTGAAATCAATTTGGCTGAGATGAAAGTTTTCAATTTCATTAGCTTGATCAAATGGAGCGCTGTTAACAGGCGGCGGTAATAGAAAATCATTTAGGCCGAGCAGCTCGCACACTCTCAAAGGACTGGTTAAGAGCTACTCAGAGAAGGAGAGATGTAGATGGAGATGGAGATGGAGAGATTGAGGGGGGAGGTGGTGGAGGGGGAAGAGAGAAAGAGAGGATGACAGGTGGGGAAATATCGATGAGAGAGTGGGAGAAAAGGGGAGACACAATGTGAAAAAGCTGGGGGAAGAGATGGGTTTAGAACAGAAGAAGAGGTGACAGGGAGAAAAATATTGCATTTTAGAGAAAGGAGGAGAAAGGTAGTGGGATGAAGTCTGAGACATGATGGCAGGAGATAAAGTGATGAAGTAAGAAAGGTAAGAAGTAGAGAAAAGTAAAAGGGTTGGCAAAAGCTCTTTAAGAGAGGAAAGTAAAATGGAAGACTGCTACAAAGGACAGAGAAAATGAAGATGGGTGGAGAAGAACAGAAAGAAACAGAAAGATTAAATATAAGAATGATGACTGTAGGAGAATGATTAGATGAGCAGAAATGTCACAATAATGGCTGAGAAGAAACAGGATGCAAAGAAGTCAGGGAAAAAGAGGAAAAAAGGCAGCGAAATCTGTCTCTTCCTCTTGCATGTCTGCTAAGCACTGGCCCATTAAACCCCTGTTATTGCTCCTCAGATGTTTGTCAAAGAAAAATTATGTTGTGATGAAAGAACATAAATAAACTATTAGCCATCAAAAGACTCAGCAAGGCAGCAGATCGCCAGCTAAATATTGCCACTTTGATGAGAAAGAACAAATAGCAAATCAGACATAGGTTCAGAGAGGAGAGGAATGCAGAGGAGAGGAGGACATTTGAAAAATAGAGAGAGGACATGCTGTGAAAGAATGGTGGAGTAACGGATTGGATGGTGGAAGGCAATACCTGCGTCAGAGCTACAGGCTGAAATCCGCCAAATAAACATGTCTTGCAAAAGAACAGTATCAAACCTCAACACTTTTCTGGCACAGACAATGATGTGTCCTTAGCACCAAGTACTGAAAACTGTCAAGTACCAGCAGGCAGTAAATGCTCGCTCAGATTTCTACTTATTTCAACTCTGCTTATTCATTGATCCGAGAGTTTCAACTAAATGGTTTCGCCAGTTTTGAACTGCATCATTTTGAGCCAAGAGCTCTTAAACTGCTACTACTATTTAAACATTTAACATTTTTGAAGTTTTGGCTTCTTTTGATAACTCAAAAAGGGATTCCTACAGATGGACATATCATTTCCACTTAAAGGTATCTAACAAACTATAACTTTCAAACAATATCCAGCTTTAGATTTAAAAAATGACACGTGTGGACCTCAGACCACCAACATATGCAGTGTACAGTGTATACAAAACCAGTGTTACCAGTGTAGCAAGCCAGAGAATGGGTAAATTAAGTGCAACTTCAGAATAAAGTGCAGTAAAGCTTAACTCAAAAGTTAAGAAATTAAAAGCAAAAACATATCTTTAAAAGTATTTTAAAAACTGAGGTACCAAGCTGGATTTCCCCAAGCAGGTACAAGTACAGTTACTACTATTATTGTATACTCTGTGTATACTGTCATGAGCTGGGAGTACACACAGGTTCTAATACATGAGCATTTGGTCATATGGTATATGCTGTATTTATATAATGTACATGCTCTTAACATAATTTAATAATAAAATTATTAAATAAAAGATTACCTGTCCAACTACTCACAGGCAATCGTTAAAGTATAACCTTCTTTACACTCATTTATAGTGACACACACACACACACACACACACACACACACACACACACACACACACATAACTACACTTCATACCAATAAATTACATTCAATCGAACCTCAATGAGAAAATGAAAGCTAATGTTAATACATTGTTAGTCTCCTCTGAGTCATTGTATCATGATGATAATGATCAGCCGATTCTCTGTCTCTCTCACACACATTCACCCACCCACACACACACACACACACACACACACACACACACACACACACACACACACACACACACACACACACACACACACAGGCTAATCAGCCAAGTAAAGCTAATGTAGTGGGAAATGTGTTGCTGATTAGCTCAACCTTAAACCCGAGACATGACTTCCAGACCTACAGTAGCGGTCACACACATACACACAAACAGACACGCACACAGGCCCGCACACAAAATTAGTCTGGCTATTCATGCTAATCTGAAGGAAAATGACTTGCTCATTAGCAAGACCCTTAAACCTCTCGACAGGCCTTTGAAACCCAGCCTTCTCATGGTCACAGAGAGTATACAGAGAAATGCAGGCTCAGACATGCACACACAGGCTTGTGCAGAGGAAGTCTGCCTGTTCACCAGTATTCAGACTAATCAGTTGACTTTCAGTAACTGCCTGCAGGTTCTATTAATAGCAGAAATGTAAACAGCAGAGCACATTACACTAATGAGGGTAAAATGTCCACACATAAATGTACAGAGCAAATACCGAGCTTGGATTCATACTAAAAACTTTGGGAGTCATTGGCAATTGATCTAATCAGTGGTTTTAGTATGAGGACGTGTTGAATAGGTTGTGCAACTTACAAAGTAGTACCAAGAATGTGCACCTGCATGTATTTGATTGATAATGATTGATCTTGATCATCTTGAGTCAATGCAGTGATAGCCGAAGGTGAGAAGTTAGACAGGACATGAACTTCTCTCTCAAGCTCTTTTTCTTCCATTACACAACTGCTTTGGTCACTTTTTGTGTGTGCAAGCTAGCACAACACCGTGAATGTCTTTAAGGAGAGGCCACCCAAAGATGTGTGCTGTTATCATTTGTATTGAATCCGCAAAGAGACGCAAAAGACAGCCCTTGGACAGAGATCAGCGAGGCAGTGATACATCCAGGAGGTATTTATGACGGCAGACTGTTCGTTTCACCTCAGTCATAACTCTTAATTAATCCTTCAGAAAAGATGAGTGGCCAAACTGACCTCACTTTATAAAACGTCCTCTATCTGGCAGTGTAAAATTATTCTCACAAAGATATAAAAAGTGGAATTCACAAGGATTTTCTGATCTAGAATGAGTCTTTTGTTTGAGACTCATTTTTGCCAACTCAAACATATTCAGTCATGAAAGAGCCAGTAGCATGAAAGAAAAACATGTTTTGAGTTACTGTTGCAGTTACGATTCATCGTCCTTGCCAATGTCAGCCGACATGACCGAACCCGACTTGAACCATGACATCATGACCAGACAGGACCCGATGGGCTCAGGTCGAGTATCCATCCTTTAGTTTACACACTGTGGCTGCCTTATAATACCTTTTTCTGTTGCATCTGTGTGTGTGTGTGTGTGTGTGTGTGTGTGTGTGTGTGTGTGTGTGTGTGTGTGTGTCTGTCAGTATAAATATGTCTAGACCCTGCAGCAAACAGTATCCTTCTAGATGAGATTTACTGATACAGAGGGAAGGGACACTGAGAATGAATACGCTCTCAAGGGAAGAGAAAATCTCTCTCTCACTCTTCAATCCCTCCATCTCCATCGCTTCCTCCTCCTCTGTGTCATGACAAGGAAAAGTTGGTCTCCTTGGGACGATGAGACAATTATTTTCCTTATCATCCAGATCCTTCACTCTTTATGTGTGTGTGTCTCTGTGTGTTTATATATATGTATGTTTCAATGTCCTTGTGCATCTGAGAGTAGGTACACTCTTTCAAACAATCAAGTCAGGGAGGGAAAAACATTTTGGGGAGGACGAAGTTTATGTGCAAGATACAAAAATGTCATAAAATGACAACAAGAAAAACAGAATATAGCATCTACACATAAATCTTGTCCTGGGTTTCCTAGAAGAACTAATTAACTACATATAAAAAGGAGGTTCCCCAGAGGAAAAAGCAATGGATATAAGCTCAAAAGGATACAAAAACAACAATTTCCCAGACCTGTGTTCCCACGGTATAGCAGTATATACCAAGACTGTTTTCATTTCACACTGGAAAACTGACAAGTTGAAGTACGCTTATAAATGCCAGCTGGCTAAATTCAATCTATTTTTTAGTGTGGTGTTGGACATCATTGGCCCACTGAAATAGAAGAGATTCTCACAGCTGATGAAAGGTGAAAAAATTGTGGATGGTAGTGAGACACTCTGCTGACAAATCAGAAAACAATTGATTCATAAAACCTTGAAAATACACATTTACCAGGTGTGTTTAAAGCTTTGCATGGAACATGGTGCAATTCAGGTTCAGATTGAGGAGCACGTTGACAAAGAGTGGAGACTGTTTCTCTTCTGCTTTCCCAAACACGAGACCTTACAGTCACACCACAATATCCAGAACACAGAAGATACATATAAATCAATAGTGAAAAAGGCTGAAAATATCATGACCGTGGAAAAAGGAGGCAGGGAATGAAGAGTGTCTTATGTCCACTCCTTCCGCTCCAAACACTTTTGTTTTTCAGTGTCTGTATGACCCTCTCTCTCTGCTCTGCCCTCTCACTGTCACCATGACAAAAAGGCCACGTGATTATGTGTGTGTGTGTGTGTGTGTGTGTGTGTGTGTGTGTGTGTGTGTGTGTGTGTGTGTGTGTGTGTGCAGAAAGAATAAGGCTCACACTGAAGGGGTATGATTTGCTAACAGCATGCTGTTTAGGGGCCTCACACACTCCCACCCCCCTCATCTTGCATTCATGAGTAAATGTTAAATGTTGTGCCACATTTGCCATCTCTGCAACGTCTCTTATCTGATTCAAAATCCTCTCCGTTACTTATTTTTCAGAGAACAAGCTCCCTCTGCGTGTGGGTGTGTTTGGATGTGCTATATATGTAGATGTATTACTCGTGTTGTGGGGATATAAATCTCTTTACACAATCACATTGTGGGGACTTGCCTGCCTTATGGGGACAAAACGCAAGTCCCCACGATATAAACCATTACACTGTAGGTTGAAGACTTTTGATTGGTTTTGGTAAGTCACTAAGAAATGAATGTAAGTCTATGTAATGTCCCCAAACGTGATGAAAACACAACAGTGTGTGTGTCTTACATCTGTGTGTGTCTTACATCTGTGTGTGTGTGTGTGTGTGTGTGTGTGTGTGTGTGTGTGCGTGTGTGTGTGTGTGTGTGTGTGCACGGGTGAGCATATGAGTGTGTGTCTGAGTAAGTCAGCGAACCAGTGAATGAAACCAACAATGAGACAAAGAAAGACGCACACACACACACGGAGCGGAGAGAGAGCAGCTTAAAGAAAGGGACGAGGAAGAGACTATCAATGTGTGTGTGCCTGTTTTCTGTGTGTGTGTGTGTGTTTGTGTGTGTGTGTGTGTGTGTGTGTGTGTCAATGATTTTACGTCGGTAATTATTAATGCTCTGTATTGCATGAGTAATGGTGCATAGTGCTGACATTCTGCTACAGGTTAACAGTGGAGTGCAAAATGCAGTCAAGCACACAGGAAGACATACACACACACACACACACACACACACACAAATACAAACACTTAGAATAGTGCAGTTTTTTTCCAGCTTTTGACACAGAAGGTATTAATCTATGACAAGATATCTGCATATGAATTAAGAATCTGTTGGCACGGGACAACATTTTGATATCGGAGGCGTTCAGGTTTCCATTCGCAGTCTGAATAGTGTTGACCACACGCATTTGAGCAGGCTTTGGTTGCATGGAGGTACATTCGTGTGGAGCACAAAAGAGGGAGAATACATTGACTGAAATTCAATCTTGGAAGCCATCGGCTATGATCTGACGACAATTTAGCTTTTTATTAGCATTTTAAAATTTAATCTGCAGTCATATGTAGATATCGCTATAGAGACTAGCTGAAATGTCATCTGGACCTAAACTCCATTATCATGTCTCAAGTTGCTAATCAGACTGTAACAATGGCCGGTGCATGGAAGTTGTCATCAGGTGATAGTGGATGGGTTGACTGATAAAGTGGAAGTGAACTGCTGAACATTGAAGTATTGGTTTAACATCACATAAATGCATGTCCTCGGATTTAAAAAGTCACTGAAACTGTTCGCTGTTGACAGATTTTAAATGATGCCAGTCGGCCAATCACAAACAAGCAGTTTCCTCAGAAATGCCTAAAGAGTATAGTCAAGAGCCCATTTTCATGTTGAAAAATAAATTGTCAGTGTTCTCTAGTGGACAAACTATGTAAATCTGTGTCTTTCTCATTTCTGTGTTGCAATTTTTTTATTTAGGACACGCAAGCCGATACGGATTTATCTGCAATAAGCTAAAAACAGTTGAAATACCTGGCTTCATAAGAGTAGCAATAACAGCCAAATTATATGCAAGATAGACAGCTACAGGGAAATACAAGTAAAAGAAAAAATACAACAATCCATCAACACATTTATCAGCACTGGTTGATGATACAAGATATAATTGTGATAGAGTATTAAAAAAGTGGATTTTTTTTTTCTCCAGACAAGATGCCAACAAAAAATGCACAACCTGAGGACAATTTAGTCAGACAGTAGCTCTCAAACATCAACGCTTGCAGCTCTAAACTAGGTGATAATAAATTCAGTGATGTATTGACACAAGGTTTGATTTTGATGATGTGTGTATGGACTTTCCCATCCATCCAGCCAACAGCAGACCCTCTGCTGAGTCATCCCCCCTCCCCACCGTGACTGCACAGCCTCTGAACCTTCAAGACCAAACTAACTGTTTGCCTCTGCATAGGCGTCTCTCTGATGCTTGGCTTTTGAACAGACTGACAATGACAACCTGGAGACAACCTGGATGGTGAAATAACAGAGTGATGTAATTACAATGAAATGGAGTGACATGAAAACAGAAACGCCACTCAGGGAAAAATGAGACGACGACACAAATAGGGACAACTGGGGAGATAAAAAAGCCAATAACTCTTTGTTCTTGGTTAGAAGCACTACATGTTACTGCACCTCTAATCAGAAACTGCCAGAGACAATAAAACACGCAAGCAAAACACGTTTTAAAAGGTGGTGTATTTCTGTGGCTGGAGTCAGACGTGGGGGTGGGAAAATCTGAAGTGTTCCAGATGACAGCTTCAGTATGGTTACAGACAGTAGCACACACACGCAGGTGACTAAGGGCCTGTGTGACTATCGAGAAAACACATCTATTGTAAATGCAAACACACATGGGTACAAGCAACACACGAGCAAGTGGACGCTAAAACACTGGCACTGAGGAAGATACCACACTGAATATGGCAACACACATGGAGAGATAGACAGAGCGAGAGAAGGAGAAGGAGGAAGGGTTGGTGTTCTGCTTTTTTAAACAGCCTTAGTTGGCCATTACACCATTAGAGCCAGGGCTCCCCAATGCCCAATAAAAACTGTAAAAACCACAGCCAATATGCAATGGACCTTTTCCTATGCATGTGTGTGTGTGTGTGTGTGTGTGTGTGTGTGAGAGAGAGAGAGAGAGAGAGAGAGAGGGAGAGACAAAAAAAGAGATAGAGCAAGAAAAGACAGACACTACTGGCCATCCTAGGTACCAAGGGAGCAACTGAACAGCAGTCAAAGAGCAAGCAGAAAGCAAATTGTGTATTTCATCCCATGAGAAGAGAAGAGAAGAGAAGAGAAGAGAAGAGAAGAGAAGAGAAGAGAAGAGAAGAGAAGGTGACAGGAGGAGAGGAAGCGAGCCACTGTTTGGTTGATTTCATCCTTTGGTTACTCAGCCGTTTTGTCGGGCACAGCTGTTTTCCGGCGCGTCGCCTCTCCTCGTCAGCTTCCTCTCCGGTCAGCAGTCGGTGTGCCGTGCGCCGCGGCCAAAGCGACGGCGACCACCGCGCTCCGGAGCGCACAACGCAGCGACTGTTAACTGCTCAGCGAGCCGCGAGTGATCGGAGCTGATTAAAACACACACGCATACGAGTGCACACGCAGACACAAAATACACTCAAAGGAATGTGATACTAACGCGGAAGGACTGTCACTTGAGTGGGAAACAGAGGCGGACAAAAGCGCACTCGCAGGGCTTCACAGCCAAAATATCAGTCAGCGTTCTTAATGTTGTGCTTCCTCTCCTTCTTCTTCGTTTTTTATTTCTCCCTGGAGTAAGTGGTCGGTGGTGTTACCCTACCTGAATTCACAATATCTCGACCCTGATTTAGTGTTATTAAGTAAGGCAGTGGATCGCCATCCGCGCACACTATACGACCTGAATGAAAGTCTTCTGATGTAGCTTCAATAGATCTTTTCAGACGGGTGCATTGTGTTCTGTGGGTTTTTATAAGTCACGCAGAGTTCCGTAATTAAGTCCGTACTTTGACATATAGGAGAGATCTCTTTTTTTCTCTTTGTTTCTCTCTATTATGTGAGCAGTTTGTTGAAGAAAGAATTTTATAATATCACTTCAATTGTTTGAGAAGCAAGGCTATTGCAAGTCATTTCTTCTCAGTTTACAAATGCTCATGAGTATACGTTGACAGAGGTGAGGGGACAGCTGATCTTCCTTGGATTTAAAATGACTTCATGTCTTAAGAAAACCCTTTCAGATCATCTCTTACAGGAGACACTCCTCTCTAAGCCGGATTCCATGAGCGCAGAAGTGGTCAGGCGCAACAAGCCAGTCTCGCTGTCTCTTCCAGAATCAAAAATCAAGGTTCAATCTTATTTTAATGACGTGGGTCTCTCAGTCCTCACCGAGACCTCAAACCGGCTCACAGGCCGGTCAGCCGCCGAAGAGCCAGGACTCGAGTGTCTCCGATGGCACCAGTCAGTACGCATCTGTCATTTGACGCTTCGGCTTAGTCAATTACTTATCGTTCCACATACATGCACGGATACAGGAGGTGTCAACGTAAAAATGAGCTAATCGATGATCATCTGGCTAAAAATGAAACTTGCTGCATTTAAATTTCCAGAGCGGCGTTTGCACGCCTAAAGCTCCAGTCTACGATCACCACATGGTAAACACAAGTATCTCATGATTTCATGACTTAATGCAACTCCAGTTTGACACTTTTTACTGATGAATACTGTTGCATTGATTCCGTTGAGGGCGGAGAAGTGAGTAAACTGACTTCAGAGTTTGGTTTCCCTTCATCGACATCCCTGTGGCAGAACAATTTCTACCATCATGCCTGTCCAAAGCGCACATTAACGCATCAAAAAAGCCAAAGAAATAAGCTACCAACGATTAAAATACATGTCATGCAATGATCGTGCACTAACCCAGGGTCCCTTTGTGGCTGCAAAAACTTTTCGTTTCTTATTCTAAGACAGAAGGGGAAAAACAAAAAGAATAAGAAGACGAAACATGCTGAGAGTGGGTGTGACATTCCAGCCCAAAACAATAAAAAGACAAACGCGTATAATGGCTGAAACGCGTCTACGATGATATTTTAACACAACGTGAAGCCCCTGCTTTGATGGTGTGCCACCATTTTCGACTTTTAAATGAAATGACAAGGTTTCGAACTGGCAACAAGTTTTCGCCTACATTTGCATCTCTTACCTTTGCACAGGAAAAGAAGAAGCACCGTCTTCCATAGCCAGCAACCCACCGGCGCGCCTCCCTTTCTCCAGACCATCTCCACCCCTGCTATCGGTAAAAGCCTCCGGAACTGTTCACTTAACGGACAAAGATTGATCTTGTAACTGTTTATCTTTTTCTCTTTTCCACAGAGATATCACTACCGCATCGGTGCCATCAGTAATGTCGATTTGACCAAACTGCGCTCCCGCTGCTTGACCTAAGACACCGCGCAGATTGGAGTAAACTATAAATCCTTCTGGAGTCACTGATATAAAAGAAACCTCCAGTGGGCGATTCCGCTGCAGGTTGGCTTCTTTACTTAATCCACTCCCCCCTCCCCCAAAAAAAGAAGAAAAAAAAAGTCTGCGGAGTGTCTCCCGCAAGCCAGAACCGAGGAATGAACCCGTTTTCCCCCGAGGTGAGCTCTCTCCAAGCACTCCTCTGCTTTATTTATCCAAACGGGACAGCTGAAGCTGGGGAAACCTCAACGTCTCTTCCTTTATCACACTTTTCTTTCTTCAAAAGTTTAAACAGACCAGCAGAGAAGACGAGGAACTTCATCAGCGAATTAAAAAGTCCACTTCATTGGCGGGTTTGAAATAACAAAACCCAAGAAAACTCTGTCACTTAAGGCTAATATATTTTTTAAATAATCCAAATTAAATTCCGCTCGCCCGGCAGCAGCATCCTCCGCTCTCCATCTTTTCCTTCCTCCCTGTGTCTCTCCTCGTCTGTCCTCCTCTTGCTGTGCGGGTTGTGTGTGTGCGCGTCTGGGCTCAACTTGAGAGGCTGTATACACTCGTCCGCGGGATGGAGGGAGGAGAGGAGAGGACAGAAGAGGAGGAGGTCTGACGCTTCCACCAGCCGGCAGAGGAGAGGGAGGAGGAAGAGGAGGAGGGCCAGCGGAGGGTGGGGGGTGAGGGCGGGATTTGGGGTTTTGAATGACACTTAAGCAGCCAATGATGGATGTAGGAATTTATTTTGGGCTTCTTTTTTTTTTTTTTTTTTTTTTTATTTCGTTAAGTCTTTAAGATTTCTTAAAATGGTCTGTTGTTTATTTTTTATGATTTATTTATTCATTTATTTTAGAGGCGGACACAGACATGCATCCCACAACCAGAGGAACTGTTGAAACATTTATTTAATTAATTAATTAATTTATTTATTTATTTATTTAAAATAAAGGAAAGACTGAACAACAACAACATACAAAAATAAAGGCATTAAAAGCCAATAATTGAAACAAAAGAGGTGTAAATGAGTGTGGAAACAGACTGAAGGGATGTCCCTGTACACTGGAGCTGCTGATGCTGAATAGACTAAAACACAAGTTTAGATCTGATAGTTTAAGATATCCTGTAAGACGAGGCCTATTTCTCTGCTTGGTTTATACGTGTGTTGGTGGCAGCTGTGCGTGTGCGGGTGCGTGCGCGCGTTCACGTGTTGTTTATCCTTTCAAAGCCCCTCTCTGCATTATTCATACAAAGACACACGCTACACCTGTTCTCTCTGTAATCGATAGACGCCAACTTCGCACGAGCGCTCGTGTATACGCGCGCGCACACACACCGCATCCGCCTCCAGTGGCGTGTGACAGCCTGAACGACTGCAAAATGTGATACACCAGGCACCTTGCAATGAAGCTCATTCACTTTCTATTGATAGGGTGGCAGTGCGTGTGTGTGAGAGCGTGTGTGTGTGTGTGGGGGGGGGGGGGGGTTGAACAAGCCAGAAGAGACAGAACATTAAGGTCTTCTTTGCGTCCGAGACGATATTTCATAAGGCAGCGTGCCTGGTTCCCTTTGTCAGCTAAATGTGTAAAAGCTAAAGAGATGACATTGTGACTTATTGAATTGCAAATCAGTCCGTCGGCGGTGGGATGGGAGGATTTCCGGAGATGGAGATACGTGAGCCTCTCTGCCTGTCTGTCTGCCTGCCTGTCTGTCTGCGTGCACGGCCTGAAAAAGAGGCTAAGAAGGAGCGACAGCCCCCCCTAGTGTCACATTTCAAGAAGAAACATTAAGTGATGGCATTGACAGACCCCTCCATACATTCATCCTTCATCTGTCCTCAATTAGCAGTGTATGTGATTGCCGTCGCCCTTGCCTCGCTGCATTTATCTCTGATGAAGCCCACATTATTCTTGCGTCACTTCTCTCCCTTCTCTTCACTGTGATCCCACCATGTGAGCTCAGCTGAGCCTGCACGCTCTTTTTCCACTTGTCCTGTTTCGTTGTTCAATCACTTTCCCCAAACACATTTTTCTGGCCTCCCAGTCATGAGCACACTGCTTCTATACTCCTATAACATGTAAGTGGCTGCCATCCATCCATGCTATGGAGCAGAATCAAATCAGTGCATTTTAAAATATTGTTCTAATTTCCCTCAATGACTTTTCCCTCGGCCAGCTGCAGCATTCCCTGTAACTTAAGCTTCAAAGATCTTTTTTTTAACAGGACTATTCCTCTTGGGGCCGCAACTGAAGCAAGGCATTAGTTCGGCAAGCATGTGGTAAAAAGTAATATTTATCCAAAGTGTCTGTATACCAGTGAGGTCCCACTGGCTGTTTGGATGAAATGTGACACAGAATGAAAAGAACTGTAGATAATTCCCCATGCATCTGGGGACAAAAACAGAGACTACATCTTTCAAAGGATGAGTGAAAAAGTTTGTTGGTAAGAAAATGTCGAAAGCTGGCCCATCTCAACATTTGCTCTTTCAGCCTATGACCCCCAGAAAGAAAAGACGCCAAGACCCAGCCCTTTTACTCAAGACAATTTGATAGCAAATGATTATTTTTCTTCCTCTTCCCTTTAAGGTTATTTCACTTGTCACTATTAGAGGAAGCCTAGAAGCAGCAAATATTCATTATATCACAAAAGGGAAAGCATTCATCACAAAGATTGCATTGTCAGTAACTCTTCAAATACAGCCTATAATAGATGTTATTTGATAGATGAAGAAGAATATGCTTTCTAAAATTGGTTCTCAGTGTCATATGGCCTGGTTGCTGTGCTTATTCACTGCCAGACTGACCACAGACACTGACCTGTTCTACTTTTGCGCTTCAGTCAGGATCAGCCCCATGCAGCTAAATTCCTTAATTATAGAAGTCCCACTTTTTACTGCATAGTTTCTGGACTTTTGCTGCAGTTTGCATCCATTCCCAGGGGGAACTATTCAAAAGTGTTGCTCTCATTTTTAAGGTCTGTTTAAAAGCTGGTTGACAGAGTTTGACTCTTGAGAGTTTGAGAGGAAAAACTAAACAAGCAATGGAAGATAAAAGTGAAGAATGTCTCTTTTAAAAATGTGATAATTGGTGATTGGCCACTGAAGCAGCTCAACAGGGTAAACTAAATTTCCACTGATTTTACAATTTATCAGGATAAACACAACTGAGAACTGCACAGTTAGATTTTAAATGACGAGCCCCTACAGTCATGGTACCACCATTCAGAGACACTGATTCATAAAATTAAAAATCTAAAAATTTGATCAGAGTTGTGTGTGGGCACGTTTCCCCTCCTTGCTTTGAATGCAGAGATAGTCATTCATTCACACTATTATCATCACAGTCAGGCAAAATACGTGATTTTGACTTCAAAATGTGAATGGCTGCAAAGATTCTTGCAAACAGGAAGAAAGACGGAGGAAACAAAAACAGCTTTTTTACTCCTCACTGAGCTCTTGTGACATGCACACTTCAGCCATGAGCAGAAACCCATCACAACAAGTGTGAGAAGCCCTCTCTCCCATCACTGTCAGTCTGCTGCTGTGCTGTGCCCACCCTGAGGTCATGTTGGTCATCACTGCACTCATCTCAGCTTCTCTTCCTATGGCTTCTCAGTGGTGAGATGACCTTTGCACTCCAAGTCACACCACATCTTCTGTCGCAGGCTGAAAACTCATCTTTTAAAAGAAAATATATCATTCGCATCATGGACTGCAATATATATTTCTCCTTCATGCTTAAAGTAGAGGATCATTCCTTCCAAAATGATCCTATGATTCCATTTCTTTTCCAAAACCTCCTAAATCTTAGGAAATGTGACTTCTTCCTTCCCTGCCGTCCTTGTTTCTCTTTTCATTTGGAAAGTGGTGGGCCAGGACCAGCTGAATAATTGCCAAAATGTTTATTTTTGACAACAAAAGAGGTCAAATCCAAATATGTTGAGCCCTGAGCCACAAAGATTCAGAACCATTTCTCTGGATCAGTGGCTCATGAACCAAAATTGATAAAATCATCTATTTTGTCCAAGTAAACTTTTTAAAATCCCATACTGTATGTTCTGCAAAGTGTCCTTTGCTGGAAGTTCTGCCAGGCCGCTGTCAAACTTCATCTTACTCATATCAACAAGTGACACACAGAAGCAGGCCTGCAAAGTGTAGTGAGAAAGGTCCAGCCCAATGAGAACCACATTTTCAATTTCACAGTATTGTTTAACAAAGGGCAAGGCCACATGGATTTTCCTCCCTCTAACTGTTCAACTAAAAGCAATTTAGATAGAAAATGTTATCTCAGCAATCACAGTTTTGAACTAGACAAGCACTTGGATAAACACGTTATCTTCGTGTGTTAGATACGTATGCACTAAACTGGAACCTACTGCAGATGCAATTATTTACATGGGGCTGCTAACTAGTTACCAGTAATAACACCACTACCGTAAGCCATTTGATTTTCATTGTAGTTCATATGTATATAAATGCATGAAAGGGTACCTTCGGATAAAATCATCAATATAAAATCAACAACTTTTTCATCTGAGCCCAAACATTGACAGCAATGCATTAATGAAACGATCAAATAATGCATGCAAGGATATGAAGTGAACGCCACTTGACTCAGAAAAGCAAATGCAATGCTATATGATTATCTGTCAGGTAGTAAAACATTTACGCAACACTCCACCAGAGTGTACATACAGTACATTGATTTATAAGCACTCACGAGCGCAAGGAGAAGCGGTGAGACAGAGAGAAGACACTCACATTGTGATCCTTAGATACTGATCTTGGGTCAAAATGGTGTTTGTGTGCGAGTGCATGAGAGAAAGTGGTTTGTTTGCTGCAGTAGATACCGCTCTCATCGCCTCTCTCTCAGCACTTGAATATGAGGATGAAAGAGAGGAGAGCAATACAGATAGTGCTCCTCTCGCTCAGGTCAAATGGCTCTTGTAGAAATTCTGTCGACAACTTGTTCAGGCGATACACTCCACTCTGAGGCTGGAGGAAGATGACGGCCACTGACAAACCTCCCTATTTACTTCTAATTCCCCCTCTCTCTTTCTATCTCTCTCCAGTTGGCAAACCATAGCCATCTCTTTGCTCAGTGGAGCAAACTGAATACATTAGAATCCAATTAAGGCTGGTGAGGAGAACTGCTCAGGCTTTGAGTGTGCAGTCGTGTGTGTGTAAGTTCATGCGTGTGTGTGTGTGTGTGTGTGTGTGTGTGTGTGTGTGTTGATCATATATGGCTAGTTTATGTCCAAGTAATGTGTGAAGAATTGTGTCTGCAGGGGGTCTTTAGAGAGACAGCTTGTGCGTCTTAGTAAACCATATTGGGCATGCGCATCTTTGTGTATGTGTATGTTCATGTTTGTGTGTCCATGTGTGTTGCTATTATATGTCTTGTCATAGTGCATTGAGTCAATCAGAGGCAGAGGATGCCTTCCTGTCTCACTCCAACTGGTTTCTGTTGCCGTATTAACACACAGCAAGACCACCGTCAGGCACGGTAAATCAGAGAGGTAATGTGTGTCTTGGTGTGTGTGTGTGTGCGCGCGCAGAAGGGAATCAATAACTCTGTGTTGCATGACGCACTGCCCTTGTTCAGTTTGAAACTGGGAACAGACACAGAGCTGCACTCACACACAAGAACACACACTCTTTCTGTCTCACACCAACACACACACACACACACACACACACACACACACACACACACACACACACACATCAGTACACTTCAGAAACTGAAACACCCAGAGGAAGAAATGGACCACTTCTGAAGATATCACAGATGAATACACACAGCTGGAGGGATAACACTTCACTGAGCACACACACTTTGCACAGTCTACATATAAGCACATATTGCCATGCACCATCCACGAGCACATGCACATACTGTGGACACACATAAACCATGTTTAGTTACACTGTCAGTTCAGACTGCTGCGGACACACACACAAACACAACCAGATAGATTTCCATCCACTCTTTTCTTCTTTCATCTATTCCTCTCTGTTCGTCTTTACCATCTTACTTTTATCTCCTCTTTCTTTCACCTGCCTCCCCCTCCCTTCTACACTCCCTCCTTTCCTCCTCTCATCTTTCTCTCGCCAGTAATGGCCCTCTAACTTGCCTCTTTACTGGGCTTTATGGGGTCTGGATAGGAGGGAATTTAACACAACGGACTTTAAAAACCACACACATTTCCTTTGTAGTGAGTGAATCTTCCAAACAATCCATTCCTCATGAAATGTAAAGGTTTTAAGGGATTCTCTGCAGTTATTAATGTGCAGATTATAGATAAAAGCACATTTCTTTTTGTGCACTGTGTATTTGTAAATTGCTTGGATGGAGAATGGAGGTCTTTTCCACACGTCTAGATAGAACTTTAGCCTCCTTTGTTCATGGTTATACTTCAGAGAAAGGTGACATGTGTGTTTGTCAGATATGCTCTTCTTTACATTCCCAAGTTTAGACGCATTCACATGAATGTCCAGTGCATTGTCTCCTCGATGGCTACTGAGCAAGTTTTAGTGCACTGAAATAATTAGCACACTACCGCTGTTATTGTGGGGGAAGAAAGGTAAGATGAAGAAGAAATTATCCTAATGGGATTTTTGCAGAAAATTCAGCCAAAACAACCTTCTGGTCTTAATAAGTTCACTTCTAAACTCCTGGCTGTGACTACCTCTTCCAGTATGCAGTGTTGCTGCCAGTTATGGTAAATGGTCTGTATTTATATCGCGCTTTTCTAGTCTGACAACCACTCAAAGCACTTTGCCAACACAAGTCTGCACTTACCCACTCACACACACATTCATAAGGCGGTTAAGCCACCTGTTTATTACAAGCGTTATCCATTCACACACACTCACACACTGATGGCACAGCATTGGACATTGTTTTATCTTGCCCAAGGATACTTCGAAAGTAGACTGCCGAGGCCAGGCATTGAACCAACAACCTATTTCTCTACCTCCTGAGCCACAGTCACCCTGTTATAGTCTTTTATCTTGAAGCATGAGGAAATGCTGTAAAAATGGATGAAACAGAATCCCAGTTTACGGCTAGCTGAACTGTCTTGTTCATGTTAGCTCTTTTTCCTGCAGCTGTTTTTAGACAATCCACATCTCAAACCTGAAAAATCTCTCTTGATCTCGACTGACTTCTCTGATTGGATTCCATTTCAAAAGGCTAATATTAACTTGAATGGCTTCACAGGCCCCCCTACCCCCCTCTGTCCAAACACATGTAACCAGCAGCCATTTGAGCAAAAGGTTAGATTTAAGTGTTGCAGCCATGATGACAGTGTGGTCCTCTTGTCTCTCCTGCACAGCCTCTGTCACCGTGAACACACACCAACAGCAGCCTGAGATCAATTACAAGAGAAACCTCGAGCCCCTCCCCACTTCTCCTCTCCCTGCACAGATGCAATTTACTCGCCCACCGTAAATCAATGGAGACAAGTGGGGCTAATTTAGACCATTTGATGTCAATTTGGCCTTGACCCCTCCCCATCACACACACAAACGCACCCACTCACACACACACACTCGCACTCCACTTAATGACGGGCTGCACTACAGTTTATTACGCAGAACTGAGAGCCACAATCTCAGCCACAATGGTGAACACAAACTCATGAACATACGTGCACAAAAACACTCTCCATGCTGTCTCACGCATGCGCTAGTATACATGCACTCACACACACACGCACACACACACACACACACACACACACACACACACACACACACACACACACACACACACACATACACACAAATACTCACACAGAACCTGATACTAGCCATAACTTCCAGTCCCCCTGCCTGAGATTTCCATATTGGTTCTGTCAGAGACGATTTTGTTTACAGGGCCCTTTGGATGAAATAACAGCACTGGGCGCTATCAATTACTGTGAGGGAGGGAGAGAGAGAGAGAAGAGAGAAAGAAGGGAGAGCAGGAGATGGAGGGATGAAAGGGGGAGCACAGGGGAGGGAATTGGTGGGGAGGAAAGTGGGAGAGTGTGTAGAGGATCAAGAAAAAAGGATTGAGGGGAGGCTGGGAAGGGAGGAGAAATATCGAGAGGTGGGACAGAGAGGAGGTGGAGGAAGGTGGGAGACGAAGAACGAGCGAGGGTGTGAGATGGATTTATTTTCTGTACATGAGTGGCCAAAACTGGGTCCAAGTTATCTCTGCCCTGACCAAGGTCTGTGAACCAAGGTCTGAAACTATTCAGCGGTGCACAACAGTCGCCAAAACAATCTCACTCTTTCACACGCATTCATACGCACACACACACACGCACACACACACACACACACACACACACACACACACACACACGAACACACACGCATGCACGCACACAAACCTAGGAATGTTGCCAAATCTGAACGGCACAGACAGCAAGGCACACGTAACGCGCATCATATTTGTTCTTTTCCAGGGTTGTTAGTATGCAGATGAGAACATGTTAAAGTGCAGCTACCATCTAAATTTTCTTAAAGGTACAATGTACAATCCATCCTCTCAAAATGCGAACTGTTTATCTTGTCAATGTTTGCTAATGGACAAAACGACTCGTTTGGCTCAGCGTCTTTGTGAACAACTGAGTCACATGATTATATCTGCTTTACATTTACAGTATTTGATGAAGACTGAAGCTACAATCAGTGCATTCAAACTTTGTGGGAACACATGATAGATATCATCCAAAAAAAGTATACAAACAACTAACAGCATGCCGAGTGCTACGGCACACCGATGGGTTGACTCTTCTGTCCTGACCTAACTGAGGGATTTCATTCCACTTTGAAAGAGATGACCACTTGCTTCTCAGAGTAATGAGGTGACCAATCAATCAAGATATTGGCTGAGAAACACAGAAAGTGCTCATTTAACATGGATACACATTGATTTTTGCATGTTTTAGCCGTACACTGAGCAGTTCATAAACAGACTCATAAAGAGTCATTAACAATATGCCAAAATGAACAATGTTTGCAGGTACGTCAGCCCACTTAGACCAGCGTGCAGCTCAGTACGACCACAGACGAGTGTTTGATTTGAAAGGTCAATATCAGAACCACTTCCACATCGACTAGACTCATTGATTTTAGGTGTTTTCACCCATTCTTGCTGGTTTGACCTTTGCTCAGGTTGAAAATAAGCATAGCGTCGCTGGGAATTCAACAAATCCTTGAAACGACAGAATACGTTGTTGGCAAACAGCAACGTCCAGATGATGTCAACATGCTGTTGTAAGAATCAGAGTCAGAAATACTATGGCCACAAGAGGGCTTGAATATAAACACATATTAAGTTTTATTTATGTAGCCCTGGATCACAAATCACAAATTTGCCTCAAGGGCTTTAGAATCTGTACAGCATACAGCCCCCTCTATTCAAATAAAACCCTTTAACAGGGGAAAAAAAAATCAAAGACAGCTCAAAAGGAGTGACAGAGGAGGGATCTCTCTCTCTCAGGACCAACAGACATGCAAAATTCTGTTGATCTATTCTGTGTACAGAATAGACCAACATAGTAAAATTACGGTATGGACAATCAGGTTGACATGAATGATGAATCCAGGAAGATGTTGAGCACCTTCAGGTGTTGCCACAAAGACCTGAGTACCTCATCTCCACCATAGAGACCTGGAGGAGGACAGACTACACAAGAGGCAAAGCTCAAGCACACAACTCATACAGATAGGAGAAAGGAACAGACACACAGAGGGAGTGAGAAAGAGACAAGAGGACAGGCTGAACCTCCTGGAGGAGGAAGATCCAGATCCAAAACATCTGGAAGGAGGGAATCGATAACCAGTCAATGATCCAGCACAGAGAAGTGAATGTGAAAAGGGAAGGAGAAGGAGACGAAAACTAAGGGGAGAGAGGGGGAGACAGAGAGAGAGAGAGATCGGCCCACAGCTGTGCTTGTGGAACACAAGCAAACAGAGGGTTAGAGAGATGCAGCTCTCAGAAAATGTACAGTATTCTTGTCAGCAGGACAAACATGGGCTATAAGCACTGGGCTTAAAGAGATTCATTGAGACTAAGACCAACCCACTGCAAGGATAATGGTGACAGATACAAAGTCATCCAAAATAAGCAGCTAGCTGAAAGTTAGGGTGAAAAGATGAGTTTTAACTTTGGATTTAAAGGCTGCAACAGAGTCACACTGACTGATAAACAGGGGGGGTACTTCAGAGGAAGGGGGCACGATAGCAAAAGGCCCTGCAGCCAGATGACTTCTTTTAACTCTGAAGACAGACAGGAGCGCTGTATCCTGAGAGTGGACAGCACAGGAGATCAGACACATATGCATGGGTGTGCCCATTTACAATTTTGTAAGTCATCAGAAGCACCCTAAAGTCTGATCTGGCATGAACAGGGAGCCAAAGAAGGGAAGGTAAAACACACACCTTTAGAATGTTAAAAATTAATAACGTAAGAGCAGAGGAGATGTCAGTCAATCCGTATGCTGCCACACAGGTTGAATGGAGCAAAAATGAATAAAAATACCTGTGGGGGCTCGAACACAGGTGTGTTGGGCATTTCAATGATCTAATGAGAGTTTGGACTGAGGCAACCCACCAAAATACTCGGCTGGACACCGAAGGTTTGACCTTTTCCATGGAGGTCTCAAACCACCAGGCTGCCCCTATGACTTGAATACCAGCGCGGCTCACATGCACCAGGCTTTCTTTTTGCATTCTTGTTGTCAGATTCTGACACCAGATTTTGACGGCACCACACGGAGGCAGAGCGGTGCACCACTATGAGAAGCTTTTCACCACTTCAATGAACAATCCCTCCAGATTCATGATATCGCTTTACAGATATTTCCATGCTTAAAGTCTTAGGAAATGCTCATGGGCCCTGCTGTCAGCAAATGTTGATATTCACCATGAACCTTGTGGGGTGTTTGATTTCAATCTGTGGCTGCCTGTCTTTATACGAGCCTGTGTGTCTGTCTGTCCAACTGTGTGTGTGTGTGTGTGTGTGCGTGTGTGTGTGTGTGTGTGTGTGTGTGTGTGTGTGTGTGTGTGCACCCCAAAAACTGCCATTGTTGGACAAGAGATTCACTGCAGATTGAAGATAAGGTTTTTGATGATTACTCAAGCATTGTGCATCCCTCCACACACACACACACACACACACACACACACACACACACACACACACACACACACACACACACACTTTCTCCCTCTCCGTTTGTGTTTCTAACATGTAATATATGCACTCACAGACATGCTGACACTGACAGAGGGAGGGATATAAAGAGATATTCCCAATGTGTGTCCTTATTGAATCTTGTTTACTGTTGAAATGCCAGAAACCCCTGACACCACCCTCCACTGCTGAATCCATCTTTTTAATGTTGCCTTCCTCATCTACAAATATAGAAAACTCATCAAACTTGCTAAAATGTTTTTTGTTTTGTTTTGTTTTATTCAAGATTTCATCTTTAATTCTGCAGTTTTCTGATTCAACATGTAGTTCTTACTTGAATAAAAATAAATATTTGTTCCTGTTTTGCCTGTTATTCCAACTGTCTGTCATCAACAAAACAGAATTCAGGGCATATAGCAAGGCTGCAATATTTTTCCAAATGTGCAATATTCTGGTTATTTTAGTATGGTTTACAAGAGCGACTGTCAACACCATGGATGACTCCGCTTTGGACACGTCATTTCAAACAGGTAATACAATAGAAAATTGACAGTTCTCTCTCTCATTGAGACATCAAAATGAGCTCTTCCTACATGAGAATGGATGAAGACATTGTAGGTGTTTGCTGATGATTTTCCAGCTAGGAAAACATGGCAGAAATAAGCCATGAAGATGAAGAATCATGACTTAGATCTAGGTACAACAGTTTTTAATCCTTGAAATGTGCTTTGGGAGTTTGGAGGTATGAATCACGTAATCACATGAATGATTGTTGGTCGATCACTATGTGTCTACAGCTCAAATTGATTCTCAAGTGATCGTTTCCAGACTAAAATGTTATAGTGAAACCTAATACTGAAGTCTGTGTCTGTGCAAGAATATACTACTAATACTAAAGATTTAAATCATATAATAAGAATTATGAATAACAGCACAAACTGCAGTTTGACCTTGTTCCATTCGATAAAGACAAGAAGAGAAGGGAAGGTAGAGTTTCTGTAGTAAAATAATTGTAATAATGATAGTTTCCTCTGAGTGTTGACAATACTTTGTTCATAAACATACACACAGAACAAATAAAAACTTCTAACAAATTGAATTACACATTTGCAAAGGGACTAAGGGACAAACATAGAGTCTGAGAGAGACCTATCACACATTTCAACATATCACAGACATACACACTCAGCTAGATAGGTTTCATTTAACCACACACACACACACACACACACACACACACACACACACACACACACACACACAGACACACACACACACACATACACACACACACACAGTGTCCTGAGCTGGATAGCAATTCAAACAAACATCCAATTTACTGGGCAGATTACCCAGGGGGCCTTGCTGTCTGCCACCTGAGAGGGGATGGGAGGTGACTCATCAGTAAGATGCTAATATCAATTTTTACACACACCCCTACACCCACACACACACACACACACACACACACACACACACACACACACACACAGAGCCAGCAAATATTAATTCTCAACAGAAACCCGGTGCGACTGGCAACTTAATTACACTCATTTCACTATGATTGTCCCCCACAGGAGCACAAAAACACACACTGACACACACACTTGGTGAAGACAATTTGGCACTAACACTCTGAATTAAGGATATTGTCATGCTGGATCATTTCCCGTGTGTGTGTGTGTGTGTGTGTGTATGTGCGTGCACATGTGTATATGTGTGTGTGACGGGAACCAAAGGCTGCAATTAGCAGATGCGGCAACACTGTTATTCTATTCACTGTTATTGTCATCTTTTTGCTTTCCGTTTGCAGTAATTCGTGTCACATTTTACACATTTGAGTTTCCTCTACAATGACGTACATTAACTCACTGCTGCAATGACATAGTAAATTGCTGCAGCAATCACAGAATGATAATGTACCGTATATCTGAGAAAGCCTGGACAAAATGAAAAAGACTAGTTGGGCAAACTTAGAAAGCCTTAATCTGAAGTCATTAGAGAATGATGGCGAAGAAGATTGCAGGGAAATGACTGTCTAGTTGTATTAATTTCCAGCTCCAATTATTTAAATTGTTAAATACTTAGTTTGACTTGAATTTCCTGTAAGTTCCTCTGTTCCTCTGTAAGTATTCTCTGAGTTACACTGAGATGAAGTGTTGCAATTTATGCTGATCTTCTGCGTCCACATCATTTCAGTTTGAATCACAGTTTGGTGAAGCTCAACAGCAGCCTGAACGGGCTTCACAGGCCCACGTATGAAAAGAAACAAGGACACCTCACTCAAATGAGCAAGAATGAACAAAAACACCTTTCTGGAAAAGTAAAGGTCCTTTCTCAGTGAGGATAGATGCCACTGTGCAAATTTAAAACAGTAATGATATAATCCAGCCTAAAATAAAAAGCAAAAATGACAGATGACCGTCACATATGGGGAATCATAGTCTTGTGTTCCTTTTGCCAGACAGAGCATCGATTTTGCTCAAACCATCTCATTTTCAGTTTAGTGACAACTTTTTTTAAAACGTTCCCAGCAACTTGGCACGTGGGAAGACCATTAAGGTAAGGGAGGCCACCAGCTGAATATTACAAGTCGTCTGTGTCTAAACTAGTGCAGAACAGAAGCTCTGTGGCAGCACACGCAGTCACTCACTAGGCAGCCCTTAGCATTCCAGCAGCCCAGCCATGGGCCATAGGAGAATTCATTGTTCATTTTATTTCCCATCTATTGACACAAACGCAACGTTCACATAGGCAGGAGGTACAATAAACAGCAACAAACAAACAAGCATTTTTAAAATTCATGCAACACTGGGGTAACTCACGGTTGTCTCTTTGTCATCCACGGATAGAAAACAACGATCTGGAAACAGCAACAAAGATCCAGAAGATCCACTGCAGCAAAAACATTTAGTCCAAAACATGATAATAATCCACAGAAAGATGTCTTCTCCTGTCAAATTAGGAGGCAATGTGCTCGCCCTCCACTCCTCTTCTGTGTTTTCCGCCTCAACTACCCGAAACGTATACATGTTACACCCTGAAAGGGGGAGATATCAATAAAGATATTCTGAAACAACGTTTTCTCTCTGGCAGCTTCATGAGAATGAGGCATCATGGCCAAGAGCTTCCCCTTCTGATCTCTGCAGGCATAACTAATAAATCACAAGCACCATCTTCCAAAAAAAGACTCAACAAGTAGATCATAGATCAACTTTCAAGGCAAGTAAGTATCTTTATACTTTTTAGAGTTTTCAACCATGTTAGGTGGCACGGTGGCACAAGTGGTAACATTGTCGCCTCACAGCTAGAAGGTCCCGGTTCGAATCCCGCTGTGGGCGCTGGTGGCGTGTCCTCCACCATGCCTTCAGTGCCTGCTGCTCAAGGAAAGGGGCCTTTCTGTGTGGAGTTTGCATGTTCTCCCCATGCTCACCTGGGGTATCCTCCATAAAAATACCCCCACTAAAAACAAGAAGATCACCACCTGACCAGTGGTGATGAAAGAGATTGGGTCCCCGGGCACCGGTCGGATGGCAGCCCACTGCTCCTGGTCTGCAGGAAGGCAACCAGGATGGGTTAAAGGCGGAGGACAAAATTGTGTGTGACAAATAAAGGGGATTGTCCCTTCAATTCTTCTTCTTAACATTTTTAAATATTTGAACCCTTTTTTTCACAGGAATTAAATGCCTTTACCTTCTTCCCAGGACCGGTTTTATAGGGTATTTGCATTCAAATGATGAACTATTTATACATGAATCCCTTTGTTTTAAGTCCATGTGACTGTCATTGGCTACTCCACGTACATCAATGATCAGTTTCCTGATAAAATCAATCTATCACCTACCCATCTAATAAGTCAAAGATATAGTCATCTGAAAAAAAAAAAAAATAAATACTTCTACTTCAGTTTGCTCAGATTTCTATTACTCAGTGCTGGTAACACAGTTATTCTGATTGCTGGGGATCAACGTTTGGAGTGTTACATTTCAAAAGAGACCAAACGTGTGCATTTACTCCAAATGGTTGAAGAACAGCTATCAGTTTACTTTGGGTATGCCTTGGATAGGCTGTTGATACAACAGGACTGGTATAACTGCTGTTCCATCTAAGATTCTAAGGCCTCACCGCTGAGCTCAAGTGAAGAGTCACTGATGGAGAGGAGGCGAGCTCACTGGGGTGCATGCTTTCTCTGTTTTCAGCAACCTGGGTCGTGATATAAACAACACTTGGTTAAGGAAAGATAATGACTACAGTCATGTCCTCATGAACATGTATGTGCTACATGCCCATCTACCACCCCAACGCCCACACACTTTCCACTTCACTACATGAAAAGGAACACGACCCTCTGAACATTGGCATTATATGTAATATGATTGTAATCCCAAGGGATACCAAGCCAGTTCTTGGTAAAGCAAAGCACCGACTGAAAATAACATGAATTACAAAAATGGGAGAGAGGAGATGATACAAAACAGGAAGTCCAGTTTAAAGAGACTGTCCTCCCGAGAAGAATGCACCAGCCATTGCTGTCACTCCCAAAGATAAATGTGTTTATGTTCAAATGACAAAGCTGTCTAGCAGTTATAATTATGATGGGAGAAAAGGAGGAAGGTGACATTTTTGCAGAGCAGCAAAGTCTGCAAAGTCTTTTTACTCAGAATGCATGTGTTATGTCTTCATTAATATCCTATTTATTCAGGCTACAATAGATTGCTGCTGATTCTATGAAACTGTTGGAAAGTGGTGCAAAATGGTGAATGTTCAAACAAGCCTGTGCTGTTTGATGTAGATGTGTTCACCAGTTTTCTGCCAGTCTACTTCTGTGCTAGAGATGCCACCGTGTTATTTCACGTTACACTGATTTTAGGTCCTCTTGGTTTGGCCAGTTATTCGGAGTTTGGGGGGTTTTGGTTCAGTGTTTTGGAGAAAGTTATTCTGGACTTTTGGGATCCAAAGAAAGAAAAGATGGAAAAGAAGAAAAGAAGAGACAGATGGAGTTAGAAAGAGAGTAAACAATAAAAAGGTAGAGAGACAAGGAGTTAGAGTGAGATGGACAGATATAGATAGAGACAGAAGCAGACAGGCAGATGGAGAGAAGAGCGAGCAAATAAGAGAGAGTTAGCAATGGATGGGTGCTGTGATAGCAGTGAAAGTGAGCAGGACAGGAGCTGTTTTGAGCTGGTTGTTTGGACAGATGGCTGTCTGTGTGCTAATTACAGACTGAGTGCTTGACACTGTGAACACAATCAAAGAGGAAACTAGCTTTATTTGTTCAGCTTCACCCACACATTGCTGCACACACAAAGAAGAGACAGTCATACACACACCAAACACCAATGAAAACAGTTTGCCAATGCCACATAGAGGCACAAGCAAACAGACACAGAAACACACAGTTATACACACAATGAGGCACAAAGAGGGACCTGCAAAGTGGCATGTATGCACATGCTTATCAAAAATGCACATTGCAAATGAATTGCCATGCTTGGCACAAATGCTTGAGGACAACCAGACCGTACAGACCTTCTCTTGTGTAATTTCTCCTGTAAAACTCAATTTTCATCCTTTTAAAAAGAAGCTTCTGAACTGCCATCCCTGTTCCTTCGTCTCATATTTACCTCTTCTTAACTTCTGTTAAAGCAGAGTCTACTGTTCATTTCATCTGCATACTGTGGGAAGACAACTTGGCAATACTAGCTGACTTACTGGAGGCATCTGCTTTATGCTTAACCAAGAATTTCAGCACAGGTTGTATGCGCTGCAAGAAGCCTGACGTTTTGTCAACTGTCCAGTGAGAATAAGACATATACAGTACATTGCCAGCCTCTAAAAGGATGCTGCGCCTCCAGCACTGAAACTTAAAAAAAAAAGTACACAACAAAATGTCACGTACACAGCATACTATACATACTTAACACACAGGTGGGGATAAACACAATAGCTGACTGAGATTTTTGATAATCTAATTAACTGTCATTTGTCCAGACAGCTGTTCTGTCTCTGAGAATTTTCTCTAGATGAATCAATTATGCAGATAAGTGTTAGTTGCTGCTCTACACAAACGTATCACCAGATATCTTAGATTTTGTCCACATCACCTCAGAAACTTAGAATATTGCCTCAGAAATGTCACAAAGGTTTACCCTTGCCTTAAAATACATGCTAACTCCCATGTCCAATAATAGAAATGTCAAAAACATCTGAGAGTTGCTTTCCAGCATCGACAAGACACGAAGGACATTTGTTTGAGTCGATTTCAGCATAGCCTTATACATCCATTCTGTTGAATCTCGTTAGCAGCTAATAGATTGTTGAAATCATTGAAAGAAGACAATATTTTAAAGATGGTACAGTCCATTGACATTTGAATATATTAAACATGTACCAGTCTTCATTCACTGAGCTGGTCCCAGTTCTGTTGACTTCCCTAGAAAAGGAGCTTTCAGAAAAAGGACGATGTAGAGCCAGATGGAAACGATGCCCCTCTCTACATACAGTCGTCCTTGCTGAAGCATGTGTAATCAGTGGATGGGTCCTGGAAGAGGACATCTGTTCGGTTTGGCCCGTTCAGATGAGCTGCTGGGATTAATCACTGGTATACTGTGACATGAATGTTTTGTTTTGTTTTGTTGAGCTTGATTTGGGCTCTTTATTCCACTATGTTTTGGAAGGTGACATACATACATTATCACTTGAGTGTGTTCGTACACAGTGAGGGCCCCTTTACGCCCTCCACAGTTTTGAGCCTTAACCATGGACAAAATCAGAGGAGGACAGTAGTTTCAACACAACAGACTGACCACAGGACACTTTTACCTCATCATAACAAACCGAAGCCAAAGAGGGGAACCTGTGGGGCAACAGACTGTTCCCACCTTGGAGGATTTGACTTGCAGCACGAAAAAAACACGCATTAATAATGGCTCCTTTCCATATAATAATCTTGTAGCAGGTGAGTTCATTTCAGAAAAGTCACTGAAAATAACCACAGCAAGACAGAAATAATGTAATTGAGAAAGGAGCAATTTATACCCCAAAAACTGCAATCTATTCCAAAGCCCACCACTGATTGGTACATTTCCCTTTTGTCAATTACATACAAATGACCACTCACACAGTGATATGTTTTCCAGACACACAACACAAACATGTCACCGCACTGAAACAATAAAACAACCTTTAGGCCTTTCTACTACAAGCACCATGGAACCATGAACAGCTCACCAACTCTGTCCTTCACTAAGACACAAAGCAGTTGCACTGAGAGGAACCTCAGGGCCAATATCCCTGAACCATTCCGCCAGGACAACAACATCTTTGGTGAGAAAAGCAAAAGACAAGACCACACAACTCACGTCAGATGGCACGGATAGTCCACCACAGACTGGAATAGGATGACAATGAACAGCCATAGCTGTCTGAAGAGGCTGTGAAAATGACTGACAGCGCTTAAATGTTTAATCTGCAAACCATCTCCTCTCTGTGCATGTACTCAAAAGAAGAAGTTCCAGGTTAAATTCTAGGTTAATTGATTAGTTTTACTGTTTTTTATAAAAGCACTTAAAAAGAAAAGAAAAAAAAAAAACCTTGTTAGCACTGGTTGCATTTTAAAAGGAGCCAAATATGCCTCCAGTGTTTTTTCCTCCTCTCTTTTTCATTTTCTTCCCTCTACCTTCTTGATCTCACTTCTTCTCTCCCCCTTCCTCACACCCTCTCTCTCATTCCTCCCCCTAACCTTCCGAGGCCAAGCTTGTTGCATTTGCAAACCAAACAACACATTCCCACATCCCTCCATGGCTCACTCACCTCCGAGCAGCCTCATTAGCAGAAAACATAACGAGCAGGACGTTAACAAGTTTAAAGAGGGCCTAACGAGGTGTCGGTGTCTGTCATTATCATGGTGCCTGGTCACACCTCGTCAGGCAGCCATAGAAAACAAGGTGCCAGCCACCAGATGTTCTATTAGTTTTTGTTTTTATTTTTTGTCAGCTTCTTTTTTCACCTGAAATTGGGATAATTGAAATTTAGGTAATTGAAAAAGTTGTTTAAAACAAACCTTTTGACCAGTTGTTCCTTGTTTTTTGCATGTGTTGATTTCACCTTTTGTAGCACCGACCTATTTTATTGTACCGTAAGAGTCAAAATATCAGATTGATTCTATCTGACAAGTTTGGTTTACTGGAAGAGAAACAATTAAGTGGTTTGTGTTTGCAAAGTGAGTTATTCCAGTTCCAAAGCAATGTTTGCATAGGAGACTTAATTACCATGTTGACTGGAACTAAATAGCTATTGTCAGATGTGAAGCACATTAATATCTAAATATCTAAAAGCAAAACTAAAGGCGTGAAGGATTCAAACCAGATTGTTTCAGATGTTGTTGGTCAGAGGGGAAGTCCAAGTCATAAATCCCAAACTTAATGTTTCATGTCCTAAGCAATGTAGCATTTTCATATAAACCAAACATCTTAAGGCTTGAGGAGGATATCAACTCATTCACAGTCACAAGTCATTGGTGTGTAAGTGAAAGTCAAGTTCACAGTCTTTTTTGGCTTTGCTCAGTCATCTGAAGTCATTATGTCCAGTCTGTGTGTATTAAAAACTGAGGTCATAGAGGACTGACAGAGTTCAGTGACTGAGGCGGAGAAACCACATATCACATTCATTCTACACTCATAAGGCTTTTATCTTTGTTGTTTGATTTTGTTTGGTAATAACATTAACACAGCTTTTTGTGAACACAGTGAAGTGAGTTTTCCTCAGAATGGCACACTTGGAAATATAATTTGTGTCTGGCTGAAATGAGAGCCTCTTTCGTCTGGTTTGAAATAACACTGTTTGGTTTGTGTGTGTGTGTGTGTGTGTGTGTGTGTGTGTGTGTGTGTGTGTGTGTGTGTGTGTGTGTGTGTGTTTAATGTATAGCAGTGTCCGGGCCCTGGCTTTCACTACCATCTGCCATCCTGTCCTTGGTGACACAACAGGGTCACAGCAAATATATTCCTCCTCCTCTCTGTCACTGAAAGAAATCTGGATTTGGGGATTTGGGTTAAAAAGGCTCAAAGCACTCGATCATTGTCAACATTCTGATGACCTGAAGACTTTTGCTCTTCTCAGCGACCTGTGTCAAGTAGTCCAACTCACACAACTACATAAATAAATATTTTTTATGGATTATGATGAGTGACATCATTAATTCCATATGTTCGGCACCTATAGAAAGAAAAAACCCTCGCAGTTATTTATACCGTCATCATTGATTGTGTAACAGTGTTTCTTGCTCAAAACCATCCCTCTGGCCATCTGGCATACTGGGACAAACCCCGGTGAGCTGCTGCATCCGTGGGCTGATGGAGCATCAAAAAAAAAATCCATAAAGTTTTTACCAGCCTCTCTGTGTGCCTGTCATTCAGGATGCACATGAGAGCTTGCAGGACTGTGCTCACTGGCCAGTCACAACCAAGCGAGCACCCCCACCCCCCCCCAACTCCACCCTCTGGGCTGGTCCCAGCAGATTAGTCCAGGGCTGAATTTTCCTCTCAGTACACCTCCACCTGCATCATCATCATCCTCTTCTTCAATAAGCGAGTCCTACATTTGGTAAATGACTCAACAAACAACCCCTTCGTGGTTTGAGGGTTTTCTGCTTTTGGGTGAATACTAGCCGGATTGTTTCCAAATGAGAAAATTCAGAATAAATCATACCGTACATTATGGCTGTATCGTATTCTGCCAAACTGCCGCAGAGAGTATCTGTGTCTCTACAATCAAATTGTGCTTTATTACAACTTCAAGGTCTTCTTTGTGTAGCTATTGCTGATATGTATGAAAACAGCAGTAACAGTTCAAGGAAGTCTAAGGTGAATCCAGATGTGGTAGAACCATTCACAAGAAAATAAGCACTACAGCAAGCACTGTGGGTCAAAGTTGAGCTCACATTTGTGTAATTATATGTATGAAATAGTTAGTTCAATTAAACAGTTAATTCTCTCCAGTGTAGTCACATTAGAAGTGTCTTAACATGAAGTCTTGATTTCTTTGTTATGTGTTGTATATCAATAAAGCACCAGATTTTTTTGTTACCTCAATTTATTTTTCAAAGAAGTTGGCTGTGAAACTTTTCTGCCAACACTAAGAGAAACTTATTCGTCTTGATTATTTGTTTTTGTTTTTAAGTGAATGTTTACTGGACTAAGACAGACCGTTCTGTCATCTGCCTGACGTCGCGACACGCTCGCCGCTGACAAGGCCGCTAGCCTGGCTCAGACTGAGCCCGTAATCCTCCAGTAAGAGCCGATAAACCACCACAGCTGTGGCAGGCAAGCTGCCACCTGAAGCCAACTGGACTGCCTCATGGCACACACATGGAAAGACACAAACACACACACACAAGTTCAGAGACAAACGTCATATAGAAAGACAAACAAACGCACTGCACTTTCTCACTCAGCCCGTCTTTTCTGCCTCTCAGTGTGTGTTGTTATCTGTCTCCTGTCAGTGCACACACACAGGATCAGCCGTGTGATGATGTATTTACATTTGTATGTGTGCGTGTGCGTGTGTGTGTGTGTGTGTGTGTGTGTGTGTGTGTGTGTGTGTGTGTGTGTGTGTGTGAAAGAGAAACAGACAACGACAGAGAAAAAGCATTATAGAGTTCAAGGTTTGCAGTTGTACTTTTTCTGTGTTTTATGTGATTAAAAACACTCATGACAGAATTCACTATCAGTCCTAATTGTGTGTGTGTGTGTATGCGTGTGTGTGTGCGTGTGTGTGTGTGTGTGTGTGTGTGTGTGTGTGTGTGTGTGAGTGAGAGAGTGAGTGTACTGTACAATATATGTACATGGATGCATGTGGGTGGTTTCGAGAGACACACAGAGAGACTGAAAGACAAATAAAGGAGTGGTGACATTAGGGGAATGGGGCTTATCTACTGATTTATTAATTTATGTTACACACACACACACACACACACACACACACACACACACTCAAACTCATACAGACTTGGACTCAGAACAGGAGTGCACCAGCTTGCTATGAATAATCAGTGAATGATGTCTGTGCATGTGCCTGTGTGTGTGCCTGTGTGTGTGTGTGTGTGTGTGTGTGTGTGTGTGTGTGTGTGTGTGTGTGAGAGAGAGAGAGAGAATTTTGTATGGAGAGATGCTCACTGCCTCGTGTAATCCCACTCAACAGGAAACATACACTCCTGGGACAGGACATTTTGTCTGGTGTGTGTGTTGGTGTGTCTGTGCACTCCTTCCCAGTGAAGTACCTCGGGGACACAGAGGGTACTTGTGTTTCTGAGTAAGGAAGGAAATCAGCGACAACACAAATGGGTAGCTTCAACAGAACACACACACACACAAAGCTAACCTCGGCTCTGGGCTCCTTTCATTTTTCATTTAAGCAGCTGCGAGCATTTCTGCACTGTGTGTGTTTTTGTTGTAAATATAAACTGTGTTGTGTGGTTTGCTGCAAGTCATTTTCCCAATATTGGGAAACAATCGTGTGTTTTGAACCTTTAATATGAACTGGATGGATCTCCAAGCATGCAGTGGTTTGGTGAATCAAATCTGTGACATTATGATTTGCATACAGTGGACAAAAGGTCATCATATTGTCTTCCCATCAAATCCATATTTCATTGCACCTTTTTCTATTTTACCGGTCAGACTATGACCTATAAAGCATGTTGTTTAGTCCCTTTGCCAAAATGTCTAATGGTTTAGACAATAAACAGTGTGGTATTTTCTTGTTTAAATACCCCTTAAAGTCATCATGTTTTTGATTTCCAGTTTGAGCAGCAGAGAAATACAGACATACATAATGAGAAACTGTATGCATGCAAGCGTGCATTAGGAGACGAGGTGTTCATCAGTCTTTGTTAAGACGCTTCAGGTAGCATTTGTGTCTCTAATTAGATGCGTGTAGTTTGGGAGCTTGTTTGCAGCAGATAGCAAATCAGTTGATTAATGAGCTGATGAGAGATGATTAGATAAATTGACAGCAGGATGATGTGTGATCATTTTATCAGCCAGCTAGTTAATCTGCTGTTCAGTCAGTCATTTAGTCCAAAATCCAGTTAGCTCGTCAATGAAACAGATTGGGCAACCAACCAGTCGCTCTTCATTTAGTCTGTCCCAGAGAGAGGTTTACTGAAACAAACAAGCATCAGTGCTTCAGATGTATGTTTAACTGAAGTATGACTCAGAATGCTGTAGTCACATGGTTGTTTTAAGAATAAGCACTTTTTTTATTGTGATGAGCAGACAGTAAAGAGTGTAATGATACAATAAAAGCAGCACAAATTGACACGGTAAAGTTCACTGAAACCATTCAATGTATTTGCACTCAGTAATTACCTCCTTATTTGGTAGTTTTGAATGTTACTGATACAGTCTGTATTTTACTATGCTGGATTCAAATTGCAGGAAACAATGCATGCATGTACTGGACATTCCCATTTGGATCCAGATGCAGCATGTTTTTTTTAAGTGTGTATTATTTATGATGATGTATGTTCATTTGGTATTTTCTTGCTCCACTGAGTGATCAGTTCAAGTCAGCATAAGATGCATGTGCTGTTTCATGAAAGTGGAAACTACATCCAACCACATCATTTCATTTTGCATGCTTAATGATATCAAGCAGGCACCTGAACTATGAATCTGTGCACCTAGCATGCAGTCCAAATCTATTGTAAAAATGATCAGATACTCCCCTCTGAACATTCAAGGTTAAAGAAACGCCTATGCTTTGTAACTGCTTATTATCAATTAAAAAATGAATGCTGAAAAAAATTAAAGCGCAAAACAAGGCCTCCGTTCTCTCCAAAAATATACATTTCATGAGATGAGTGTATGTCACTTTTCATAGTTTAGAAATTGAAAGAGCAACACTAATGTATTTGGTGACCTTGATCAATACTAAACTTGCTTATTAGTAATGCACAGCTACATACCAAATACTAATCATTCACATAATTCATGACACCGGAGGGGCAAGCAATACAGACAGAGCCAGATCTCCCCCTCAGGTATGGAAACATTAGTGTTTAACATTAAAATGCTGGAAAGACCTTAACCCCTCCCTTCATGCTTCCCCTAGCCCCCTCCTCCTTTCCTTGTCCCTCTAGATCCAGCCTAGTCTCCTTGGCTATTTCTGGGCCAATTAAAGTTGTTCCTCTGGCCGGTATTCGGATGGACGGACGGAGTGGATGGCCTTCAATATAATCCTTGAGAGAGGAGGGAAAGGATAAATTCACAGCAGGTCATCGAGGAAAAGAGGAGGAGATGTGTGAAGTAGACTGTGTGAGAGAGGCAAGAAGAGGCAGGAAAACAGACACGTAGAAAGCACTCAGAGTGCAGATATGTCTTCCACTGAGACCGGACTCTCCTCAGTTTGCTATTTTGATAATAGAAACTGTTGAAGAAGTTTTGATCTGCATTTGGATATAATAAATGAAATCACAAGTTACATTTTTTTTTTTTAAAGAATGATGTTTCTGAAGCACAATTTATAGACTTAAAGATCATTTTTACAGATCTGAGGGCATTTCCCTGAAATTTAGTTATGTTTGCTGAAGCATGATAGCTGCAGTCATATGCAAGTGTGGTCCATTGTCAAACTGTGATGGGAAATGATTGCATTTACTGAAGCAATGAACAGCTCTGAGAGACTTGTATTATTACTGGAGTGTTTCCATTTTCTGCTGCTTTATACTTCTACTAAACTAAATTTCAGAGGCAATGGTGTACTTTTGACTCCACTACATTTATTTGATAGCTTTAGTTACCAGTGACTTTGTAGATTCACATTAATGACTCACCAGCATCTCCACAAAATGTGGATCAGACCTTACAAGTCATATGAACGTCACGAGTTGAAAGTGACTTGAGCCTGACTCATTTTATTGCTTTTTACATAGAACTGAACACAAAGTAAAATAATGAGCTGAAAGAACCCAACTTTTCCATATTTGTCAAACTAGCAGCAGGCATTGCTGCCATGATGCGTGGTGTGCAGTCGACCCCATGGTGGAACCTGAAGTCTCTGAAGCATGCAACCACATTAAGTAGTAATTACCTTCAGAACCTTTTTTTTATTTTTTATCCACTCCATTATTACCATGAAGGTTTATGGCATCCAACAGTTGCCTGTCTCATTTAGAGCTCACCGAGAGTACAGACAAAAGAGCTGTCTCATTGAGCATGTGCATGATACTGCAGCAGCTTTTGTCACTTTGGTTTGCGGACCACTCATAGAACTTGTTCAGAAGAATATGAACAATGCTCAAACCTGTCCTCATCAAAGAGGTTGGTCTGCAAAACTTAAATCTTGCAATAGAGCATAAAATTTAGTGGCGACAATGGTGCCATCTCAAGAAAACTGAATCTGAATTGATACCAGAGCTGTCGTTAGCCGACTATTTGCTGAGCCTTTAATAAGTTTCTGTCAGCTGCACACTTATTAGCATCGGGCAAGATATTAGAGGTCCATAAAGATTTTTAGGTTCCCAGGAGAGACCGACTAAGACAGGAAAATACTCCCGGGTGATGATTCTTTAGCCCTCTTTAATATCTTAGATGGAGATACAATCGATCCACAATCCCATTCGGAGTGCTGAGGTGAGGATCTTCCCACAGTGAGACTAGATGTGTTATGTAAAGCAGATTAATATCACTGCCATATTTAGACTTCCAATAATGATTTCTCAACCTAATTTACAAGAGCCTCAATGCTGCACTAAATGTGTTTGGTCGCTGCAGCAGCAAAATGTTTGTCTGTCTGTTTCTGTCTCCGGGATGTCGGCATGTGTTCCTGCAGGTGAAGGCGAAGCATGCATATGGTGGGTGTGAGGTAGTGAGAAAGACAGAAATGTCATTTGATTCACTGTCAAACTTATGTATCGTAAAATTGGTCAGGTGATCATAGAAAATCAGACAGAAAAGGACAGATAACAAGTTAAAGGCATATTCACCACAGATACATTTATAAAAATCACAAAATGCATGTTAATGCCTCAGTGGGTAATACTTTATTTTATTATATTTTATTTTTTTGCCATATCTGCATTTTGCATGCTGGTTCAAGCAGAAGCAAGCCTGTGAAAAATCATGTTTCTCATTGCTGCTGTTCCCTCCCCTTCAATTTCATGCGAATGTGCACATCCTGTTCGGCTCAGCATGTGACCAAATGTAGATGCAGCTCCCATGTGATGCAAACCCATATACAATGCACTCGCAGGCAGATAAATGCATATACAAGGATGCAAATGCATGCACGTGCACCTGACTTGATGTTACGCAAGTTAATTTTCCTTTGCAGAAATCACCATTTGCACTTGCTGTTTGAAGCTGTCTAGAATGACAACATGAAGGGATGGTGTGTTTACTAGATGATAATAGCTGTGTGACACTAATTTGGCTCACGACAGCACTGCCTTATAGCTCATACCAAAGTAGCATTGCTTTATCCACCAAGCAGTAGACAAAGAAGAACATGAAATCATGCTGAGTACAGGAGCAGTGGGCAGCCACTAGGCACAGACAGAAGAGCAGATTTAAGAGAACATACAATCTCCACATAGAAACGCATGATCAGGAAGTATTGTCATAATAAATATTAAGCCTTTAGGTTATTTCAATGAAACAATTAGCCGACTAAGCTGACTCAGCCAGAACATACCACAACTGTGACAGTAAAAGACCTCAAAGGGCAGAGTAGATGAGTCAAGACCCGAATATAACAGAATTAAACTCACATGTGTTCATACTGGAAGAATGAACTGGTCTGGCTTTGTGGAACATACACACTCAGTTCTATATGTGGGCATGTGTTTGTGTATGCACACAGTGTGAGCAAATGTAAAGAGAGTGTGAGTGTGTGTGTGTGTGTGTGTGTGTGTGTGTGCGTGTGTGTGTGTGTGTGTGTGTGTGTGTGTGTGTGTTTAGTCGGTGGGTCAATATCAAGAGTCGAGCCTTATCCCTGTGTAATCCAGCTACCCTGATAAAGGTGTTTTCCTGTGTGTGTGTGTGTGTGTGTGTGCGTATGCATGTGAAAGTGAGTATATACTCACGTGTTAAGGACACACACTTCATCCCTGTCTAATCCACTGACCCTGATGAACAGAAATGGAAAGCAATATCTGCCATAAGTTTGCACGCGTAATGAATTCTTCTCACTGTGTTTTGTCTTCATTCTCACTTAAATTTCCTTGTGAATGTGATGAAGCGATCAAGGACATAGATCAATGCAGACATGGGCTGAACCGTGGGAAAAATCAACCTGAGTAAGACGTTCAGGAAGTGAAGGTCATCTTGACTTTCTGTCTTCAGGGACGATTTATTTATTTTTCCTCTAGCATTTATGTTTCGATGCTTTCATTTTTATGCAGATTAATGAGTAAAAAGCTGTTGTTTTTTGCCTCTTACATTCACCTGTTCTACCATTTAAAGCATTAACGTCAAATATTTAATTCAACATAATCAGAAATTTGGTCTGTCTGTGTGGTTTCTAATCATTGCTGCATAACCCGGGTGCTATCTCTTCTGGCTGCCAGTGTTTTCGAGTATTTCAGCATCTTGTGTTAGTCACAGTAAGGTATTATTTTGGACTGATGTCTGATTTTTGTAAATTTAGATTGCTCTTGGGTTGTTTTATGACAAAATTATCACTGACAAAGGCTTGATCTGAATGAGGCTTTTCTGGTTAAACAAAGGTAAAATGAAAAATAAAAACAGATGGATTTTCCCACCAGGACACTGCAAAACAAACTGCATTATAAAAGCAGCTCATCTCTGCCTTCAGCCTCTAGGAGACGTGGAGCTGTGATTGAGTGTGTCACAGCATGCAAAAAACCTGTTACAGGCCTGCATTAATGTGCACAGGCGTAGTATACAATACATCTAGGAGCACACTGGCATTCTAATTTGTAGTTGCTGGTTGTGGTTATATGAACGTGTACAGTTAATGTCGTGCAGCGACAAACCATAACGTTTGTTATTGTTGCTGCAGCTTGAAGAAAGTTAAGATCCCATTCTGTGGTGCTTCTGCTATTATGTGATTTTCAGTTTTGAATTGTACAACATTGCAAATTTTAGTTAACTTATTTTTAAATAGAAGCGTGAACTACTTTTTCTGGGTAACTTTTGTTACCAAAACTCCATTTCTCCCTAGGGAACTGTAGCTTTGCTGTAGTTTAACTTCTTCCATCACAAAGCAGGTGGCAGCTTAGAAAGTTACACTTCTAAAGTTTCCTCTTCAACACTGCTTCCTCTCCTTCCCTACCACTCTGGTTTTTGTCTTCTCCCATGCCATCCATCCATCCATCCTTCCATCCATCCATCCATCTGTCTGTCTGTCTGCCTGTTTTCCGTCTGTCTCCCTTGGATGAATCCAGCTTTGTCTGTCTGTCAGTCAAATGTGAAATCTCAGAAGCCGCTGATGTGATTTTGACAAAACTGGATGGGCACCATACCCCTTGTGTTAAAATTCCACGTGTAAAATCTACTCAAAACAGTTTTTGAGGTGGATACAGACACAGCTGGCTCAATGTTATATTGTATAGTATGTATTGATTGAACTGTAGTCTATATATAAACGCTTTGTCAAATGAACTTCAGCACATGGATCAGTGGAAATAACAGCCAATCAAACTGGTGGAAGGAGGCTCAAACTCAAAGGTGCATTATAAAGATACCAGTTTATAGATACGTCAGACACAGCAGTGCAGTAGACAGTGCATCTACACATTTCCTGTGTATATATGCTTTTTAGATTTTCAATATTGTAAGCCTTGACATATTCTGAAGATATTATGATTTCTCATTGTCTCAACCATGTGATTACTCTGGTTTGGATTAAAATTAATTGTGTTTTGAGCCATTCGGGGCATCGAAAACAACACTTTAATTTAACACTTTTAATTTTGTCATTCGCTATTCAAAATGCATTGAACATAGCACAACAAGCATGCATTTGTCCTGCATTTGTCCTGCATTACTGTACTGTACAGTCAACACACACACAAGCTGATTTGAACAGAGTGAAGGTGTTATTCTTTTGGCTAGTAAAACTGCTAAATTGCATCCCACTCATTAACTATTTTTTCAACTAATCCCAATATGTGAGAAAAAAAACTGTACTCTCTCCAACACATTTGAACCAATCAGTCTTTCACTTTACACTCACACTCAGATTCTGCTGTCACTTATGAGAGCCAGAATTTTTCAAGGAGTTAAACTGACGCACTCAGAAAGTCAACGATGTCTTCAGGAGCTGGAGAGGAGACTCGCTAGAAATACACTCACAAACACACACATACATACACACACGCACAAACAGAACACAAATCAAACTGTGACAGTGAGAGAGTGAGCACCGCTTGTCTCCACAAAGCAGGGAGCCACCTACAGCTGAACAATCCCACAAAAAAAGACGACAAGATTGACGGGCGGAATTGGAGAAAAATCAAAATGTTCATGGCGCTCAGCCCGACCGGCTTGTATTTGTGACTTCAAATGATTCATCTCTTTCTCTTTCATTTCTCTCCCTTTCCTTTACCCTCTCCCAGTTTGGTCCGCCTTCTTGTTTCCCAACTGCACCATCTTGCCTCACCTGTCTCCAGCTGATTATTAGGCTCACTTTCTTCTTCTCGCACGCTGCTTTTCCCCCATTTTTCCTGATTTTCTCTCCTTCGTTCCATGTCTCCTGCTCTCTCTGTGTCAGCTTGATGAAAGCAGACAGAGACATGGAGAAGGAGAATTTAGGTACATCAGATGGTGCAGTTTCCATGTGCTCATTTGTTTTTAGCTGCTAAGGGAGCATCCTCTTCTGTTTAAAAGTGTAGAATTGACAGCAAATCTAAACCCAATATTAAAAAGAAAGAGAGACAGAGGAAGAAGACGTTTTTAATCCAATCATTTGGGATTTGTTTGAGTATCAATTTTCCATTACACCTGAAGAGGAAACAGAGATCTGAGGACAGTTAAGATTCTATTGTACGGAACATTATTTATTTCAATGAACGATACATTTGAGTTAATCAATGGAATATTATTCCAACAAATCACTGAAGGTTGTTTCAATTTGGGAAATAGGTCAGAGTGACTTTTTTTTTGTTTTCTTCAGTTCTCAGGGAGGTTTTTACACAGGTAAGCAAGTTGAAATGTGACTTATTTTGTATCAGAGATTTCAGTATTGGTATTTTGCACAAAACACAACACTAAATGTGGATGTGGGTGGTACTAAAAGTGACAGAGGAAAACTGCAAAGACACCAGAATCATAACACTGTTCCACAGGCAACTGAAATAACTAAAAGTGATGCGGGCTTCCTCCACCTGCAGCAGCTTTAGAGAGCTGAAACTCCTGAAAACTGGAATGAAACATCAGGTAGTGTGATTCCTCAGACAGCGTTCGCCTTAGAGCCCTCATGGGGATACATTGATGTTTTGTACTTAAATGGAATACTTTTCTCCGTCAGGCAATTGTCAGGTGACAGTGAGAGAAAGTTATTATTCAGATGCCCTAAAAACTGAAATTTCTATAATTGTGAAATTGACACCGCTGGACTCAATGTAAGATTCATTTTCATTATTTTTCGGCTCCAGTAGGATGAGGAAGGCAGAAATTGTGCAAGACAAACTACATGTCATGGTTTAGTAAAACAGGTGGAGGACTCAAAAGTATGCCTCAGACTGGAAGGGGAAAAGCAAAATTTACTGTGATGATGATCAAAAGTGCAGTTCTCTATAAGACAGGCTGACAGGCACGCAAAATGTCCAAAAAGGCATTTAAATGGTTGTAACAAGGCAGGCAGTCAGGTAAGAGCGAACAAGAGGACTGCATTGCATTGTTGCTGCAGAAGACAATCTGGCAGCTGACTGAAGGAAAAAGAGACAGGTTGAACACTAAGGAGTTAATGAGGGAATTAATAGCAGCTGCACAGGTGGGTGTGGAGGTTAGGCGGTGAATTCAGGCAGAAAACACTGAGGATACAGGGAAAAGGCTCTTGGTAACCGACAAAAAATACATATGTTCACGTTAAATGCATCCTCTGTTTAACCTCAAACATGATTGGGAGTTTGTGCTGCAATTTGAACATTAAATGAGAGATATATCTCAGATTAGGCATGATCCAAATTGGCATATTAGTACACTTCATATAATATTTTCATGTTATTTATATTTGCACTGAACACGATGTTGGAAGTTGAACTATATCCTCTTAGTCCATTTGTAATTAAGCACTGTACCATAGAGAACAGATGCAGGAAATTGTGATTATAATTAAGGTTATCAATTTTAGAATTCTTGCCTGCTATTAAGTGTTTTTTATCAGTAAATTTATGTGCTTTTTGATATACAGATGCTTAGATTTACAGTACATTGGCAAAAAAGAAAAAAAAAAAAAAAACCTTGCTGTGGTGCTGATCTGATCTCCAGTCTCCAGTTCAGTGCATGATGGTCAACTGATCCAACTCCTTGCATCATTACAAGAATGACTGAAATCGTAGAAACATGAACCTGCAAAACAGCAGCAGCTTCAAATGACAACAAACTAATGGATATCAGTTGAATACTGAATTACACCAAGTGTCTGCCATCCCCCTGCTGTCACATACAGCGGTTAAAGTTATTGATTAGGTGTATGTCTCAGGAATGTTTCATACATCACACTGATCCATCATGATGGTCTGACACAGCAGGTATCACTCCATCAATATTTGGCATTTTTTACCTGCCATGCATTTCATTTGTGTCTTCCTCTCACCTTGTCGTTTTAACCTTTTTCTGTACTATATTTTTCCGATCCACATTCTGAACAAATGGTTGCAACACATTAAGAACCAGATCCTTTCAGTGTAGCTTGATGCAGGACTCTCACTTACAACCACTTCACACACTCTGTTATATCCACTCACATCAAGGAGCTCTCTAGAACAAATAAATCTTGTGTAGCTGGCTTTTGAACAGTTTGGGGTCAGAGACTTCAGCAAAACCTCACATAGACTGACCTTATAAACAAAGAAATGCCAACTCACAAGTTCCATGTTACAAGTGTCCTGTGATTTAGTTTTTCATTTACACTGCAAAAATCTCCACCTAGATCTGCACTAGAATCAGGAAAATTAAACTTTATCATTATCAGACTCTATGCAGATACACTGGCAGATTTTTCTGTTGCTTTAAGATAATATTTTAAGACTTCAGGGACTAAAAACAAAAATGGTTTGATAAGAACGAGATTATATAAAGATATTACAAAACAGATTTAATGTCAATTTTATGTCGTTTTTTTTTTGTGCACACATACAACAGCATAAAACTAACAGATATAATACAGGAAAGGTCAAGAAGTTTTATACAACAGAGCTCAACTACAACTTCAAAAGAGAAAAGTACTGATGTGATAAATACATCATGATTTAGCGCAATAGAAAGAAAGAAATGACAAGAAAACAACAAACAAAACCAACAGGAACATTAAAAAATACATATATAAATAAAAAGTAAAAAAAACATGTCAGGACATTGATGCACGCTGAAGGCTGGAGAAGCAAGCCTGTGACTGATGAGTCACATGGCTGAAAAACTGCACCAGCTCAGTTCTCCAGTGCAGAAGACTGCCGCTGCATTGGACAGCTCTCGGGCTGGTTTCTCCAGAAGAACACTATGTGTCTGAACAGGTGACTCTGCATAAAGTTTCTGAGATAATGACTCATGTACACAGCACAACTTTAGTGTTTTATAGTCATAATTGCCATTCTAGAGGACACAAAAACATTGTTTTCCACTGCATACGGTGGCAATTTGCACATCTGCTCGACTCAATTTGGACCACCCGACACAGGCACAAGTCTCAATAGAGATTCTTTTCCATTTAGCTGCTTCTCGTGTCAAACTCAATTGAATGACCACATAAAACAAATAGAAATTCATTTGCATGGGTGGAAGAATTATAGAGAGAGTTATATCTCAAACAAATCGTTCTCAGTAAAATTGAAATAAAAGCTACTGTCAGGGTGTTCCTGTGAGGAAACACATCGTGGGTTTGCTGTTGGGTTGGCTGTTAAAGCCACTTTATCAACAGTTATAGATATGTCTTTTTTGTCCTCTCTCTCTGTTTATAATTACTCCCTCTGGTTTTTGTTTTTGCCACTCTTCCATACTGCATAATACCATACATAATCAGCATGTAGTCCCTTTAGTCTAATAAACATAATTTATTTCTCCAAAAAATGTACAGGTTATTGGCAAACATACATGAATCAAAAGAGAGAACTGAAACATGAAAATCATATCCCTAAACCATCTATATTTCTTTCACAAGTTTGGCAAAAAAAAAAAAAAAAGTGACGTAAATATTAACAAAAAAAAAAAAAAAATCAATAAGCGTCTACAGCCATGTCAGTGCTGCTTTGAGTTAAATGCTAGTGTCAGCATGCTAACAGGTTCACAATGACAATGCCAAGATATTTATGTGTTATTGATGTTTTAGTTTAGACGTTCGCATGCTAACATTTGCAACATTTTATTAAAGAACAAACAAGCATCATTAGTTTTGCAGGCATTAAATTAAATAAAATTCAAATAAAATTTAAACCTCATGGAGTTGAGTTCCTCATCAGCTGAGAGATATGCTGAGAGTTTCCTTCCCTCCCTGTTTGTCAGTAAATGTTGAGCACCTGAGCAGCTGATTCCTACTGGATTACAGTAAAAGTAAGTAGGATAAACAGAGCTCTCCCTTTTTTCTTAACTCCCTGAGGTAATCCTGTTTCCTTTGACCAGACTAAAAAGGAGACTCCTTTCCATTCCTGAGATTTAAATATGACAGCATGTGGGTGACATGCTTCATTTTCACTTCAAGATTAGACATGTGTACATTCCTGTCGGCACAACGTCCACACAGAAGAAGCAAAGCACATTGAAGCTCTTTATTGATGTGGTGATCAGCTTACCAGGAGAAAGTCTCTTTGGGAACCAATTTAGAATTAACAAGTCTCCTGTGGAGGTGAGAGGGAGGGGGTGGGCACCGTCACCTAAGGATAATTGGGGACATGGATGATAGGATGCAATAGAAGGGAACAATAGACGAACACATTCAACACATCTGGGAAGTAGGAAGGTTTCCAAATTACAGGATAGTAGGATAAATGAGGAACTGAATCCAGCACAGCTTGAAGTGAGGCATGATAATTTCCATATGTTCTACACTCTTGGAAAAAGATTAAACTGATACTTTTTTGGGGAGCTTCAACATATAACCAATGATGAACCTCAGTGGTTTGTTTGGGGAACATAATGAAATGACTGTGAACCTAAAAATTAATATAATCTCCCAATACATGTTGTGTTTGTAAGGATGGAACCATGCAGCCACCAATCATAGGCTAATGTTGAAGCCAATGCAGAGATGTCTTCAGATGCAGCTCCTCTAATAGCCTCTAGAGGGTGGCTTAAAAAATCTAAACTATTGTATAGTCATTCAGAAAAAACAACTTCTGTATATAAAAGCTGTATTTTCTCAAGAAGGGGAATAAGCATTTAATTAAATAGAGCGAGAGTTAGCTTAGCTTAGCTTAGCATAGAGATTTAAAAAAGGGGGTAAACTGTTAGCCTAGCTGTGTCCAAATGAAACAAAATCTGCCTACCAGCACCCATAAAGCTCACTAATCAATATTGTTTAGTCTGTACAAACCCAAAATGTGAAGACTATTATTATTATTGTTCTGTGGGACGTTATGAGACAAATTATTCCCTGTCCGGAGACTTCTTGGAGATCAAGCTCAACTCATTTATTGAGCAAAATGCCAAAAGATTCAGACACTAGCTGTTACATTGTAAGGATTTCCTTTCCTTTCATTCACATGCTATTAAACTTACATATTTTGAGCTTCAAGGTTATCATCGACCTTGGAAATAGCAACTGACAAAATATTCTCAATGCGAGGTCACTTACCCGCCGACTGCTGACCAAAGTCGTCAGAGTCAGTGGATGCCCATTTACATCCAAGGCCAGGCAGTTATGATCTCACCTCACCTATTGTCACATGACCAAAATACCCTAATAAGGTCATGGGATATTACTATCACCAACAGGGCAACTCCATCTGCTTCTGATTTCATCATCTGCTGCTGGCTGAAAGCTCCAGTGAATCTTTTTAGCTTAGTGCCAGTTGTCAGATAAAACAGGTCATCTGAATACGCCACCCTGGAATATGAGGAATAATGACACTCGTTTTTCACTGTTTTCTAGCATTTTATTGGCTGGATGATTAATCAGATGATCAAAATAAAAAATGAGAGATCCTAACATCCTGATCCTGATGTCCAATATTTTTCTAGCTTGTGTATAATCTATGAATTGCACTGTTTTTAATTACATAATGAAGTCACTAATGACACTTTTTAGTCTGACAAGCTGTACAGTAGTACACTTTTTACATTTAATTTTCCTTAATATGGAAAGAAAACTTCAACATAAGCATCACAGGTTAATTTCTAGCAAAATAACTCAGAACACACAGTCTGTTATTTGTCTGTGCAGTTTCAGTTCACATTTCAAATTGATTGCACTGAGAGTGGATTAACTGCCAACCCCTGTAAGTACAGTGTACAATCAAGCCGTTAACAAAGTCATTTTCTGGTTTGTGATGTGCTCTATTATGAGACCATTGGGATGAATCACACAACAACAGACAGCCTCTCTGGGGGACTGCATGGCACTTACCATTCATGCTCATAAGATGGTTATTATTTGTGAAATTGGTAAACACTTCAGCTTTTCATTTGTCAACATTCCTACAGCCTCCCTTCTGTCTCCTCACCCTCCTATCTGCTCTACAAGCTGACAGGGCGCCAACAAAACACCTTCTCATGTTTGAATGACTGAAGGCAGGAATAAATAAAATGTTAGAACACTAGATTGGTGAGACTTTCTCCACCGAGGAACTGGACTCTCACCAAGTCTCACTTTTTCTATTTTTATATTTCGCTCTCTGTTATGTTTTGAAGTTTGCCTGACTGGCATGTCTGAGCGTTCACACTAATAAAGGTTACAGGGAGTTTTAAAACTGCCAAGTTTATTTCTAAAGTAGATGTCCGTCAAAATGACTGGCTTCTACACACTCCACAAAATACACACACACTCAGACAATTACTCAAACACATACTCTTTTCTGTTATTCCAGCTGACTGGCAGCTGTTTATTCTTCACCCTGAAGCTGAAGTTGACATGTTGAGGTGGTTAAGACATCACATGCTGCTAACTGTAGCACTAATGCTAATTTAGTCACTGTATGTATGTTATTGGCTGCCAAAGGTGCTGGAACCCAAAGGTGAAGCTGCACACCACAAAGACGTTACCTGTGAGTGTTTTTTGTGTCAGAGCTCTGAAATAAATATTTCAGTTAAACTGTAAAAAAAAAAAAAAAAAAAAAAAACATGAATGTTGACTCCTGTGTACACCTTACATACTGCTACATGCTACATGTTTTGTCCAGCAAGCATGGGATAAAGGATTTCCCAGCTTATCTTAGAAAAACAGTGGGGATGATATAAATCTGTGGCTGGTATTAAAGGCTGAAGTTTTGGTATACAAAATTGTTTGTTTGAGCTTTTGCTCTCAGCCTGGCTTTACTTTATTGGGTAGCTGACAGTTGTCAACCAGGAAATGCAGCCATGCTTGCAACAAAATCTCCCCTGGTACATGACTCAAGTGGTTTCTAATGCAAATACTCCCCTGAAAAACTCCAACGAATATGTGCAAATGAGAAGAGTTCACATCCATTCACATCTCTGCCAACATAAACAAGACCTAGACAATGATCATCACCATCATCATCATGCTGTTGTGTAAAAGAGAAAATAATCTAGCAAATAAAGACAAGACAAAACCAACTTTTCACAGCGGATTCAATAAACTCTCTCGCAACACTGAAATAAGTAACAATTACAGATTCACTACACTACTGGCAGACATGGAAGAGCCAAATACAATCCACTTACATGTGACCCACCAGGAGCAAACTGTTGGCCTAGTGTCAGAAATGTTTACGACAGAATGAAACATTAGATCAGCCATGTGTCACCAGACTTCACCTTTGACAATTTAAAAAGTACCCTGTGGAGTTTTCCTCTGAAAAACATGTTAACGTAGTATTTCTCACTAACATGCATGGTGTACATTCTTGAGGCCTAAAAAACATTTGAACAGCTACTGGTTTTTTGTTGTTTGGGCATGGCTGTGGCTCAGGAGGTAGAGCGGTTGTCTGGAGATCGGTGGTTCAATCCCTGGCCTCTGTAGTCCACATGCTGAAGTATCCTTGGGCAAGATACTGAACCCTCAAACTGCCCTGATGCTGTGCCATCGGTGTGGGAGTTCATATGTACATCGCTTTGGATAAAAGCGTCTGCTAACAGCCCTTGCAGTCTTCTTCTCCCTTGCATTTTGCTGGTGTACTGTTACTTTTCTTGGCACATTACCGCCACCTGTCACATCAGCGGAATAGTGTGAAACCATTGGTTGGAATACATATCCAGTCACCTGTGTGGTCATGCATGTGCAGATGATACAAACAAAACAGGGAGCCACTGATCAAAACACTGCTCCGTAGCACTACTAGTGGTCAAAACTCCACAGGGAACCTTTAAAGAGGAAATTCAGCCTCAGCTGTGACATTAAAGATGAACTGCAGTTTTTCACTTTTTTCACTTAATTTATTAGCATTCACACTTTAAACATCTTTAAAACAATCTGGAAACAAGTAGGAAAGACTGAATCAAGAACCACAAAACATCCAGTAAGAAAAGTGTCAGTAAGAAATGCTTCCTGCAACTTCAATTTTCCCCCAAAATCACATGTTTCTCTGACATTTACATCCATGATTTCTCTGTAACATTCGGGTCAGCTATTTTTTTTTCTGTTTTTGTACACCCCTGTTTCTCAATAGTACTTCTAGTGACCAAAACTACTGCAGTTCACCTTTAACAGTATTAATTAACCTTTAGGTTTTGAGGAAATTTTGAATAAATGATTCAGTTTTCCCATGTATGAAGTAAAAACAGGCTGCACTGGAGCTTTTTCACAAGGACACACTCTTCTGACCAAAAACACGGAACATAGATATCAGACTAAAAAATACAGGCTTTTGTGGTGAAATGAACATCTGCTCACTTTCAGATCAAACTCGAGCGTGATTAATTCATGACTTGATAGAGGGTTACAAAAGTCAAATGAGGGGTAAGACTGTGCATGTGATACACAAGAAATCAATAACTTTTTAGATTAGACCAAAGTTCAGTACGTTGTGTTGAATCTGGTATCCGGTTCATTTATTCAAACAACTCCTGACATGTTACGACCCTCTAAATCTCAGACTCACTTCAACAGATTTGAGTCGCTATCTTTCAATGCACAATCATAGTGTTAAGGTACTTTCACAGTCCAAAAAATATATATTCATATATATATACATCTAATAAAGCAGAACACACCACATATGATATGAGCGAAAGATGAGGTGTTAATCCCAAGTGTTTGTGCGTGTTTATCTGCACACTTCCATGGATCTACAGTCTGGGACCCACTCAGAACCAACCTGGGGGTTAAAGCAGGTGACACAGAGCGATATGGCTCTTCACGGGCTGATAGCAATCAGACTGTGAAGCCAAAGCAAAACACTTTGTGCTAAATTTCACTTCTCTGTTGTTGGTGGCCGAGGAGCATGAGCTTATTCACAAGTGCCGCTGTGCACATCATGATACACCCAAAGCTGAATCCAGTTCAACATTTACTTGCACAACATGGTGGACTTTGAGCAGATGCTTGATCACTTGATTGAAAGCTATGGAGCAGTTTGCGTAACGTTTTCATGTCTCTCATCTCTCACAAACCTTTCACTCTGTATATACAAATTGTTTGCACCCGTTCAGTATTATTTGACATAAGCATTTTTTTCCTCTTCATGCCCTGTGCAAAGCTCAGGGTGCCTTTGTAAACTATGTCTCCAATGCACTTTGCATGTCTCTCTGTACCTGTATTTGAATAAAGTTCATTTAAAAACTACGCTCAATTCTTGTATGGTTCCTTCTTTCTTGCAGGTCTTCTCTCCATCTCGGTGAAGCGTCATCTCTAATAGTTCTGCAGCTCAGGAATGTTCTTGTAGAGGTCCAACGATGCAGGATTGGAGAAAGCTCCTCTTTGTGCCACCTCCCGGCCAGCAATCACCTGTTTCACAGCCACCTCCACCTTCTTACCGCTGATGGTGTACTGCAGAGGGATGAAGGAAAGGCTTGTTATTCCCACAAGGACCGACCTTGACAGTTGTGACCATTGTGACAGTATAATCTGACAGGTTTATTCATATCTGATTGATATTGATAGTTTTCTTACAGGAATATCTCCGATCTCCAGCAGCATAGCTGGGACATGTCGGGCAGACAGAGCTTTTCTAATGGCTCCTTTAATCTTCGCCACCAACTCTGGACAGAAGGGCTTACCAGGTGCCATCTTTAAGAACAAAATTACTCTCTCTTCTCCGTCAGCGTTGTACTGAGGAACGCAAAGGCTGTCTGACACTTCCTCGAAAGCCTCCACTGCAGAGATGAGAGCAAAAGAGAGGGCAGAGCGGAGGACAAGGAGACAAAACAAAAAATGAGGAGAGCAGATGAGAGGGAAGCAGAGAAGAGGAGGTGAAAGGTGAAGGGAAGATGGAAGAGTTTGAAGAGTTTGAAGAAATTGGTAAGAAGAGAGAAAAATGTTTCACAACTTACGACTTCAAATACAAGCACAGAAACACTGCTGCCACCAGTAAAGAAGAAATTGTGCTTTTGTCACATTCTGCTGGCTGAATAATAACAAGTGAGCAAACTTTAATAAACTTTTGACAAGAAAATATTGATTATTGTGGAGGACAGATATTTTTTCACCAACATAATGGGACCATGACTCAATTTAAGCTCACAAAAATGCTTTTGCTTTTCCTTCCTCACACCCACACCTTGTTCCACCTGCAATGTTCAAGACTCACCAATGTTGTAGATCTCTGAGCTGCCAAATCGGACTCCGTTGGGGTTCAGAGTGCCGTCGCTGCAGAACAAACACAAGTTCAAGATTCAAAACTTTAGTGTGTGTCACTGCGAAGCTGTCTGTCAATGCAATGGAAAGAAAAGACATCTACCATCTTTTACTGTTTTTTGACATAAAGCAGTGTTATACTGTGCCATATAAACATCGCTCTGCCCTGAGCAGAATGTTAATGGCTGACCTTCTGCCCAGCATGACAAGGCCTCCTGTCTTTGGGTTGATTTTACAGTAGTCTCCGTGAGCCCACACCCCTGGAGAGACAGGGAACACTATTAAGTTTAATACAAGTGTTTTTGGATTGGTAATAAAAATGCATTGAAACTAAATCAAATGATACGTGCAATAAAAAAACTAAACCAAACAACAGCTGCTGACAAAGAACTTTGAAGAATTTAATTTATTGTAATATAAAATGCTATTATGTGACATGCAGGAGCAGAAAAAGGGTTTCAGTTTCAGCAGTATTTATTAGGGCTATTGCATGGCACTGCATTATATCATACAGTGCTTTATCAATGGTTCCTTGAGTATATGCATACCATATGTAAGTGTGTATTAAATACAATGTGTGAATACTCGCCAGGATATGTGGAAAAGTACGCTTTGTGGTATTTGCTCCCGTTCTCGTCATTCCAGAAGTGTGTTGGCTGACAGGGGATTGGCTTCAAGCAGACAAGCTCCCCGCTCTGTCCCCATACAGGTTTGCCTGTCCACACACACGCACACACAAATGTTTTTTTTTTTCATCACTTTTGGGGACATTACATAGGAGACTTACCCTAACCATAACCATAACTTGCCTAACCCTGACCTTAACCCAAGTCTTCACCCTAAAATGTAATGATTTACATGATGGTGACCTGCATTTTTTCCCATTTTGGCCATATACCCATAAACACACAGACAGAAAAACAGAAACACACATACCCACACTCACTCAAAGAACCTTACACACTTCAGTGTGTGGTTTCACAAAGCCTTCACCTCCTCCCTCAGGATGGTGTTATAGGCTTAGA